>CM067379.1:61430667-62630667 GCA_034510155.1 Eucriotettix oculatus | reverse complement strand
TTGGGAAAGGGTCAACCCTGGAGTTGACCAGTGGATAGCTTGATTATGGGTGTCGCTCAATAAAGAACGCCAAGTCTAAATAGGAAAGAATTTATTCCCAAATGCAGCAATTTGGAGAACAGAAGTGTTAACAGTACGAAGGAAGATTTCAGACTGCCATGAATGTAGCGTCTAGGTGCCTCCAGAGAGGGGAATGCTGACTTAGCGCTTCTCATGGGTAACAGCCAAGAAGCTGGTGGCCACGGTTCTCATGTTCCGCTACTCAGCCTCTACTGTCCGGCTCTTAAGACCCTTACTAACTTTGAAATTCACTTTCCCTATTACATTGTGATGTATTGTGACGAAACGTAAAAAAATGTTCAATTTGGACCTCTCGGATTGCCAAGTGGTAGGCTGGGATAAACAGAAACCACAAACATGGAAAAAAAATGAACAAAGTTTATTTAACATCAAAGAAAATATTTAAAAGTTCAATGAAACAAAATAAAATCAAAACACTTTTTCTCGGACAGCAGCAATTCAAATACTAAAACGGCTGACGGCGGTCAGAGATTCGTAGGGCAGGAACCTCACGGTGGATAAATGAATCCCAATCGGTCGTGTGATGCATGTGTTCCGTTACAGTATATATACCACTTCTCAAAGTATTGGACATTTTTGTTCTCAGCTACTGAACAAGTGTACAAATCTCAGAAAGTACTCGTTTCTGGACCCATGTTTGGACTTTTCTTCTTATTTTTATGATTAGTATCACCTTTAAAAATATAAGACTTTATCAGCACAATTTAGGTACTAGACAGCGTCACTATTTCAAGAATTTGTATGGAGACTTGCAACAATGATCTGCAAAAGATATTCTAACACGGTTCTTAGTCACATGTTTCACATTTTCAGACTTTATTTTAGTCTTCAAATGTGTAGAACGGTTACAGGCAATGGTTTTATCAAGTGACTCACATTTCAATTTCCAAAAAAAAAATTGTTCCAACTTTCATTCATATCCAGGCTCTCAGTAACATTTTTCATGTAACTTCACTCATTCTTTTTCCAAATTTGTTGAAAAAATCCTGTCATCCAAAATAATCACCACTTGTCTGAGAGCTTAAGATCTAAATAATAATTAAGTTGGTGAGAGGTGTTAATTATGGAGTCAGTGAAACTATGAGTTGGACTTCTTGTTTTAGTTATACTTGGAAGATATGGTGGGGCTTATTATGTTTTTAGTACTTAAATGTGTACAATTACAATTTTTTGTGCTTTAAATAGTTAGTAATGAGTTTTATTTTTCCTATTTGTTTGCACATATCAATTATAATAAAGTAGCAAATCCAATCATTGGATTAAGGATCTTGTTAAAGTGCCTAATAACATAAGTTTGGATTATTGCAGTAAAAGATCAGTAATTTGGACTTGTAAACAAGTTATCAAATTTTTCTGGAATGTGTTTAATACATAAAAAACTGCAGAGGTAAATGATTTGATATAGCTTCCAAAAGGAGTAGTTTTACAAAATAATAAAATAAAATGCACCCCATGCTTAATTTGTCCATTGTGTCAACCATATATATTCAAATATAACAGTTTAAGTGATCAACAATTTTTACTTTTAAGCTCACAATACACTTATGCATAAACTACAATGGTAAAATTGGTGAGGCTTTTTCTGAAATCATGTCAAACATGCTGATGTTGACATTTTGAATGCATATACCAACTGCTTGATCAAATGAGGCTTTAATGAAAGGGTGGGTACTAAAACAACAAAATTTGGGACATTTTGTATTAACAAATTTTGTTAATGGTATATATTAGAAAAATTTCAACAATTTTTAATATGGCTTTTAATACAAATCAACTAAAGTATGATACACAAAAGAATATTTAGAAAATTAAAATAAATTTAAATCTCATAGAATACAAGTAAATTCTATAAAATCATAATGTTATTTAACAGTCCCTTCTGTTAAGATGTATGGGTATAACCAAGTGAAAGTAAAGATATTACAAATAACATGTTTAGGAACATGTGTTGAGAGTAAGATTAGAACAAATAACTGACCTGAGCAAAAAATAAAAATAAAGTTGTATGACAGACCTCATAAATAATTTTATTGCATACATAGGGCCTATAAATGAAAATATATTATTAAACTACTTTCATTTTTCCAAAAGTTGTTTATCAGGAATATAACATTATTTTAATGAGAAACAGTTCTGAAAATTAAAACAATACAGATTTACATGAATTTTGTTCCTTTAAACCTGTGCTGATTCAACTAATTACTGCCCTAGAATTTTTGCTAGAGTTACAAGCTTCATTGGTAAATTTACTGCATAATCCAAAGAGAAAAAACTTAAATTTTCTCTTGTACTTGGTTTGTCATAATCATAACTAAGGGCAATGTAACAATATCAAATTATTATCGGTAGCAAAGAGAGGCAAAGAGCAGTTGAGTTACCTTAAATGGAAAGTTAGCTTGGTCATGTCACATAATAAGGAGTGTTTCAAATTTGCAATGGTCTTAGTCTCAGAACTGAACACAACTAAACCTTGTGATCTGAAGTTAACAATTGGGCATAGAGTTAAATTATAGGAGAACATTATTAAGTACTGTAAATATTCATAATAATATTGTGTACTACAGTTCACATAGTATATAGAAAAATTAATTAACGCTTTAAATTATAATTGGTGATCAATGTTACAAATCATTCTTTTCTAGCAGTTCTAAAGTTTATGTTGAAGTCTCCGGAGATTGATATTTTTAAATTCATACTATAAATTTATTTCTGTATACCATTCTGATTGTTGTAAATATAAAATTGCTATTTGGTGACCTATAAATAGTAGTTTGAGTGTACTTTTTGTTAAATCAATTATAGTTACTCAGCAATCAAAATTGTGTTACAAACAATTTCTATTAAGTTGGATATTTCTAAACACTAAAATAAATTGATAAGCATTTAGCCATTCCTCCTTTACTTCCTAGATCTTCAAGATATAAAGGAAAATCATTATTATTGCAATTACATAAAGCATTTTCTGTTTCCCTTCAATTTGCTCTAATATAAAATATTCCCTATTTTATAGTTTAACTTCTCATAATGCTTAAACTGATTGTTTGATGATAAATTTAAGCTTTCACAATCAGAAGTAATGTTTGAAACATTTGATTTTATTGATATTAAATATATTTTTAATACCTTTCACCATAGGCAAGCACAATTGTTGAACCATATATATTGTCACTGCCTGTAATTCACAACACAAGTAGTGAGTTCTCTGCAACATTATTCAAAAACCAGTTATGATATGTCTTAATAATTAAAAGTGGAAGAATCCTATAAACAGGATTTTAATGTTCATTCAATAGTTCTGTATGTACTCCATAATTTTGTTAATCAGAAGAAGAAAAAGTGTCCACCCAAAATCCAGTGACAGCCATCTGTACTATGATACAATGTGCTGACAATGATTTGTACGAGAGGATAAAAATAGCAAACTGGAAATATAATGAAACTGGATGGTAAGCTATTTGATCATAATTTTTAAAAAAAATTAGCAAAGAAGTCACTTCCCTGTAAGCTGATATTTAAGTTGTAATTTTCTTATCAATATCTCTACATTTTATGATCCTTAAAATGTTGAAATTAATTAAGACAATTGTAGCAAAGATGTTTAAATTAACTATACTTAATCCTGTTAATTAGTATACAAGATTTTTATTATCTTTATGTAATCATTTCCTGTAAATACAATATTTATATCAACATATTGTATTTAATCTTGTACATAGTTTCCATTTTATATTATGTAAAACGTGGAAAATTTAAACATTTTTATGATGTCTTTCAGTGAAATTCATATTACAAGTATGTGCTCTTCACAGTTGTGAAATTACTTCATGAGATTATAATGGTGAAGAAATTTGAACTTGGAAGTCAGAATGTTAAACTCGATTTGAAAAATGAGCCCAATAAGAAAAGGTTTTGAGGAATGACTTTTTACTTTTCTAAAGGGTATCAAGGGAAGGTTAAAATGTAATTAAAGGGGATCTGAGACAAATGAAGGAACAGAAAGGTGTTAGATGTTGCATAAAGTTGTAAAAACTGAATGTTAGGTTAAAATGTAAAAAGATAGGTGATTGAACACCATGCAGTGAAAGTGTTGGGGCAGGGTTAAAGTTAAATGTAAAGTTTAAACTCATCCTTTTCACCATTCTGTGTCAGATTTTCCCTCCTGGATGGCCACCGAGTCATTTCTGCACTTATTGGTAGTATGGCTGGTTTTAATTATCCCATGCCTGTTTGTTAGTGGCAAGACCTCTTAAGGCTACTCCTTTCATCCTGATGTTAGGTCAATCTAACTTATATTATTAAGTTTAAATATTGTATTGTGCTTAAATTAATTTTTGCATTCTGAGCAAAAGTGTATATTCATTAAAGATTATTTGCCTGGTATTATTATTTATTCAGATTGCTTCAGCACGGTGAGTGATAAAAATGTTATATGACAGATAGAAAAGAAAACTTCACTATTGGTACTTCTAAACTCTGATTTACGTGGTGTCAGTAGCTGGCACTTTTAAGGACTAATCACAAGTTATTCAGAATTAGGATAGGCACCTAAGGTTACCACAAGGCAGTGTTCTCTTCATATATACTCTAACATATTGTCAGAATAGTGTACGACAAGAAAATTGTTGCATAATTTTGCTACTGCTTTCAGAAACATATGAATAGCAAAGAATTAAGATTTCACTGTTTACTTATTACTTTAGTTTTAACTTATAGATTGATGATTATTGTCTTTTCTTATGAAAAAGATGGGTGTTCTAAGTGTAAATATAAAAAAAATTGACCCTATATTATTGTTTATATTATATTTGAAATAAAACATTAAAACTGAACCAATTTGTAGAATGCATATTCTTGGTAATACTGTGTAAAGTTTTAGGAAATATAAATATTTCCTCAAGATGTTAGCAAAACTGTAGGCATAAATGCTTTTATTCACATGTAATTTAATATTTCATAAAATCTGTTAACGGACCCAAACCAGTTATTTTCTATTACTTAATTCAAACTTTAACATATAAACTCATAGAAATAACAGATTTCATACAGTTAATGTACTTACAAATTATAATTGTTTACTGTATTCTTAAAATTTCATTTTAAACAAGTAAGAAAGTAAATATTTTATTGTTCTGATGTACAGAAAATTGTACTTTAATGATTGTTAAATTTTATTTTAGTTTTAGTCACTTCCGAATGTTTTTGTTTTCTGCATAATGCCTATCAGTAAAAACAAGTATTGCTATTTTAAATTAATAAAAAATTTCTAATAGTAATTATAAGTTAATTTTTATATTAATAATTACTTGTGTAGTGCTAAATCTAATTTAAGATATATTGTGAACCTAGAGATGTTAGATTTAAATCTGGTTTATTACTAATCACAGTTTATAATCCTAACCCACCAATGGTACAATTATCATCATAAGCAATTTCCCCTCACACTTTAATCCCTGACTTGGGACTCAACAATGCATAATTCACCTTTGGTGGTTTAAAAACTGCATAGATTTATTGTGTATTTTTACATACTTATTTTTTTACTGTTATTGGTTTTCTTCCTTGTCATTTAAATCAAAATTTTTATATTTGATGTCTGTCCAGTTTATTAACTGAAGTGAATTTATTTAAGTGCTGCATTGCCCACTATCAAGTCTGGGATAAAAATGTGAGAGAAAATTTCATTGAATAATAATTATAACATTGATTGGTTATGATAAACTAATAAAAAAAACAGTAAAGATGATATTCCTAAGATGGAACAGGATAATTTAAAATTACATCCATAACTTAAATAGTGTACTTATTACACATAACAATTAATCATAAAGTATTCTTAACCTAATATAACATTTCTAATCATATTTTGTAAACTAATCTCACTATCAATTGAGGCAGTTCACATATTTTAAATATAAGATATTAATTATAAATCCTCATTAGTTTCTAAAATGTTATACATTAACCATGTTATGCATTGTAAAGTAAGTTAATGTTAAAAAAAGGACAGATACTATGAAAAAAATATTGACAATCTTATAATCCAAGATTCATATATCAGTAATTTTAAAAATTAATCTCCAAGACTTTTTGTGTCTTATTTATTAAATTTAATTATTAGCTTAAATTTAAGTTTTAACAAAGTATTGATAATATGTATTCTTATCTCTTTAAATTAATAGTTCTGCTTTTTATGTTTAATGAGGGTCTACATCAGGAACTAAAAATATTGTATTTATAATTACATTTATTTCAATTTTTTTGGTTGTCCACACACAGTTAACGCTCTCATTTCTATTTTCTAAGGTGTCCCAACCTATATGTAAAGGATGCACTTTGTTCCTATCAATGCACCTTCTTCTTTTTGTGTCTCCCACACACAAGATAAGGATTACCACCACTGTGCAATTCACCACAGAGGTTCTCTACACAAACCCAGCAGCTGTCCATGCTCTTCTGGATTTCCTCATGGAAGCAGATTTGTCCAAATTTTTGTAATTATAAATGTTGTTAGTTAAAATTATGCAAAAGTTATGTGATGTCGCTAATGACCTAGATGTCAAAGCGATTTTAAACTTAAAATAAATAATAATAAAAAGTTCTGGAGTTTAAAGTAGTCATTCACAAATGCATCGAAGCTATTGAGATGAAGGTTGACAAAGAAATAACCAAGGAAAAGATTATTAAAGAAAATCAAAACAATGGGTGACGTTGGGTTCGGGAAATTGTAAAAGAATAAGTACGTCGAAAGAGTCATTACGGAAACCTGAGTACATGAGTGATATGAATAATTTAAATCAATTGTTTCCAAAGCCAGTCAAAAATATTTTCCATTTAATATACTAAATGTTATGTAGGGCCATCGAAAAATATTGCAGGGATTACAAATTAGTATCACACAAGTAAAGAAATACTTATGACTACAAAATTAGGACTAAAATATTAGGAAAAGTACAAAGTTTTGTAAACATATCAATACATTTCGATATGTGTATGATTAGTCGCTCGACATCCAGACGATCAATCTCCTGTGTAGCTGGAGTTAAAGTTTCAGTTGCAGCAATGATTTGAAGTTTTAAGGTGGCTGACATAATTAATTCTTTGACTTTTCACGATGTCCCTTAATACACCCCAAGAAAAAGAAGCAGAGATACGTGAGGTCGGGGCTACGCGCAGGCTACGAAATTGGGCCATGTAGACAATCCACGAGTTGGGAACTTTTCATTCTAGGCTTCACGCAAACATAGAGAGAAATTAGTTCAAGTTATAGCTTCAAATTAATTCATTTTTAGTCAGAGGAAGTAGAAAGACTTCTATTGAAGTTCAGATAAGAGAGTATTGCAAATCTATAAGAAAGACAAGAATGGAAAAATGTCGACCGGACCCAGGACTCGAACGCAGGACCTCCCGCTTTACGAGCCTAGTAGACATTTTTCCATTTTTGTTGAAACGGTCCTCGGGACGTTGACTCGGACTAGCTCAGTGGTAGTGTCCCGCCCGGAAAGCAGGCTGACATTTTTCCATTATTTTTCTCTTCTAAATCAATAATTTATGAGAATATATAAATTTCTATAAAATCGTGACAAATGTTTCCAGTTGTGCTGCTCTCTATGAATAAGAAAGGTCTAATAAAACACGGATGAAAAATTCACATTCCTTCACTACATTTCAACTCAAGTATTATATCCTAACGTTTAACAATATTTCAAAAGGTTGTAAAACCGCGACATTTTTTTTGGATTACCCTGTACTAGCCCAGAGTACTATAATCCCAAGCCTAGGAAAAACGCGGAAATTATCTATCGATATGAGAAGCTAAGTATCGAATTAATTGGAAATATAATAGTAAAAGAATACTTCGTAAGGACCCTTTTTGATAATGAAATAAAGTATTGTGGCGTTAATTACAACTAAATTATAAAACTCAAAAGAGGCAGATAAGAACATTTAAAAACAATTATAATAGAAGACGACTAACGCCCATAATTTTGTCACATATTTGGCACAGTTTTAATTCATGTATACGGATTCTTTCTTTCTCCTCGGCGCTGCACACATGATCAATCAAGTCCTTCTCTCCATTCAAGATATTGATCTCAAAAGCTGCCAAATGAACCGAATCTTTGCTTGGAGAAACTGAATCCTTTACTGCATTCAAGATATTTAAATGTCTATAAAGGTTTATAGTAATTACTTATAAAATCAACGTGAAAGTATTAATAGATACTCAGATCCCTAGTTATCAACTAAAGGGCTAAAATGTAACTCGGGCTTCAATATCAGCCTCAGCACAGTTATCAATTTGTTCTTGTAGGAGGATTCGCCAAACTTCTTTCATCCTCAAACTTCCTTCAAAACAATGGACTACATTTTTGTTCTAAAATCGATTCGTTCGCAGTTCCTATAGTACAAATAAACCGCATTACATGAAAACCAAGAATTCCTTCGTTATTATCAGTTGCCAGTCTGCATTAGTGGTTCTGTGAGGCTGATAATAGTCGTGGAAATTTCTGCTCTCAGGAATGTAAACTTGATCGGTTATAAAAACAAATCAAGCAGAATATCTTTAACCGCGTCTCAGACCCTCAGACCGGTCGTCTCCAGCCACAGATAAACATCTGCTGAATTCACCGGAAACTGCGTCATGCTCTCCTGCGGACAGACAATTGCACGATACGCCGGAAACGAAAGCTCAGCTCAACGTTTAACGATAATTAATACGTGTGAATTCATTTTACTGCCCATTATGTTTTCCGCCTAAGTTTATGAATATCAGCAGTTTCTCGTACTTTGTTAAACAAATATCACCACGGAAAAAAAGAAAAACATTGGAATACCCTCATAAGAACCTACTTGAATTGAACGTTTCTCGAAATAGACGGGACAATTTTTGAATATATTTTAACAACCGCACACTTCCTTAATAATCTTGTTATCTACGTAATTTGGGATTCATTCTTAACCTGAATCATGTGTGAAACTATATATTGAACAGTAAATCCATTAACTCTGATTCTCTCCAATAATCGTCAGACCATGAACCACACAAATACATAAATGAAACATTGAACCACATGTACACCTTCAATTTTTTTTAAATTTTTTTCTCTATTTTTAGCCTGTTTTCTTGTTTCCTATAGCAGGCCTTAATTACAATATTTTACAACAATCTTGTACACTTTTTACAACGATTAACCTTAGCAAGAGTAATTAATAGAATACAAAAATGAATGGTAATTTTTTTTACCTTTTATATATATATATATATATACATATTTTTACTGTTGTTTTACCCCAGTAAATTGTTTATCTATATATGTCACGGTGTCTTTTTGATGCCAGTCGAGACAACTTACAAAAGCAGAATATTCAAATATAGTTTTCTGACTATAAATTTACAAGAAATAAAAAGGCGGCCATACATTTAATAATCTTTGTGGACGAGGGAAGCAAGGAGTGAAAGACAGCAATTGCTAAATTTGATGCCTGATGAAGTCTCGAAAGGGAGAGGAAACGTCGCGTTTATAATAATCAAAGAGCAATAAAATTATATGCTAACTTACTGGCCGCTTTTTATTTATTGTAAAGTAGAATATTTTATAAAATAGTCAGAAAATACTACAGAAAGTTATTATATGCAAGTTATAGAGTATTGCAAGAATCACATTTGACGCCATATTTAAATGCTACTTAAAGGCTTATAAATGATCTGACAGCAAAAATAAATGGTTGTAATCCAGACTTATCATGAAATTAAAACATTAAAAATAAAAACCGATTATTTTTCAAAAAATCACGTCCATGTGTTTTTAAATTAGAACGATAACTGTCTTAACAGCTCTCAACGTTAACATTATTACTGTCTATAGGAATCTGATTCCGAGAATTTTGGCTTTAAATGTTATATTTCAGTCCAGCTTTATGACAAGGAAAAGATATTTCGACATTTGATCACCTCAGGAACGCAATTGATCTAAAAGTATGGCTGACCAGAAACACCATTATGAACCATTTGTATTAGATATATAAAGAGTGGCCAAATTATTATGACCACCGCCTCAATACAATGTTGGAGATGAGATCTTATTGGTGGTAGGAGGAATTTGAGACCAGATCTGGTGAACTGGACTTTCCAATTTATTAAGATTTTATGGACCTGGATCCAGCTGCCTCATAGTCCGTTCGATTGGATTGAGATCAAGTGATTGTGTAGGTCAAAGAAGCAAGATAAAGTCTCCGTCATGTTCTTAGAACCATCTGAGCACAACGCCAGCTTTATGACATTGTTCTTCTGGAAGTATCCGTCCCTGGCAAAGTACACTATTAGCACAGCACGTTAGACTTGATCAGCAATAAATGCCACTGGGCATTCAGACGTTGTTTCAAGCAATCAAAGAACTCCTACCATGCCAAGCAAATAACCTCCAAACCATAATATTGTCGCCATCAGCTTGAAATGATACAATGAAGTTGGGACCCATACTTTCGTGTTCTTTCTCCATATTCAAACCCTGACATCTGTATGGTGCATTTTAAATCGCAATTTATCAAACCTCGTAACCCTTTCCGAGTCATCTACTGTCCAATCCTTGAGCTCCTTTGCGAATGGAGACGTCTGATCTTTCGAACAGGTCATAGGTGAACAGTTCGTTCAGAAACGTTCATAGTTAGTCCTTGATTAAGATTATTCTCTATTTGACGCACTGTTGTTCTTCTGTTGCACTGAACAACTCCGGAAAGTCTCCTTCCTGCTCGAGCATTTAGTAGCCTGTGACGATCACAATCCTGACGTCGACACCCGTGTTTTTCGTTTTGTAGTCCACTCTATGTAAACAATAATAACTGCTACTCTCGGATACTTTGCAAGTGCAGCCTGTTTGCTGATACGGGTTCCGACAGTTTCAGCACCTGCGATCATCCCGCGTTCAAACTCAGATAAATCACGTCTTTTTCCCATATCTTCGCAAACAACACAGTACAACTTATGATTTTCTTCTCCTGCATTCCCATTTTATAGCTATCTCTCCCTTTAGCGGTAACACTGTGACGCTGTCTATGGTCATAATAAATTGGCCACTCAGTGAAGATTGTCTTAATAGATTAAAAAATTTTGGTCTTGTGATTAATGGTATGAACCATTGGAATATAAATTTACATGACTATAAAACAAGATTTATCGCTGTATTAGTTCATCACTCATAAATAATGCTGGTACTTTTGAACCTAAATTGTAACCTGTGTACAAAGCAGAATTGCTCAGAAATAGTAAATCGGATTTTGCTTTTTTTCACAAATAAATATATTCCACACATTCAAAAACAATTTGATAATCAAATTGACCAATTTTTCGCTACTTGTAGCAACATAAACATTTTTAAACAAGGTTTGCCTGCGTCGTGGCGCCCCAAGGTCGCGGCAAATTATTGAACTTGCAGGTAAATAAACGCATTTCATATTAATAGAAGGAAACGCGATGTGTTTTTATAAACTTTCAAACCCTGAGCAGTTTCCATATTTGCATAAATTTACGTGTAAATTTATCAATATTTTAGGGACCTAAAAACTTGTTCTCCGTAAAATTATTTTCAAGTCAAAACTTATGGCATTTATGTGATGAGCATTTAATGACGCAACTTGTAAATAAAGACTAGTTTCATTATTTGAATAATTCCTCTTATTATTTTTACGATAGATTGACCCTTTTATAATAATAATATACAATATTTTATTTTTTCATTCTCCGCAATTATTGTATAAGATTATCTGATGATGATAAAACTAAAATCTAGATTCATTTATGTTTTACTAGAGCCTTTTTCCATCTTTTGTCAGCTTAATAAATAGTTTTCAAAAATTTATTTCTTATTCATACGTTTACCTATTTCACTCAGTTGATTTTTCTTTTTATCTATCACATTTCGGTCGGTATAGCTGCTTCCCGTTTTGTATTGACGTTACATTACATTAAATCATAGACGAAGTATCTACATAAGTATTTTAAATGGTTAAGTCTGTACGTGGTTTAAGATACGACGATTTTGTCCGGTTTTCAAAACAAAACAGTTGGCCTGCTATCATTTTACCATCTTTTACAAAACAGTGAACATTTCAAAACCGTCCATTTTGTTCGTTTTCACTGCCTGACCGATTTAGATAAAACTTTATGGCGTTATTGTGTAGAGGCATAACAAGGTCCTAAACAGTATCCACCATCTTGCGTCTAAATGACGATCATTACAAAACCTAGACAATGGATTTTATTCGTTTTACAGAAGAAAAATTTGCATATAACTTTGTTGCTACCTTATACTGTGATCCTCGATTGGTAAAAGTTGAAACTCGAATTTCTGTCTACTCAATTTACTTTCATTTTACGTGTATTCTGCTATTAGATTAACAAAATAATTTTGGTCAAGCGTAGACGAGAATATTATTGATTGAAAATAATAATAATTGTATATATTATATTTTTAGCATCATATGGACTCTAAACTTACTTGGAAACCGCATTTAACATCCAAAAGGGATCACATCAAGAGTAAGCTTCGACAAATGCATTGGCTACTTTGCAGAAATTCCAAAGTAAAAACAGAAAATAAAATATTCATATATAAATGCATTCTTAAACCCACATGGGCATATGGTATCCAACTATGGGGGTGCACCAAGACTTCAATTAAACAATTATTCAACGTCTTCAGTTAAAAATCCTTCGTACCATCTTAAACGTACCCTGGTTCGTCAGTAACAAAACAATACATGAAGACCTAGCCATACCTACTATAGAAGAGGAAATACACAGAATCAGCACTAACTATCATCAAAATCTCCCAGGACAACATAAAGAAGAGGTCAGCCGTCTAGGAAATGAACTAACAGCACGTCGCAGATTGAAGAGGAAGCAACAAACAGATCTGTGAAGATTGAATTTTATTGTATTAATGTATCACGGAGCGTGGTCCTGGACCACTTCTCCCCTCATGTGTCATTCATCCATCCAATTTGCTAAGTGTTCAAAATGAACAGATTGTAAATATCTTAAAACAAAATAAGATATAATTGTATTTAGGTTTGGAATCGACGCATTGTTTCTGAAGTTTAAACAATTTACTGAGACTCAAGCCACCTGGTTAACAGATGGAGAGACTGGAGAGTCTGCAGCCAAGCGAAGTGCTTTATATTTCGGATGCGGCCAGAGTGTCTCGTTCGTGACTGTATATAGATGATGAGAGCCACTACTGTTGCCAACGTTGAAGCGTCTAAACATGTAACTTCATGTTTATTTGACCTGAGTATTAATATAAATGGACAGCTAATATTAATATAAATGGCAGCTAATCATTCATAGTACCTGCTCATTTATTTCACACTATTTGACGAACAGCGTTTGTAGTTTATATCAAAAAAGATATTACTCATTAAAATATTTATCCTTGCTCCTGTCTAAATTTTCAGTTTTAATACAATTTTTAATATTTTTCTTAAATGTGAGAAAATTATAATTAATTTAAATATTAGTATATCAATACGATTATGTGTGGCCGATTAAATAAAAAATATTATTAAACGTCTGAATTGAATATTAGATTTAATAATATATAATTAGAAAAATAAAATACAAAACGTTTCAGACGTTATTTTTGGGACTTCAGTTGTTGTAAAAATTAACATTTAAAAATTGTATAAGGTAAAGATTAAATTTCAAGTATTATAATCTGTAGAATAACTTACATTTAACTTAGATAATTTCAAAGTTCCCTTTAAATGACATAACTAGAGATTAAATTTAAGTATGATGATGTTACTTCAGCCCATCTCCAATCACTTAAAATAACCTAAATTCACAGTTTGAAAAATTTGTTTCAATTTTGAATTTTATCTTCGAAATTTTAGACAGAATATGTGTTCCAAATATGATCCTAATACAATATTTGACAAACACATCGATTGATTTATATTGTTGTTTACAAAAAGGGCGAAAATAATGCAGCTCATAGTTTTATTATTTATGGGTGATATATTTTGATGAATAATAAAATCTAATCTCATCATATATTTGCAGATAAAAATAATGCAATTGTGAAATGAGTCGTCGGTCTCAGAAATGGAAGACTCAACTAATATACAAGCAAGTTTGCGTTGTATTACTTAAAACTGTCTGTACTGCGCCAATTTATTTCTTACGTTATTGATGGTAATGTACACTATTTCGGGATTGCTGTACACAAACGTACAGTGAACTATAATTATTCAATTTTTTGTTTAAAATTACTTTCTCACTGGAATAGTCGTTTTTAAATGTATTCATAATTTATTTGTTTAACATGAAAAATAATAATAATACTTCCGTATGAATATTTGTGAAATATGATACATGAAAACGAATATAAGCTGAAAAACTAAGCATAGAGAGGAAATAAAATCTAAATAATATGTTATAAGAAGAGAGAATAATCCTTTACATCCTCTTGTTAGCGTGATTGAATTTTTGTATCATTTCATTATCTCATTTTTCATATAACGGTCTATATTACTAACTATTAAGTAACATTTCGCCCGCATCCTTTTGTGAATGCAGTCCAGGAAGCAAACATATATTCTTATCTACGTATGTTTATCCATTATATGAAAGTATATATTAGTTTTATAATATATTTTTTATATTATAATTTCTACTTGTATTTTTAAATATTTTTCTGTAATTGTCGATTGGAAATTTATTATTTGTTTACCTGACGAAGTCAAAAAATCTGGACTAAACGTCTTAGAAAGCTTTAATAAATAGCGTTAAATAAAAATACTGATATATTGGCTGTTTTATTTATGCGTAGACAATACTTGAAGTTTCCAGTATACAGAAGAGTCTCAGAGCCTGTGATATATACAAAGTATTACACGCACTTCTGTATACAGTAGCGTAATGAATTATTTCAATAATGAAATGAGATCTTATTCTGAATTTCTATAAATAAATGAAAATAATTGTCATTCGTAGGATCAATTTGGCGCAGCGATACGAAATAGAACAAAGCAAATAATAAAACAAAATTTATAAAACTCTATCTATTAATATATTGGAATTTTGTCCCCATAGGTTTTTTATTGGTAGTTAGGTTAAGTAATACAACTACTGAATAATTTTTAAAATAAAGTTAAATCTGAAAATCGGAGATTTTGGCTGATATTGCCATATTGATGTATACAGAAAACAAAAGGTTATAAATTGTAAAATCACTTTTTCAATTCAAAATGACACTTTTTTATTTAACTTTCCAAGACTTCAATGACTCAAAATTTATTAGTTATCCACACAGAAATTATCAATTTTCTCAATATCGTTTCATGATACAAAAATCCTGTAAGATAATACTAACCTGCGATTCAGATAGACCTCAAATCCTATCAGACTCCTTGACAGAAAGTTGTCAAACTATTAAAAGCAACATTAAAAATTCTCCTTTTTTAGATTTATATTTATTTCTGTTTCCAGTAATCCTCTATTGAGGAAATAGGATACGTCATACATTACAAATAATTTTAAGAACAAAATAAGGTACATAATTAATTACAAATAATCTTCAAATAAATAAATAAAATAAAAAGCTGTGTAGTAACACTTTTGCAGGAACCTTAATTTTAATTATTAGGGAGACGATTAAGAAAATCCTGTACATTTAATAGAATAGTTTTACTCTGATCCACGAATCTTTTGTAGTTGTTATTATTCTTAACCTCTGGAGGAAGGCTGTTGTGTAAAATTATTCCGATATTGGTGATGAGCAAGGCGGTGGTGCTTTTCCGACCTTAGAGCTCAACGATTTCTGATCGCGTATTTATGGAATTCACCATTCGTTTAAAACAAATTTCTGTTCCGATAAAATTAAATTATTTAATTAAGTCGCGCACTCGATATGTAAACAGTGTTTGTTTTAGAAGCGTTATTACTTGATTCTACATTTTGCTCACTATCAGGATAGTAGTATCAGTTTGTGCGACGTTATTTACACTTTACATTATGCAAATACGCTAATTTAGATTATCTGTAACATTTTTTAATACAATGAAGAATAAAATTCAAGAACGGAAAATGTCAACTGGATTGGGAGTCGAACCAGGTTCCTCCGTTACCCATTCGAAAACTCTCCTACGGGCCGACTCCATGTTCGGACAAAACCTACTACAATTTACGAATCTATCTTTTTTATGCTCATTTTCAATGTATTCAAAATATATTCGTTTTTTCCTTATTGCAGCATTTTCCTAATCTTTCGTCATACCTCCTATGTCTTAACTTAGAAACTGGATATTTTATTCAATTTAAGTGTCGGTAGCATTCGTGATCATATTAATCGTTTTGAAATTAAAATTTATGATCAACGTGTCTTACTAGCTTTAGAACTTAGACTTCTGTCCATGTACGTCTCACTCCGAGCGCCCGCATGTACGAAAGTTAGGTATACGAAAATTAATTTGTCTATTTTAGACCGTTCCTCGCAAATATATACGTCACTTAATATTCCCACACTAATTGGTCACGCAAAACCGCAGTTAAATCCCCGCACCATACGTTTACGCAATGTTGCGTCCCTCGTCCGTGTGCGGAGGAAGCAATTTGTGCCTCATGTATACGCGAATCGCATAGTGAACGCGTTGGCCAAATAGGTTTGTTCCGAAATGTAAGACAAACAATGACGAGTAAGTATTTAAGATGTGTAATCATCGCAATCAACGTCACCATAAGATGCACACCGAAAAGTGAGAAAGAGGCGAGCACGAGTATATATATCATGACAGAAAAGGAGGAGCAAAGTTCCAACAAAAGGGTAGTAGTGCTGAATCATCAAAAGGAAGGAATCTATTATTATTTCACAAGAAACTATTACACATCTCAATTTGTTTAAAAATTAAAAACAGACAGCTGCAGCAAAGGACTGACAGAATGCTGAAAAAACGAAGATCGTTGGGCAGTTTGTGCCAGTGTTGTCTAGTTCTAAGTGAACTCAACTGAAGCGAAACCAACACGAGAAAATTTTACAATGTGCGTTAATAAACATAGAACATTTTAGAACTAATTTTATATTTGTCCCATCACTGACAAGCCCAATACACACACGGCCTTGTTCTCTAAACGCTACAATCTCAGCTCTACTTTCACCATATACCTACTCAATTGGCTTTACCAAAATCTTGGAATAAAATATTTTTTAAGATTATTTGATAAAACTTTAGTTAAAAATATTTGCAAATTATTGAAATATTATGTTGGCTTTATTTATAAGATGATTCTAGTAATTGGTGTTTGGATAGCCTAAGTCCCGGCTGGAATAATGATTGAGCCTGAAAGAATTTTCTAACAATTATTCATGTTAGCCGATCCGACGATAGTTCAGTAATCTCTCTCTAGTTGTGGGTTCGCGTTAGTCATTCGGTTGTTTCGTATCCAAAAAGAAAAAGACCTACCCTTTTCACACACTCGACAGCAAGAATTTTCACAGGTAGGCACGTCGCGGCTCCCCGCCTGGAATATCAATTTCACAACAGTTGGCAACAGTGATTGGTGACTCACAATTGGACGTTACCCAAAAGCAGTTCCCGTAGTTTAATCCTCGGGACAGCATGCTCGTCATTTTTATAACAAATTATTAATATTCATAGTTAAATATAAGTTATAATCTGCTTGTAATAAGGCTCGATGAAAATGCTGAAACTAAAACTCGCGTGCTGGACGGAACGGGTGGGGTGGAACGAGATACTATTGAATAAGGCAAAATGTAATGTATTTCTCAAAAAGGAAAGGAAAAAACTGACCTTATAAGATCGAGTTACAGGATCCTGTAGCGAAAAATAGATAAAGAAAGAAAGGGAACGGAAAATGGCGAAAAATCCTAGTTGCAAAAATATCTCTTTGCGAGAGGAAAAATTAATAAAGCGATCAACCATTCGCAAAATAAATATAAGAAAGAAAACACAAAAGATGTTAATTTTTATAAATTTAATTTTATTGTAATAATAGCAATTATAACAAATTCTATCACGTTCTGCCCCGGAGATGGGGTTAATGGGAAATTTGTTAGCTTATTTTTAAAATCATCAAGAATCTTAATTCGTTGCCTTTTAGGGTTCTGTTGAAATTAGATTAAGTAAATAATAAAACAAACTAATGTTTTCTAAATTTATGAATAATTTTTCTTTTTCCGTAATTTTACAAAATTTGTTAAACAATAAGTTCCGCGTTCCGCCCCGACTTCCCCTATATATTAACACAGTCGACTTTGCTTCAGGTTTTTTTTGTCCTAGTTGTTTATGTTAATTATTTTTGGTTTTTGCTAGAATATTTCTACATTCTGAGCATATAAATTAATTTTATTATCAAAATTTAATGAAAAAATAAAGACACTGTTATCCAATAATTTCCTGAAACTTCACCTTTAGTACTCGGTCTTTATTGGAAGCATTGCTCCTGTTCTTTAACCCCGTTTATAAATGTTAAATAATGATTCGAAACGTGCGTCAAACAACAAGGCAACTTTATTGAATGTATATGTAATTACTAGCGGCGAAGTATGGGTAGCTACTGACATTTGTTTTCCGTTACAGTCACGAAACGTTTGTGTTTCATCTCGTAATGCCTTTGCTCGTTTGTTGCCAAGTCATTTCTTTGCTCCTCCTACAAATGATTGTCTATTTACTCAAAATAACCACTCTTGATTGAAGTTGTAAAATTAAACCGTGAAGAAAGCCATGTAATAAATTATAGGTTCCGCTGGACTCATGCCACGTGCAACCACCATTGATTCTGGCGCGTAGGTAGCAATTCTGAAAGATCGACTGAATCGTCTTCGACCACATCGGGAGAAGCAGGATGTTTTGCAGTTTCCCGACTGTGTACTATACCAAGCGTAGAATAATTGAAGATTTCTAACAATAAATATACACTGTTGTCTATTGCTGTACAGACTGTCTGGTCACATTCAAGTTATTACATTATGCGAACCATCGAAGATGGATGACACTTGATTTTATATCTTGGAGTAATAATTAAATTTGAATACAAGTTCTAAAATACAATTGCTTACAAAAATATTTTTACGTTGTATGGGACCTTCTATTGTGTTCAACATAAACAATTACAATAACCTTTTTGCTGAAAGTTAATAATTGGAAATTGCAAGCGCAGCTACAACCTATACAATGCAACTGAGCGCAAACAGTGTCCTTGTTTACTTCATCGAGAACAATTATATTTCCAGAAATTCTTGAAGATGAACTGTTGAAGGTTACCGCCCTGTGCTTCGTGGAGCGCGACTACTTCAACGACCCGTATCTCCCGACAAGTTTTGTGATTTGATGCGAAACGCTGTGTTGGTAAACATGCAAAATTTGAGTCAGGTCGAATGAACGATTGGTTTGATGCAATCCTCCACACTATTTCAACACATCCCCATCCAAGCAGACAATAAAATTAAAAGACTTATGAGTGTAATTATAATATAATATTGCTATGCGTCACTCAACTTTCTTTGAAAGATATTTCTGCCTAACTATATCCAATCTGATGATAGGAGTTCCAGACGGAAAAAGAAACGAAGCTTGCGAAATATGGTGCTATAGGAGAATGCTGAAAATCAGATACTGGATAGAGTAACTAACCAAGGAGTTCTAAGTAAAATAGGAGAAGAGAGTAGAATTTGGAGGACCACGAGAAGGGATTGTGGCGAACTCTCTTGTTTTGTTGTATACGTATATAATAAGGGAGGGGAGTTAAATGATTATTAGAATGATTTAAATAACATAAAGATGTCTTTTGAAAGCAAATTTAGTCGGAGCGATCCTACTCAATTATCTATACATTTTATTCTAACATTGGCTACTCAGGTATGAAATCTCGGGTTGACCGTGGGATAAATTTGGTCTGGAAAAATGACGGTTTTACGATGTCTGTGTGTAACTACGAGAATGTTAATCACTACCATGAGCGGAACTTATCTGTTGTTTCCCCTTGGCGAAGTCGTGTAGTCAGCTTGTCTGGTATCTCATGTACCCTGGCGACTTCTGTGGTTTGCCATCGAATGATAGCGACTACTCTTTGTATTGTCATCGACCGTCGTCTTCCAAGTTTTGCCAGCAGCTGCTTGTCATCTCCGCTTTCATGCCCTTTTAAATAATTTTGGGGCAGTCGCGCTTCTTAAAGGCACAAAACTCAACAACTTTCCATCGCCAGAGCATCTGTTAGTTCTCCCTCTGGGGTGTCTCACATGTTTCACATTGGTCACCCTCATGTGTCTGAAAATTCTGAAGTGGTCCGGCGCCATAGGGGGTCCGCTTATTTACCATTGATTTGGCGATTCTGCAGGCCTGTCTTGCTTTTGTTCTCCAGATGATCCACCCCGGGGTCTGGACGTTCCTTACATTCGACATAGTACTACTTAACATCTCATGATTACTCACGCGATTCACTCTATAAAACTCAGTTTTAATTAATTGTGCCTATCTTAATAACGCGCTACAGGATAGATTAACAGACCACGTTTTGATACATAAGGGTCCTGTAAAATTAGCATTAGAGGGAAGTGTGTGGGGTAAGAAAGAACATAAAAGGGAGGCCAATGATGGAATACGCTAAGTAAATTAGGAATGGTGTTAGCTATGTAGATAAGTCGATTACCACAAACACATACGATTCCCTCCTTGTCACATAAGATAATAGAATCATTATATACTATTTTCAGATAGGTCCGCATCCGAGGTTCCAACCCAGAGTGATTGCAGAGCTCACCTGATTATGTCGGGAATGTCTCACACTCTCTCTGTGTTTTTTTTAAAAGTTCTCACATTCCGAGACACCATAACCTATTTTAGGAGGTATATGTACTTGGGTCGAAGACCTTGGGCATATGGCAAGAGTTGTCCGCTGACCCCATTGGATCAGTCGGCTAACTGCCTCCTAAAACTGGTCGAGACATGGAGAAGGGAATGCTGCGACCCCACAGCAAACTCGTCTCCCGTCATTCGTAAGGGCGTGAGAATAGTACCCAATGCCCGACCTACCTGTTGCAGGTTTTCTAGGGTTTTCCCTGCATCTCTTTAGGTGAAATACCGGGTAGGATCCTTAAACCATAGCCCGGGGGCCCTAGTTAACCCTTGGCTACCTTTCTCTACCTTCCGCATCCCCCCTTTTCAATTCCCTTCCTATTCTATTAAAGAGGAGTTACTCTCATGTAGACTGTTAACCCAAAAAAGATTCGTTGTGAGTTTAATTCCTTATAGATTACATTCTATTCTGTGTACATTCAGTAACATCATTTGGCAATCAGTTCCGTCTCAGGATGGTACTGATACAGTTCACTTTTCTACGAAAAAATGGTTCATATGCTTTTATTAGTGCTACCAAGACTGTCTTCATTATTTTATGTATCTTTCTCCCAAGTTTTCAAAGTATTTTCTTTCCTTTCGCGTATATACCCTATTTCCGTTCCATATCACGTTCATATTGTGCCTATACTTAATAACGCGCTACAGGATAAACCTATGCTGAAAAAGGCTAACTTTGGTATTTTCTTTGATGCTTCGTAAATACGAATAAAGAAGGCATATTCGCCCGCATGAGACGGAACTGGTGTCATACGAATACAACAGGGGGATTGTTAAGCTTGTGGACAGATATGACAAACTTCTAATTGTCGAGGATGATGATGTGTACATGTAAAGTCAGCTTCACTTACGTAGGGAAATGATTTCTTTGAATCAATATTTGTTTTTAAGTTTCTATAGACAAACGGTCGTTACTTTGTTGATCGCCTCCGTACTTAGTAACGCTTCTTCATTATGGGCCAATCGCTGGACTATACATTGGTCGTCAATGTTGGCCACCAACAGTAAGTGGCTTGGCTTCCATCCACAAAGTGACCCAGTAGATGGGCCAATGCGCACATTGCTTACAGATATTTCCCCTCTTTGATGTGCAGAGAAAACCGCTCCCAAATCTCTCCTTGGACAATTCCATTTCCAATATCCACCAATGTCGACAATATACAAGCTACCCCCGCCTACACCATGGCAATGGCCTATATTGGCCCAGCTTTGGCCATAAAGAGAGTGACAATTTCCAATGCTTGGTTGCCAACTGTGATTTTAAGAGGTTCATCTTGAATCACTGATATTCCCTTACGATATAACCAGTGTTTCTTGGACCTTTTAATAATAGTAGAATTGGCATAATTAGTTATAATATTTCGTGAACCAGACAAATAAAGATACATTTTCTTAAAATTTAACGGTTGATACTGGTAATTTTACAGTAAGAGTTGTCATTATTGCCGACATCGTGTGAAAGTAGTGACCAGCTTCGCTGTCTCACATCCCAGGGGTCCCCGAGTTCGAATCCTTGCATGGACTTGGATGTTTGTGACGTCATGGTCGTGAAGAGAATCGATACGCTGACCACGTGTCATGCAGTCGACCCGGTAGGTCCGGGCCCACAATAGGCTGTAGAAACAAAGAAGAAGTTATCATCAATAAGCATGCGTTTATCAGATTAACTATTAATTACTAAAATATGGAGCAACTAAAACTTTATCTACCCGATTTAAAAAAAATCCGGTTAATAATATATTTTCTGACTGAAACTCCGCACAATTCATCGCTAATTTTATTTAAGAATTCAGAACCGAAAAAATCCTTCACCTTGTCGGGTTTCAATTTTATAATACTATTGACAAAGTTTTACATAAATAAACATTAAATACAGCATAAGTAGGTTATTTGTTACACAAAGTTTGTCGTAATTCTACTTTAGTGAAATAACTCCATCACTGAATCGCTTAGTTTAATTCTAGTATAATATAGCCCTAATGACTTTCATTTGTTAACACCACAGATTATTCAATTATCTAACATAGATAAATAAATGAAAAAATAGTGTATTTATGAACAAAAATATTAAGTGCATAACAAACGTAATTTTATTTCATTATATATCAGTAACAATATATTTATTTAATGAGTAGAGAACTTAAAGTGTCTAAAACTGTTCAAAATAATAGCTGATTATACTACTCTTTAAACCGGATCAAACAAAATACCCGTTTTTTTCATAAGCAATCTTAATCCCTGTTTCTATGAATGTCTGCTTCAAGTATTTAATTATATATGCTTAATAAGCCATCCTAATTTCGAAGCCTCTGGTAGCTCAGTTGGTAGAGCGGTGGACTGTAGAGGAAAGTCAGCAGACATCCATAGGTCGCTGGTTCAAATCCGGCCCGGAGGAATTTTTTTATAGCAAATATTTTAATTATAGCGAATGTATTTTAACTTGTATCGGATTAAAAAACACATTTAATACAGTTTTTATTTAATCTCTTGGATCATTATCTGAAAATTTTGTATTACTTAATTCATCTTTATTTGAAACTTCATACTCCAAGTGCCTTAATCGTATATCCATCAATGCGAAATGAATCATATGAGCTTTCTTCGAAATCGTTAGTGTCATGTCATCACCATGTGACAGCAACTACGGCTCTTCCTTTATTCAAGTTCTGATAAAATATTAGTTTTATTGTTTTAAAGCATCTGTTTATTTTCCATCTTGGAATGTTTGTATTTATTAAAACTACAATGGGACATACGTCCGGCGACAGTTACTACAGTGTAAAAAAATACATTAAGTACAAAATGTTTAATTATTTCCCTCCGTCCTGAATTTTCGAGTTTGTCACCGGTTTTAAGCCTCTCTCCCGGGATCCAGAAATGATGGTTAGGGACCTCAAAAAGTCTCAGTTTTCAACTGTTTCTTTCATTCATACTTTTTAAGCATTTATCGTCCGTCGTACATTATGTAGAGAAAATCGGATAAGGGGGTAATTATATTTTCGCAAATAATTTATTTTGTTAAAGATGAATGGAGATCGGGCATTTCAAATGCTGCACAGAATTCTTCTATGATTGAATCAAAATATGCGTGTTCTCTAATTTCAATTTTTGGTACAACATATTGCTATTAAACCTTGCTCTCTACTATGAAATTCCTGAGAAAACTGTAGAGAAAATTGTAGGGTGTAAATCACTTTAATACTATTGAGATGAGCTAGATTTTAATTGAAATTTGAAAACAAAATTAGAGGATAAAAGTTAAAATGAGCACTCTAAGTAGATGGAAATTTCTGTTTATTTTTTCTTCTTTTGGTCAATAATGAATAGTTCGTATGTTTTCTGTAAATATTCGATGTATATATGTACATATATTTTGTGTGTATTATAAAAAAAGATAATGATATTTTTAATTTAACCGATAGACATTATAACGTTGAAATGCTATTCAATACCTTTTTCCCTTTGCTGCAATAAAATCAGTAATACAAAATTACTTTTAAAAACATTGGTATTACTTGCTATTGCCAACGATCTGGCGCTTCTTGCAGTTCAATGCAATGAGCGAAATGAATACTTATACAATCTAAGGTTCTGATATAAACGACTTACTTTTCTTGTAATGTAATGAGATGTCTATGTCACCTGCTTACATTTTGGCTCTTCTCACTTTCATTTTCTAAAACTACTATTAATATTCGGGCTACAGCGTGCAGCTCAAAATGACCATACAATACTAGGAATTAGAGACGGTCGATCTGATCGAGATCTGATTGAAAAAAACTAGCTTCTTTTGCGGAGTGAGTGATCATTGAATCGGAAGAAAAGAGAAGCAGCTGTTTTGATTCAACGTTATATGATTTTCCACTCCTGTGATCCCAAAGCTGTTTGAATCACTCACTCACGAATCAGATCGCGCAGCCCATGATCGCAGTGCTACCTACTGTTTTAATCAGTTAGTGAGTGAATCAGAATCACTTTCGTGGAATGTTTTTTTTGGCAACATTTAATTCAATGGCATATGTTCAAAATATTGTAGCCCAACATTCATATGATTTTCTCTTATCTGGCTGTCCAGAATATAATCGTATAAATCATTTCTGTATTTTACTAGATTTTTATTGTTTTTGTGTAAAATAAGTTTAATCTTTTACCAAAAGTTTTAATTAAGAATTTCCCAACTTGGTGGTAAATAATTTCAAGAATTGTATTGTTATATTAAGGTCATAGGGAACGTGAAAGATTTTATTTTTGACAAAGGAATCTCAAAACTTTGTAATGAAATAATTTAACCAGAATTTTTTAGTTGTCTTTCTCTTTCCCTTCCAACTTTTTAAGTGGATAACCACTTTTGTTATACTTGTCTGGCTGCTGCAGATAATTATAATCATTTATATTCAGTAACGTAACAATAAAAGTGTATGTATGAATATTGCCAGTAAATTTATCCCTTTTTAAAAGAAAATCCAAATCCATTCTAAACCATCCAAATATCTCAATTATACAAATAAAGTTCATAGAGTCATTTATTTTTTCTTTACTTATGAACAAATACGAAAAATGTCTAAAATATTAGTAAAAAAATTGTAAGTTCAAATATTGACTAAAAAATCGTGCGTAAATTCATTTAGGTAAATCAAGTGCGGTGACTAGCTCATATATATAATGAGCGGTGAATCACCTTAAAGATTATGAGCAAGTGTTTCCGATCCGATCACTGAAAAGAACGGTTTCGCCAACAACACGAAAGAGATTTCATTTTATTTTTTCGTTTTACATTGTTTCCTTGTGGTATTGGGTTTCATTTATGAAAGCTAAGGCAGTGTGTTTTGTTATGTTTGTTGTATTTTTGAGTCAAATATATAGAAAAGTTGGATATTTTTTTGTATTTATATACACTTGATTCATAGCATATAGAAAGTAAGTTGAGTCAAAAAGTACACGTCCTGCATTTTCGCGTTGTAGACCGAAGGCCACTAAAACAATAATTTAAAAACTCTGAAATATTTTATATGTATATATATATAAACTTCTGCTGCCCGAAATCCCTTACACAAAAACTTTATTTACCGCAGAAACAGTTCCAGGGCGTCCTGAATTGAAGATTCCTTTGTTGCATACTTTGCTTAATTAACAGCGCATACCTGTCCATAAAACAGATGTCAGTCTCTTCCTTTTCCAGACTAATTAATGTGGAGCGGTATTTTTCAATTGATCACCTCCCTACTTATTTGCATAGCATCATTTAGAAAATTTCCATTGTTTCCTTGAAACCGTCATTACTTATTTCTCTGTAACAATGAGACCACATTTTCAGGTTTTGTGCCTTCTTTCCAAGCTCCACTCAATTCCTATGTCTGTCATCAAACAACAAAGTGAGACATCACGACACCGTTCCAAAATGCTGATTGTATTCGCTTTCTGTCGGACCGATTTCTATGATCCGTTTTTCGTTATTATATAGAATCGTGAAAAGTTTTTACCGACGTTAAACTACGATCCGCCTTCTTGAGACAAAACCACGCCCTGTTTTTAATTGATTGCTCAGACATTTTGTTATGCCTGAACCAAGCTATCTTAAACAATCACCAATCATTAGAAACGGTAAAGCTTATACTTCAGTGTTCCCAGTTCATTATTTTGAAGGAGAAACATATTGGTAGTGATCAAGATATAAATGTCAAGAGTAGGAGATCTGTACGCAAGATCGAATGTTTCCCCGGTATATACGCTGGATAAATAGTTTCTAAACGAGTCAAAAAAAACTTAAGTCATTTTAAGCAGACTGACATCTTTCTCGAGTGAAATAGCTTTTTTGTGGGCAACAGGCTACGTAGGGTGATCCTGAAACAGACAACTACCCTTTAATAGCAAAGGAAGAGAATTGAGAAGGGTGATGTGGAAGGTAGAGAAACGTAGCCAAGGGTTGACTAAGGGCTGTAATGTAAGGATTCCACGCGGTGTTTCACCTAAAGGTGATGCAGAGAAAACCTGCATCAGGTTGGTCGGAGTATTGGGAAATACTCCTACGCCCTTCTGATGACGGGAGACTGGATTGTTGTGGGAACACAACAAACCCGAATCCATGGCTATATCAAAATTGAGAGTTAGTTTTCCGACTGGGATCAGCGAACAATTCTCATCGTATGCCGAAGGTCTTCGACCCTCTCAAACTGCTCGAGGTCGTCTCAGCTTGCAGGAGACTTAATTTAATTTCTTTGGCCATTGACTAAAGTGGGGAGGGAAGAGGAAAACCAGGAAGGTGGAAGTCAGCCCTGACGGACTTACCAGAACTCCACCGGGCTTTCAATATTTCGATGTCAATCAATGGTTCGCGCGTCGCTTTTATTGCCCATCGCTTCCAGCGTGGTGCGTGTCGCTTACTAATTGGCTCTGGGTCTAAGGTGGTCTTGCCCATTCTCTCTTCGGTACACTATCTTAAACATAAGAGCAAGAAGAAATAAAATTTCTTAAATGAAAAAAACAACTTGATACTGGAGTTTTAAGTAACCGTTAAACATGAGAGATAAGTATCTATCCTGTACATAGTACAAAAAATTTTCTGCCAGAGATTTAACTTTAACACAGAACCGCTTGAAAAACGGTTAATCAACTAAGTTTTATCTAAAACTTAATAAAGATATATTGGTGTTGTTTAGCTGAAGCACAAATATATTAATCATAAGTAAGCTCTCAAACTTAAAGGAAGGGGGGGGGGAAGAGGTTAATACAGACTTTTTCCCTTGTTGGCAATTTTGTCAGTGACGCTTCTTCACTGCACAATTTAAGAAAAGGAAACTGAAAAATAAATTCGAAAAACGCGTTTCCCGCCTCACTGCTACATATCAATAAAATATTTTGGAAATTTAAGTAAAAATACACATATTTTTCTATTTACAAAAGCAATTGCTCAAAATTACTTCCATGTGTCTACCTCTACACAATGTTCAGAATCACCGAGTTGAAACCACATAAATTCCCTCACCCTGAAGGTCACATCTTCAAGAAGTGGTATTGCATATACTGCAGGATGCCGGCTAGGAGAATGGTCCACCTTAAATATCTCCGACAATACCGGACCACAGCTTAACAGAAACAGTCTCAGAGGCAAGAGGTGCACTTTTCGAATTCTATTTCTCAGTTTTTATTTCTCAAATTGTGCAGAAACGAAGTGTGTCTAACAAAAGTACCAATAGGGAAAAAGGCTTGTATTTGGCAATTTTATTCCATCTTTAATTTTATGCCATTATATATGTTCCGCCCTGAATAATAAAATGAATTCGGATATTTAAGAGGACATCGGATGACGTTGAAACGTAATTAAACGTGGCGAAGGGGTCACTTCAATTTACTCTGAAAGGCAACGACATAAAAAACTATTATCGCAAAGATATTTGAATTTGTAATTTTATCCCCTTTCCCTTTACTAGTCAGCATAATTTGCGTTTTCTTTTGGGTGAGTACCCATCTATAAATTTGAAATGTCTTCAGATGACAAAATTGAGCAGGGAAACTGCACAAAGTAAAGGTTTTCTTCATCTGGCCGCAGCTGCAGCAGATGATGGTGCACGTGCCACGTGACTGCTTCCGTTTCCTGTCCCGTCAGCCCTCAGGGCAGGTGAGCACACTTCCGCCACAATTACCCTTCCTGTAAATTTTAAAAAGTCCAATACCTGAGAACCTTCGCACCATGTGCAATTTTTCCCCTCTTCCTGGTTACTCTCGTGAAAAGTTCGATTTCACTTGAATGACGATGCAAAATACTCTATTTCATAAGTTCGTTACTTTCTGAAAAAAACTGTTCTTTTCTTTGTTTGCTTCGTGTATGATCTTGATTAATTACAGAATATGAGATTTCTCGTTGTTCAAATACGATGATTTGTCGTTTGTGTGCTTCTTAGCGCCTTACGTTACTCTTTTCTTTTGTATGGTGTAGTTGCATTTTTTTCAATGATTGTTTTATTTGTCTTTAAATAATTATTTGTTAATAGAAATTGTAAGCATACTCTATAAATATCGTACTATACACCTAATAATGTTGTCCATTTATCTGTGTTCCATCACAGTTATTTAAATATACCTTTCTTCATTATATTAATTGAAAATACTACGCTGTATTATCTACATTTCACCGCAAAACATTTGCATTCTTTGGTAATGTAAGATAGTCTGGAAACTATTTGTGGTCTATTTCCTCAACAGAGGACTAAATGGAATTATTGAAAATATTAAATAGTGTCATTTTTGTCGCTTTAGTACTCGGAAATTATGCCTTGCAGTACTTGAGAGAAAGGAGAAGAAGTGTAAGCAGAAAATAATAGAGTAGATATTCTATAACTCTATGCATAACATAAGGTTCCGCATGTAATATTTAGCCTTTGATTGTTAAACAAACACCACAGTTGTGTGCCAATTTTGTAATGTATCGCTTGAAAGATCATTAATTAGAAGCGAAAATTTCAGTGTTATATGGTAAGATTCTATGTTAACATATTTATTATTTTTCATTTTGATACTACTTTTGTTTCATAAATTAAGCTTCCTCTTTTCTTAAGTTAATTAGATGATTGCAAGAAGATCATATACAGAAGTCTCACGGGCTGGCAAGATTGTGCAGTTACGTTTGCAGCCATCATTTTCTTGTTAATTATTATCTTCTAAATGAGTATCACTAAGCATTGACAAAACGAGTAATTTGTCATTGCGTTTAACTGAGGGAGCAGGAATGACCGGATATGCAATACCAATTGAAAGGAAACGGGTAACGTGGAGGTGAAAAGAGACACACGATGAATGTTTGTGAAAGAACATTAGATAGAAAATAAACAAATTTGGAAGATAAATTGATGAAACATGAGGACTGGGGAGAAAAGACTGATAGATCGTCGACGGCTGACCGTTCTTCGAAACGTTTTCCTAACGTTCTGAAGAAGGTGGGGTGCCTCCGAAAACTCAAGAATTTGAAACCCTACACGGTGCCTGCCATCTGTGAAATTCGGGTGTCACCAGCTTTCTGTTTCTTTTTCGTGTTTAAATGTATTTAAAACAATCTCAAAAACGGTTGCTCGTCCTTGATATTTTTAGATTTTGGTTCTTTTATTGCTATGTTGTGTATGAAATTGCTTATTAATTTCCGTAGGTTTTCCCGGTGACTAAGCGGCTGGAATTGTTCCAGGGTGGCGTTTGCTAATTACGGCGTTTCGTCGACATCTTCACCTGAAGAACAACAATTTCAACATGTAATTGCTTGTTTTGGTTAACTTTTTTTCGTGTGAATATGTTAAATAATTCCAGTGCGTTTGTTTATTCAGCAGAAGCCCTTACCCGAATCGCGTGTTTTCAACGTTTGACTGAAGGGTGACGACTCGCACAGCACGTGCCACAGGTCGCCTCGGGCGTTTCCGCCACTGTTCGTGCGACTCCGCTGACGTGTCGCGCGCGAACCTCAACCCTGAACCTGAGGCAGGTGTTGCAGGCCAGCTCAGTCTCAGTCGGTTGTTATGCCGGTAGCTATGAGGTCCGAGTTGGCGGTGTTGGTGCTGGTGCTGGTGGTTGTGCTCCTGGGGGTCGCAGGGGAGGACGCTTCTCTGCAGCACACGGAGAGTCTAGCCGACGGGCGCGTCACCTTCTCATGGGACATCGTCGGCGACAAGCTCGTAGCCGAGGTCTCGTGGTCGGGTCCCGACAAAGTCCTCGGCTTAGGATTCTCTCCGAAGGGCGGCATGCCGGGGGCGGATATATTGCTCCTTTGGGTCGGCGAAAGCGGCGTTCCTAATATTGTGGTAAGTACCATCACTAAAATTACATGCTGTAACCACAGATTAAGGAAAGAGATATGAGAGCTTTATATTTTCAACTCTTTACCCTTCCCGGTTTATGAAACGACCGCTGACTATAAAGTAGTTGATTCCGGAACAACAAAAGAAGCTACCTTCATTATTGAAGTAAAATCTTCAAGGCCTTCAACTCTTCCTGTAATTTTGAGTTATTCGAGTTCTATTGGTTCTTTAACGACAATTGTTGTGTAATAGATGGAACTGGAAAGTGAATTATAATGTCATTCAGAATGAGGACGTGTTAAAACAATGAGAATTATGTTGTAAGGTGAGAAATACAAACCAAATAAAAGCGATGCCAAATAATATTTTATCTCGGCCTAAGAAAACGAATGTTCAGTGACATTTACAAGTAATTACGTAAATATACTAGATATACTTATGTGTTATGTCCAGATCTTATTTATTCATCTCACAAAGAAGATGGAACGTATTTCGTAATCGTGTTCTGTACACAATAGTATTTCTGATTGTTTTGCCTAAAATTCTATTATCTGTAAAAAAAAAAGGCATGTCTGTTCGGGTGCGCTTCCAATGTTGGAATTTATATTGACCTGAAAAAGTTGTAAATGAACTAATAATCCAACAAGAATGAAAAATATTCAATTTACTGTATGTCAATAAAATTGGGTTCGAAAATCAATTATTGGTATCTTTCTGAGGATAGCTTTAGATTAATGTAACTCGTATGTTACACAAAACCACTTACTTCTTGACAGTTTATTTTAAAGTAGTCTCAACACTTAAATTTTAAATTCGTAAACACCATCAGTGAGAAAAGAAGTGAAACATGTAATAAATAGTACGAAGACTGAGAATTGGTGTAATATTGAAAACTCAGACCAGCTCGAAATGAAACGAGATTTTTGCAGTAGGAAGTGACTTGAATGCGTTGTTTTCTTGAACTATATAGATTTACGACTAGAGGAGAACAACAGACCTCTCTATACATCCTATACTGTAATCTGTCAATTATTTTTCTTCGTTTAATTCTTTTGTCCTGTTACGAATGCCGAATTAGCAAGTTACCGCTGATTAAATAATTTTATACTCTGGCCACTGAACTTTAAAACAAATGCTGCATATACTGTATTGTGTTATAGTAAAGGTTGTCAGCATTAATCAAGGAATTCGCAATATGATTTCAATTAATTAATTAATTAAAATCCGTTTATAATAAAGTTCTGCTTCATTAAAAAAAATATTTTGAATGTTAGCGATTAATAATAATTTAACAGAGTAGGAAATAGTACAGTGACAATTAACAGTTCTCGGGTTTCAACCGAAGTAACGTTTGTAATACAAAGCTCCTCATTATCATCGGGTTTTACTATCTACCGCTCGACTCGAAACCTGAGAACTTGTATTCCAAAATTCACCGGGAAAGTTTCATTCCGTAATTTTACATTACTTTAGTTACATTTCCAATTATTTTTGCCCTCAAAGTAATCGTCCAGTTGATTTAGCAGTCTTACAAAGATAATACGCATGTTTTCTTTAATATCTTTTGAATGTATTATATGCCTTTAAACATGAAGTATGTGTGATAAATTACTTGTAAAGAAATTATTTCATGACATTCGTTTCTCTGAGTAGTTTTGCCATCATTAATCGTCTTTCGTATTTGACAGTCCTCATTGTGCACGAAAAACTTCAGTCAGAATAGTTTTTATGGTAATACAGTCGTGGACGTTGTTACAGTAAGAAGAAAATGAAACGCAATTGCAGTCTCAAAGTTTTATGATATAAAATCTTTCAGAAGCTTGTAATAAGTTTTATATCTAACTCGCACCTATATTACTGATTACTTCATGTAGCCTATTTTTCTCCCCCCCCCCCAAATCAAGCAAACTCATCTCCCGTCATTCGGAAGGGCGTGAGAATAGTACCCAATACCCAATCTGCCTGAGACAGGTTTTCTAGGTTTTCCCTGCATCCATAGCCTGGGGGGTCCTAGGCAACTCTTCCACATCCCCCCTTGTAGCTGTCCCAGTCACTGAAACATTCTCAAAGTTAATATCACTTTTCTGTCGTTTAAAGAAATCAACACCATGTCTACGCATGTCTACCATGTCCATCTTATCGCAATTTCTCCGGCCTTGTAAACTATTTTGCACAACACTTGCTGCGTATCCTCTCGCATCCACTACCGCTGGCTCCTTGAATTTTCATCATCGTCATTGGTAACACTTGACTAAGATCCTTTGTCCAACCATGCAACAACCATTCCCGTTCCAATCCGAACTAACGTCTTGGCTTATACAATCGTGTTTCCTTCTTTGCCCTTTCCCGAAGTATGAATTTCTCCCCATAAAGATCTCTGATGAATCAAATACTTTTCAACCCCCATAAACCTTCTCTTTTCTCTAATATTTCTTCTATTTCCTTGGCGAACCATGAGGAGGCTTCTTAGTTTAAATGGCTTGTGTTATTTTGCCTGCTTTTTTCTTCTTTAACTCAACGATCTCGCTCTGTCATCTCGAGGATCTTCCCATCTACGATCATGATTTTCTCGCCAATCTGAACGTTGCCAATTGTTCCATTGACCCTCTCTCTTAAAAAAATGTTTTACACTACGAATGTTGGTTATGAAATAAATTGATCTAATTGTTGTTTTTGTGACATAGTCCAAACATAAAGACTATGAATACTAGAAACACAGCCCTATTACTAACCATTGTACTAAATTTAAATTTGGCAACATCGCTATTTTCGAGAGGGAACCTCATTATTGTGAATTTCTACTAGGTTTTAGACTAAAAATCAACCATATTCTGTTAATATTAAACGTGACACTTAAAATCTCAACAAGTTGTATTCATGTTTTATTTTAAATTATTTGGTTACTTTCTGTATATAACTTTGGTTTTCCTCCTTTGCTTTCATCTCCAGTCCATATGTAATTGACCTTAGATAAATATTCTAATCCGCTTCGAAACGACTGGCATTTTAAAATTTACTTTGTAATTGTTTATCATATAAGATTGTCTAATTATGAGGTCGAAATTTTTTAATTGTTAATTTTAACAGAAGTTAATTTATGTTATATCTTCATTGTGCTTAAATTCGTCATTTTTTGTTTACCTATGAAATTTTGGAGGAGCTTTTCTAGGTATTATTTTTTAATATACAACTGGATGTTGAAAGTTATTTAATAATATTGTTACATCTGAAGATGTCAAACGTGTCAAGTTGAAACGTCGTTGAATTTACCTTAATTAATTAGGTTTTAAATACTTCTTTATTTAATCGTCCATTAATCATCATATAAATGTAGAAAGAGCTCTCTAGTTTCCATTCGCGTACAACATTAACATGTAGCGTTTCGACGACCAACAGCTGTGGTTATCTTCCAGACTTCAGATTTTTCGTCATGCGTACCTTTCGAATTTCTTGGCGTCTCAGCAGGTTAATTCATTCTCATAATTCCTACGTTGCAGCCAGCACAGGCCATCGCTTTTACTTTGAAACTCCTCCTCTCCCATCAGATTAAGCGGCTCGATATAATTATGTAGGGAAAAGATATTTCCAGAGATTTTTTGAACAATTATGGGCGTTAATCAACTAAATGGCATTTATTAAGCAAGGTAAGCGCTTGTTTTCTTTTTCGCTTTTTCGTTTTTGCCGATAGTGACGCCACTTGGCCACTTAGCGGAAGAAGTTGTTCGGCAGGAATTGACGAGGCTGAAACAGTGGCTAGCTGCTGTGGAGGAATGAGCTGCAAAAAAATGCTTCAGACCTACCACAGAGAACCCGAATACAAAATTTTCATCACACATTATTGTTTTCTACATCAAAATTCCAAGTGTTATATAGTTCTATTGTAACCACTGTACCCTCACGGGCTCTCACCGTTGGTAGAATCTTCATTATTGTGATTTACTATTTGTATAAGCCGAATAAATTTCTCTAGAATTGTTGTAAAATATGTTTCAAATATTTATTCCGACCATCATATTGCTTTTTTTGTCTGTTCATTTATTTTGTTACTTAAAATCATGTAGAAAAGATAGCATGAGAATTTCTTGCCTGTTAACCTTCAATATGAAATTATTATCTTCTTAGATGCTTCTAATGGCCTCTGTTCACTTTCTTTGGTTAGTTAACTGAACCAATTCATAGGCTCTTATAAGAAATTCAATTTAAAAAGTTTATATTAAAATATATTTAAAACAATATAGTAGCTGTTTTTAAGGCGTCTATAATAAAATATTCTGCTTTAGTGGATTTGTGTATTCGTGATGGAGGTCAGGTAATCTAGGGTTAGTAAGGAAGGTCTAGAAAGTTACTTTATAATAAATAGTATTTTTTTCATTAGTACAGATTACTAATTGGCGGGATAAGAAACCACAATACCGAACTTGCGAAATGTATGCCAGTACTAATTCTCAGAATTGATTTAACCCCTGCAGTGACTGAATTATCGTTCGTTTTAATTCTTAGACCGGAAAAGTTTACATTTTCTAGATGAATATAAAGAATGGTCCTTACATATGATACCTGTAATATTTAGAAAGTCGAAGCCAGATATACTTTTGTAAATGCACAGTACATATTTCAGTAATTTATCATAAGTAAAAATAAATAAATCCTGTTGACGATGCCGACGTTATGGATAACGTGAGAATTCAGGCGAATACGCACGCAACTCAGTGACGTTGAGTGATGTCATCAAACACTACTAGACCGGCGCTTATGTACACAAGATTTCGTGTTTATGTCTTCAGTGTTAATTTCTCTACATTAACAGCTAATTGTTCTTAGCCCGGTGATACATAACGGGCCACTGTTACTAGTTGAACAAATAGTTGTAGCGCTAATTCGTCATCACGTGAGTTGGTATTTATACTGCAATTAAAATAAGAAGGCGCTTGTAGTTTCCGCTTGGAGGAAGGCTCTGTTCTCAAGTACATTGTTGTGCGGCAAAGTTTCTTGTCTCACCATGCATTTTAAGCGCTCTGGTTGGAGAATTGAGGTCAAACCCTTCGCGGGTTTCTCTCATCTTTAATCGCAGTATGAATCTGGCGCATTCTCACAGATGAGTGAAAATAAGCCTTTGTTCACATTAAAATTTTTAAATATGTTGGATGAGAGAAACTCTTAAAATAAATTTATGTCTTTTAATAAGTCAGTTGGTCTTGGTTACTTCCTATTCTGACCTAATTAGTAAGGCTCAACCATCCTCTATGTCTAATTGCAAAAGACAGAGCAAATTAATCAACACGTAACATGGCAAAAAACCCTAACAAAAACTATCTGAATTCTTTCTTTTCTGGTCTGGTAACTAATTTTTCCGGCAAGGCCCATTATTCACAGGTTGGTTGTTGGACGTTAACGTAAAAAGTTATTCAATTTCGTACTTATCGATCAATCTCTCTCTCTCTTTCTTTTTACTCTTCATTCGATCTGTTTCCAATCAACATTTCGCTTAATTATTGACCTTTACGCACTGTCTATCTTCCGTCTCGTTTCTTCTATCTTTTTCTATTTATCTCTGCCTATTTCAACTCCGCTTCCGTTTTCTGGTCTAAATCTTCCAACTGCCTCCGTCTGTCTGTGGTTGAAGTGGTGGTGGGAAAAGGCGGATATAAGCTTTGTAGTTGTATAAGGTAAGGAAACAAGTAAAATACCTGAAATTGTTTTTTCGAGTATTACAACTGTTCCATTATTTAACATGCCGTACGTAAAGGATCCGGGTTCCAGGTGGATCTTGGCCTTGAGGCGCTTCCATGAGTAATAATATATAGTGGGCGTCAGCACCTCGTCCGGAAACGAAGGGAAGAATGCAAACCTTCCAAAATTCCTATCATACTACGAAGCTCTAACGATATTGCGGAACGGCAAGGATAACTCTACATTGCTATTAAAAAGAGTCCTGATTAGTCTGGATTCCATACTCTTTTTCTTATTTCATTCCCTCTTTATTTTATGTTGGAGAACCTTCTTCGTAAATAAAAATTACACAAAATTCGTAATAAATATATGTATAATAAATTATGCTTCATCCTCACCTTTGCCACAATTCAACAAAACATTAAAGACTATAAAATCGTATGATAATTTTTTCGTGGTCCGTTTTATGCAAATACATTTCTTTTGACTTTATTTTAATTCCTACGACAATGTAATATAAGATAAAATCTTCCCCAGAAAATTAATTTTTAAGTTTTATTATACTAGGTCGAAAATGATCGCCAGGTTTCTTATAAATCAAACTAAAGGTCTCGAAATGGTCAGTTATGCATTTAGAGCCACAAATACGTCGTGAGGAATAAAAAGTGGTATGAGATGTATCTTAGGAAAAGGGAGAAGATGGTGGAGGGATTGTGTGCTGAGGAGCTGGCGTACCGTTTCTATCATTGGTTAAGACAATCAACATATTCTTGGCAACTGGATGTAAAGACATTGTCAAGGCCTTTTTACAACACGATGTACTTTTCAGCTATTAACTTTTATGAATTAGTCTTTTGACATACAAAATAACCTGATTCAACATGTCAGGATACTTAAATGTTGTCTTCTGTGTTGATTGTAATTTAGAATACCAGTCGTTTCATCGGTTCAATTAATATCGATGTGAATAGTTGATTGCCTATGTTGAGTTCTTCTGTTATTTCATTCTTGCTATGTGACATTGCAAAATGATGGCTCCAGTTCTTTGATAATTAGATTTTAAATAATTGTCTGTTTATTTTCTCAAACATTTCTGGATTTCATGATCAGCAGTCATAGTTCCTCCATCACGCTATGGATACTTTCTGTTTTAAATTTTCTATAAGACTTTTGTTAATATATCAAAAGACATTTTAAAATTCGTCTGCTCCAAGCATAAGACATACAAGCCTTGAGAGTATTATATCTGAACGCTTAATTTGTTTTGGTTTTTGTTTCATTTTGAATACTCGGAACTGGATTTATATTTAATGAGGTCCTAAGTTATTTGAAATATTCGATGTTGGTGACGAACAAGTTTTTTGGATACCTAAATGATTAAGCTGAAATACAATTTAATAATATTATGATGGTGAAATAATAAATCTTTAACTTAAAATTCACCTGTATTCATAAAAACTTGGTAGTGAAAACTCCAGTAAAATAGGTCTATCAGTTAATTTATAAAAATTATCAAAAAATAAATAATAAATTTTATGTATTTTAAACCTATTTTTATTGTAGAATGGCAAGAAAATCCATCTTAATTTTTATACATAACAGCATTAAGAGGATTTTAGCAAATATTACAAGTTAATTCCTTCAGTAATACATTTTTTATTCATTATAAATTCAATGAAAACATTATTGGTGAATTTAACGCAAATGTTGTTTAGACTTTATGTTGAAGAATTGATTGGTGCAATAAGCAACTTCTAAGATTTTGGAGGGAAAGTTGGTAATTTTACTTTTATTGATAATATGTTTTATGGCATTTTTATGTATTGTAATTAGGAGGGAAATTTTGAGTTTGATCAACAAATTTTTTCTTCTAGCTTGAATCATTGATTTAGTTGAGTCACAGGTGACGTCATCATATGATAAACTGCGTAGTGTGTCACGTGAGACTGTTAGAAGGTAAACTATATTTGAGTCATTGTCGTTCTAATTTCATTTTTTATCCTATTCTCTTGGTAAAAAGATATTTCTCCAGACCAATTTGCAGCCGCCATACTAAGAAATCTCTTGTTCCATAACTTATAATTTTGTTAATAATTGGACTACTTATTTCGTACAACATTCAATTATATATGTCGCTGCTTTTCTGTCGAACAACTTTTTGGGGGTCGTGGTCCCTATCAAACTATAATAAATAGCTTGTGTAGGTGATACGTAAATCTGGCCCTGCGAATACAGCCGTCCCTCGATTAAATAACCATGTTTCATAGCTTTGCATAGTTGTATGCATTATATTTCACCCTCGTATTACCTTCCTGTTTCTTCACTGAAATTTTTCCTCCTCTTTACGAGACCGAGTTGAATCCCTCATTATTTCGTCACTGTAGATATTTAATAAGTTGAGATCTCAAACAATCGTATGCTTTTTTTAATGTATTTATTTCTACCCTCTTGTTTAATATTATTATAGCTGATAGCATGATGTGAGCGAAAGCTAAACCAATTTATTAAGTTCACGTTGTCGTTTTCTATATTGGTCAAAATATACACAATTTCGTTCGTGGTTCGTATTTCCTAGGTTCTGTAAATCCAGTTAACTGTAGTGGCAGAGTTTGCAGGTTAATTGGCCGGGACAGGAAATCCGCAGCAGAATCGCTTCAAGGCGCGTAGATAGCAGTAAACGGCCAAGTACGTACAAGGGAAAGGAAATTGTAAATAATGAGGGTACAACTTAAAGCAGCCGTATTGTGCTCCTAGAGGTCTACAGCGCATTCCAGAGGATGGAATGTTTCCCATTGTAGCGTCCCATACAAGTCGAAGCTTAACCCCCATGTGGCTGGTCGCTCCCCCTTTGCAAATCTCTGTTGGCATCTTTTACCCTCATGATCACGATTACATTATTTGCACGGGAGATTTCATTTCCCACCATCTGAAAATAATCGGTGGAATACCGTTTCCACTAACGATGCGATTATTCCACGTTGTCCATAGCCTTCTTTCTAGATTGATAAATAATTAGTAGAAATAACCGTAGTATTTCATACATACAAAATATTAACAAAAATAGTATATAGGAGGACGGAACGACAAATAGAATGCGAGTTAGAAGATCAGTTTGGCTAACAAGAATATACGGACAAGAGAAGCAATATTGACTGCGTCTAATTTTGAAAGACAGGACGTTCTTCTTCTTCGTTGGCTCTGCAGCCGATTAAGGGCCTTGGCCTACCAGGACGACTGCGGACTGCCATTTTACATTACACATTTCGAATATGGAGTGACACGTGGTCAGCGCATCGACTCTCCATCAGAGTTAACACCAGTCTCGAAGACAGGACGTTGTAGATTAAAAAAAAATTGATAATGTGAAGTGGAACACAATTATTTTGAGGAGGAGAGGAATAAAATATCGAGAAAGAAGGCTTATAGATAACCTCTACAGAAGCCAGAGAGCAGTAATTAGAATAGAAGATTAAGAAAAGAAAGCAGAAATGAAGAAAAGAGTAATACAATGATGCGGTAAGTTGCCCACGCTGTTTATATACATAGAAAAGGTGATGAAGAAGGTTAATGAAAAAATTGAACGGGAATCATACTGAAGGAGAAGAAATAAAAACCCTACGCTTTGCCATAATAAATGACATTAACGTAGTCCGCGAGAAAGAGTTCAATACGAGGATTAAGAGAGGGACAACCAAAATGGAGTGTAGTTTGAGAAATAGTGGAATTACAAAAGGTATTAAATTGCAAAGGGATATTTTGAAGGAAGCTAAAGAAATCTGCTATTTGGACAGCATAATAACTAGGGATGGTAGAAGTATAGTAGACATAAAGAGTAGGATAGCACAGGCAAGGAAGGCTTTCGCGAAAAAGAAGAATTGGCTTACGGTGATATAAGTGTGAATATTATGAAATCATTGCCAAAAATGTTCGTATGGAGCGTGGCGTTATTTGGGTGTCAAACGCGGACGAAAGGAGTTGCGGAAAGGAAAAGAATAGATCCGTTGAAATGTGTTGCTAAAGAGGAATGCTGAAAATCAGATGGCTTTATAATTTCCATTTCTTCTTCCGCATTTGTATATTTATTAATAGTTCTTGTGATGTGATAAATACACTAGCTCCTTCCTGGATCCAAATCCACGAAGGTTAGTTATTCTGAAATATTCTCCTTTATCTAATAAAGTAATAAGAATTTAAATTAATTACTTATTTAAGAAACATTGACACCATTACTCAACCTGTTCAATCAATATGGTTCCTATAGTAGATTGCAAAATATTTTATTTCTGTTGGTTACATGCTCCTCGAGGGCTGATCCATGTAATGACAACTCCCCTTTCGTAGCAAAGAAAGTGAACTTGAAAAGGGAAGTGTGGAAGGTTGAGGAAGGCAGCTATAGTTTAAGCCTCCTACATAATATTCGCCTAAAGAAATTCTGGACAAGCCGTAAAGAACCTGCGATTGGTTTATTTGGGTCACGCGCTTCCGAATAACCGGAGAGGAGTTTGTTGTAGGGACGCTGGCCGACTTTTCCAGTGGGATCATATGCCCAAAATCTACAACCCGGAACATACAGCCTTCAATACTGACCGAAAAGTCTCAGTTCGTGAGAATCTTAAAAACCATGCAAGAATTAATTTTCAAATATAATAGCGAGAAACAAAACTTTAAGAATGAAATGTATTATAATTGCTTATATTAAATAAAACAATTAATATTGATTATATGCAAAGTAAATAGGTGATGGAAGGACTCTTCTAATTAGATCATATATTTTTCTTACAATATGTTCAAATTCTTTAGTGTGGGTATAACGTGTAAAGATTTTTATACTATTTTTTAAAATACTTTATGGATTTCTTACCCATTTTCGTCCCCTCGTACGGTTTTTGTCTACGTTTTTCTTATTCGTGAAAAAAAAATATTTATTACATGTCAAGAGCATTCGGAATTTAGGTAATTTCTGCTACTAATTACGGGAATGGAGTGTTGCACTAAACCAGTAGAAAATATTCAAAAAAACTGAATTATGCGAGTGTTCTTTGAGGCTCTAGTTTTTGGCGAGTTTTATATTTCATGCTAAGGAAAACCTGTTCCCATTTTGTGGAAAAAAGCCTTAATTGCTTTCGTGTTGTGCTTGGCACCAGATTGCTGATCCATATTTCGTGCAGCTACGCCTGCTAAAGGAAATCAGGTTTTTACCGCTCTATTTTTTACGCCGAGTTTAGCATTAAGGTTCAGGCTAGTGCATCTTGTATTTCACTGGAAGAAGTGAAATCAAAAATGCTTATCACCCTCTCAATTTCTTTCAGAAACAGGCATGTATATACTCATTGGTCTTGGCGACGTGCAGAAAAGCGGAAATTAACCAAACACAGACATAGATTCGGTCCCAATTAATATCTCGCAGGGAATGAAGGAGTAAGACAGATAAGAACGTAAAGTGGCATATATAAACGAAATTGGCTGATGCAGCTGACAGCGATGATTATATGTATATGTGCCAGAGTATTTTTGTATATATTAACCTCCACACTCATCCAGAGTGTTACATTTTGAACCATCACCTTTTCACACCCCTTACCCTAGACTGACGGAGTGTTAATTTTATCATAAGCGGTGTTCTGACTGAAATAATCACAATAACGAGAATAAAAAATATTTATTCAATTCAGACGAACAGCAATGAGCAGTGCGTATTCTAATGTTTTCAGTCTTATTTCCCGTTCCTCCTCTGTCTCTGACGCTCGTGATACCCTTTTATTTCGTGCAATACCTATCGCTATTCGTTTAGCTCCTACTAGGCTCTGTAGACCGCTATCTGGTATCAGAGAGTTGCGCCTAAGTCAACTCCAAATGTTAAAGGACGTACAGGTCGTGAGAAATAGCATGGCACGTGAGAAGAGCAGGGAAAAGGGGAAGGTGGAGGGGAGTATTAATGACAGTTGGAGATAACCTACTAGCATTTTAAAAATATTCATTATATTATTACCAACGGGATATACAGACAGCGCAAAAGTGTTTTACGAACTCTTGTAACTTGTGAAGATGAGTTTTTTGACGTACTTCATATCCTGAGCTGATTAGAATCTATATAACTAGGACAGCAAACATTAATAACACTTGTTTCGTAAGTAAGGTTTCATTATTTATCATATAATAGTATTATATACATACATCATATTATTAATTTATTTTTTATTATTAGATCTTGAATCACACCAGATAAGGTTCCATATTTATGAACGGATACGTCGTGTTATTATTGTTTATTAAACGCTTATTATTAAAAATTCTGTTTAATTGGCTGTTGTCTTTTTTATTTATTTCCAAATAGTCAGATATTCCTTGTGTATTTTTTTAGAATAGGCCTAGGTTTTACAGTTTCAGTTGTCATAACAAAGATTCGTGATGAAATGAGCTCCGATCTACCTCCACTACAAATGTGGTGGAGTGGGCTACTGCGCATCGAATTTTAACACGACAAACTACTTCTCTACAGCTACCCGAGTGATGATGAGCTTATTAACATTTAACAAATAAACTTGGTACAATTTTTAATGGCATAATCCCCCCTAGATGACAATTGTTTAACAAATAATCACGATGTATTCCGTCAACGCTAAAAATCAAAACGTATTTTTACTAAATAATATTAAGGACTATACCTTATTTAAATATAAAATTTCGATTACAAGAATATTTCTGATGAATGTAATGTTTTAATTTATTATATTAGGTTATTTTAGAATATTATATTCTAAATATTCTCGTGTTATTCAAGTTTGTGCGCTGATTGGCTGTGTTCCATTGTTTGTAAATGTTGGTAGTGAGTCTTAATAAAAGGCCTGTTTCCAAAATATGGACTTAAGATAACGTATGTTCGAATTCATTGTACATCTGAAATATTCACGTTGATATTAATATTTATAGTAGTTTGTATAATAGCTTGACCTGTCAGCGATGGTTAGTGTTGTTGCAGGGGCAGATGTGTTCTCAAGGAGATAGCCTTGGATCACTTCACGCTCCATGGCTTCCGTTCAGTCACTTGCGACATTTACCTGGAAGAAAAAACTCTGGGAGACGACTGAGCATCAGGAGAAACTCTCCATCAATCGACGTAATAGCAATTCAGTGTATACCTTCTAAACCAAAAATATATAGAAATAAATGTAACTACACTAGAAAGCCAGACTGAAAAGTCTGTGCAGACTTGAAGGAACGTTATCAAATGGAAGGTGACCCACCAATCCGAAAGAAATTGGAAACAAACATTTGCTATAAAATTCATGTTGATCGCCTTTTGGGTTTCCCGAGGTGTCGTCTTTTGTGTATATCTGGAAGGTCGGCTAATATAGACAGTGTCGACACTGAGACATGCTGATGAACAAAGTAAACCTAAGAAAGAGAGAAAAGCTTCGCGGATTCCACAACAATTCTCGCCCTCACAGCACCAACCTGACCCAAGAAAGTTCAGACTTGGCTCCCTCCGATTTTCATTTGTTTAGTCCACTCAACGAGACACTAGGTCTACCTGAAAAAATGACAGCAGCGTCGAGGAGTTCTAAGAATTTTCATAAAACTGGATCAAATAACAAGACATAGACTCCTTCCCGTCAAATATATTTTGATCGTTGGAACAAGTATATTAATGTTTGTGAAAATTATGTTGAGAAGTAGTGAAAGTCTCATTTTGTAATAATTCACAGTTCTTTCTAGATCAATTTGTCCCTTTAAATATCAAATGTTCCTCGTATACGAAAAAACTCAGAAAACGATTGACATTTGTGTAACGTGGAAATAGCATCAATAATGTAAGCTGAAAAATGTTATGGGTTTCGAACAACATTATATGGACAAGAAACGTCTTCAATAACCATTTTAAGGTAAGCGGAACTATTACTAAAACGTGTGTACGACAGAGTTGTATCAATACTATAGTAAATATATTTTCACGAAACCGTCGAGTAAATAAAAAATTCTCAAGAAGATCTGGAGCGACCTTCAGTGATATCTATTGATAAATCAATTAGAACTATTGAAAATAATTATGTTTTATTTTTTGGGGGGAGGGGGCAGGCTACATGTGGGTGTTCATGAAACAGACGACTGCGCTTTAATAGCATAGCAACGGAATTGAAAAGGGAGGATGTGGAAGGTAGAACAAAGCACCCAAGGGTTGAATTGCGTCCCCAGGCTATAGTTTAAAGATCCTACCCAATGTTTCGCCTAAAAGAGATGCAGGGAAAACCCTTCCGAATGACGGGAGATGAGTTTTCTGTAGGGTCGCAGCATTCCCTTCTCCTTGTCGCCAACATTTAAAGAAGGCAATTGGCTGACTGATCCAATGGGATCAACGGACAATTTTTTGGCGGCAACAGGCTTCATGAGGATGATAAATATAAGCTGATTTTGTACGTGGATGACCTGAACATGGCCATGAGAGAGTGGAGTGCTTGGCCGCATACGCAATTCAAAGGTTATTCTGGACAATGGCCATGCAATGGTATTAATTAAAATTAATATAAAATGTAGGAAACGAAGAAATAGATGTTCACTAATTTTAATTCGTTATTAGTCTGATAAACAATTAGAATGTTTCAATTGTAGGAATTTTTGAGTTTGCTTACGATGGAACATGAACAGAGTTGTGACGAGTGTTTGGCGATGTTTCACAGCTATAAGGCTCAGTTTTTGCATCGATACAGAACCATGCGTCCATCACACATGTGCCGATGGAATAGATAAGACAATGAACTGGAAATTGAGAATCGGCTCCAAAGAAGGCCGTTGAATTATTGCTAATGATTATCTTTAAAAAAAATAGCGTTTTTATCACGACAATGCACCAGTTCACACATCCATTATCGCGATGGCCAAAATCAAAGGGTTAAAGTTATAATTTCTTCCTCACACAACCTACGTACTTGCCAGATTTAGATCTCTCAGATTCGAATCTTGGAAAAATGGTTCGGTTGTAAAAGCTTTGCCAAAAAATTAAACAGTGGAGTTTGCAGTTGATTATTTGGAAGAGCTCCATGGTTATCTCTGTAAACAGGGTATCGACGCTATTGTACAACGCTGGGAACGCTGAGAAAGAAATTTATTTGTCCCAATTGTTTTAGGTTTTCTTTGTTAGGTCCGGTTCTTTTGGTTTTACCGTCGTGTAAACGTTTGAAATTTCTATAGCATAAGAATGATCACAAAGCAACTTCGTTTCCACATGACATTAGTCCTCTTTTGGCACCAGCTGATTTGAAGGAACATTTCTAGCAGGGTCCGGTTCGTAGTTCATTATTAGTGTAATTGAAGGTAGGAGCCAACATTCGGCCTGGGCGGGGGATGAATTGTGGGCAGCATCCGTTGTTTGACAGGCGGACGAGGCGTTGAACCTGCGCGGAGATCCGGATGCCCTTGAGACCGACCACTTCCGCTGCGCATCATTCTTACTCACTTCCGGCCCATATCAGCTGGTCGTTGTCCTCGTCATCACCACATTCAGGACCCACCAATAGTCCGAATATCGAGTGGGATAACCGATGCAGGCATTCATCACGAGACTCATACAAGAAGAGCAAACAGAATCAAACGGAGTTCAGACACTTTCTTATTTTACGCACACATCCTGTCGTTTTGAAGTCTCTACATAATTGGTGAATTCTTCTGCCACATAAAGGGTCACAATTCAACTTTAAGCAAAATGCATGCTGAACTTAAATTACAGATTCGCTCTTACCAAACGTCAGAAAACAAAACGCTTTACAGTAAAAAAAAGTCGCCATTTTGCGTATGTGGGGCTGTAATTGGGTAAACAGCTATGCAGTTACCGCAGATGTGCTTATCTAAAACTGTTTGGGACACCCTTTATTTGTGAACACGCTACAACGCTTACAGTTGATACTATTAAGTTTTATATCCAGGACATAATTTTAAAGACCCTATGTATTATTAATTAATTAATTTGTTTCTTTCTGACGCCACGGAATTTAATAACCTGTAATTCACGTCGTGCCCGATTTATTTTCAGAACTTTCGACCTCAAGATCTGTACCGTCAGCCATATTCAGGGAACTCCAAATGTAGAGTGAGATTTGGAATGTTCGTCAAAGTTATTGTCTGGGCATACGCATGTTAAAATTCCTTGAAGAGAAGGGCATAAGTTTATTTCGTGCTGAATAGAAGGATTAACCTGCCGGTTCATGGGGACGCTCTTATTCAAAATGGTTAGAGAAAAAAGGCAAAAGTTCATTCTGTGCTGAATAGAAGGATTAACCTGACGTTCCGCTGGAAACCCTGTTTTTCTTGTTTCAGCCAGGTGTTTTAGTCCGGGAACCAGTCACTTATTCATATTCTTGTATCGGCGTTTGTTAGCAATGACGGGAAATCAACGTATTTTCTATTGTGTGTAAAAGAAGAAGTTACAAGAGAGTGAGAGGGGGGGGGGCTAAGGTCAACGTTTCTAACAGTTCGTCAGAACAACGTTTCAAAATTACTACTTGAAATCCGAATTCTCCTGAAGTCTACACACAGTCGAAGCTCCAACCAATACTGTCGTCCAAACTAGAAAGGCATAAGTAAAAATTTTCAACGGATAAATGTATTATAATTAATTTATAAAGACAAATTCACATTTCTTGGAACGGATAAAACCATTTTCAAATAGATACGGGGTTCATGTAAATGTCAAAACTCAAAAAAATTTATCCCTTGATTTCTCAAAGGTATTTTAAACTTGCTGCCTTTCTCCTTTGGGCGCAGAATAATAATAGTGTGCTGGTCCAGCAATTCCTTACTCATAAAAGAATTCGTATATGGTCTGAGTGGTAGAAGTGAACATGTTGGACGCTGAAGCTTATCTGATGGTCCCAGTAAACAAATAGTATAACACATGAAATCGTGAGGACGCAGTTACTTATAATTCTGCAGACAAAAACTTATTGTATACCTGTTCGCTTTGATTAAGTGAAGTGCATATATTTATCTGATTTAATTGAAATAAATGAATGACACATTTTAATCAGTCAGATAAGAATTAATAACCAGTATAACAGACACTTATTAAATTTTAAACAGTAATTTAAAAACTTAATACTAAATAGAAGTCTCGAGCCAAGTTAATATTTATAACGGACTGAAATAAAAAGAACAAAGATAGTGCAAACCAATTAATAAGCTACATGAAGAAAAAGAATATTTAATAAACCATCATGTAATCAATTAACAGAAACTTTATTGATTCGATGTGTAGTATAATATTTAAGAAATTAACCTGTTAGTTATAATTTATTCCCCTATATAAAGTAAGAGAAATTATCAAAATTAAACGAATGATTTTGTTCCAATAATGTTTTGTACTAGACAAATGTTTGTAGGAAGGTAAATTTAGATTAGCTTTATAGTCCTTAATTGAAATAGACAAAGATCTTTTAATGTGACCAATGTAGCAGTAAGAACACTTATGAATGAAAAATTTTATAAACAACGTTGTGTTAATAGAAGTATTTAGAACATCTTTATATTTTTTAACATAGTAAGATAACGAATTAAGTGATTTGAAGTATATTGAGATATTGAAGTTCGTAAATAACTTTTTAAATTTACTAAAAATATTCTCGTAAAAAGGTAATTTGAAGTATATTTTTAAACAGAATTATCTGTATCTTATAAATGTAATTAATTCTGAGATAATTCTATTTTACAGTGATAATTACAGGATAATACTTGGCACACAATATTTTCAAAACATAATTAAGATTCTCAAAATAATAAGGAACATCATACAGTATTAAAGCTTCGTCAACAAAATTAAATACCACAGATTTTATCTGATTGATCGGATGATCAGATGAAAAACTTAAGACTACCAATATGTGCAGATTTATGGAACCAAAAGATAGCTTATTATTATGACGGAGGTCAGACACTTAAAGAAAAATCGGACTACAATCTTTTTCTAATTCAAACGTAAATTTAATATTAGAACAATAATTGTAAACACGTTCAGTAAATCATCCAATTTATCAGAAGGGATAATATAGAAAATTTCATCAACATACCTATAACAAACTTTAAGTTTAAAATTAAGTATTTCAAGACAAGAATTTCCTAAGTATCTAATGACAATTTCAACAAAATACAAAGAGAAGGAGGAACCTACGGGAAGACAGAACATTTGGTGATAAATTGTATTATAAATTATAATATTAATATTATAAATACAATACAAATGCCCTGTTTGTAATGGCAGCAACAGAAAATTTCATATTTTAATTAATGAAGTGATGAGGTCCCGAAAGTTGGGGACGAAACGTTTTAATTCAAATTAAATTTCTCTGTTCCTGACTTTTGGACATTATTTGTATTGTGTTATTATTAAATATGAGGAAAATGGAATGAAGAATTAAATTGTCACCAACTTATAGTTAGAATTAGAACACATGAATGACAATAACCCAACATATTACTATAAATATTTAAAAATTCAAAGAAAACAAGATTTTATGTACATTATATTAACATTTTTGTGGTACTAAAACTAATAATTTTAATAAAATATTATATTATGAGAAGAAAGACAATAATAATTTAAAAGAATTCGTTATTCCTCGGTCTTGTGAATTATCTTCATCCTTTAATGTGAAAAATTAACTGTAAATTCTTAATGTAAGGTTATTTCGGCTGCTGTGTGTGGACAATGGGCAGTCACTAAACATTTCTTTTATATTTAATGAAATAAATTGTTAATTATGTTCCATAAATATACATATAATTGTAGTAATAATATAGCATGGGTAAAATCTTATTTTCTTACTCGAACACAGGTTCAAAAAGAGGAACGTCGTTCCGCTGTCCTTAAAATGTTCGCTTTTTTATTTTACTAAAAAAAATTCTAATGAATTTGACTGTTGAATTCATTTATTTTAATGAAAACAGATTAGTACTACCATAACGTAATAAGGTGCTAAAATATGTTCGATCTTAATTCTACCTACTTTTTGTAAAGTTAACGTTTTCTTATTATCTTGTGACATAATTTATTACTAGAGAAACTGGACATTTGACGACCTACTTAATTGCATACAGTTTTGCGGTGGTATTTTATGAAGTTATCAGAGAAATATTTGTATCGTGAGCACCTCTGACTTTCAAAAGTGATGTTGTGTTTAGGCTTAACAGATAGGATGTTTGATGTAATTAACACCTGGATGAATCCCCATGCTTATGAAATAGCGACATCTGTAGGATAAGTTCAGAGGCAGGCAGGAAGACGTTACGAATTTGAGGGTAGCCAAGGTGCATTGTTCAGTTGGCACGGGTCTTTTGCGAGGAACCCTCCTTGAGAAAAGCCACCCCTCGCCAGTCTCACGGGGTTTTCTCATGCTAATCTACAGTGGTGCATCTCACGGGAAAGCAGCTCACCCAGAACGCAAAATACAGAGCGCCCAAAGAAGACAACAGAACAAATCCTTCGTTCTGTAATTAGCAGATAAAACCCAAATACGAATGCAAGTGACCGTCAGTCTATAATTGATAAAATAACTTTTATTTCATCGCGATTGAATTTACTCGAACTGAATATTCCTCAATTCAATTTTCACATTAGACAGACCAGCGGAATCAATTAGCACATAACTAATACATACCTCACAGACACAAATTGCAATCAGCGATTTAACACTTACTATCACAAATTCTATATTCAAGTATCGTCGACTTATGTTTTCTAAACATTCTTCCATATCTTCAATACTTCTGTTCGTTACTTAATTAATCTTTATCCTCGGCATTTTGGTTTTGAACTACTTCCTGTGATGTATTTCATTACTTAACTGTTCTCAGATTTAACGTCGGGTAAATATTAAAAAAGACCCGACTCTTTATAAAGAATAAAATAAGAAATATTGCCAAAAACATCCAGATAAATATAATAGCTATATTTATGTGACTACAATTTAAAATGAATGGAAACTGCCAAACTTGTAATTTCATAGCATAAATATATTAATACAATGTTTCGTCCACAATTTGGAAGTTCATCAGGTGTACACTGTATTTAGAGTATTATAAATATTTTTTATGCATTGACAAATTCTATTATCAGCTTATTATTGATGTTCTATAGATAAAACTTTTGTATAATTTCCTAGTCATTTTCTGCCTGTAGTTACTCACTGGATTAATTAAATGTAAAGTTTCTGCCGCAAATGTTAATAATGTCTAAACTATGCATTGTACCTAAATAGCCAACTGCCTCCTAAAACTGAACTGGTTGGGACACAGAGAATGGAATGCTGTACCGCTGCTAAACGTATTTCATCCTTGGCCTCCCTCTTCTGTTATTACCCCACATGTATCCCTGTAATGCTAATTTTACAAGGCCCTCATGCCTTAAAACGTGGCCTATTAAACTATCTCTTCTCTTGACCAAAGTCCTCCATGTTGTTCTCTCTTCACTTATTCTGCTTAGAACTTCTTGATTAGTTACTCTATCCACTCATCTGATTTTCAGTATTCTTCTATAGCACCACATTTCAAAAGATCCCTTCTTTTCCTTTCTGCAAACGCTACCATCCACGTTTTGCACCCATACAACGCCACACACCATACGAGCATTTTAGTAATGGTTTCATAATATTCGTACTTATATTATCCGCAAGTATTTTTTTTTGCGAAATCTTTCCTTGCCTGTGGTATCCTACTCTTTATGTCTCCTATACTTCTACCATCCCTAGTTATTACTCTTCCCAAGTAGCAGAATTCCTTAGCTTCCTTCAAATTATTCCTTCCCAATCTAACACCATTCGTTATTCCGTTTCCCATACCTTGATTTTATCTCTTTTAATCCTCATGTTGTACTCTTTCTCCAGGACCACGTGCATGCCATTTACTATGGTTTCCAAGTCTTCTGACTCCCCTAATACTGCAATATCATCTACAAACGGAAGAGTTTTTATGTATTTTTCTTGCAGTATGATTCATTTTCCATATTCCTTTTTAATTTTCTTCATCGTCTGTTCTATATATAAGTTAAAGAGCATGGGAGGCGACAGACTGCATCATTATCTTACTCCTTTCTTGACTTATGTTTTCTTTACTTTCTATTCTAATTACTGCCGACTGCTTTCTTTAGTAAAACTTTTAATTAATTCAGTTGATATATTTATTCTGACTGTTTTGGCCTTTTTAGTATATTATTCAATAAAATATTATTTTATAACGACGATGGTAAACAGTAAAATTGCTTATTTACATGACTTAATTCAACTTTTAACCTTGAAGTTTTCAATCAGAATAATAGATATCCGGTTATAACTTTACAAATAGTGAGTAAAGAAATATCAACATCTCATTTGGTGTTCAAGCCGTCAAATTAAAATGTTACAACAGTACAATGTTACCTAAAGTAATGGTAATAATGGTAATTACAAATATTCTTCAGATAGGATTTCATTAAATTCGTTACTTATAAATCTCGGATGCATTATGAAGGATTTTAATTTAATGCTTCTTCCATAAGGCTCGTTTTCAACCATTTTTTCGCTTACTTTCGACAAAAATAATTAGTTTCTTTACATGCCAATTACATGCCCTCAGTATTTTTTACTTTAAGATCACGTCAAAGTTTCAACTACTTCACAGAAATCCAGTTTACTTGTTGTTTTGTTTTCTGCCAAGCGAATAAAAACGCGACCAAAGTAGTTAAAATTACTTATGGGTACGTTCACCATTTTTATAAAAATTTGGCGTGTTAGTTTATATAACTTTATATAAAAACGACATTGAGTTCCATCGCCTCTACGTCGTAGAACAATATGATGGCAAAGTTGGGTTGTGCCTATCAGAAACCAATTTTTTTTGTATTAATTACATTGAAAATGGTTGTAATCACAATATTATATCATTTGTTTTATATTTTATTTATAATAAACAATATTTCATGAAAGGAACGGATTTTGGAATCTTATTTATATTGCAACAGTAATTTTCTTATTATGCATGCTGTAGTTTGTGTGATTTAACCACACCAATTTTTGGCATAATAGTTACTTTTCTTTACATGTATTCTATTAATGTGATGCTAAAAGATTTGAATTTTAACAGTTATTTGTGGTGCATTATTACTTCATAGTTCATTAATGAAATGGTTAGAAATTATAACAAAAATCCATTATTATGTCTATAATTGGATAGGATCAAACTGCTTAATTCGTTAAAACGGTAAAACATTTCGCGGACTATGTTCCTGGCGCGAAGTCGCGCCGTCGCCACCTCCTAAATATCATCGCCAGCCCAAGAATCTCGTACAATAAAGCCAGTGTTCCCCGAGAACGCAACACCTGAAGATTTCCTCAACGTTCCGCAAGGAGCAGATGCTCGTACACACCTGGCCGCCATCTGCCCGGCACGTGCCGGCGAGGCGCCATCTGCCTCTTCGACTCGCGGACATCAGAAAGCCGCTCTCGTCATTCGGCTCATTTCCATAAATAACTAAAATACAATTCGTCAGTCGATGTAAAATATGAAGTACGAAAATTGAGACTATACGCTTGTAAACTTATAACACTAAACTGACTTCCATTCTTGAAGCAGCTCCCCTATGTTGCACATGAAAATTAATAGAAGTTAACGAGCAGTCCATTTAATCCAATCATATCGGTGTTGACTTTGAGTTCCTAAAAAATTAAGACGTTGATATTCACGTGGTTATTTTTACGTATGACGAAAGCAAACAAGTTTCGCTTCCCAATGTTTCAAATATTAAATAGGTCTAACAATTGTTTTCAGTGACGTACAACACTTTATAGTGAACAAGCTGCGGTTTTTCTCGTGATTGTTACTGTTGTCAGCCAAATACTTAGGCTACGTTTCATTAATAATACTTTCTAAAGATGCTTACAGTAGGACCCTAAGAGATAAGTCGCAGTGCTTGTAATCCAGAGAATTATCACTTAGTCTTCCTTCCATTCGGATTTCTCAAAATAGATCACGTAAATATTGAGACGTATCTATACCAATAAATAAAATTGACGTGTCTGTCTGAATTTTTGCCTCGAATGGACTCCGAAATGGCTCGACAGATTTCAATGAAAATTTTAGAAATTAAAACAGGTATTTTAACTTAATTTTTTGTGTACGTTTCATTTCCATAACTTACAGGTCTCAGAAGATATGAATATAAATATATGTAAATCCATTAAATTGCCGCGCCATAGCCGGACCTGTTAAAAACCAACTGCGAGTTATAAGATATGCCCTGAAACGTTCCTACCATTCACACGAGAGCTGCAAATTTTGGTGTTAAACGCTGATCGTCCCAGAGGTTTTCTGTCAATCTTCTGAAGATTTAGGCGAAAACAGGTTCTACCCTAAAGACATAGAACTTTCAATGAATAGATTATGCCTTCACGAACCCTGCCAAGGTAGGCAATAAAATTGCTGTTAAGCATGAAATAATGATTAACTTTAACCAACGTTTTATTTTATTTAAGTATCTATACGGTTCAGTTATCTAATTATAATGTAAAATGTTTTAAAGCAGAAGTGCAGACTGATTATATAAAGACCCAGGCGGCACACTCAATTTTATTTTTCATAGACTTACGGTTAGTGAGATTGATAGCGTCTCTCTCGGTATTGAACATTTTTACCCACCTTTTTTTAATTTACTGTGCTTATTTAAAGTACCAATCGATTTCTTGATCCTGAGTCACCGTAGATCTCATAAAGTAGGGGCGTGAAAAGGTAAATTGGCTAATATAAATGAATTCCCGGTCATCGTCGGGCACCCGGCTAGTCATAAATGAAATTATATTAAGCCAGCCGCACACGGCCAATGCGGAGTGGATTGGTGTTGATATTGACCTTGAAATTCTATATTGAAGCATATTTAATTTTTCAGATTTGTATTGATCAGTATAGCGGTGTGGTGGCGATATTGATCTGAATATTGATTATGCGATCGTACTTGAATATGTTCATCAATAGTCACTTTTCTCACAGTGAGGTTCTTCAAATTATTTTGTCATTATAAACTGATTTACTATTTTGTTGAATTTGTTTACGCGAGGTGCCAGAAGGAGAAAAGAAATTTCCACTTTCACTGATTGTAGAATTAACACAACATAATATATCCAGTCATTTAATGTAATATTCTAATGAAACTGCTCAGGTCCTACGAAATGTTTGCAAATATGTCGGCGACGGATGCCCCTGGGAATGCTCTCACTCACCCATCCGTTCACATGAAATCCCTGATAAAAATACAGCTACAGCAGTTGTTGTGATAATCGTAGGGGAGGAGGGGGAAGAGACATTTAAAAATTAAACTTTATGAAATTATTATCTTATATCCCCAAATAAGATAACGGAAGTAGGGCCCAACTGTAAGGTACCTGTAACAAATAAGGCCCGGATCCGAATAATGCCCACCCTCATTTTCTGACCTCAAAAATATGACAATAGCGCCAATTGTCTTTGCTTATAAACATAACTACATCTGAAGCCGCTATTGTGTCGGCCATTTTATGTTCATTTGTGTTTTTTCATTGAAGGATTGAAGGTTGATTCTTATTTGCAAGGTACGTTGTATCTAAAGCAATCGCTATGGATATGGAGCAATTTAGACTGTAAATATGTATTTATTAACAGAAAATTGTGCTTTGTTAAGGTAGTGGCTTCATTTTTTAATATACAATTTCTTTCAAAACCATTAAATCAAATGTGTTTTAAAGTACTTGCTCCCATTGAGGCCCTTCCCTGGCGCTCCAAACAGGCCCGGCTGTTTGCGCTTACAATAGAGCATTATTTAAGTATTTACTTTGTTATGTGCAATGCCAAAGCATATTTAACTGTGGTACATCCACATGTGACATGTATTTTTAATATACAAGTTAAATTGATAAATTTGAGAATTTTTACATTGTTATTAGTTGGTTGCTACGAGAAATGTCAAAACAAAACATTAAAAGTTTATATTCATTATTTTTATCTTAAGACTTATAAATTAATGTCGTTTACTTTTAATAATTTTATTTGAAGTACTTAAAAAATTAAATTAGGGAATTTAAAATTTGAATTTAATAACGCGTGGTTTAAGGGAAATGTTTATTTTTAGATGAACCCACAAAAGAAAAGAGCAAAATGGACTGAGGATGATTTAAAGAGAGCGAAGGGATGTCTGTCGAAAACGTACAGGACCCCACGACGTACGTTACGCAATCACATAAGTTGTGGAGTAACAACCAAAATTTAGGACGGAAACCTTGCTTAGACGAGGGTCACGAAAAAGGGCTTTGCCAAAAAGTTTTTTAACTTGCTGAAGTTGGGTATCCAAAGTTCTCCAACGATGCGTATTTTTATACTGTGAGAAGAATAATTTGCAGAATCCATTTAATCAGACGAAAGGATTGGTTGGACTATTCCTATATATATTATTCCTATGACAACGAAAACTACCGTTGTCAAATGACTTTCGAATGTTGTGTAATAACCTTAAAAATTAGAAAATAAGACACTAATCTGCGCGTATAATTAATTAAGATACTTTTGAATAAGAAATAGAATTATACAGATCTCAGTATTATCTCATTCCACTTATTATTCATATAAAAGTGTGTTCAAATAGTTTTCTTGTCATTAAAATGTTCCATAAAGGAAATATGGACCGGATTTGGCTATGGGCCATACTTGGAACAGGGGTTCCTAACAAGGCCCAGACGCAAGAGTTTAACATTTACTTTAATGTTATATTAATTAACTTACCTCTCCGTTAACATTTATTATTTGTAGGATGTTCTGTGTATATTTCAGAAATGGTACCTCTTACACACACTGAATAAATAAATCTTAATCGTTAGGTGGGCCTTGTTTGGTACATGTACCTTACAAGTTCGATGATTTCCATGGATGCACATTTTAGATGATTGTTTTCGTGTTGCAGGACTGTCACGGTGAAGACGAAGCAGGAGCCCCTTCAGTTGACGAGTCACAAGATGTAGTTGCTTTAAGTGCACGGAGGAACAACTCAGTGGCCAGTGTGCGCTTTCAGCGCCTCCTAGACACATGCGACATAGACGATCTCGCCCTAGGCGTGAGTATTGTGTGTACTTCCCAGATTCAATTCCAACCATTTCTTCGACATATTAAATCATAGTATTTTCATGAGAATTCTTATTGAATGTTTATATTGATTTATAATTTTAATTTTTCTTTGAAGAATGATACTGTCAGAGTGATATGGTCCCTCCATGAAGCTTCTCCTCAGTTTGAAGGAGGTCGCTTGTTGGGACTCGTTAAGCACAAGTATGAAGCTAGAGGAACACAAAGTCTGCACCTTGGAGACCCACCCTTACTTCAGAAAATTACTTCTACCAAAATATGGAACGTGACACTGACCGAGGTATGAATATATATATAGCATATTCCGTCGTTTCCGATCTAGCTCAGCTCTTCCTCGATATTAGATTTTAAGAAATTGTATGTCGCCAGGTATTTTTTGTTCATAAAAACACCAAAAGATTTAATTCAGAGCACAAAGTTGGTAATTTAACAGGGCGTGGGTCACTCATTCATCCTTCGCTAATAACTCTCAAAATTCGTCGACGTAACTTAACGCAGACTTTAAATAATTCCCGACGTATCACCACCTAAATCTTGGTTGACTTGATACCCGTTGATCCGCACGTGACCGCGAGGATTCGCGGATTATACACATGCGTACAAGATCTCATTCTCCCAACTACATTAATGTACTTCAGAAGCTAAAATAAAAAATGGTGACAGGGGTGCACTTTTCAAATTCTGTTTTTCACCTTTCTTTTCTCAAATTGTGCAGTAATGCAGCTTCTTTGATAAAATGCCAAAGGGGAAAATGTTTGTTTTGTTCTCTTTAAGTTTGTTCACTTTACTTTGTTACACCCTGAATATTCTATGTTCTATGTAAAATAGTAGTTTTCTCATTTTTATTTGCGTCATGAGGAGAAGAGAGTATAAATTATGAGTATTGAATGTACATGTGAAGAATTGTGTCACAGACCATCTCCAGCCATGGTTATGGCCGATAAATAATGAAGTATAATTTAATACTCATCATGCAAAGTTTGAGTACTATAAACTCTACTTTTGTTCAGAGATCATAATCATTGTTGCAGCCAAATATTTCAAATTATTTTACCTAAGGAATAAAAATCTATGCTTTCCTTCTTTAATTGGATACATAATATATTAATCTATAATTTCAGTATGTGATTCCTGACAATATGGATACAGTTTACCGGTGTAAAATCTTCAAGGCACCAATTCTTAAGAAGAAACATCATATTATCGGTGTAAGTAACAATAACATGATTGTTTCTAATAAAAGTTTCTAAGTAATGTAATGCTACAACTGCCAAACACATTGCAATATCTTCAAAATGAACCAATTTGTGTGTAATATATTGCTATATATTCCAATTACACTTTCATGAAACCAGTTATTCAACAATTTTTATAACACAATTAATCTTCACAATTATAAATTTACATAATATATGCTTCCTATAACTGTCAAACCAGAAATGTTAAGCTCATTAGAGTTAAAGAAATTGGTCTTTGGATTTATTAAATATTACATTTTGTTACACAAAAATTCCAGAAAATATTGAATTTATTTTTTAAGTTAGGCATATATAAATAATCAATTTTATTACATGTTACCCAAAGTATTTACAACTGTGATTTATTTTCTAGTATGAGCCAATTCTGTCACATGGGAATGAAAGATTAATACACCACATGGTTCTGTATCAGTGTGGAATAAAGGCTGGCAATTTAGACCGCTACCTGCCTCAGGAAAGTGTAGCCTGCTATGGGCCTGAGATGCCTCGTTCCTGGGAACCTTGTCTTACCCCTGTAGTTGCATGGGCTATTGGATCGCGAGGTGATCATACTAAAATGTTGTTATGTATCATGTGATTGTTCTTTATCACTATCACTTATTGGATTATAATGTTAAAGATGATAATTATGACACACTTGAGAAAGAAATTATTGTTATTTTTAGGAGAGTTTTTGCCAAATCATGTTGGGCTTCCACTCACCAATTCCACATACTTCATGCTGGAAATTCATTATGATAATCCAGCTTACAAAAAGGGTGAGAATCTTCATGTTTATTTATAATATAACACAATTAATGACAGGAAAGAGAGAAAGAAAGGTGGTGGTTTACTTGAAGTATAAAGCTTGCATACATGATAATAGTTAGTGGATGTACTTCAAATGCAACCGCCCCCTTCATCAGGAGATAAAGAAAAGGATTTTGAGAGCCAAGCATCGACTGTTGAATTAAAACTACAAAGTGCACCAACAAAGCTCTCTCAGCTCTCTCTCAGGAGAAAGAGAGAAAGAAAGTTGGTGGCCTACCTGAAGTTCACATATCATGTAGGGCTGATGGTTGGCTGTCACTAGAAATGTATTCCAAACCTTCTGATGAAGGAAGCATAGTTTTTTAATTATATTTCTGAAAATTCATGAATCTCAAACCTTACAAAGTGTCTGCCATCTATGAACCTTGGGTAAGTCGCCTACTTTATCACTCTTTCCTGTCCTTATTAATGGTTTTAATTAATCTGACAAAGTCATTTCCTGATGCATATATATACACACACACATATGTGTATATACTCTGCAGTCTGTCACCTACTAATTATACAATTTCTCAATTCGTGTTGTGTTTCCGAACTAAGTATACATTGTAATTTATTTTCAGTGACAGATAACTCAGGAGTCCGAATTCACTACACAGATATGTTACGAGATAATGAAGCAGGAATTATGGTGAATGGTGTCACAATAACACCATTACATTTCATACCTCAGGAACAGGAGGCATTCCACACTGCAGGTTACTGTAACTCAGCATGCACAAATAAGGTTTGAAAGTAGTTAAATTTCATTATTTATTGATATTGTGAATACTAAAAATAATAACTTAAGGAAATAAGTGACACTCTCTATTGTAGATGATTCCATCACGAGGGATTAAGATTGTGTCAGTAGTGCTGCATTCACACCGTGCAGGAAGAGCAATACGTCTAAGGCATATGAGGGAGGGCAAGGAGTTATCTCCAATAGTTGGTGATGATCGTTATGACTTTGATTACCAACAATCAAGGACACTGCCTATGGAAGTGTCTGTACTTCCAGGTGATGAACTTATCACAGAATGTATCTATGATACAGTGGGAAGGAAGCAGCCAACATTTGTAAGTGCTAGTTATACCTGTTACAGAAAAATACATCTACTAAAATAGTAACTATTATTTACATTAAACAGATTGTTCACTGTAAATTTATTAAGATATTTTAATATACATCTGTATCTCACATAATTACAATGGGAGTATACATATCATGAAGCACATGTAGGAACTAATGAAATTACTAATTTTATCTTGATTTGTAAGCAATGTTATTCAAAACAATAATGTAAATATTTATAACTATATTACCACATTGCATCAAAAGATATATCATAAAATAGTTTGGACATACATTCTAAACATACAAATATTATGAATTTAATGTTGTTGTTGTATTCAGCCCTAAGACTGGTCTGATGCAACCCTCCATGCTAACTTATCCTGCACAAGCCTTTCCATTCATATAAAGGTCCACTTTGTTTCATTCTTCTCAGTTTGACTCATTTGAAATAAATTAGTCTTTTTCATAACTTAATTTGAGAATATTTATCTGTATTAACAGGGTGGATTTTCAACAAAACAAGAAATGTGCTTGTCATTTATTCTATATTACCCAAAGATGTCACTTGCAGTATGTGACAGCATGACTCCAGTGAAGTACTTTTTAGAAACATTTAATGTTCAAGAATTCTATGGCGTTGATATGGATACTGTGGAGAGAATGTTCCTCAAAACAGATCAGTCTGAGAACTTGTAAGTAGAAGGGTCCAAGATATTTCACAGTTAAACTAGTAGTTCAGGAAACCTTTGCCGAAAACATACTTATAGAAATAAGTATTATATTGAAGCAACACATTCTTAATGGTTTATCAGTCAGGAAACAGTTCACATTTGCAGTAATGTAATCTTCACTCCTTAAGAGTTGGATGGCACATACTTCATGTTAACTGTGAAATCAACTTAATAGACACATAATACTGCCATCCAAAGGAGAAAGGCAGTAAGTCTAAAAAATTTCTTTTCAGAAGCCAACGGATAAAGTTTATCTGTGTATCCACCTTACCTCTTTGAAAATAGTTTTATCCATACCAAGATATATGAATTTGTTTTTATAAATTAATTATAATATATTTATAACTCATATATGTTCAAAAGTCAAAATTTTTTACTGTGGACGGCAGAATACAACACAAGCAGTGAGCTTGCCCTTCATAGGGGAATAAAAATATTGTGCAAGGTTCTTAAGATTACATTTAATTATAAACACAAAGATTTGAAAGCCCTGGATTCAACATCCTCTGGCTACTGCATTTACATGCTTGTTTGCTTTTTTATTGTCATGACCTATACTTGAGAGAGTTTTTGGCTTTGTTGGGTGTCAATTTTACCATTTAATGGCTGGCACACTGAGCAGTTGGTTGCTATACCATTCAAGGATATACTGTCTAAATAAGGGAGATTAGGTTATTGAAAATTTACATTTTGCTGAATCCCTTATAGTTGATACCTACAATCAGTTTAAGGTAAGTCAACTGCTATTTTCTGTGTCTTTTTACTATCCAAATGAATTAATTTTTTCCTTAATTCATATATACATGTATGAGGACAGGAAAGAGAGATAGAAAGGTGATAGCTTACCTGAATTGTAAAGCTGGCAAACACCATGATAAGGAAGAGCATTCCAAGTGACGGCCAGCATCACAGTAGTCACTGGACGCAATCTACGACTCAAAATTATTAACTTGAGTAATACTTCTATCATTTAAAAAATTACACGATGAAGTCCACAAATATGAAGAAAACATCATAATTACATTAAATACACAATAATAATAAAATTTGCTGACAAATTGTATTTTTTTACATTGCCTGATAATTGAATTATTATTATTTTCTGACAACTGATGTCAGATTTATTGAAAATTATATTTATTTTAGTATTGATTACTAAATGTGATATTTATACTTATTATGCTTTGTTCTAGTTTTACAACATCTTAAAAACTCTCACTGCTTTAAAACAATTTTATTAATCATCAATATTTTACTCGAGTCCAATATTAATAATTATTTTTGGGAGGGAGAAATTTGTACAGTTCATGTAAAATTAAACAATTATGATATGCATAATAAACTTTCAGATTATTAAGACTACCCTCTACTACTTCAACAACTGCACTTAACTTTCCATCACTTTCACCTGACAATGCTTTGGATGAGGTGGTAAATGCAAATGCCATATCAGAATTGAAGAAGATGAAAGACTTTACTGAAGAAGGTGTGGATTCAGGGGCTGAAGGAGGTCTGTTTGGTGAGCTGGTAATACGGGAACCAGAGGGCTTTAGAAACCGATCATTGCTAGCCTTGCTACTGGAACAGCCTTGGGATGACCCCTTGATTACACAGCCCTTGCAGAAACACCTGTACTCTGGGCAACATATGGTATTTTGCAGAAACGAAGAGGATGAGCTAAGTGTTGTAAGTTCAGATTTTCCTAAAGACTAGAATAACATGATAAATATGTTTGAATGGTATTTATGAGACAAACATAGTATATTCTGTTAAATTGAAGATGCAATGTAAAATAATAAATAAGCACTCTATATTTTATCCGCATGAAGCAATTGCTTAACTCAAACTTTAAATTTGGATAGATAATGTTACAATAGTAAATTTAATACAGAGATATTATTCAGGTTTTCTACAGTCCAATTTTGGCAAATTAAATCTAGATGATAAAAGAAATGAAAATAAAATAGAGAGAGATAAATTATAGCATATTCCCACCTTACTCCCATTTTTATATCTTTCCTCACTATCTATACACTCAATAAATACTTATATTGTAATTATTCCTTAATGGATTCTCTAAACTATTCTCTTTCCATTTCACCTATGTACATCAGTTAAAAGACTGGCTACATTTACTAGAGCCCTGGACCAGTTTGCATACAGAGTAATGTACCCATGTTTTGATTACTGGCCCTGCCGAATATTTTCAGTCTTTCCTTCTTTTCCTTTCTACACTATAAATAAATGTTTTCCTTTGAGTATATTACTATGCCTCAGCATATGTTGTTTTTAGAGCATATTCCCAACTTTATCCCATATTTCTTTATTTGCTATATGATGCTATATATTGGAATGTGCTTCCTTTCCCCATTACTTTATGTATGCAGTTGCCTCCAAAATTCAAATCACTCTGTCCTCAATGGTGGTAATAAGCTTTAATTTCAGGTAGGTCTCCATACCTCTCTCTCTTTTCCACACAAATATATGCATTACATACACTCCATTGCTTGCAGTCACTCAGGAGTGTTTTTTTTCTCCTGAAAAAGGGGAAGGGTTGCCTCCTAAAACTTGAAGAAAATCCCGTATCTATTATGGTGTGTGTCAGCTTTATAATTCCTGTTCTAACCAATTGTAATATATAATTTATAGATATTTTTATTAATTTTACAGCCTGCTGAAATCTACACATTCCCTAACATTTCAATGGTAACACTACAAGGAGAAAAATTGTCTCCTCAATGCAATGATAAAAGAAAGTACTCTCAAAGACCCTCAAGATCCAGTTGTTACACTTGCTCCAGTTTTGTTTCTCTAGTTACGTGGCTTATGACTTGTTTACTACTCTTAAGATGAATTTGTTTGTTCTTTCATTTCAATTGTATTTTCAGCATCATACCAAAGGTTGTTATACAACGGCATTTGCTATTAATGTACATTATTTGATTAAATCAGTGAATAAATAAGTCACATGTTCTTAAAATTGAGATAGCAAGTTACTTTTAATACCACTGCAAGGGTAAACATTCACAAAAATAATCTCAAGTGAACCATACGATATGAAACAATTGTTTCACAGTTAGCTAGCTTTAAAATACTTTTGTAAATATGTAATATAAACAATACTTTATGTACAAAGCTACAATTATTCAGTATTAGTGCTAATTCCAAAGGTATAAAATTCCTGTTCTATTGAGGAAAACCCAATCTTCAAATTACTAATGAATATTTGGCAATTCACTGTTCATTAGATTGTAACTTGAAGCATTGTAAATTTATCAAGTTTTTAGGTAAACAAATAAAGCAAATTGCAGAAAAAAACAGATTAAGAAAATGTTTGTGCTTCACATACATATTGTAGAATATGAATGACTGTTGTAATGTGAGAGTATTTAATTTTGTATGATAGTAAAAATAAACAAGGTATTGAAAATATTATTGTCTACCTATCTACAAGATTCCTGTCATATCATTTTTAATTAAATTTTCATTTGGAAGTAAAATAAGAAAGTTTTCTGGAAAGATACATTATTAAGAAAATGGTGATTAAAATTGGGATATGATTTAGAAAAGGAAATAAAATGAACACACTTAACCAAGCACTCTTAAATTTGTTTTCTAAGAGTGAAACAACAACGAATTAAAATCCACAACAAATAATAATTTTATAGCTAATTATGCATCATGTGTATGTCAAGAATAAACATGGCAAAAGGGCAGACTCTTGCAATAAATGGCATAATTCTACTCTAATTATGGATATGTACAATATATTGTCAATTTATAAACCTAATTTCTAAAATCCTCTGAGTAGGCAGATATAAAAGAGAAATTGGATAATTTATTTTTATTACAAGATAGCATGCATTATAAATTCTGACCATAATCTGTTGGTTATGAAATGCAGGCTGAAAATGGTCAGGCATGTTTGGAGAAGGAAAGCAGAGCGAATTGTAAATTATTAGAGAATAAAAACAAATAAGTTAAAATTTTAGTGATGATATTTATTTTAGACAGTTTGGAGGAGATAGTTTCTGAGGAAATTAAGTATCCAGGGAGAGATGGAGATGATGTGGTATATGTTCAGAAATAAAAACTTGAGATTTCAAAGTTCATTTACAGGTTAGATGAAAATCAATCAGACCTGCATACTAAATATAGACATTAATTTTATTATATTTAGATTTCTAAAATGTTTTATAACTTTTAAAATGAAATATTATTTCTGCATTTTCATTTTAATTGTCAAATAATTGTTCAATTATTATTATTTACCTGAAAATGAGATCAGATTAAATTGAAACATTTAGCAGCAAATGAATTCTATTGTATTTATTTAAGAAATATGCAATACATTTTTTCCAGCATAAAATCTACACAGCATTCAACAATATTCATAAAATATCCAGCACTTCAAAGTGATATAAAATTTCTGATACACAAGAACTTGGCTCATGAAATAATTAAAATGTACATAATCACAGCAACAACTTCTTAAATAAAATAGACTCAAAGATTCAGGTTCCAGTATTAAAATATTTAACACACAATCACATCTTCTTCCAGGCTGCCCTCTATTACAACATTGTTACCCATGAAATTCTTGAAACTGTTCAAGGAGGGAAAAGTTATAAGAAATCTTAAAAGTAAATACGAAGAAACTATTAAAAATAGAATACTGCATGACATAAATTTAAAAGTTGAAGAAAACTGTTTCACAATTATTATATGAATACCAAAATAAAATAAATTAAAAATTATTTTCAGATCATCTATATGAATGTATATATATATTTGTTTGTATGTCTGTCCTATATGTGATCCTATACCATTCATCTGATGAAACTTTGGTGAGTTGCAGTGAGCAAGCCCACAACAGTTTCTGTTCGACTCTCGAAGGTATCCTAGTGGCAGGGATAGAAAATTTAAAATATACATAAATAGTCAATATTTGTGTTGAATAAATATTTTCAGGGACAACGAGATTGGTAGTATTCTTCCAAATGTTATTTTTGTATAATCTTGACATCATTCAACATGGGAGGGAAGCAGTACACAGGTGATGGTGACGGTTTAATACATATGAAGAACACAAAATCAACCAAGATTTGAGTTCATTCCACAGTTTTGGAAGACACTCAGCTTAATAGTGACATTCAACAAGCAACTTATGTTGCACTAGCTAACCGCTGTCACTTTGTTCACATGGAAACAACAGGTACAGAATTTTTATAAAGTTGAATTCATTTAATATATAAAAAGTATGGTATCATCTATTTATGGACGCTTCAGGGCAAACCTTATAAGTTACAGTTGGCTTTGAACAGGTCCTGCAATTATAGGTTTCAGAGCCAATAAAAATGAGCAATTATTAAATATTAAAATTTACAAATAAAACCAATTTACATATACATCATATTGATGATCCAAAGAAGTTTATTATTTCTTAGGGAGAGCTCTCTGCCAAAAAAGGTTAGAAACAGCGCGAATCCAACTTCAACAATAGATGGAGTGCTTCGGAGCACAAAAAAGATCATGAGTATAGGCAACCCGCATGGACATTGGAGACTTTAATGCAGACACACACATCAATTTTATTTATTGGTACAGACTGCAGGGGGGTAGGGTTGGAGGTTGTTACAGGGAGAAAATAACCTAGACTGGTGCCACTTCACAGTCATTGAACTTCTTTCTGACATTCAACAGGCCAGTTTAATTGTATTAAGTCCTAGAAGTGGAGTTGGAAGAGTGTAAAAAGATTAAGAGTACTATCTTGTTTTTCAAGAATGCAACTAATCATAATAATACAGTGCCTTATATTGAACTTAGATTTTGTGTACCCACCTTTCCATTTATAGAATTTAGATTTTATCTGATATAAGCATTCCGTTTATCAATCAAGAATAATAATTGCTTTCTACATCTAAATTTTTTTACATTTCGCCAATCATACAATTATTCAAGTATACATGTTTTAATACAGATTGTTTTAACTTTTAAAATATTCCTTAGTTCTGGTTTGAATCTTGCATTTTGTCTGACTAATATGCCTCTGTATTATTATGATTTGAAGTTGTATTATTCAAACTTTGAAGTACAATTCTTTTAGTTTAATAAAATTTTGAAGCAATACTATAAGTTTCCAATCTGTTTCTTTAACATTGTTCTCATTTCAACCCTAGATGTTGCGGCAGCAACAAAAAATTTCTGCAATAATTGCAATTAACCATATTAAAAAGGTTTATTTGTTTGAATTCAACTATGTACTGTACATGTAATTACAATAACTTTTTTTAGAAAGAACTGAAAGTTGGGGACGAAACATAATTTATTTTAAATTAAATTTCTTCTATTAGACTATTTTGTATTTAATTTATAAAGTTAAGTCAGATTAAGCTCAAAATTTTATTTATAACTGGCATTCATTTTCTCAAGAAAAGAAACAAATGTAAATATTGGTAACAAGAAACACTATGCCTAAAATAAATCTCTTACTTACTTCTCAAGAATATCTATTTTACCATTCATCTTGGTGAATGCTATATTCTGATTGCATAGTACTTGAATACCACATTTTTCAGAATTTGATAACTTGACATCTTCCATAAACACATTTGCATCATCACACACCTAAATTATTTATGATAAAGAAAATCAATTAAAAATTTACATTTAAAAATACATTCAACTAAAAAATAAATACATAAATAAATGCAATAATAAATATAATTTTCATTTACAAAGACATTGATACCTCAAAACCAAATAGATATATGAGAAAGAAGCAACAATAATAAGACTGCAAAATATATATATAAGTTTAAGATCTGACTTAATATTATATTCAATGGCTGCAAGTTCACTTATAGCAATATTCTAAACACTAATTGAGAAGGATTAAATTAATTAAATTAGTAAATTGTAGGTGAGCCTGGCTTAAGTTTATAGGAATGGAGGTATGTTGAATCGGTCCTTGGACGTCAACTACAATTAGCTCAGTGGTAGAGTTACCACCCGGAAAATTTCAACTAGACCAGGGATTAAAATCCGACCTCCTACTTTCTTCTAAATTAGCTATATGCTCCTACTTGAACTTCAACTGAAGCATTTCTACTTCCTTTGACTTGATAAAAATATTTGTAAATAAATATTGATTGCTGACAAATTGGCTGAAATTTTTATTTGTAATTATTGATGTCAGATTGACTAATATTAAATCATAATGTCTAATAAAATCTTAAATCTGTCTATGTGTGATTTACCACCTAACTTAAACATTAGTTTAAGTCCAAAATGAAATTGGCATATTTTGGAAATCCTTTCTTAATATTTTGTACTCTTCATTTCACACTATTTTAACATTGTGTTTGATTTATATTTGGTTTTTTATTTGTTACGCACTATGGAAATTTTTCCAAACTTTCAGTAACATCCTTAAAAGAATATCAGAGAACCATAGGTAGGAATTAATGACTTAATTCTAGGATGGAGGAGCATTCAATGAACGTGTCAAGAAAAGTGAAAGCAAATATTAACCTTTATAGCAGTAGAACAAGAGTTGATTCTACAAGATGTCAACTTAATTGAAGCATCTGGATTCACAGCAATTGCAGTTCTGAAGCCAAAAAATTGGCAATTAACTATTTCTGCTCTGCAACCTGAAAGAATAAGGAGCCCTTGCTCTGCTTTTTTGTCCTCCAAGTTTCCTTGGAAGATACAATTGCTGAATCGAGCAAAGCCATGCCTTATCATCACAGATATCAATGCACTGTCACAATTAAATGTCACATTTTCTATTTCAAGAATTTCACCAAACCAATTGACATACTCATTCAGACCATCAGATACTTCCACAATACATTCGTTTATGTCCCCATAACCTGAAAGAAAGAAATATAATCTAGGTATAATATTGTTCATTAACATTACTAATGCATGCAAGATACTCTAACAATATCTATTAATATCTTGTAATTTTGAAATAATGGAAAAACAGGGTCAGTCATTCACAGATGAAGGCACACACGCTGTTCTTCCTGTGGAAGGAAAACTTCCAAAAATTTGAAGAACTTTATTCTGTCCTCAATAGCAACGCCAAACTTAAATTTCAGGTAAGCCACCACCTTGTTTTCTTTCATCTCCATACCAATTATTTTGACCCTTAAAAACTTTCCTATATCCATGCCAGTCAAATCCTACTACACATTTAAGTAAGACAATGATTGTATGTCATTCCTATTTAATTTATTATTTTTCCTTATGTTTAATTAATAAGGAAAGGAAAGAGAGATAGAAAGTAGGTGACTTACCTGAGGTTCATAGATGGTAGGCACCTTGTGAGGTATGGAGTTCTTTAAATTTTCGGAGGCACCGCCCCCTTCATCAGAGTTAGGAAGACATTTTCAGTGACAGCCAGCCAACGAATGCTGTCCATTTGATCAATAGCTTTGCATGTTAAACAAATGTGGTGTTACCCATATTTGTCAGACCATTTTTGCAGAACACCAATATGAACAGCATAGTGTTAAAAGGAAAGTTTCTTGAGCAAAGAAGAAATGATATATACCTACAATGCAGCACTTCTGAAGAAAATTAAATTCTCCACATTCATATTTTCCTGGACACAGTGCAATTCTCCTTTCTACTGGAGCTGATTCAAGGGCATTCCGAAGACTTAAACAACACCTGTAAATTAAGAAAATCAAGTAAATAAATAATTAAAGTATGCTATTTAAATAGAAATGCTTGACCTACCTTAATTGTGTAACAGGATCGTAAGTAGAACTTAATTTATCAACCACATGAATATAATTTTCAATAGATCCACCATTCCAGACAACCCACAACTTTTCATCATCAAGCTTCAATTTTTCTCTTGCAGATTCAATATAATTTAATAAGTATGGTCTGAAATAAATGAAGAATAATTTTCACATTCTTTCTTTGAATATAGACATAGTTGACTGAAATTTCCTGCAGCTTGTTATACTCAACAATAATTTTTTTTTTTGCATTATCATTGCAGTTTAACCCAGGTGGAAGTCTGAGAATGTTCCCTTCAAAAATTACACTAAGACAGCCTATGATCTTTGATCAATGTTTTTTTTGGATTATTTCTCGTCATATAAAAATATTTAGTAATTGTAAAAATTCTAGAGGAGCAAACATACATTAACTAGTGTCCTACAGAATGATATTTCCTACTATTGCACTAAATTTTTAGAGAAAATTATACCACAGTACAAAGTACACACAGAATTTGTGTAACTAAGATAACAATTGAGAATGAAAACATACTTTAAAATAACTCTAACCTTGTATCAGGGTTTTCTAGTACAGACATCTTTAATTTGACCTGATTCAATTTTGATTTCAATGTTAGAAGTGTATAATCACTATCCATATCAGCTTCGTTCAAATTCTTATCAATGATTATGTCATCTATCTCTTCTTTAATGTCTCTGCCATTCCGTAGAAGAGAACGCATATAGTCCCAAGTACCTCTATACTTCAAATCACTTTGCACCAGCTGGATTCTATACATAAAAAATTTTAATGATTCTTGTAAGTCAATGTGATTTGAAAAGAAACATAAACATCACTATTATTAAGGTTTTATTTTAAAATTTACTAATAATTTCAAGAAGGATCATAATGTGAAAATAATTATATAATAACATGCCTATTGAGATAATGTGGAACAACATTTAATTACTTCATTACAAAAAATTACAAATAAAATTAACACTTCTGACTTTAACAACTGAATAACTGCTTACAAAGTAATTCTTGGTCTTAAATGATAAGCAGCCCAGTCATCTTCATCCTCATTGTCAAAATTATCCCAAGGCTGCCACAAATGGTTGTAAAAAAATCTAAAAATAAACATTCATTTATTAAATGAGAGTATACATATGTATAAAATGATATTGTCAGGCTAATTCAAACAACTATAAGGACAGGAAAGAGAGACAGAACAATGGTGAATTACCTGAAGTTCACAGATGGCAGGCACCCATGAAGGGCTTTGGACTAGTATTGAATTTTCGGAAGCACTGCCCCCTTCATCATATGGTTAGGAAAACATTTTGAGTTAGGGCAGCTGTCAACTGAGCAGTCAAAAATTTCTGCGCAGCTAGCTTTTATTAATGAACAATAGACCCCACCAGACCACCAATGAGGGCCAAGGAAGAGGCAATAATTTTATGGGGCTGGGGAGATACATACACAACCATGTTAATATGTATAGACACACATGCAAACACATACATTCTCAAGGGAGTCTACATGCATACACATACAACCACATATCAAAGCATACCCACAAATCAAGGTTTCAACACATAAGTTTCTGGTATGGGCAAACTGGGTGAGGGCAATCAAAAAGTGGTATTTGGTGGCCTGCAAGACAGGAAGTGTGCAAGTGCCGATATGCTTTAAGTGTGGGGGATGTTGGTGTATAGGGAGACAACATCTACAGTAACAAGAAGTGTAAACCGCAGAAGTAGTTTGTGTAATTCATTGAGATGACGGAGAAAAAATTATTGGTGTCTTAGAGACGAATTATGGGAGTTTTCTCACTTTTTTCTGTTACACATATATTCACATAAATTTCAAATAATTATGTTACCTTAAATGATCCAAACATTCAGCAATGCAGTCAATGTCCATCACATTATTTTCCTGATGCATCGTTGGGTACAGTGAACTGAGACTGACACAGTGTTGTTCTGGAATGTGGATGTCATTGTATACTGCCATAACCTTCACCATAGCTGATAAATCAATATAGTCAATCTCACAAACCTAAATTATACAAATGAATTGTATTTCATATGTAGAGCAAAACATTAACACATTAATAATTTCTCCGTTTATTTACCATAACCGGATGCTATAATGTCACAATTGAATTTGGCCATAAAACAGCTTACATGAGTTAAATTTAAATTGTATGAATTGCAAGCACATATCTGTTTGCATCTATAATTATATATTAACAAGAAGAAACATGAGAAAGAATAGGGAATAAGAAAAAAGTTATAAAACCTAACCACAGATATAATTTACAGGCACATTACCTGTAAAAATTACAAGAAATAAAAAAACATGAAGAATGATCAAATTAATTACTTGAGTATAAAATCTAAGGATCTTAGCATGAAGAATAATTTTGTATGTGAAGTTAAAAAAAGGAAACCAGTGGAATGACCAATGTAGATGTTTATTGAGTAATTAACACATGCCACAAAAGCCAAATGAACTATGTAGGCTTTTTATTAAGAAATTATTAGACTTATGTATTCCTCCTCTCATTTTTACTCCTTCTTTCTATGAAAACATACAGTTTATCTGTTCAAGATGTTGAATAACCTCTCCTATCCTAATCTTGTAACTTCTTGCACTTTCACTAAATGTAACCTGTGGTTTAATAACTAAATTAGAGGATTTGTAAGAAACACATAAGAAGTAATTAACAATGGATAATTTTAGGAAGTAATTTACGGTGTTTGTATATGTGATTGTTTTCCTTATTTATGTTTTTTTAATGATTATTGTTTGAGTATAATTCAATTGCAAGATCAATAGATTCATTCATTCATAAAAGGTTTAAACTTACATAATGTAATAGTGATTGATTAAACTGTAAAATAAAGAGAAATTTAATATTGAAATGTATTAGAAGAGAAAAACATCAATATTTTGAGAGTCAAGTGTAATGAGCCCAAACTAAATATGGAAAACAATTAAAATATATCTCTCTTCAAAAACCAATAAGCAGTATAGTGAAATACTACTTGAAAGTGATACAGAAACTGATATTAATATAATATCAACAAAAAAAAGTATTATGTAACTAGTATAACAGACATACTTGACAACACGAATAGAAATTGTGTAAAAGATCTTCAAATTAGCAATATAATTAAGGATAAGTTACTTGAACTGAAATTATTAAATTAAGATAAGGTCCTGACAAAGGCAGTCCTGATGACATAATTATAAATGTTTTAAAAGATATATTTTTGATTTTTTATAATCTCCTGTGACATTAAATTAAAAGTTCCTTAGAATCTGGCATAGTTCCTAGCATGTTGGAAATATAACCTATTGTTCCTCTAAAAATAGTAGTGTATAAATACAAGCTCATAAATAATAAAGATTTTAGAAAAAGCTATTCATTTACAGCTCAGGCAGTACATAGACAATATCTTGGCCATTCAACAGTCCAGATTTTAGAAAACTTACAGCTTTCCAGTGTATGCTAAATGGAAAAGAGAATGACAGTAGAATAGCAATGGTCTTTGCAGACTTAGACAGAATAATTTTAATAAGAAAATTGTAAATACATGGCACAATACTGAACTGGTTCACAGATTAGCTAGCAAATAGAAAGCAAAAGGTCAATACAACAATGCCTTGTAAGATGAAATAACAGTTCATCATGGAGTTCACCAAGGCAGTATTCTGGGACTTCTGTTTGTTTATGATGCAATTATACATTAATTACTCTGGCAACGATTTAAATAACATACAGACAACAGTAAACTATGAGCTAAAATCTTATAAAAATAACTTATTGAAAATAGACTTAAATATTAACAAAAACAGTGCATTAACATTCAAAAACAATGGTTAGATAACAATTGAAATTGACAGCAACAGAGTTAAAATTGCAGAGAAAATAAAATATTTTGTTATAATGATATATTGTTTAGGGTAATAAAATATTTAATATGATTGTGGCAGAATAGCAATTTATAATGTAATAATCTTACCACTTTCATTTCTTGGGAACAATAATTTATATAGCTAATATGGGAGACAAAGAATGACGACTACTTAATAGAGGGATGAGAATCTGCTTGGGCTGAAGATTAAACACACATGCAAATATTATGGTAAACACACTGAAATAGTTCCAAGCTGATAAATTCCAGGTCATGAAAAGTATAGTATTCATTCACAAAATAAAGCTGGGTTTGATGACAATATTTTTCAAATGTTCTCAAATCTTTTAAAGAAGCCCATAATCACACCAACCTTAATACAGTTGAGGCTAATATTCATAATGTACAAATGCCTACGAAGATAGTGAAATGTGATATCGGAAAAACAAAAATCAAAGGAAACTGGGGGGGGGGGGGTATAATTCTGATCAGTATCTGGTCACCAAAATTCCATACCGAATATATATTTACTTTACATGTGGCAGTTGATTAAAATAGGATAATAGAATATTCTCTATTTATTTATTGTGGGATATTGCAATTTTTCCATTTCTACAAAAAAAAAGTGGCTGTACTCAATAATATAAACAAAAATGTTTCTTTAAAAACTAAGTTTTTACCGTTACGTAGACGAAAGTAGGAAATTTAATTGCATATTCTTTACATATTTTCTTGCTTATTTTCCATAGAGCGTTCCAACCGACCGTTTCAATACAAACTTCAATATACTTGCTCCAAATCCCTTTGACATTCCGCGCCGGAATATGACCGATAGAAGTGCACAAAATGCGTTCATATTCATCCAAACGTTCTTGAAATGTTTTATAAAAAGTGTACATCTTGAATTCCATTTCGTTTGATTTGATTTAGCGCCAATATATACTATATAATGGTATGATCTCTGGAAGCTAAAACAAATAGCTACCGTAAACTGTCACTAACTTCTACAATATCCGTGTTTGAATAATTCATTGTTCAAATTCAAACTAACGACGGGAACGCGGCACCAAAGAATATAGAAAAAACTTGTTCTTCGTTGGTACACCAATAATTATATTTAAAAATTATTGTAGAAATATTGAAATTCAATATCCTTATAAAAATACAAGATCAACTGATATCAAGTCATTCTCTCACTATTAAATTGAATTTCTTCTGATAATTTCATTTAAATATTTGGCATTTACAGTCGTAATTAAAATTGAGTAGAGAATATTTAAATATTCAAATCCAAGAAACAGAATTTTTAAAGGATTATTGGTCTTATATGTACTGTATGTAACTGTCAAAATATTACAATGGACATGTCAGATGAAGATGGTAAGTAATTCACTATTCTTGGACAAAATATTAGTACTTTTCCTGTCATTGTTAACAAATTAATAGTTAGAGTCAGTTTATTCAAAGATTTTATTTCGTTGCCTACCATCATTTTCCTATCTTCAATATTTGGAAATATAAACCCAAACAATGTTCCGCGGTTTGTGTTTCCGTGTTTCTAAAAAATTTAGAGTGATTACTTGCATACTGGAGAATTAGGAATTGTCCACCCTAAAAGATAAGCTAGATGTTCCATTAAAATTTCCTGTATTTAAGCCGCTACTTGCACCAATAATTAAACACACACAAACTTGTGGTACCAAATGAGATAAAATTTAAGTTTTGTAAATCATTCTGTAAGAAGAGCTCAATAGTTAATTTAAAGGTTCTTATTGTAGATATCCATGTCATGACACAATCTATTACTTATGTAACACATTCATATAGACTAGAAGTATTAGCAATCACTTCAGCATTATAGTTCATGTTCATACATGTATGTTATTTTCTTGATGTGTTGACAGGCTACCCTGACTGCATAGAAGCTATTGAAATAATAAGTGATAGCAGTAAGATTAGTCCAGAAGATACATTCTTTGATTTAGTTATTGGACACATTGAAGATGTTCTAATTGGTAAGATATATTTAGTGATTTAATATTTTGTTGTGCTATTTGTATATCTACCTACTACTGTATATGCAGACAAAATACCTTGCTTTATAATGTAGAAGGGTGCATCAATATTATCTTTACCAAATATACATACAGATAAAATGGCTGGTAAATAATTAAGTTATTTAATTAAAAGCATATATCTGTCCACATGAAAAAGCTGGCAATGCTAATAATCTTCAAATTGTAAATAGTTGTATTACCAATAAGAGTTTCTAATATAAGTGGTAAATGAAATACTGACTGGTATTTTAAACCCATTGCTCTTATTTCTACTTTAAACTCTTATTCATATCATCACATCATACAATTTTAAATGTAAACAATTTATATTTCTGATAAATACTTGAAAGACATTCTATGAAATGGATTTTTCCACAAGAAATTGGATTAATCGACTATTGATAGTACAATGAGAATAGCACTGAAAGGAAAGAGTTATCAATTGTATCATTGAAGTTTTATCAGCATATCAATAGTAAAAGAATAACTGTAAAGCCAACCTTAAAATATTTCTTACCCATTATTAATGAAAATAGTAATACAAGTGTCAGTATTAAAATAAAAACTGAAGATAATGCAATCACCAACCTTATCAATAGCAATAGTTTAACCTACATGAAAGGCCTTACTCATAACTTTAATTTTACTATGAAACCAATGAATTTAATAATCGACTTGACTTGCTAACATTTTACATCAAACTGATGTATGCAAAATGCAATAAGTATTATATTGGCTACACCAGTGGTTCCCAAACTGTTTTTTGTAACATCCGGGGCATCATTGCTATGTTACAAGGTTGCCGTGAATATATTACAACATTGGACACATTCAGCACAGGATAATTGAATATTGACTGTTGTGATCTGTTATGTTACAAAATATATAGTTTTTATTGTAATAACTCATTTAAGGCCTGTTTTCTGGAAAACTATGGATAAATCAAAATGGCACTACTGTGGAAACAAAGCATTAATGAAAATAATATCAATTATTGTTATACCTGGTGGCACCAGTTTGTAATTTCCAATGAAGTTGATTGGTGTTTTTAAGAATCATTTGTCACAACTTATGAAATGGTTAAAAAAAATACACATGATATGGACTAATTTGCATGTGTTCAAGAGCCATTTTGAGCCAAACCTACGCGTGAACTTACCTATTTAGGAGGAGAAGAATTTGAGAGACAATTTATTGATGACAAAATTTGGTAGCATCGTATTCCAATTTGAATTTCCTATCTATGCAAAGTAGTTTATAGGCAGTAATAAAAAAGAGTATTGTGCAAAAATTAATGTGGAAAGGTAGACGAGTTCAGCTGTATTCACTTTGGTTCCAAGATTTGAGAAATTGTATAGTGAGCAACAAGCTTACCCTTTCCATTGTTTTAATTATGCCTCTTCAATAAACTACGTTTTAATTTAAAAATCAGTTTTTCATTTATTATAATACTTCAAAACTAACTTATCACATTTCCATTCAATGGACTAATGTTTTAGGGCATAGTGGAAACGTAATATATTAAGGGTGTCTGGTGCCAAAAAAGTCTGGGAACCACTGAGCCACACAGTAACTATCTTAAGATAAAGTCTATCACCATCAACTGACACTAAAGCCAAAATCAAAAACAAACCTAGACCCGTTGGCTCGAGCCAAGATAACAAATCTTGGGTTTAATATCAGAATTTTACACAAGAAAAACATTCAGCTGAGAATTGCTGAGGCAATTTACATAAATCTTAATTGAAATAATATTGTCAATTATGAAAATGAAGATTGTGACATAGAAACATTAAGCAGAAGTCTTGAGTTTACTATTAAGAACAAATAGAATTCTGAAATTATGTAAATATAATGTATAATATATGTAACATATAACAAGAAATATCTCGTACGAAGGTTGAACTATGATTTTAAAATACTGATATGGCTTGAGGTTGACGTGTAAACGACAGTGCACCGAGTGTCGCATAAAGCAGGTATAATATGTCCAATGTAAGTAATATATAGAAAACATATATATATGTTATGTCCTTATCAAATTATGTTTGAGTAATATTATGTATATGATAGTACCTGTCGAAACCTCAAATGTAATAAAATTTATGTAGAGACTGTATTGGTTGCCATTATTCATCAACATGTATTTGAACACTTATTTGCTGAATTTTCAAATGTTATTTCTGAAGCATATACTGAAAATAAGTATTCAATAGGTATAATTAAAATAATATACACTTGAAACTAATTTAAATGAAATGCTTTTCTTCAAAATATGTTATTAATTATTACATTGAAATGTGTTCTAATATTTCAATTACATAAGTTAAAATTTAGTTTTTTATTAAACCCTTAACATTCATTCTTTCTTCAAAACACAGTATCTTGTCTGTCATACATATTCTTGTGCTTAATTGTGAGAATAAGCTTAACTTAACTTTACTACTTTATTCTTAGCTTATATTTCTATTACTTGGGATAATATTATCATTACTATACTTAAAACTGAAACATTCTAAGTAAAGTTGTTTTTGATGAATTTAAAAATATCCCAGTGAATAAAGTCAGAAATATTTGCATACTATTAAATTTGACCTTTAAACTAAAAATACTTAATAGTTACAAGCCCTACATTCTAACATTAAAATTCTACAAGGTTTCCTAAAAATAAATTAAATGAGAATGTTTTCATTGACAAACATTCATATCAAAAAAATACAACTATGATGTGAAATTAAATAAGCTCTGTATCAAATTTTCAGAAATGGTAAATGTTTAATTTAACAATGATAAAAAAATTAAGAGTTCCAATTTTTTCCACAACCAGGCAGGTTCAGGAAAAATGATATATTCATATAGTCAAAGTTTTGTATTTACCAGTTAGTGCCTTTTGTAATTCAAAGATGTAAATGTGGTAGTCTAAGAATTCTATTTAAAACATCATACGCAAAAAGTTAGTAAATTTTTTACTAACCTTAGGGTAGATTGGCTTGGTGCCATTTCTTTGCAACCTATACAAAACTAAACACATTTAGTAATTAGCTGATAATTTATTAAAAACTGATGAATCAGCAAAGCCATATTGAGCTTAAATAAGTATTACTGTGAAGATTGAACCCATAATTTTATGACTATAAAATATATGTATGCACTTCAATTAAAGATAAAGACTTCCAAAATCTTCAACAAGCATTTCTGGATAAATATTGGTGTGAATTTGAAGATGCAGATGAAAATAAGCTGAGTTATATGGAAATATTTAAGGAATATGTAAGTAAAATTATAATTGATTAAATATTTCTGAAGCTCAAAACTTAAGTTTCTAATGCACTGTTTTTCTTTTGCAGATTGATAGCATAGAAAGACACATTGAAAGATATCTTGAATATAAAATACCAAATTTTACTATGCAACATTTTGCTGATGAAATACAGTTAAGAACATTGTTCTCCACTCTCAATTTTTTTTTTAGTTTGATGTTAGTAACTGTAGCCCAATTTAATAATATATTTTAAATTGTTTTAGGAAAAGAAGAGCTGAACTTGAAGGGGAAGTATTTGAAATGCTATACACGTTTACAGACTTCTCTGCATTTAAGGAAATGTTTCTAGATTACAAAGCTGTGAGTAACTATTCTATTCAACATTTTGTCTTTACAGACTTTCTTAAAATTTTCAAATTCATTATCCTCCTTCCCAGAGCAATCATATCTATCACAATAACAGCACTGACCCACTTGCAGCAGTCAATGCAGCTTCGCACTATGCCACAGTTCATGGGTTGTAATGACTGACTAGTGGTGGTCCCTTGGCAATCATTGATTGGGTGTTTCCCGTCAGTGAGTGATAGGGAGAAAGAACATCTGGACAGGCAACATGCGGTTGTGCCTTGCAAATAGAGTATGGGCTGTAATATGTTGTTGTTGCTGTGGTATTCAGTCCTAAGGCTGGTCTGATGCAACCTTCCACGCTAACCTATCTTGTGCAAGCCTTCTCATTTCTTCATAACTAGCCCAATCCACATCATCCCAAATCTGCTTAGTGATTCTATCCTCGGCCTCCCTCTTTTGTTCTTACCCCACACACTTCCCTCTAATGCTAATTTTAAAAGACCCTCATGCCGTAAAACATGGCCTATTAATGTATCCCTTCTCTTCATATTGTTCGTTTTTCCCCTATTCTGTTTAGAACTTCCTCGTTGGTTACTCTATCCACCCATCTGATTTTCACAATTCGCCTATAGCACCACATTTCAAAGGTTTCTATCCTTTTCCTTTCCGGAGCTCCTATTGTCCACGTTTTGCACTAATATAACGCCACACTCCATAAGTAAGTAAATTCCTCTTTTTCACGAAAGCCTTCCTTGCCTGTGCTATCCTACTCTTTATGTCTACTATACTTCTACCATCCCTAGTCATTACCATTCCCAAGTAGCAGAATTCCTTAACTTCTGTCAAAATATCCCTTCCCAATCTAACACCCTTTGTTATTCCACTGTTTCCCAAACTACACTCAATTACCTTGGTTTTCCCTATATTAATCCTCATATTGAACTCTTTTTCGAGCACTCCATTAATGCCATTTATTATGGTTTCCAAGTAGTCTTCTGATTCCCCTAATACTACAATATCGTTGGCAAAGCATAAGGTTTTTATTTCTTCTCCTTGCAGCAATATATCAGAAATGAAATAGCTGCTGTTTATAGTGCCAACTATACAAATAAAATGTCATTGAGACATTTACCCCATACTATGATTCCAGGTGAGCGGCCAGTATGTCACATGCAATGTACATTCTCCATGATGCCACCAAACTGGGATGAGGCAATTGTGATGCTGTATACAAAAAAGGGATGTGTCTGAAAAGATAACATGCTGCCATATTTGTGTTCAATGTTGGTCACACCATTAGAGGGGCTGTATTGTCCGTGATACAGCAAAACAGTGACCAAACAATGTGACAGCCAGCCACCCTCTACTATATCCTCCCGTCCCTTTCATCAGGCCAGTTAATAACATCACAAGTATTATGGCTTAATTATACATAATTGCCATTCTACCAGCTTTTAAATTTTAGTGTGCAGCTAACAACATCGATGTTTTATAAAATAAAAGGCTTTTATGTATTAAACAAACTGTTCGGTAAAATTATATTATTAAGTTATGAAGATATGTATTTTGTTGTAGGTGAAAGAAGGAAGAATAGCCGACCTAAGTTTGTCCTACTGTGTCTCATGATGAAATTTGGAAAGTGTGACTGATCTCCATCTCACTCTTCATAAAAAGTGCACTGCAACATACACCTTATTTTATTCATTACCGTGATAAACAAGCTTTACTTTATTTATACATACTGGTTTGTATCTTTTGTAAAAAAACACTTTGTGATCACATTTTAATAAATTTATGTACCTAATAAACAAATAAGTCACATTTTGTAAACATATATTATGATTCCAACCAAGTTCATAAATAAAACTAAAGCAATATGGCTTAGATATTCCAGAAGGAAATCTTTGGAGTCAACATCAATATTACATAAAAACAGACATAACCAAATCAAATTTTCCCTAGCAAGCAAGTTATAGATTTTATTTTAAAAATTGTCAGTTTTCTGAACACAAAACTATAACAGTAAAGAACATACAACAAAAATAAATAACTATACTATAAAAGTAAACAAATACTTCAACTTCTCTTTGCTAGTTCACTGCATTAATAAATGTTTGCATACTTAGATTTTGTTCCATTTTTATTAAATATTAGCCGATTGTGTTGGTATCTATTTATCTGAATCTTAGAGGAAAATTAATTAATTTTATCTATTGCATAAAACAAAGGCATTGTATTCATATACATTAAAAATATAATACATAGTATTTTACAAATTAACTATCATTAACTTGTAAGTTGAGTATAATCAAAATCCTGTTTTACTACCAGGACAATGAATAATAAATTCTTTGGAGAACTCACTTTTGAGCAAACATACTGTACACAGGTGAAATTTAGAACCTATAATTCTCCCCACAGTACTTGAAATGAATTTATGGAGTTTAATTAGTTTACATTAGGAATTTATATATAAATAAACTAAGCTTACATTTAGAATTGATATTGTACCATAATTTATTGCAAAATTCTTTTTATGGAGCCATCTTTTTAGTATTAATATATACACCATACAACATTTACAAAATTTATTTACAAACTAACATTTAGAACAATGAGATCTTATTCTTGGGCCTTCTCATAGATGTCTCTCAGTGCTGCACTTAGTTACCACTCTCTCTCTATCAATCACACTCGGTGGTGGGACAAATTCCTCACCAATCAAACATATTTACCTCGAGAATCTGGTAGGACCCTTTCACCCCACCTTCCACTGATAGTTGAAATCCCCTGTTAGCACCAAACTGTCTGGGTTTTATTGCCCTGTCTGTAACCTTCAATTTCCCTCAAGCCAACTGCCTTTGTACCACCAAATTCCATATTTTGTTGTGTTTTACCATTACGTACTGAACAAGATGTACCCACAACTGGTTGATGTGATCAATGGAAATTTTCAATGGGCAATTGATTGGAATGAGAGTTTTTTATGAAGTGTTCTATCTACTGACAGGTTCTTAGTCTTGTACGTTTCCCTTTCCTTAGCTTCTTCCTTTATCGTCCAATATGTTCTTTCTCATTTCAAGTCATCTAACAGCTGCACTCATTTCCTTGACCTGTAACTCCATCCATTTGTCTTTCAAGTTAAAACTTCTCCTTAGGACATGTCCAATCCAGTTTGCCTTTCTGTTAAAAACCATAGTCAATTTGTTCTAATTTACTCTTATAGCCTCTTCATTTTTCACCATATCTATCCACTTTAATTTTAAAATTCTTTTCAAAGGCAACATTTCAAAACTTTGTCTATGCTTCTAATCAATACAAAACCTGCTCCAGATGTATGAATGCTCTCTTGGATATTTCTAAGGTCATTTTATTGATATTGTCCAATTATTTCATTCCCACAAATTCATATAAAGACTCTGGTTTGTTTAAAATTTGCATCATTTTGAACTTTTATATTTTTATTTCCATTCAATACTTTCACATTATAACAGCCTGTCCAACATGTGTTGCTGTGCTTATTTCTCTTCCCCCATCAATTCCAAGTCATCTGAATTTTATTGTGGTAATTGATCTTCCTCTCATTCTGAAATATCCCACTCCTTCCACATGACAAAAAAATTAAAATATTACAATAATTGAATTGTATTAACATAAATATTGCTCATTTTAATAATTTATGTTGAAATTTTTCAAATATATTCATAATTGAAAATAATTAGAGGTTGTTTAAATGTTCTAAATTTTATTAATTACCATTCAATTACTTTGACATCTCAATTAAATTCAAGTACTATGGACATAAAAAAATTGATAAGTGTTCTTTCTATCCTTCCATTCAAGTCCAGTGTCCTCGAGTATTTCCAGCAACTTTTTCCAATTTAACAGTCATTTTTTAAACAAATGCACTTCCTCTCTAATTGCTAGAACATTAATCATTTCTCTCATCATCCCAGTTCCTTTTAATTTCCTGAAATTCCATGTATGTATAAATATGACATCAGTTCTTTCAGCAAGTCTACTCAGTGGATCTCAAATTGTATGCTGGGTTCCTTATCATCTTCATTTACCAGCAATTCTTTTTCCATTTTATCTCTTATACAATTCTATGTTAGTGTTTTTGTCTTCCTCATATCTTTTTCACCTTCTATTCCTGAATTGTCATTCAGTTTATCTGTAAGAATATTCTTTAACTCTATTTCAATTCTTTTATTTAGGTCAGTTTGATGCTAAAATTCTAGGTCTCCTGTATGTAATTAGGGATTCGGTGGGGGGTGTTTAAAAAGAGATGAATATTTACTCAGTGTTTGTGTTGATCGACATTTGAGTTTATTTTTGGATGAAGTTTATCGGTTGATTACTACTCATTGCTTTCAATAAGAGTACAGGTATCCATCAATACAAAATTAAGTTTATTGAAAAAATCTATACTGTTTAAAAGTACTTAAAAAATTAAAATTGGAGAATTTTAAAAGGATAGGTACATTTAAGTTCGGAAAATACTTATTTTACATACTAGTAAGTATTATTCTTGAACAATTTTAATTATTAATGATACCTTTAAACAAGTAGGCATTTTATTTGCATTTGGGTACTTACTACCTAGAACTAACAAAACTATTCCAAGTAAAATTCACACAACAAAAAGTTACAATTATTATATACTTCACCAGGAAGAAAATTTTTCCAAGTCATTTTGGGCTCCATAGATTTCATGCTTTTGAAAGGATTGTCTCAGATTTAAGGTCCCCATACATGTGGAGGATATCCTCAAGGTACTGTCCTCAACTCTACGCTCACACATGCAGGAAATACTCCAGTATATCACACAACTGTGGCATGTAAATGACATCAGCAGATGCTCCTGACTCCTTCATTTATTTAATTTCTTTTCGGAAAGCACATCTCAAATTATTAATTTTCTTAATAACTTCATCTTTTGAGACATTCGGGTTTTCATCTTCAATTTTTTTCTAAGAGCTTTGTGTACCCAGCTTCTCTTTTTGTTCAATCATGGTAATCTTTAGAGGTAGCTTGCCATATACATGGCTTGTCTTCATAAAGTTAAATAAACTCTGCTAAATACTCTGTAGTCCACATTTTCTGTACTGAACAGAAACCTTGAGGTTTTAGTACTTGTTCAATTCCAGTTCTCAAAACTGTAGTCCATAACTGGCCTCAAGGATTTTTTTCCATGTGTATGGAGACCTTTATGAAATAGTGTTTCACATGCAACTGATGCGAAAATAATTAAATATTATATTTCCAGTTGGCTATGGTAAAGATAATATTTTTCCATTTATTTCAAAAACAAAAGGATCTCTTTTGGTTTTCTTCATTGACGATATTTTTTAATCGTTCAAAATTACTTGGTCATCAGTCTACACTGTAGTTATGTTGCTTTTGCTGACCTCCTTAATATACTTTGAGCAGTAGAACACACATTTGAATCTTTGAAATGAATTTCTTTGACTTTTGAATCAAAAATGAAAGACTGCTTCTGAAACAATTTATTCTAAATAGACAAAATATTAATTTATTTTAAAGTTGTCATGGTCTTTATAACCCCATTGTCATTTCCATATGATTTGTGTTCTTTTGTTCTTTGCAATATTAATCAAAGGAATGATTACTAAAGATGTAGCTTTTATTCTGCCAAATCTTTAGTGTGTCAAAGGATTTTTTTAAGATGCTTACTGTGGTGAGAGCAAGGGGAGCAGTTTCATTTAGAAAGAATGGGATTTACCATAGATGATAAAATTATTTATTATCGTTCTATTTTTGTGCAGTGTTGATGATTAAAAAAATAGATATGCTTTTATGTTTTTAATATATTTCAAGCATATATTTCTCATCGCATGATAGTCCACCTTCTTCAGGATCTGCAATTTGCTTTTATGCCATCCTGGCATAGTAAGTAATAACATTTGAAAAATTATGAAAAAATAATCTTTGCCCATATTTATGGTGTCATTAACAGTTTATCAAGATTCATGTGTAATAAAGGAACTTACATGCCAGTGAGATTTTACATTTTGTTTAACTTTACTTTGGAGCTTGTCCTCAGTACACAATATACAAACTAAAGTAGGCATGTCACACACATGAGATGAGTGACAACAAAAACAAAGCAACACACTCAAAGAATGAAAGAAAAATGAACAACAAAATAATCTTCACTTTGAAATCTGTGTAAGAGGTGCTGGTTGATGTTTTTTGTCTATAATTTGTGGATAATAAATGTGGGACCCAATTGGAATTGTAACAAACTTCTTTATATCCTAAGCTTTTAATTATTTCTTGCGCTGTGTCCTACTGCTTGTTCTGTCTTGATTTAATTCACATCGACACAGTCTTCTCTAATGAACTGATCAGGCTTTACCTTGTTGTATTCTGGGGAGACTGTGAACTAGCTTAACAACAACTCTGAATTAAAATAATTTTTTAAGAATCACATTTATTAATCCTCTTTTTTTTACAAACACAGATTGAGTAGGTATGTCTAAATGTAGCTTTTAGTGCATTAATATTTCAAGTTGCACTAATCTGCTATTGGTGTCACCAGGCATATGATATGGCACGGATCCAGCAAAACTGGTGATTGAACGGGCCTTTTCCCTCAAATAAGACAATTGCTGAAACAAATATATATAGCATGACATTAAATATTAGTTTTTGAGTAAATATGAATAAAATTAAACAACAAAACACTAGACTAGGTATGTTCCAGTAAAAGTATTTGGAAACTACACAAAATATTAACAGAAACTGCAAATATTTTTTCTGAAATTTGGAGAATATTTCTTTTTTACTTTTATTATCCTGCTAGTCAAGCACTAGGAATAATTAGGTGAATTTGTGTCCATATCTGATCATAATGACAGAGCGAACGTACAGATGAAATATTGGAGAAACATTATTAGTACCAAGGAAAATAGAAAGCCCCCACAAATCCTGATACTGGAACTTTCAAATAGTTACTAAATTATATCAACCTTTCCCAATCAATATCTAACATTCCATATTAATATAGACATTCTTACTCCTATGTAAATTTTTCTCCTATCATATATCAAATTTTACAAAATATTGAATAAAATTTAAAAAAAACAATTACCTTGTCCCTGACACTCTCATCAAATCGCCTAGGCCCTGGACTGCTTATACTTTCACCACCTCTGTAAATGTACACAATGCTTTTAAGTGTATTGTTTATAAAAAAAATTAAATAAAAATTATTTACAACAATGTATTATTAAATTTAAATTATTTGCATCAGTTTTTTACAATTGAAGCCAAATAATTAGATCTTATTTAAGCATTTCAGTCATCCATATAGCATATTATTTTAATTAATGTAAAATATTTGCATTTTGCCAATATAAAGTATGGTTATTTAAATAAACATGTTTGGACCCAAATGAGTATTTTTTAATGCTATTTGTTTTTTATGTTCATAACTTGGTGTCTTAAAGAAAGCTTCTTTTGATTACAATCTAATCATTTAATTTTGTAAATAAAATTCTTTTTATCTAAAATGTCAATTTTATATTTAATATATCTGAATAAGTGGTAGATTTTAAAATAAGTTAAGATAGGATAATTATCAAAGAAGTCAGTAAATTTATATTGAACATTATCAAACTATAACCATAAAAATCAACTTATCAGAAAGGCAATAATGGAAAAATGTCAACTGCGAGGTCCTGGGTTCGATTCCCTGGTCCGGTTGACATTTTTACATTCTTGTCTTTCTTCTAAAATTAACTATATGCTTTACTAGGCTTCAATTAAGCATTACCACTAACTTAGATTAGAACTCAATTTATCATTATTATGCTTTTCAAATGGTGAATTGTTAATTTGAACCTAATTATGTTATATTCAAAAATGAGATATAATTAATAAGAATTTAGCAGCAGGATGTTAACAATTTTGTCAAGGTTATCTTAATTATATCCGTTGACTGTCTTATTAACCAGATTATAAACAGCTTTGCTCATAAAAAAAAAATCAGACTTGTAAAAATCAACCTTCCATACTTTCTATACTGGTGCACCTAAACAGGTTCCAAAACACATGATACATGGTGCAATTTTTTATTTATTTAAATATAACCTGGTTGCTTGGCATTGCCCAGGTACTAATTTGTATTAGACCTGAACACTAATCTCTTGGTCATCAGCATCAAGCAGAAATTTTTTTGAAACATTTACCTCCCATGCCTACCTATCCCAACTGAATATTTATTGCATCATAACCAGCATGATGACTCAATATTTTATTAGAGTCAAGAAGTCTTCTGGCACATTAAATAGCTGTAATTGTTTCTCCCAGTTTCAATATTTCATAATGAATTATTCCATCACAGTCCCACCAAACTCACAATAACACCTTCTTTAAACTGAGTGATGGTCGGGGGGTGGGTACAGGCAACTGATTTGCCTGCTACACTTGTTATTATACAGGGCACATTTCTCATCACCAGGAACATCCTTTGTAAAAATGTCGTCTGCCCAATAGATATGTGCAAATTGTATGCTGTAGATCTATATTCATCTCTGACAATAGATGTGGAACCCATATACCCTGCCAGTAAACCTTCCCGATTTCTTGAAGATGTCTTTGGACTGTTGACCAAGAAGCCTGAATAGTGTTTGCTATTTCCTGGATACTTAGCTTGGGATCAGTTTCCACCAGTGATTTTAAACTCTACAGAGCGTCCACTTCGATTGGTATCAGGCAAGTCAAAATCACCGTTAGAAAATTTTCTGAATAGCGCTGGCGCACCTATTAACTTTCAATACATTTCCATAAACATCATGAATTTTCTTGAACCATTGCATTAATACCTAACGTAAATGTTCTGATAGTCAGCCTTTTACACTGGTGCAATAAAAATGTTTGAATTTAGAACTCATAACAGCCAAGACAATGTGTTGTAATATTGCACAATAACTCATGTCTTCATACTCTCTTGCTCTGAACTAGACTAGAGCGAATTCTCCAAACTAAAAAAAAAAGATTACAACTCGCACATTTATAATTCTGAGAACTGTGCAATTGACTATCATTCGGCACAGTACTCCGTCCTGAAAATTTTACATTATTTTTCCTATCCGACACAGCAACATCAGCCCTCAATTCAACGTAAGCCAATGAGTCTCTATCTTTCTTTCCTGCCCTCATTTTATATATAACTGAAAATGACAGGAAAAATAGAAAGGTGGTGGCTTACTGCATCTGCAACTGCATCATTTATCAGGAGAAATGCATTTTGTGCAACAGTCAGATGTCGAGGGCCAACTTACTATAATAAAAGGCAAAGAAGAATAGATGCACGTCTTTGATTGTTAGCACCTGAAGAGAGTTGATCACTGATGTTCCAATTACTGAAGGAAGGAACAAATATTGAACGGGTGATCACTCCAGTCCTAAATGTGGCTTAAGAATTCACTAGGAGGTAGAATTATCATAAGAGAAATGTACTTACTTTGCCTTATTGTATAGTGCGTACAAAATATTCATTGTTGCCAATAAAATATTAGGAATACTTCGACTGATTTCATCTCCCAAGCGTTTGAAGTTACTCACTCTCTCTTCAACTTCATCTAAACTAAGTGGAATCAGTTTAGATCTAGAAATAGTCTGCGAACACAAAAGGTCAAATGAGTACCACAATCTTCAAATTAAAAATGAGATATTCTCAAATTAATATAAAATATAGTATAGCTATAACATTTTCTACCTCTAATCAAGTGTAAAACTAAAGAACAGATAGAGCAAACAGTGCCAATTCAGCGAAGTATTGCTATTAACATGAGTAAGGCAGATTGTTTTGCATGCAATTGACTGGATATACTGTATTTCAATTACTTTATTTCGAAACAAAAATATTATTGAATAACTGTTTTAGGGTCACTATTATTTATAATTTTCTTAAATTTCAATAAACATCATACTGTATCTCTCAACAAAGTTGACCTTAATGTTCCATTCTCCGATTTGAAAAAAATAGGAGAACTAAGTAAATTTGTATCACGTGGCATAGTAGAATAATAGACTGAAAAAAATGAGACCTTTCCAAGTGATGCAGTTGACACAAAGGGAATGAAGATTGTTTTGGGATATGCATATGCAAAACTTATAGGCACACTGAGGAGTGTGACCAATTATTTCTTGAATGCATTAATGGAATGTATAACTGCTTCCTGACTGTGTTAGAATATGAGTATTGACTTGGGATAGAAGTTAGTGCTTTATATGTGGTTAATAAAGCAACGGAAGAGGCAGACATTAGTTCTAGTCAGTAGGGACAACATTATGAAAATTTTCAAGTTGGTGGAAAATGTTAGATCATTGTTGGTTATTGTAAAGCTTAATGCTACTGTATCTCATAGAAAGAAGTCTAATACAAACCATGAGAGAAATCTTGATTGAAAAATCATTATGAGCTATTAGCAATTGCTAAAAAAATAACTTATCTAATTATTTCTGTTATTGTTATATTTAACTTACTATAGTATGTTATTTCTTTTTCAAAAACTCTTAAAAGGCTTGCTAACTTTCATTTTCATTCAATGAAACAAAGTCCCAACAACTGATATTGAACAAACTAGCAGATAAAGTAGGTATTTCAAAAAGAACTGTACATTGCATATTGACTGAAAATTTGGATATGAGAAATCTGTGTGAAAGATGGCTGCCGCAATTGCTTACAGTGGAACTAAAACAGCTTCATGAGGATACTTCAATCGAGGCTTCACAACAATAGTTTCTTTAAATGTGCATAGAAAAATTTTCAAAAAGGTAAAACAATCAATGGCATGTAGTATGTGAACTTATTCCAGAATTTGTGATGAAATCAAGAACAAATTGAAACATTTCGTATAAAAGAAAGTGTTGTTTCATAATGACTCTGCGCCAGTTCAGGCACTTATTACTGACTTGACTAAATCAATTAGATGTAGTCTGAAATGCTTCATCATGCACCCTAGTCAGCAGATTTTGTCCCCTCAGTTTTTAAAAAAATAATAATAATTGGCTCAGTGAATTGACAAGAATGAAGAAGTGAATTCTGTGGTTGTCCTTTCAACAGGGTATCCAAGCTATTGAACATTCTCTACAGAATGCAACAAGGTAAATTTGATCTGTTCATTAGAGAAGACAGTGTGTCAATGTGAATTAAATCAAGGCAAAACAAGCAGTAGAACACAGCACAAGAGAGGATTAAAAGCTTAGGATATAAAGAAGTTTGTTACATTTTCAATTGGGTCCCACATTTATTGTCCACAAATTATAGACAAAAAACATTACACAGGTTTCAAAGTGAAGATTATTTTTACATGAATAATGTGGCATATTAGTTGGTTACATTATAACAGGACAAACCAAACACCAAGTATGAATTTATTTTTGAATTTCTTGAAGTTGGAAGTGGAATGCTGCCGTTATACCCTGATACTTTTGACAATTCGAGTATCAACCAAGGTACACTCTGGGAGGAAAGTTTTCCTTCAACATAATATCATAGCCTCACACTGCTCATATCAATGTTGAGAACATGGCTTTTAAGTGAGAAAATATTCTATGTCAGTCATACAGTCCCAGTAACATGACACCAATTTTAGTTCTGTTAGAGAACAGCTGCAAGGACAATACTACAAAATGCTAGAGGACATTTGGAAAGCAGAGTGTCAGTGTCTTCAGCCAACTTGAAGGGACTTCTATGGCATGAGAATTTTCAATCTTGAAGAACAATGAGAAGAATGTGTGTGAAGAAATGGAGACTGTTAGCTTGTTTGCTGCCGGTGATGACAGCATGACATCATACATTATTTTTTCCCTGCACAGGTGACGACGCATTGTCATTACATCCCAATTTGTTTCAAATGCTCTTATCCAACTCCAGCACAAAGAAACGGCAGTTGACCTGTGTCCACCACATCCAGTTCATTGTAGAGATTAACTATTTTTGCCGGCCAATTCTACTTTTTATTAGTCCTTTTTTGCACCAATTCTTAAGTAAAGTAAGTTTCAGATAAATTAATATTGCTTATATTTATTATCATTGTAATTAAAATTTAATTACAAATGATAAAAATGTTTTAACCAAACCTTAGATGCGCTTCATATTGTAATGCAGTTAGGTATGCTAGGTCAAGTGAACTATCACCAATCTGAACACTATTATAAATGCAATATCATTTTACCTTCAATAATTTTACAAAAGTACTTTTTTCCACAAAAATATTTACATTTCTCTGATCCAGTGAAAATTTTATTTTAAAAAAACTCATTTCATAAATTTAGTAAAATTTTACAACTTTAAATTAATCTTGTTTTACTTTTTGTAATAATTTATTCATAATACTAAAATTGTAATTTTTTATTTCAATAAAAAAAATTTTAGCTTTACATTCCCAAATAAACTCATAATTACCCTTCAGATGTAGAAAATAAGGTTTGAGGTGGTTCTCAAATTCAAGTAGCAATTTTTCTCATTCAGCTGACTGTATGGAAAACTATCAGCTCTTCTACCTAGCAATAATTCTTATTTATAGTGTATATACCACTTAACCACAAGACTGACAATATTCTGCAAGCCGGCACTGTGGTCAAAAGGTTAAAGGCATCTTGCGGCTATAGCAAGAGTTCTGTGACAATCCGGGTTCGAGTCCCAGCGGTGCCGAATATTTTCAGTCTTCTATGCTTAAAATATGTACTCCTCTGAGCATAATTCTATGCCGAGCATATGATTTAAAGCAAATTTCCCAAGTTTCTCCCAAATTTTCTATCCTTACTTACTATCCAATTATCCAAAAATCATGGTAATTGTAAAAGAGTGCCTAAGAAAACTATTTATAAAATAAAAACATTTAGCACGAAAAACGAATAGATGTTGAAGACTCCAGCAGTCAACATGTTAAAAAGAGTCAGAAACGTCTGAAAATGGAATTATCTACAGATTTGTCTAAAAACATATGAAGATTTTGTACAATGAGTTGCTAAATATATAGCAATTAAAGCAAATACTTGAAATGGTTATAAAAGTATTGTAATATCTATCAAAAACACTTTTGTATCATAGATGGTACTACTCAAGACAATGTTCCAAGGTGACATTAAATGAGGTAGTTTTGTCATAAACTGAAAAACAATTATCCTGATATTGCTTAAAGTTACACTCTATACTTTATAGGTTTATAATATACTGAAACAATACAATTATTATTATTATACAGAATGAATGTTTTCAATATAGAACTTACCTGAAGAGCCTGCTGGTATTCTTGAGCATGATACTGGTCAAAGAACCCTAAAAGATCTCTTAACACAAAGAATGTCGAAGCAGTTTCAGATGAGCATGAAAACTGCTGCCCCATTAAGCGGTTTGTGATGTTGAATGCTTTTTCTTGTAATCTATTTCGTAATGAATCTGCTTTCTTAGGTTTATGAACTACTTGACCAAGTAAAGAGGACATTAGAGTCAAGACTTTTTCATGATTCTGAAATTAAATAATTTTTTTACTTATCCATATTTATTATTTATTAGTTTTCAATATAGAAATACCAAAATACTCACAGAAGCCAAATCATAGAGCTTTATGGCTTCTTCAAATATTCCTTTCCTTTCTGCATCAGCAGCAACCATTTCTATAATTTCCTTAATATCTGCCTATAAGAAAACATACCAAACAAGCCACTATTAGGTTATCTGCATTCTTGTTAAACTGGTTACATGGCAAATGTTTAAATATACATGCATCATAAAATGTCTCTGGCAAGTTAATTAAATCAATTAATAAGGATAGGAGAAAGAGAAAGAAAACAGTGACTTACCTGAAGTTTACAGATGGCAAGCACCATGCTGGGTTTGAAATTTGTGAATTTTTGGAGACACTCCTTCATCAGAAGGTTAGGAAAACATTTCCAGTGACGGCCAGCCGTCGGCTGAGTCGAAATAAACATCTGTGTAATTCCAAGTGCCACAAAAGTTTATCTTGTTGTAACAAGAGATTATAGTAAGTGACATTTTGGAAACCTATGCCATCTTTAATTCAAGTCACAATTGTAGCCTCCGAAAATTCAAGAATCTCAAACCCTACATGGTGCCTCTTTATCTGTGAACCTCAAGTAAATCATCAACTTTGTCTCTCTTACCTGTCCTTATTAATTATAATTAATTGTTTTAGGGGATCCAAAACTGATGTAATAAAAAATTCCGTCAAGAATGTTTTTAAAAATATAAAACCCTATCCTTGAGAGAAAAATAGTGAACATTCCAAAATTTGCTTCTAGCTGCTTGTAAGTGCCAATCAAATATAAAACAAAATCAGGAATTTAAATCCATGTGCCTATTTATGATTAAAACATCAAACTCATGGGATAAAAGCAGTTAACAGATAGATTAGTAGAAGACATGGTCTCAAATTTTCATAACACAGTTTTAAATTAGACAGAGTGGTTCTAAAATTCTGCTGAAAACTGACAATAACAACTCTGAATATTTTGAGTTGTTGAAAGCCATTGACACCAACTTTAAATTTTAAGCAAGTTGTGTATCTTAATATTCATATCCTTCCAACTTATATAGGCACGTCAAAGGGAAATAAGGTTAGGAAAGTGAAAGAAGGAAGAAGTTGTGAAAGACTAGAGAAATGAAAGGTCACTTCATCTCATTTTCTAAGTTTTTCTCTAAATAATTTTGAATAGATTTTATATTTCACTTTCATATGAAAACACTGCTATTATTGTATTTTATAAAATCCTTATTTTTCTTAAAGATAATATGCTGTTGTTACATTATAACAAGAAAAAATATATATAGCTGTGAACATATTTTATCAAAACAAAAGCAGAAAATTAAAAAAAAAATGGAGAAGAGGGTACACGTATTAAAATTAATGCAAACCTTTTCTAAACTGAAACTTGAATTAGCCACAGCTTTTCTGGAAAGACTTTGTCAGATGATCATTGGTAAAGTAATTGGAAATAAAAAGTATCTACTAATAAAATACAAGGAAATATCTTTGTAGCCTAAAAATATTCTACTTTTTCCATGTCAATGCAAATTAAATGGTTGTAATAGCTGTCAGCATATTTAAAAATAATGGAAATAACATATTTTTAAAAATGAAAAAAAAAAATACATTTAAAAGTTTACCTGAACTCCATGGAAAGCATCGATGTAGCCTGGTTTTCTACAGCCATCATTCTCTAAATGTCCCAAAACTTCATCAAAATTTTTAGCTTCCATTACAAGGTTACTGACACATGTCATAAATAAATTTTTCCCATCTGGATCCTTCATGTTCCTAAATATATGGAAATTAAATCAAGTGAATATAACCTTTGCATTTTATGACTAACCTACATTTTTCTTTTATCATTTTGTTGCTTACATATAAGAATTTGTAGTTGCTCTAGTATGCCGCACACCATTTTTCTCAAACAAAAAGGAAAAGGAGAGGGAGTGCATCTTAAACACAATACAATGGGCTATGGATTCTCACAAGTGTTTTTAATATTTGGAAAGCACCTGGCTTGACTTTCGTTGTTAGTGTTGGTTAGAGTAGTGTAAAACATCATTCATTGCTTCTGGTTCATTATTACACCTTGCAATATAAGATGTTGCCTTGTTAGTCTTTGACAGTTCTAAACAAGAATTTTATCATCCTACTGAACTTGTAGCAAACAATAAAAATCATATTTTAAGAAGAAATAAATTGTTTGCAAATATACAATGGCTTGAGAAATGTGAGAAGTCTATTATAATAACATTTAATAATTACATTACCTTAAAAAGTAATAATACTGCAAAGCTTCCATAGGGTCTGTGGTTTCAAATTTTCTGACATATAGCATAACAAGACGAGCAACATTGAGCCTTCTAGTAGGTGTGATGTCATCTGGCTCACTTGACACTGTAAAAGATATTTACTTCAATAGAGTAAGTAACACAATAACAATATTTGATATGGATAAAAAAGAAAGAAATAAGTAATATCCGAGTAGTTGAGTAACATGAGGATGATCCATCTAACAAAGCAAATCATTATTGTGGATTGTTGCTGACTAGGTGGTGTACATACTGAAGTTTGAATTAAATACTCTGCTGTCACCTGGCATAAGATGCAGATCAGTATGCACCTCAAAATAGAGGATATCACCCAAAAAATTTTAATTTTTCCAGTCAACATAGCCACATTAGCACTCTATTTTAGGTATGCTATTAAATTTCTCTTACCTGTCTATATTAAATATAACATAATATTATATATATATTAGGATAGTAAGTAAGGATAGTAAATGAGGGAGAAAGATAGGAAATACGCTTTGAAACATATGTTTGGCACAGAATTATGCTCAGGGAAAGACATATGTCAAGCGTAGAGAAGAAAGGAAGAAGGATGAAAGACTGAAAATATAATTGGGACAGGAAAGAGAGAGAGAAAGTAGGTGACTTACCCGAGGTTCACTGATGGCAGGCACCATCTAACGTTTGATATTCTTTAAATTTTCAGAGTCATTGCCCCCTTCATCAGAAAGTTAGGAAGACATTTCCAGTCATCAGCTAGCCAACGACTGAGCACACAAAATTTGCTGCGTGTCTAGCTTAGATTATAAACAATGGACCCCACCAGACCACCAACTTTCTCACTCAATAAGGGTCTGGGAAGAGGCGAAGACTTGATAGGGGATGGGGAGATGCATACAAAAAAAAATGACACACATGCACTCATTCAATCGCATCCATCCTCAAAGTTGTCTATGTAAATGCTAACACACACACATACAACCACACATCACTGCATAAACAACAAACAGCATACACATACTGAGGTCTGCACACGTCAAGGCATACACAACATACTCACACATCCGATCACTGGAAATATCTTCCCAACTTTCTGATGAAGGGGGGCGGCACCTCCGAAAATTTAAAGAACTCCAAACCTTACAAGGTGCTTGCCATCTGTGAACCTCAGGTAAATCACCTACTTTCTGTTTCTCTTTCCTGTCCTTATGAATTGTTTTAATTAATCTCACAATGCCATTTCCTGACACATATCTGACATATATGATATAGGGTAATTACATAGTGAGTAATATAAAAATATGGGACAGAATTAGGAATGCTCAGTGAAGAATGTTCGTATCAGCAGGTGTAGCACATTTTCTACTTGTGTTTATTCAACAGAAAAAAATGCATAATATCCAGCATTTAAATTATTGGAAATTTACAATATAACTGAAGATTAAAACAGCAAATAAGTCATAATTTTTTAATTATTCAACACATTAGATACAACATTTTGGGACTACTTTAGGTAAAACACTACATGATCAAATTTCTTCTAGCATTAATTTCCTTGAATGTATGTAGATAAACATATTTTAATTATAAAATGAAGGCGCAAAAGTGAAAATTATGTCTTGAACAACATCCAATGGCTGTCGAATCTTCTTACCTGAAGAATTCCTAAAATTGTGGAGCAACATAATCTAACATGTTCAATAATTTAAAAATTCTGGCTTATTGGCTGGTTTGACATTTATTGGTCAAGACATACTAACACTTGTATACAGAATCACTGTTATAACCGAGGTAGGATTTCAGTGGCAAACAGTCTAGTCAATGATAATTGTGAAAAAAATTACAAACAAAAAAGAAAGCATTGAATCACTTACATAGTGGTGATTGAATATTTGTTGGCAAAGCCAGTAAATTAAGTTCATTAAGTGCAAGGCCCAAATGAATAGCATGAACTTTTAATTTATCAACTCTCGCAAGAAATTCGATAGCTGCTTCAAATTGTCCAGACAGAAACAGCATACTGAAATACAACATGGGCTGTTCACCAGCCTTGTAATGACTTTCACCTGCAAACAAAATATTAGAATGAAATGTATTAAGGTTCAAATGAGCTTTCAAATGCAATACAATAGATAAATTTTAATTCATTATAATTTACTATATAACCCAAATTGCAAGACTTGTCCTATACATTAAACCTGACAGCAATTGTAATTTATAATTTCACAATACACAAAAAACAAAACACCATGTTATGAATAAATCGTCTTACCCAAATTTTACTGACAATTTACAAAATTTTGGTAAAAGGGGAGGTGTTGGACTGCCAGCAGGGGTTGATGAATTCCAGGCCTCCACTGTAATTTATTTGGGGGTAACCATTGCTAAGGTGGCTAATTTTCTTGCATAAATGTGGTAACTACTGGGATAGCGTACAAATGGAGGCGGTAGCGATAAAAACCGCCAATTGCAACCTTATGAACCAGGACCACGGCTTTCAACTCAGTAAAGCCTGGGATCCGGTACTGAAGAAATTTGGAAGAGAGGACAAACAAAGTCCAAGTACCATAATTACGCCATCAACAAGCGATTGCTTGAAATCGACCAAAGTCCCTGAGCCAGCAGAGAAGGCAGGGCGTTACCTACTGAGACCAAGAACCAATCAGGAAAGGACACACGCCATGCCACCTAGGCATGGACTATAAAGTCGACGCACAAACCACAGGACGGCACTTTCACTTGAGAACGATGGCAGAGTACGCCATCGAAACGTCGTGGCTTGAACTTCATTTAACCCGGGTGGAAACCCAAGAATTGTTTATTCAGAATATACGCCAGGAAAACCTTCATTCTTTAATAAAAGTTTTTAATCTCACTTCTGTTTGGATTGAAATACTAATGGATCCAACTACTTGAACATCCTGCATGGCAAATTATTAGGCCTTTTCATTTTCTTAACAGGAAAGTCAGGGTGCATTTTATCTAGTAATTTTTCCAACCCTTCTCTGTACTCTTTCTCAGTGTTTTTAAAGCAGTCAAACCATCCACAAGAGGCAGTGAAGCCTTCCATACAAATTTTAAACCAAATTAGAAGGGAAGTCAAAATCAAATGCTCAATTATTCCTTAAAAAGAGGTTAATGAGTGAAAATTAATTTTTAGAAAATTCCATAAAAGTGGGAATTTTGTTCTTCCGAGGTTCCTTAAATGTGGGGAAAAATTACATTAAATACATAGAAGTTACACCAGGACTTGAGAATTTTTTCATTACAAGTGGAAATTCCTTAGAAGCATTAAGTTGGTATGGACAAGAAAGAGAGAAATGTAGGTAACTTGGAATTTAAGTTTGGTGTCATCATTCTGGAAAGGAGAAAATTCTTTAAATTTTTGGAGGCATCAGCCCCCTTTTATAGGAAGAACACAGGCCAGGTCCTGGTTGGCCATGGAGTCTTGGGGCTTGTGTTCTTCCTGAAGAAGGAAGTTAACGCTGCCAAAAATTTGCCTGTGACACCAAGCTTCAATTTTAGGCGAGCCACCACCCTTTTCTCTCTCGTTTCTATCCAAATACATCCTTGTCTCTTTATTATGAAAGCAATAAAAGTGGTAGTCACCTGAACATGAGAATTAAATACTTCTGGAGTATGATATTTGTATCATACCAGGAAAATAATAATAATATATTGAAATTAAATATTATTACATATGAAATTACTACGTTTGTACATTATTTTCAGTTTATATATGCAACTTACTACTACATTGACATGGTGAAAAGAAGTGAACACAATTTTTAATCATAGGAAGAAAAATTGTAAAATTAAGTATAATCACAGAACTCCTTAAAAGTGGTAACAGAAGCTTTTAAACTTACCATTTTCTTCCAAAATTAATGTTTGCAATTGTCGGTAAGTAACTTTCTCACCATCCATGTTATCACGAATTAGACACAATTTCATCCATAAATAATCATCAGAAGTTTTAATAACATCTGGATATTCCTCTGAAACATCACATGAACCCAAAATTCCAAACACAGCCCTAAATGAGAAAAGAAAGTTGGCAAAATTCATTATTTTGGAATTGTAAAAATATTTATTTGTTAAAATACATTGTGAATATAAAACTTAAATTTTGGCCAAAAACTATTTTTTTTATATAATTATGAACTTATTGATATACATAGTGTGTAATGTGATACATTCATAGTATAATTGGCCAAATGAAGACAATATTTAATAAGAAAACCAGTGTGATTTCTCTATCTATTGGTAGACATTCTGTAGTACAACTTTATAAAAACAGATTTTATTAAAATTGCACTTGTATTGTGAGATCATGGCTGGCCAGCAGAAGACATTTCCTTCTCTCTCGATAAAGAGGGCAGATGCATGTGAAAATTTGGATATTTACAAGCCACAATGGTGACTTCCATCTTCAACTTCAGATAAACATGGCACCTGTCACTACCAGCAAAAGCTACCCGCACAGCAATTTTGACTGCTCAGTCAATGGCTGGCCGTAACTCAAAGTTTTTCCTTCATAAGAAACGGCAAAGTCAAAATAATTAACTGATATGGATAGGAAAGAGAGACATAAAAAAACAGTTGACGTAACTTAAATTGATAGTAACCTTCGACTGGTAGGGACGATGAATGAAAATGTTCAACCCTCCCAGCCGACACATACAATCAATTAAAGTCAATGGCAGTTTTATGTCTCTTTCCTATACAAATCAATTTATTATAAAGCTAAGTGTATAATTTCAAATGCTCCACTGCATCCCTCTAATTTAATTCCAAATGAAATACATCAATATTCTTGAAATATTTAGCTTTTAACAAGATCTGATGAGTAACTGAAATAAACAACAACACAGCTCTTCTCCTCCCAAAAGAAATAATAAATTCTAATTAAAATATATTACACACAATAATTTGTAAGCTACTTACTTTTTGTATGGATCATTACTGTTCTTAACCTGCCTTTGATAATTGAACCTGAAGTAAGTTTCTAATCTAGCACTGGTTTTACCATCAGGAGTCTTTATTATTTCTTCAAGTATGGAGCTAAACTCCTCTAATGAAGTGCTGAAAGGAATAAATAACTTAAAACAAAATTGTTATACACAGTTGCTTGAGGCTTAAGCCAACGTGTTTGATAATATGCTTAGTTCCTAATAGAATTATTATTTTTCTTTTAATACTACACTTGAACCATTTAGCACAGCTTCAAGTAATTTCCTCAGATACATTCAGTAACTTACACATACTCTATGATAAGAACCCCTTGGCATCTGTCTTTCTTTTTATGAAATAATGGGCACATTTTATATTGACATTCATATATATATATTATATAAATATACCTTTTCTTAACACAATGCAATGCAGCAGCAAGATCACCACAACGAATGCAATTGTATACTAAGGCCCACACTGGAAGACCTTCGACAAGTTCACTTTCTTTATAATGAGGCTCAAAAACACTATTTAATCTCAAATAACTGGTCACCAAAGGATATGTTCCAGGAACAGCACCTCTTCGAGCCTGCATTAGATTACTTTCAACCATTGAAGTGAGAAAAAGCTTGTATCTATAAATCAAAAGAAATATAACCATTTTAAATTCACTGAATGATTTTAATAATTTATGTTTTCATTTTCATAAATATAAATAATAAAACATCTTCAGTCAGTTTTAGTTACTAAATATTTCTGAGAAGTTGAAGGATAGAGCAGTGAAGAGGACATCAAAACAAAAATTAGAATAGGAAAGATGAGATTTAATGGTATGAAGAGGTTACTAATAGGTATGATGAATACAGAATTGAGGAGAAATAAGACAAAAAGGTAGTGTGTCATAATGTGAGAAAGATGGAATGGGATTGAATAGAGCAGTGGTTGGCAACCTATGAAACGCAGGTCAATTAGTGATCCAATATAAGATTCTTAATTAGATTACTTAAATGTGCAATTACTTTTATGTTAACATTTTATTATTTACTTCAAGTTGTAAATATAAATATGATAGTACTAATTTTATAAATTGCCTATGCTTAACAGAATATGTATTCCAAGACATATAATTTCAAATAGAATCAAAAATGTTTGTGAATAAAAAAGTAAATAACATTGCTGACCACTGGAATAGATGCATTTGAAATTTGGACTTGAGAGATGAATTGAGAATACAAAATCTCCAGGTTACAAATATGATGTGATATAAAGCACAAGAGAGGTGAGAAAACTGATAAATATAATTATAAACAAGAAAAGAACTGGTTAGAAGACTAAAGAAGATAACTTACTTCAACAATTAGTAGATCTGCTTCATTTACTGCAAACGTGACAAACAATAATTTTTAATTAGTATATTACTTAGAACTGCTCTTAAATTATAATACTCGCCTCGTCTCAAGGTACTTTCTGGCTTGATTAATAAGAGCACGCTCCACAGGTGGGGTAAAGCGCGATATCAATGGATCACCACTTGCTTGGGGTGGAATCTGTGTCATAAATTCCACCATTTCCCACAGTTCTTTAACAGTCTGATTCAAAATAAAGAAAATTAAACTGGAATTCTATGGTATAAAAACAATCATCACATTAAAACTTCTAATACCTTTTCTGATTGAAACTCTGACATATCGGAAAATCTTTCCATCAGAGATGTTCTTATTACACCTTGTACAACAGTTTTATTATAATCTGTTACAACTTTAGCATATGCGGTTTCTTGATGATCCAATGAACTTTTTAACCCAGGCATTAAGGACTCATTTATTGCTGATATCTAGAAGAGATTTAATGTATATATACATATATAATTTTATTGGAAAATAATTGTCAATTGCAAACCTAAGTAAAAGTTGAAAGACTAATATTTCAAAGTTAGTGTGTGAAAGAGAAGAGTTGAATTTGCTGAAAACAACAATACTTAAATTGGCACTTGTAACACCACAGCAATACATTATAAGTTTATAAATGCAAGTATACCTGTGACTTGTTTGTGAAATCAAAGGTGTCCTCTGAAGCACAGAGTAGTGAACTAAATATTTTTTGCTTCTCTTGTTTCCATTTCTTCTCAACATCTTCCCACATCATTTGTTCCGTATCATAGGCACACTGAAATTTTACATCTGCTAGATTCATTGCCCTTAATTATTGTCACCCTGACAAGATCATAAAAACTTACTGTTCTATTACTTTCTTCTATTGTAGCTAGGATTGCATTTTCTAACTGATTTTTTAAGAAACTATGAATATCAGGCTCATCATCAACTTCCAGTGGTTCCGATGTCTTCTTAGAGCTGAGATTTTCCAACTTTTGAGTTATCTTAGGCAGATCGACACCCCTAGATCCCAGTAATAAGTGACTGAAAAAACAATCAATCAAATTCTGATGGAAACTGACAAATCACAAAATTGAACAAGCATTTCATTATTACACCTTGTGCAACAGCATATGCAGTTTCACGTATGTTTAATAATTTCTTAATTTCATTTTAATAGCTTTTTTCATGAAGGTTTTATCATTTCTAATGTTGATTTTAATAATATTAACTTTACTTAACAGAAGAATAAAACAAGATGTAATTGGAGTTCTGGTTGGTTTCAGGAAAGGAAGGGAAACAACAGATGGTATAGGAATCATAAATATAATTAAAGAGAAAATAGTTATAGCAAAAAGGGCCAGTTTACTTGCTTTTAACATTGACAAAAGCATTTGACTGGCTAAATAGGATACAGTTGCTGTAAATACCCGAGAAAATTATATAATGGAAGGGTAGATTACTTAAGAATTTTGTTACTGGAACCAAATGTGAATGTGCAATTGGGTCATAGGTAACAGAGACACCAACAACATGGACTTAGGCAAAGGAATGTGACAATGTTCTTGCATGTCACTCACGCTCTTTGGCCTCCAAACCAACCTTGGAAGGATGGGAAATTTCAAAATAAGAATGTTTAAGTCTATTTTTTAACAGCGGCTGATGAAAACATGTCGTCATGCATTATCCCTTTCCCTGGGCACGGGCAAGACATTTTCATCATGTCCCGATGCACCTATCTGTCTGCAGCACTAAGAAACAAGACTCCGGCAGTTGAGATGTGGAAAGTATATTTAAATAAGAATTTGTTAAATATTAACAATAAAATTAATAATAGTCTCAAGATGGTTGGACTTTGGTGCCTTCAGCTTCCTGTTTCAATTGATGTACTTTATATTCAGTATAACCTATTATTTTATCTGTTGTTCAGATTGAATTACATTAAAACCAGATTTACGAATAGATCAAAGTATTCTTAAAGAGTCTCAAACATTATTTGCATATCCTGTTTCTCTCAAATACTGTAATAAGGAAAAACAATTAGCAAAATTAAATATGCAGATGACTTAGAACTATTGGTGAAAAAAATAAACACTGAAAGAGTGTTGAACAGGCTAATGGTAGCAAAAGGAAAGTAAATTTTAAAAAATGGAGAAATAAGATTACATAAGTCAGTTACTTCTGTACATGAAGGAAAACTATTTTTTATTGTCATAGCTATTAGTTATGATGTTAGAGTTAAAATAGTCATCTCAACTACTCTGCTTATCTTTCCTTAAGATAAGACGTGGAGGGTCCAGATAATTGCTTTTATGTTTAAATGCTTAAGTACGTACGCTTGAATGTCTTGAGCCCCATTCTGGGCAACCCGAGACCACAGTTCATTGGAAGCGTCTAGTACCTGACGCAAAGATCTGTCAACTTTGGGCAGATCACCAGTTCCATCAACTTCAGCTGCCAACTGCTCTGCAGCGTGAAGCAAATCATTGAAATCAGATTCTGCCATTGACTATAAAAAGAAAACTCTCACTGAAATTCAATTGTGCTATTAAGATACAGCTAGTGACTGTAATATTCATACTCCATGATTTTTGTGCCCTACTACCCATTTATTTCTCAAGTTAATGCCAAAACGTTTTATTTCTATTAGTTAAAACAATGCATTAAGTTCGTAAATTACATTAAAAAGGTTTTTGTGAGATACGTGCAATTGACTTGAAAAATAAATAGAAAAGATGAGGATAAAATCATGCTGTATACAAGACTAGTTATCGTCAAAATCGGGAAAAACATCAAAACGGGCCCGATTCAAACCCACTACTCTATTATTTGCCACCCATAGGAAGTTTTGACATTACAAAACAATTAATGAACTAACCTCAACTTACAACATGGATTGTAAATTACCCGGCACTACATATCCATAGTTTACATACAATTTCAAAGATAGTACATTCATAGTTATGAGAACTTATTAAAGGCTCGGTTTTCGCCTGGATGATATGCCGAATACATTTACTCAAACTCTCTGAAAACAATATGTAGCAATTGAAATACATATAATTTTAACAAATAATAATTCATTTACCTAAACCTGTATAAACGTTTTTTTACAATAATTTTTTCAATACACTCGTTTACTTAAAATATTCACTGATTGGGAATTAGAAATAATTTCGTTTTATTCTTTCGTACTTGTATTACATATTGTACTTATCAATACTGCAGATATTTTTACTATAATTAGATTTAACTTTGAGCTCGTTTATTTGTGTAGTACGTGACATCTCAATGCAATAGAAGGCCGTGAGTTATGGATTTAGTTCTCGGCGTATACGACAGGTTACGTAGTTGTTCGAGGTTTAACGGTAATTGACGTACGCGTTGAAACGGGCGGCCGTAGTCAGTGGCTGTATGAAATAAGACGCGATAGTTGCAAATTTATAGAGTTCGTTTATGAATACAGCTAAAAATTTAATTTTTAGTAACTGCATATGTTTGAAAATATGCATTTTCCAATAACTTCAAGTTATGATAAAAGAGTAGCATTTCGCATTGAAAAATTCTTTATGCTTGATCTTGTGGAGAAATGAATCCTGATTCTCTGCAGCTCCATTGATCGTACAGTATGCAGGTTGAATATGCGCAGTGCCCATTTATGTCAGTTGAAGTATGTATGAGAGCTCATGTTGTAAATTTCGAACAGAAGACAACGCTGTTGAAGTAAGAAAAAGTAGATTGTGGCGGATGATGCTCACAAGGCATATGAATAATTTCACAGGTGACCGATAGAGCAGTACGTTAATTGAGTTTCACTCCGTGGCAGATACCTAGGTCTTCAAAGATACACACGTTCACAAAAGTAAACGACAGCATATCATGCCAGGGTTTCACGTGAAATCTGGAATCGGTGAGTGGATATTTTTCTTCGATGAAAACAAGCGTTGTTTTGTTTCATTGTGAATGTTTTCCTAATATTGGGCAATTTTCTTGGTTGTGCTTGTTCACTTTAAACTGCTTCTTGTGTTCAGTTTCGCTCACGCAAAAAAAAGCTTTTAAATGTTATTTCAGCGCACGTTTTTCGTTTAGTTTTCGTTCTTATCTGCTATTTGTTTTTATTTAGTCGATGTTATTTGTGTGTTTGATGGTCACCTGTGAAATGCGGAAGAAAAGCCGGTAGCGTCTTGTCAGTTCACAGTGTTGACAAAGTCATGTTATAGAAACATATTGCACAGTTATCCTTGTAATCCTCCTATTGGCTCCTTGGATAAATCCTTAAGCTCTGCGATTGGTCGAGGATATTGTAGAGGAGGGCTTGCGAGCGGGAGGTGCTGAAGCAGTAGGGAAATAGGTTACAGAAAGGAGTGGGTAGCTGTAACGTGGGTGATTAACAAGCGAATCGTTCTGTGTGTAACAACTAAAGTTCCGATGGTTCTCTTCGGGAAAAAAGAAAATGCCGAGAAGCGTGAATTGCTCGAAAGCATGAATCAGTTGAGCTTAGGGAAATCGGTAGACAACGGTGAGTTAGTTTTTTATTTTTTAAATAGTAACGTCACTTTTGTATGTCTTCTTTTTCTCTTTAAAACTTTTGCGTGGAACGCATCTGCAATATACATTCTTGTTTGCTTGAAAGAACCGATTGCTTGAACGCAAACACCGCAACTTTTAAACGGTAATAGAATCTTGGCTATGCGAAAAATTAGCAAAGTTCGTTTAGGAGTTGTATTGTAAGAAGTTTTGGAATCATTACAAGTCCATGCGCGGCTCTTTCATTATGTACGCGGAATACTGAATTTTGTGGGGAAAGGGGATTAAGACTGCATGAGAATACGCTGAATTCGATTAAATTTTGATATGAAGGAACGTATAAATGTGGTATTCATAAGCACTTCTTTCACAAAAAGAAAATGGTATTCATATTACATCCCCGAGTTGATTTAAGATAATTCACGATAATGAATTGTACAGAAGTTCCAGACAAGAAACTACGATGACGATTCCTTTACTGTATGGGGTTCCTGTGATATCAGAAATACCTCGCATTACATTTATTTTTTCATTATCTATCACTTTGACTTCATGACACGTACTTATTAAGCAATATTGACTGTGAAGTTAATATACATTTTTTATAATTCGTATGGTATCTAGTAAAACAAGCTGATCACTTGGTTACCCAATCGTTACGATTATTGCTACATGTATTTATTTCTATTAATATTAAACCAAAAAATGCAAACGATCATTACTACCCGGTATCACATGTCATTGGTCTCTTCTTTCCTAGCCTTGTTCTCCAGTGATGATAGAACTTCTGAATTCAGTCCCACCTGACGTCTCTCTTAAATCTCCCAATCTATATCCCTGTAGATAACTTTTTTGTTGATGTCTTTTTCGAAAATATTCTGTCGACATCTTTACCATTGAGTGGTCGAGTAATCTTTGTGGCCGAAATGATCGTATGCTACGAACTGCCTCCGTCCTTATCGCTATTATTTTCGCAATGAATATCATGTGAATTGTAAAGCTTATTTTTTCCCCGTGGCCTATATGTAGGTGCCTGAATGCGACAGTTAAGTAGGCGTGGCTGTTGACTTAGCCAGGATCAACGTGCGCCAGTGATTTGTGAGTTAAAGTTGACTGCAAGGTCTCCAACAACTTCCGCCCGACTACTCGTTTCAAACCGTTATACTGACATTTTTGTGATTTCATTTATTACCTCAAATTAAGTTGTGCAATTCGATCCTTCTTTTTACTATCGAAAGTCAAAAGTAGTGTCTTTTCCAACAGTTTTGGCTTTTACATAATTCTGCACACCTGAATGAACTTAGAAACCTGAATCGAAATACGAATGCAATTAATAGGGCTACAAATATTAACAATGTAGTCCCAATAGAATTATTTCTTTATTTTCTTTGTTTCCTCCATATATCTGTAATACCATTTTCCACATATTAATATTAATTTTCACTATCCGGTTTTATTTTTATAATACTCCTGCAATTTTAGTTGAGATATATCACCGTAGTCCGTGACTCTGAAAAAGTCGAGGATGGCGACAAGGATGATTTCTTGATCCTTGTATGCAATTAATTAAAAATGCTTAGTATTTTATTAGACTTTGTTGGAGAACTTCTAGGTATCGTGTGTTTTACTTCCAGTAAAATCCGAGTCCCCGTCTTTGCTTCCTATCACAAATTACAGAGTCGGGCAATTGTTTCCCACGAGCAAACTGATTCATCTATCAACACACAAATCTCGTATCATTTGTTTTAAAGGCCGTGTTTTAATGCCTTTAGAACGTATAGTCTATGTTTGAGCTAAGCGTTTGCAGTTGAGATGAAGTATGAGACAATACAATGTGTTTCATATTAAATGGAACAAAAAGAATAGCATTATTCAAATTCTGAAATTCATTAGCAGAAACAAATTTGTTCTGAAACTATAATTATACAAGTTTATCTGGCAATAGAGACAATCTTCCGGTTACGAAATCTCCGCTTGAGACACTGTTCATCAATATCGCTAGATTGGCTGTGCTGGGTCAAACGATATGCCATTGTTTTGTTGGTCATCAAGAACCCCAGATCTAACCCCCCTTGTGCGGTTTTGTTAAAGACAAGGTCTTTGTGCCTTTATTTTCTCAGGACTTACAGCAACTGAAGCGCTCTGAACATTAAGAGGATATTCTATTACGAGTGTGGCAGAAATATCGCAACGATATTTACCTTGTAAGCGGAGGGACACACATGGATAACTATAGTTTCACTGTAAATTTGATTTATCAAAATAAAGTAATTACAGCGTTCACACGTATGCTTTCTTTTTGACCCACTGATTCTGCAACATAATATGCATTCACTCAAAGTATGAACATACAGTCAACACGGTATTCGAATAGAAAAAAATTACCGAAGAATGGTATATTTCTAGAATCGCAATAAATTTTTCAGAGGCATTAATTTTGTTTTAGTTTATTTCTAATATGAAATAAAAAGCTTGGTAACCTGTATTGATTTAATTGATGAAATTGAATTTCATTGTAGTAATTACACAATGCATTGACACATCACAGAAAAACCATCCTTGGCCTTATGGGTATAATTCTATTCTGGACGTTAGCATTTCGCAGAACAAAATTATGTAACTTCACGAAATATTTTATTGTTTTATTTAGCTATCTCTTATCCATAGCTACCTGAATTAAAAGACAAAAAGTAGTAGTAAGGATAAACATTGCCCACTAGGCACCTGCAGAAATAGTATTATAATACTGTCTATAAGCTAATGCATTGCTATCTACAGTTTTGGAAAGCCTCGAATTCGATTCTCGACCTCAACTTTTGGATCAATGAACAGAACGTTGTGACGTAATGCTCCAGCGGTTACAGTCGTTGCATAATTTAAACATTGAGAAGATAGTGTGGATGGCACTTAAAATGGTTACCTTAAAAGTTCCCTAAATAATAGCGCGCTATATGGAAAATGATACCATGAAACGGAAATTTCATTTTTTAATCCTCTCCACATTTGAAAAAAGAATATGATATAAATTATTCACTCAAAAGGTTTCGACTTGAACAATTTAAATTACGTAACATTTAACTCGAGTAGTCAATAGTTTTATTCCATTTTGTAACGGAGAGTCACAACTACTATTTCGTATTCTTTAAAGGGGCACTTTTAGCTGAACTAATCCGAGAAGGGACTCTTTACCACCCACTTAAAATGAAATGAAAGTTGTGGGAGTAGAGTAAAACTTGTCGGTTTCTGATGACGTATGCTCATAAAGTGGATGTTTAATGTCGTACAAGACTAGGATTCCTGAAGTTGTGAGAATATTGAAAATTAAGAGAAATGCAAACTTCTGTACTATTAGGAATTTATCTGCAATTGTTAAATTAGCTTCTGATTAAATATATTATTTTGTGATGTATTAATCCTAATACCATTTTAACATGACTGTTGTACATTTGAAAGAAACGAAGGTAATGATTTAATTGTGATAGTTGGAGTATCATATTAATAATGTCTTTACGTGGTAAGGGTAATCACATCAGGTGAGATTCCCGAGTCGTTCCTTTTAACTGCCCCTTCCTTCAGTTTCTGGCGTTTTGTTGTTGATTTTTCCATTTAGCGATAGAAAATGAAGAAAGGTGGGCTAGGTAGAGTTTAGAACGCCTTATATTTGTACAAAAGGAAAAAATTTATCGCTTTTTGAAAAATGCGTTCATGAAGTGTTTTACTTTCTACTAAGCCACACTGCAAAGGTTAGAGTATTGTTTACTACGCCTACAAAAGCAATAGTACGTACTTTATTGGACTGTTGCTATGCCATGCATCACTATGGCCATCTCACTCTTCCGAATAGGGGAGACTTGAGACTGAAGCTGACTAATATAATCTCTCTGCAGAAAGCATCAAGCACAAGGGTCCAATTAATCGAGAAGTGACCTCACATTGATTGTAGAAATTATTAAACAAATAATTAGTAAAAATTAAAATATAAAATATTATTCATAAAATTATTTGGTTCTTGAATACGTTGTCTATTATATTTAAAAAAATTACTTACAGTTTCTTTCGTGATTGCTTCCAATAACCCAAGTTTTTGTCCTGAACAAACTCGGCTGATGGGAACCTTAGTTTGTTGTTTTTTTTTTGTGGGGAGGGGGACAGGTTACATGTAGGTGATACTGAAACAGGCAAATCCCTTTAATAGCATAGGAAAGGATTGAAACGGGGATGTGGGAGATAGCCCGGTGATTCATCTGAAAGAGATGCAGAGAAAACTTGCATCAGGTAGGTCGGGCTTTTAGGCATTATTCTCTCGCCCTTCCGAATGACGGGAAATGAGTGTCAGTGTCCTCGCCAGTTTTAGGAGGCAGTTGGCTGACTGATCCAATGCGATCAGCGGAGAACTCATACCGAATGCCCAATTTCTTCGATCCCAGTACATACATCTCCTAAAATAGATGAAAGTGCCTCGGCATGTGAGAACCTCGAGGGAAATCGAGGAATCCCCAAAGGTAAGCCCCGGAATCAAAATGGAGAGAAATAATTACGAAAGAAAGCTCCCAAGGTATCTTCTTCAACCAGTACGGAACATTAGTTCAAAACCAGAGACGCGTTTAAAGTTCCGACTGCGAGAAATGAGACTAGCTGCCACAGGTTTCACTCTTAAGATAGATTCTACATGCAACGATTTTAAATGTTTGGTGGTAAGCGTTGCAAACATAAAATAATTTAAACACAGGATTCTATATTGGACTTCGAAATTTTAAAAAAGATGTGAGCCTCAAGGTTTTTATTTTCATTTCATATAATTGTACCTAGAAATATTTTAATTAAAAATGATTGCGTTAAGGATGAGAACTGAGCTAAATGAAGTTCATTACGATTCTGCTCTAGCACTCAAAGCTGGATGAATTAATTTAAATGTGGCAGTACGAGAACTGATAAGTGTTTAAGTTTCACGACAATTAAGATTTCAATCTGAAGAAATGTTCTATAAAATTAATTTCTATGCTGTGTGTGTGTCACATTTGCCAAACCCGCCTCCTTCCATTTCGTAATCGTAATCCATCGTAGTCTAGAGTCGTTTTTTGACTAAAGGTGAAACATGAACCCAGCATTTCACACCGAAAAGCAAAAAAGATGTACTCTACTACTATGATATCGTCATGTTTAACAATCATTTCCAGGGTACTAATTGGGAATTGGGAATAACTCATCACCTATTTTTCTCCTCAAAATTGACTTGGGGGACCTTTTTTTGTCGAGAGAAGAATTGATCTCATGTATGTAAAGTTCGAAACATTTTTTTTAACAAATTCAATAAATCGCAGTCTTGATGAATGTATTGCGATCAACTGAGATTATGTTGATATTTTTTTGCTCTCCTGGAACCTCTATACCAAAACTATATTGAAACGCTTCACAATTCGTCTTATTTTGCTGCCTTAATTAATTATTTTACAATTATTTCCTTGATCAGTGTTCACGAATATATTAGTAATATCTGATATTAGAGTGCCGAACTCCTGTGATCTAGTGGCTAGTGTCGCTGCCTCGTAGCGCAGAGGTCTTTGATGCTAATACATTTCTATGTAAATATTTCTGAAAAGGCTTTCGCAAGATACGTTAGCATGGAGGGTTGCGTCAGACGAGTCTTAGCACTGACAACATTTCTGCACACTGTGTAAGATGAATGTATGAAACAAAATTGGTCGTACTGCACTACAGGCAACTAGTAAACTAATAAATAATTTGATAAATGTAAATAAAAATGACGTACATTTCATAAATAAAATAATCGTAAACTTGGAACTACTATGTACTGTGGTTGGCTCATGAACAAATAAACGGAGGACCACAGAATGGTAATGACGGCTGGAAGTTGTTTCCTTTTGTAGAGACGACGCGCACTGTGGTATTATTAAATTACTAACTTTGAGGTGCTAAAACTACTGTAATAGAGCTAATATGGCCATGGAATTATCCAAGCCATCCCAAGATGTAAATACACACTCACATCCGAGTCCAGATGCCAATGGTAAAAAAAGTTTATTAATCATTGTTTAAAGATAAATTGTCATACTTTTAATCGTTTACAATTAGTTAAGGACGTCTTAGTAAACCTAGATTAGTTCAATAACAGGAGAAATGTTTAAAATTTAAGCTCAACACCTTAGACTATGAAACTGAATTTCAGAATCGGTATGGTAAAATCTCAACAAAACTGGGAATAGAACCTAGAACTTTGACTGTTGCTGAACTCCCTTGTGGAATGCGAAAAAGAGCAGCTGCCTGTATTCAGTCAAAACGAGGTCACTTCGATCATTTCATTTAATATGTGAACAGAGTGCTCCAACTAGTCAGTTGAACTCCAAACAACTGATAAGATATTTTTCCCTTCCAATGTTGCTAACTTCTTTTGAAATAGACGTAAACTGTGGCTGGAGTGACACTATGCATCTCAATAAACCCTATTTTCTGTTATTTTATAATTAAGTTTCATTACCTTCCCTATCCCTTTGGCCGAAAAGAGTATCTAACCCATACAGTGCTTTTCCTCATATTTTTATTTATGTGTCAATGTAATTACAGCACGTGTTTAAGAGAGTATTCAAACAAACGTCGAACCATCAATCCACCATTTTTGAATGCATGTTTTTTGTATACGTTCCTATACCAATCATATATTTGCTCTAAAATTTCTGCAAGTTGGTGCTCACTCCAGAGATGTTTGTTGATCTTCAGAAAATTTGGTTGTTTCCTTCCCCCTTCAGACCTAAAAATTCTACCCTCAAGACCGTTTCAAAAAGATCTCAGCAGATGTCACGCAATTCGCGCGAATATTTAGAATAAATTCTATCTTTTTTGCTTGTTGGACAACGAGTATATTCAAAGAAAGTTAGCGTGCTTCATGTTGTTTTGGGAGTGTGAGTACTCAGGCTAGACATATTTGAAATGAATTCAATACAAAAAGAGACGGTTCAGTTCATATATGCTGTTGGTTCTGAAGTTACAATAGACGGTACATATCACACGCATCTTCTTTGTCTTTTCCACGTTATTTGTAATAGTCATCATTTATGTCACAAGTATTTGCATATATTTAAGAAATGTAAAAATTCAAAATCTTCTGTGTTACAGTAGGTACAAGATTCTAACTTATAAACCGTAAAAGATTCAAATATGTCTGTTGTATCCTTAAGAAAATGGTACTGAGATTCTTTTACCTCTTTTAAGGGAAATGGACTATTTTTTATATATTTAAAGAACCACGTATAATTTCGTCTCCCTATAGGGTACCGAGAGAATTTAAATTCAATTAATGTGGCGGGAACATTTTTCACTCTCTTACGACATCGGGATTCTTTGACGGTAGTAAGTCATCTTTATTATTTAATGTTCTGAGACAAATCTTGTCTCAATTAATGTCCCGTCAGTCATTATCCTGGTTAATTTGATGTGTGGTCTTAAGGATTTATGCCAATTAAATCATGCGTAGAACAAGATATTATAATCGAAATAAATCATTTTCAGTATTTTGAGTATTTTTATATAAATATATATAAAAAATTCAGGCAACACCGGGCACTCGAATAGAATTTACATATATATTAAAAATAAGTGTTTTGTCGTGTTCAATTAATCAATACTGAAGTGACTGTATTCTTCTCTTAAAATCAAGTTTCAATGAAAGAAAACCCTTTTTTAAAAAAATCACAATCTATATTGAACAAATTTTTTAAGTAGCTTTCGGCTTTTATCTCCCCATATTCATCTATATAACATGAATATAATTTTTTTTACAATGATTTTATTCAGAATCTTACAGTCAAGACAATTTTTTTACAATCTAAAGTAGATGCATCCATGTAAATTGCTTACCTTATCATTATATATAAGTTTAAAAAATATATAAACCACATATAAATTTATACGTGCATTCGCACTCGTCATTCCGCTACCTTTTTTGAAAAATATTACACACCTTATATATATAAATTTATTATATTATTATACTCTTATACTAATTACCTCATTTTACATTTTCTTATTTATAATATACAATTTTATTATATACGTCTTATATTTTTTATAGTCATTTTACATTTTTATTTATAATGTACAATTACATTTTTTAATATACCTTACCGTCACCCTTTCATACGCATTCCTACCTCATTCATGACTTTATTTTCCTTATCTAAAATATATGTCCCTTCTAAAATTATCCTTTTCAAATGCTGTAACGGAAAATTGTTTCGGCTTTTCTAAAAAAGTAGTTATGCTACAAAATTTTATATACAGAATCGATAATCAAATTATTTACATCATTATGTCATATAACCATAGTTTTAAACAAAAATCCATATTTATGTATATATATAATTTCAAAAATTGTAATGTTTCAAATATTGTAATTTATTTTGTAGATGAATATGGCAATTGCCGAAAGCTTCTTCCGAATAAATTTTGGAAATCAAAATTGAAATACACTTTTGGTTTTTTGAAGTGACTGATATAAATATGGGAAAGAAAAAAATTATTACCATAATTATACATAGAGATTTGTAGCACTTATTACACAATAAAAATAAAATTCGTTTTTGAATTATTCATTGTTATGGGAGCGTTTGGTACTGTACTGTTGATTCGACAGAAAATATTCGGATTTATCGTGTGTTGAAGGTGACTCGGTCATCCATCAAAACGTTTGACAATGATTCACTCGTCTATTTGGCGCCCGAAACATGTATAAATACGACATACAGTTACAATTATATTGCTGAAATTATTACCGTTACAATTATATTGCTGAAATTGTTATTCATTTAAAATATCAATTGAAACTTGTATAGATCTTGATTAATTTTAGTTAAGCGTCTCATGGTATTCAATTTATAAGCTGTAAATTTGAGTTATTTGCCGTTAAGTAGAATATTTTCGTTGTCACTGAGATCAGACAGATCCGGAGGTTCACAATGGGACATAAATAGTCCAGACTCGTTCGTCTGATGGATGAAGACAAGATAATTTTAGCGGCGTCGGTGTTGTAATCTTCGAGAAGTCTCCGTAAATAAAGCACAACACCGAATTCCTTTCGCGACAGTTTCGATTGAGCGTTATGCCGCCTTTTCGGACATCTGCGTCTTTAAAACTTATCTAATGATCCTTATAATTTTGACAAACGATGCTCTCCAAGCGACAACAACGTGTAAGAGAATCTAGGAATAACCTCGGGCCTAGTCTAGAAGGACCGTCAACTCACACCATTATATGCATCCTGTGACATCACAACGGCCATCCGTTTGTTTATTAATAACAGCTCAGAAAATAGACGCAAGCATTTGAGATTGTGAAACCAACTTCAACGAAGTCTCAAAAATTATTACTTATCACACATTATAATGCAAATCAATACAAAATTAATAAATACCGTTTTATTATTTATTATTGAATTGATTTATTTTAATATTTTATTAGCACAGTATATTAACAGTTTAATTTAAACGTTTAATGTCTCACGTTAAACGATGTTGTTTCAAATGGGAATTGCAAGTTCCAGTATTTGTCGTGTAGTGGTGTAGTGGCTAGCGTCGCTGCCTCACAACACAGAGGTTCCCGGTTCGAATCCTGGCATGGATTTGTATGTTTGTCTCGTCATGGTCAGAGAGACCGGTATTAAGACTACTAGAGACCACGTGTCACTTCATATTCGTTATGTGTCATGTAATATGATAGTCCGTAGTGGACTCATTAGGCCAAGGCCCTCAATAAGCCGCAGAACAAATGAAGAAGACTCAAGGTCTTAGACATGGAATCAAGGTCTTCGATCCCAGTACATACACCTCCTAAAATAGATGAAGGTGCCTTGGAATGTGAAAACTTTGATAAAAAACCAGTGAGAGTTCGAGGCATTCCCAATATAATCAGGTGAACCCGGCAGTCACACTGGGGAGAAGCGCCTGCGAGAGATTACTCCCACAGGCACTTGTAAGCTCCTTATTTTTTTTTGGGGGGGGGGGGGTTAACAGGCTGCATGAGGGTGATCCTGAAACAAGCAACTCCCCTTTAATAGCATAGGAAGGGAATTAAAAAGGGGGGATGCGGAAGGTAGACCAATGTAGCCAAGGGTTTACAGGGCCCCCGGCCTGTGCTTTAAGGATCCTATCCGGCGTTTCACCTAAAGAGAGGCAGGGATAACCCTATAAAACCTGCATCAGGTAGGTCGGGCATTGGGTAATATTCTCACGCCCTTCCGAATGACGGAAGACGAGTAAGCTGTGGGGTCGCAGCATTCCTTTCTCCGTATCTGCACCAGTTTTAGGAGGCAGCTGGCTGACTGATCCAATGGGATCAGAGGACAACTCTTCTCATATGCTCAAGGTCTTCGATTCCAGTACATATACCTCCCAAAATAGGCAGTCACTCTGGGGAAACGTATGATAGCGGAACCTGTTGAAAACGAAATACGAGTTATAAGGTTTACCCTAAAGCGATCGTAAATAAATGATACCGTACTTTTTATATATTCAACTTCATCAAAATTATTTTGTTTCCTTTTTAGGGCTAAATAAAAAATAATACTTACCTGGGCATAGCTAGTTTATAAATATAATAATAATTATAAATGAAACTGGTCTTTTAAATACCCAAATAATTTATTGATGAAACATAATGAAAATAGTTAATTGGATAAATGAGCTACTTGCTCAATAGACAATTTCTCAGATGTCCGAATCAAAGTGGATACTGCTACTCTCAACTTCTGTTTAATGTTAATTTTTTCAGAATGTTTAATTTTTAATTGAATGACTGCGCAAATATCAGCTTCACATATATTGGAAACAGCAAATGAAATTAATGTTCTTTTAGCTTTAACTCTGAACGAAACATATTCATCCTTTAATAAATACAGAAATTAATTGCCAAAAATTGTCTACAATGAATCGTCGCAATAAGCTTTTATTATTCAAAAGATATAATTTAGATGGACGCTTGGCTTAAAATTGGACTTGAATCCACAAAACTTTGTCCATATTATTGATTTTACTTCGTACATATTTAGAATGAAGAACGTTAATGTAAGAAAGGAGCCACATAATATGACAATATTGTATGCAGGATCGTACGGTAATTTATGAAAGTCTTCGAATTGCTGCTCCTTAATTCTTTTAAATAACCTTTGATTAACTAAGATAAACCACAAAAAGTCCATAAATTGTAATCTCGTTATTAATTCATCAAAAACATTTATAACTATAAGATGCCGCTGTGTCAGCAAGCACGCTCACTCTGTCCGGGCTGTGTTCTTTGTAGCTCATATATTCTTAGTGTGTTGGTGGGCAGGGATCAGAAACAATATACTGCGCATGCGCACTTCTCATTTCAGACTGATCCTGAGCTACAATGCAGGATAGCATAAAAACCCGAATACTGCTTTGACGGGAGATAACACACCGACAGGCGGGCAGTTTAAAGTCTTAGAACTCGAATACGCAATCACACTATTATTATAAAAATTCTTAAAATTGTGAAACAAATAATTTTTCCTAAATTAATTAATGTGCTGTGGGTCGTGAGCTCATATGCACGAGCTGACACTGCTTACGTGTACTAAAAGTGTGAATATTATGAAATCGTTGCTAAAAATGTTCGTATGGAGCGTAGCGTTAAATGGGTGCTAAATGTAGAAGTTGCAGAAATGTGGTGCTATAGGAGAATGCTGAAAATAAGATGGGTGGACAGAATCACTAACTAGGAAGTTCTAAGCCGAATAGGGGAAGTGCGAACAAAATGGATGACGTTGACCAAGAGAAGGAAACTATTAATTTACGTTTTAAAACATGAGGGTCTTGTAAAATTAGCATTTAAGGAAAATGTGTGGGCTAAGAATACAAGAGGCAGCCAAGGATGGAATACGCTAAGCAAATAAGGGAGTATGTGGGATGTGCTATTTATGCTTTACTATTTTAGTAGATTATTTAATAATAAAAAAAGAATACAAATTTTATTTTCATTTTTAATTGAATAAAATATTCCTTCCAAGGTAATCTTCCGTGGGGAGATATAGGCAAAAGTTTGAGTGGCAAATGTTCGACCCAGTTTCTGTAATCAAAATTTTATTTGGAATTATCTGGAGTCGAGAATGTAATTCAGTTTTTTCTTTTCCTTCGCATTTTGGAGATCAGTTCACAAACACACAGTGTCGTCAAACCTCTCCCCCTTGGCCTTCGGACATCCTTCTTTACCGAGCTAGACATGTAAAACTATGACACCTAGCCCAGACTTTAAATTCCAAAACTTATCTTGGACCTTCTCTATTTTACCTCATTACACCCTTTACTGCAGCGATCGGCAACGTGATGCCCACGAGACAACTGTATGCCCTTTAAAGTATTTATAACTGGAATTATAAAAGCGTTTTTCCATAATTCAACGTTTTGTTTTCGTTGTGCAATAAAACGACATTTGCAACGTTATTGTAATTTTTAAGTACAGCAGATAAATTAAGGAATTTTCATCGATTGTACAACGAGATGTATCTACATTCGTACACAAAATTAAAAGTTAACTGTTTTCCAAAATATATAGAATAAACAGCCGATATAAAACGCATGTCTAGCTCGAAGTGTAGAAAAATAATATACCTTTAGAAAAATTGGTTGCAATTGCAACTGAGAGGTCCCAGGTTCGAATCCTGGAATGGACTTGGAGAATCAATATGCTGACCACGAATCACTCCAAATTTTAGAATGTGTTGTGAAGCAGCGACGCTAGCCTTCTAGACCACAGGAGGTCGACAAATTAATTACTCGGGTTTAGGAGTTCTTAATACCGGGAATGAGAATTATATTGAGATAAAACAAAAATCATTGGTTAATTAAACTAACATTTACGTTAAATTTGAAATTATCAGATACATATTTCTTCGATGAACAGTAAATTCTTTTAAAGCTAAATTTGGGCTATGGAAATCACTTTAGGAGAAAGACTTTTTCTCATTGTCCAAATTTAAAAATGGTACTTGAAACTTATTACGACAGTCAAGCTGTAAATCATCATTTGCTAAACATTTATTTTATTTATTAAAAGAACATTATAATCCGTTTAAGGAATTCTATTACTTAGAATTATTAAGAATGTTTTTGTTAACCCTTTTTCTGAAATTGATGAAAACTTTGCAAATAAAATTGCAACATACTTTAATATTTCACATAAGGAGGAATTATTATTAGAAATTATATAAATGAAAAATGATAATTTATTAAAGTTATATCAACGCGAACAAGTTTTTGAAATTTGGCTAGCAAATGTAAATACCTATTGTTGAGACATCGAGCTCTAAATTTAAGCTCTCTTTTCCCATCAGCAAATCTTTGAGAATGTTTCTTTTCATACATAAAATACATAAAGTCCAAGTACCTATAAAATCTTAACAGATACTCATTTAGACCACTGTCTAAAAACTTGAAATACTATTTTTCCCCAAATTACAATAATTAAGCTGAAAATTTTGAATATCCAAATTCGGAATAAATTAAATTTTGTGAAATATTTTTTATGTAATTTGTGTTGTTAATATTTGTATTATTATTTATATGCTATGATCATATTTCTGGAGATTAAAAAAGGTTGCAGGCCCCTAATTTACTGTGTTGAATGCGCCACAGTATCAGAGCTGTGTCGCCCCCGGGCGTCGCGACGCACAGTTTGGGAATCACTGTTATTTACAATGCGTTGATGCACATTTTCCAGGGTTTACCTTGCATCTCTTTCAGGTGAATGCTGGATAGATTCCTTAACCTATAGACCGGGGATCCCAGTCAACCCTTGGCTGCCTTCTTCTCCCTTCCGCATCCCCCCTTATAAATTCCCTTCCTATGCTATTAAATGGAAGTTGTCAATTACTGGATCACTCTTCTGCAGTCTGTCACCAAAAGAACAGTAACGGTCCTCGTGATCCTTTATCAGCTCGTGGATTCAATTTCAAAACTGTCTATACATTTGCAACTGTTGGCCAACTTGTCGTGAAGTCATTTTAATGTGTCTCTTCCAGGCATTTTATTATTCATCGTCCAATATTGGATCCGCATATTAGAGTTACTGTATATGACAAACACACTAAAATACTGTCGCACGGGGGAATATTGAGTTGTAGTTTCTATGTATTTTGTAGTTTGATCGCTCCCCTCGTCGTCTTATGGATGTCTGTTCTATTTGTTGATGAAACACAGTGGTCCTCAATTGACAGCAACGGAGTTTTATGAGCCATTCTATTTTGGAACACTTCCAGAACTTTCTAAAGCTGTGTTTATGTTTATTCCTGGCTTGATGTTCTGTTTATTACAAACGTAAAATCGCATTCATCTTCTCTTTTTGCAACTGCTGAGTAACGTCAATGTTTATTTTTCCGTACATCACGGAAAGTGATGATATTTTGAAATGTATCATGTCATATGAAAAATCCTTCCTAATAGGTCGTAGCACCTAAAATGAAAGATTGCAAAATACTTCACAAATATTCGTGAAATGTAATCGCTTTGTGTAAAATATGGATATTTGACAACGGCAAGTTACTTAGTGTAGAATTATTCCAAATTTACTGTTTCGTGTTTGTGGTGAACTAATTACGTTTTATTGACGTTTGAGGATAACATGCGCAAGCGCGATAATAAAGAGGTGTTGAAAGTTCATACGACTTAAACTATTTGTGTTGAAATAGTTTCATCGTACAATAATGCCAACTATAATTCATGATAATAAGTTTGAATAATCAATGAACTCGAAGATTATAAATGGTTATATACTATTGCCTCCTTATAAATCTAAATAACATTATTTGTGCAAACATAGGCAGAGAAAATAACGGACCGACATATAAAAGTAAATAATAGAGATTGGATTTAGCCAAGCGTCAATCGCAAAAAAAATACACATCTGCTGGTACTTCCAACAGGTTCACTGTAGCACTGAAGACATCGCGGCGGAGTGGGCATCACTTTCTAACTTTGTATTTCCTGTCACAAACTTTGCCTAGGTTTATCAACGTTCTTCCACATTACAGCTTCGTAAAGAAAACAGATTGCAGTTGTAACTGAATTAATCTCCGTAAAACTAAATAATGCTAAAAGCATACTCATGAATTCAATTCGACTCAGTCGCAGATTACCGATCTATGATAGTATAAAGGAAGTTAACGATAAAATAAATAATAATGTGATAAATATTAAATTGTGAAGGCAAGAAGTCGCGAGGACCTACTGGGGATAGCTCAGTGGTAGAGTTCCCGCCTGGAAAGCGGGATGTTCTGGGTTCGGTCGACATTTTTCCATTCTTGTCATCTAGAATTTGCTTACGCTCTTCATCTGAGCTTCAATTGGAGCATTTCTTCACCCTTTGATATTAAATTGATTATTAATAATTATATTATTTTGTTTTATAATTCTTGTTTACCTCTAATCTTTTATTGTTATAACTTTCTTTTTTCAAATGCAATAGAACGTATAAAATCGTATGAGAGACCTGTATACTCTTCCATTCAGTTTATACGAGGGTCACTCCAAAAGAAATGCACGCTATTTATTTGAAAATTTTCCTAATTTTACAGTGTACAGATACATCCGTTACGAAAAAAAAATAATTTTTTCCACAATATCCCCATTTCTGCCTAGTCACTTTTGAAGTAGGGGCTGTATAGCCGCAGTTCGTCATCACCTTCCAACCTCGCCCTACGTACGTTAATATGGCTGTTATATGGGTGCGAAACGTGGACGGTAAGAGTTGCAGAATGGAAATGTGGTACAATAGAAGAATGCTGAAAATCAGAGATGGGTGGATAGAGTAGCTAAGCAGAGAAGGGATAGATTAATATGTTACGATTTCAGACATGAGGGTCTTGTAAAATTAGCATTAGAGTGAAGTTTGTGGGGTAAAAACAGAAGAGGGACGCCAAGGATGGAATACGCTAAGCATATAAAAAGCATGACTGATGTGGCAGCTATGTAGAAATGAAAAGTCTTGCGCAGGATAGGTTAGCATGGAGAGTTGCATCAGACCAGTCTTAGGACTGATTACCACAACAATAAAGAACAACCAAAGAGATGGTAATCTCATGGAGACAGATCTGGACTGTAAGGCGGATATTTCGATCTTGTACCATGTTTTCTGTATATGTCCGCGGTGTTCTGTCTGACATGTGACCGTTCATTGTCCTGAACAAAAAAAATAATCCTGCATCTCCAGATGTGGTCGAACACATCTCAGTTGAGTTTAAAATTTCTTCAGAGTTGTCATATATGCGTCAGTTGTTCCACGTGATATAATGTGCGCAAGCAAGGGTCCTATGATCCGGTCGTAGGTGCTGTTTTTAACTTTTTTCTTAGGTGAGTTTGTATGATGCCACACCATGAATTTCCTTTTAGTCTCCGGTTCAAAATAGTGGAGCAATGTTTAATCGTCTATCGGAACAAGAAAGCCTAATCCAACTTGGAGTGACAAATCTTTCACTGATGCGTTTTTCAGCCGATGCCATGTCGTAAACTCTCTGAACATTGCAAGCAGTCTTTGCGGTTGGAGTCTGCCGCTGTGAAGAGTATCCCGAATATTTGCATGTCTCTTTCAGCGCGTCATTTGTCTGCCCACTGAATTTCTTCACTGCAATCGACGGTAGTATCTTCATACACTATTTTCTAGTTCTTGTGAATGTTTCTAACTATCGGGTTCTCTCAGTTTCTATGGCTCATTGAAATGGCTTGAAATAAATTTGAACACTTTGATAAGGATCTATCTAATCAATCAATTGCAAAGACGTAGAATGAAAAATGTTTAAATAAAGAATGCATTATTTTTAAGTCAGCTTCGTATTATAAAAGCACTGTTTCACAGAGAATCGAGGGATCCAAACAGATCGTTATACTTTAAAACAATTTTAAGCATTTTCATTTCTTTTTCGAAGGTGACCTTGAGAGATAATAGTTATTTTGATTTCCGATAATTATTGCCATTTTTTTGTAAGGTGGCTGAATATTTAGTTCGTCTTGCTTCAGGTGGAAAGAGAGGGATTTGACGCCGGGTTTTCCCAGTAAGCCGAATCTATCGTGTTCGCCCCTTTTACGATTGTTTGTTAAGTCTGGTAGATTTTTATTAAAGTGCAGGAAAATTTTCACTTTGACGCCATTGTTGGTAAACATCCTTGCAAAGATATTCCTAAAAATTTTATAGATATGCCAGTCGTAGTTTATTGTTGGCAACCTTCTGTAGTGTTAGATGTGTGGTCAGGCGGACACAATGGAAAAGAACGAATTACCTGCTGTCATTAAACACTTTCATTTGAAGGGCTGAACAGCTGCACAAATCAAACCCGACGAAGTTCACGCGGACTCTGCACCAGAAACATTCAACGCAGAATCTAGCAATGTTTAGGCGTAACCAAGAAGACTTTTTACGCTGATCGTAACCGTCGATGAAACGTGGAAACATCACTACAGTCCAGAGAAAAAAAACAATCGAAACACTGGACAAAGAATGGTGAAAATGCACCGAAAAAGGAGAAGACCGTTTTGTCAGCTGGAATTGTGATGGACACTGTCTTTGGGGATTCCCATAGTTTTATTGGAAAAGGACGAAAAATAACTGGGCTCTATTATTCTTTTCCCCAAGGATAAAGCGCCAATGGAAGCAGCAGCATTCTCAATTACGAAAGTGCACGACTTGGGATCCGACTTCTGTTCTCATCCACACTATTTACAAGACCTAACACCAAGTGACTCCTTGAAAGTTTGGCTTTGTGGGGAGAATTTTTCATTAAACGAGGAAGTTATCGACGCCTTGAAGGGATACTTTGCTGAGCTTGAAAAAGCCTCTTTTTTGATGTGTTGGAAAAATTGAAAACTCGTTGGGTCAAGTGTATAAGGAAGGAGACTGTCTTGAGTATTAAAGTAAGTTTTTTAAAGAGTTCTTTTTGTTAAATTTTTAACAGACCTTCCGAAAAATGCTTGTAAGTTAAGGAAAAGATTTGGAGGTTCATGTGATAAAAATGCTTCTAAAATTTATAAAGCTATAACCTTGTCTACTTTATTTACAAATTACCGACGAGTTATTTGTAATATAGTTAAATTTGTATACTGGATTTTAGGCAGTAAATATAATTTGCCAGCCTTTATAAACACTATTTCTAATAACTTATAGCGGCAGTTCACGCCTAACTTCCTTGGAGAAAGACATTTATTGCAGCCACTTCTGTATCTCGGTTGTCACAATAAATACTCTTCTTCTTACTCAATAGTTGGCGAGATACCGTTTCATCGGTATCTCGGCAATATTATGGACCATACCACTATGTCCGCCATAGTAACACATTTTATCGTTTAAACAACAAAGACTGTATTTTCCATCAAAACGTCATTTTCCAGGAAATTTTAGGTTTATAATTAGTCTACCTTCCAACAGACGAAGTCATTTATTCAAACTGCATATGACCAAGTTATTCTGATCATGACGTTGGAGACAGGGGTAACATCTGTGAACGGTAATGTTCTGTTCCCTTAGATATCAGCAAATGAAGTCGATACTAGAATCCCATCAGTACACGTTGTCGCGCTCAATTAATTTGTTCGATAATAGACCATTATAAAATAATTAAATATGGCCAAAACCCGTTATAATAAATGCATACACTGAATTAGTAAAAGTTAAATTAATAAGTTAATAAATCTCAACTTACAATACAATTTAAAGTAAAGCACGACGTTTTCTCAATGTGAAATAAATTTGAACGCATTTATTTAATTATTAATAATACCTGGAGAGGTCGGAAATGTGAGTTTAGTTTTTATTGTAAACTGAAATTTGGAAACCATTCAATTCTACTTTTAAGTAGGTCATTGAATAAATAAATTCCATTTTTCGTTAATTTATACTTAATAAAGGGTTAGATCTCGTTCAATCCTATGGTGGGGACAAATTACACAAGCTTGCAAAATTATGATTTTGTCATGTTTATTAACATTTAATAACTGTTTCCTATGTATTTTTTAAGCTCTGACTCCAAATGTGACCAACACAGGACTATTAGCTAATTTCAATATTTCTAAAAAAAAGGCGAGAAAAAATAGATTTAAAATTTGTTGTTTTTTCTATTTTTATGGACTTTAATGTCTCCTTAGCCATTTTTCTGTTTTATCGAATATCTGTTAGCAGCTCCATTACGATTTCGTGACACGATAACGTTGACAATCTATGGTCGCACATTCACTACTTAACACTTCCCTCTCACAACTGACTAACCAAATACAAATAAATTGTTTAAAGTTATTAGTTTTAACTAAAACAGCACTACGCTGTCGTTGCTTATACGATAGAAAAAAAAGTGTCCCAAGTCTTCGGACTCATCGTCCAGAAACAATTGTTTCTAAAGTTGTGAAAAGCAGAACTTGAGACCAACAATTGTTTCTCAATTTTACGATTTATAAATTTTGTGTAGGCTATTCCAACATTTGGAACCGTACTACATTAAGCATGGTGGGGATTGGTGGGTGGGGGGGGGGCATACTTTTCTTTTTCGTTATCTTATCGGAGCCACTCGTTCAATAGAATATATATAATTTACTAACAAAAATTATATACGATTTTGTGTTGTCTTTGTGGTATTCAGTCTGGTCTGATGTAATCCTCCATGCTACCTTATCCTGCGTAAGCCTTTTCATGTATACCTAACTGCCACATCTCATATCCTCAATAATCTGCTTAGCGTATTCTATCCTTGGCCTCCCTCTTCTATTCTTACCCCACACACTTCCCTCTAATGCTAATTTTACAAGATCCTCATGTCTCAAATCGCGCGACCTATTAATCTATCCCTTCTCTTGGTCAAAATCCTCCAAATTGTTTTTTCTTCTATTATGCTTAGAACTTCCTGGTTAACTACTCTATCCATCCATTTCTGGTATTTATTAATAAGTTAAAAAATAAAATCAATAGCATTAGGTACATTATTTTCATAATTGAAGTATTGTGTGGTCACGAATGGATTCGGATTTTCTTTTAAAGAGGATCAAAATTACTGAAAATATTCATACAAACGCTTATATTGAAATTGTTATTTGCTTTCCCTCCCGCAGCCGCCATTTCAAATCCCTTCCTATGTTGTTAAAGGTGAGTTGCGACCACGTGTTATTTTTTCACTCAATAAAACGTAGTGTCATGAGTAACCGTTTTATAATATACAGAAATGTGGACTGCGCCATCAGCCTTAAATCTTCAAAATTTTAATAAAAATTGCAGTATTTTTCTCTCAATATTTTTTGTACTTAATTATTTAAGTATATGATCCGAACTCTACTCCGATTGAAGCAAATTAAGTGAATTAGTAACGATAACAGAAGCGATATTAAAGTGAAAACTATAGGATAACATTTAGAGAGAATACGTGGCCTAATAGATTAAAGAAAGGATTTATGGGATTACATTCTAGACAGTCATAAATGTTCGATTTGATTACCTTAAGCATATGTCACTTTTTTTAATTTTGCCAAAACTATCGCCCTACAATAACGTTTCCAGAAAGAAAGTTATTATGATTCATAAGTGAGTGATGCAAAGACCAGGTAGCTCTGGGATCTGTTCCCACGTGATCTGATTCACGAGAGAGTGTTTCAAACAACAGGTAGCTCTCGGATCACATGACAGTGAATCTCTCATTCCGCGGAGCAAGATAGCTCTTTTAATCAGATCTCGATCGGATAGCCCATATCTATACTGCACGAATTGTCATGTTTATTTGTAATTCCTTTCGATTCCTGTGTCTAGCCTTAGTTTGTAACGAAACGAAAGCATTTCTCATGTCCTGTGTGTCGCAACTTTTATTACTAGCCTGATTGCTTGTAGAAATATATTTCCCCCATTAAATTCATTTTATTTTTACAGGGATGAAAATTTTATTTCCGTTATTTTCAGTTGTGCCGTGAATTTTATTGTTTCAAGATGTATTTTATAATGTAATAGCAATGGTGAATCCTGTATGGTGTATTCGTTCAGGTAGCGAATCCGCCGCGCTTCTCCGCGGCGACTGCCGGAACTGAGAGCCCGTTTGTCGAGCTTCATTAGCGCCGACTCATTAGCTGATCGCTAAAGTGGGTTGCGACGACCATTTTAAATAGAGAAATTCTTGAGCGGGGCATTGTTTACGCGGGCTAAATTAGTAGGAGAAGCGTCGCTGCGTGGCGTGGCGCGGCACGGCACGGCGGGGCACGGCAGAGCACGGCACTGGGATGTGATGGAGCTGTTCGTCCTCGCGTGCTGTCCGGCGGAGAGGGAGAGGCGACGATCTCGCGGAGGTGAGCTTCCTCTTTACCCTCACTCTTTATGCATTTGCTTCAGTCAAGTACGAAAAGATTTTATCAAATTAATTCTTGTTTGGCACCGTTTTACAAATATTCAGCACTTGTGAAAAATATCGCTCGTTATAGGAGCAAACACCCAAAATTCTTCCTTGGAATTGTGCCCCTTCCCGCCGTAAACCTATAATATTAGCCTATATGTTTTACGCCTATCTGCACGAGTGTTTCATATGAAAAATGCATGCGAATATCGGAGAACCTTTTTTATTTACTTTTTTCTGGATAATGGGTTACATGAGGGTGATCCTGAAACATGCAACTCCCCTTAAATAGCATACGAAAGTAATAGAAAAGGGGGTTGTGGAAGGTAGAGCAAGGTAGCCAACGGTATACTAGGACCCACGAGCTATGTTTTAAGGATCCTACCTGGAGTTTCACCTCAAAGAAATTCAGGGAAACCCTAGAAAAACTGCATCAGGAAGGTCGGGCTACTGGAACTATTCTCACGCTCTTCCGAATGACGGGAGATGAGTTTGGTGTGGGGTCGCAGCATTCCCTTCTCCGTGACTTAACCAGTTTTAGGAGCCAGTTGGCCGACTGATCCAATGGGATCAGCGGATAACTCTTATCGTATGCCCAAACGTTTTCGACCCCAGTACTTACACTTCCTAAAATAGATTAAGGTGACTCGGTTATATGAGAACCTTGAAAAAAACAGAGAGAGTACGTGGTGAGCCCCGCAGTCAATCTGGAGTCTGGTGGAAAAGATTCGTTTTGGAAAAATAAAGTATCTATCAATTCTCCTGAGACAACTTTTAACCAACACCCCGTTTCTTGGTTTTAGATAAGAGCATCACCTCTTCTATTCAGTATTCGCAGGACAAGTTACTATCTGATCAAATGCGTCAAGTTGAGGAATTTGCCTACCGATTTGATCCATCCCTCATAATACAGTCAGTATCAGTAACATTGCCATTCTATATTTTTAGAGTCTAGCACTACTCGCTTATATCTTTACAGCCTCGTATGTTCCATTAGATTCTACACTTGTTGCTTTCATTCAATTCATTACTACCTTCTTCGTGTGGTGCCAGTCGCACATATTAAATGGTCGACTACTCGTATGCACAAAGTACTATGATTTTCACTTTATAACACGCTTCTATTTGAATCTACTTCGTATATACGAGGACTGTTTTTAAATTAAATACCGCTTTAATATTTTACCGCTGCCATTACGATTTTGAGTATGCTCGTTCACATCCTTCGTTCATCAGGAAGCCAGACGCAAACGTGAAGCATATCATTTTGTGTTTTCCTTTTGTTACAGCGTTTGAAAATGTATGAAACAGAACGCTTCGATTATGAAGTCAGGTCAGAGATTCGTTTCTTGTATACGAGGAATGCTACGCCAGCAAACATTCATCGGCAATTCTATGAGGTGCATAGAGAAGCAATAATGATTTATGGAATAGTGAGGAAATGGATTAGAGACGAATATCGTGGACGGTACAGCCGAAGCGCACACTTGGCTTTATTCAAAGGCGGCATCTTTCTTTGATGAAGGCATACAGGAAGTGGTTTTCTCTTACGACAAGTGATAGATTAACAGTAGTGTCTATGTAGAGAAAAGACAGGTCATAATCTTAAGTGGAACAATTCTCATAACACAGATAGTACATATGTACTTACATAATACTTTCTTATAGCATCAAGTAAAATTTTGAAGCAAAAATATTTATAAAGCTTTATGACTCTGCTTTAATCGATGAAAACTTATTCATCGATGATGTTATCATATTCCATCGACGGGTCAAATCAACAACATAGATTAATATACCACGTTTTAAGATATGAGAGTCTTGTAAAAATAGTATTGGAGGGTGGTGTGTGGGTAAGAACAGAAAGAGAGGCCAAGGGTGGAATACGTTAAGCAAATTAGGGAGTGTGTGTAGCGTGGTTGGTATGTAAAATGAAAAGGCTTGCGCAGGGTTGGTTAGCATTGATGGTTGTATCTGGTCCCTAATTTTTTTTTATTTAATTCACTAAATTTAAGTCGTTATTTTCTTATACTGTATTACTTCACTATGGTATATAAGGATATAAGAAATATTGTAAATTTCGTAGTAAACAAGTATTTTATTTACTACACTCAATTACATGTTACTTAAGTGTGTTTCATAAAATTGTGTAAGGCTTTGATTAAAAATCTCCGGTAAAGGAAATTTAAAGTTGAATAAAACTAAGTTGAAACAAAATACTGAAAATTTGCTATTAAAACATAAGGCTAATCCTTCCAATTAAAATGAATGTACTTTTGCACTTATTTTATCTTGTAATTTTTCTGTATTTGCATTTTTGTCGTTTAAATTAAAAAATGTATAAAACTAAACTTTTTAAAAAAACTTTTACACTTTGTTGTGAAACCTATGAAACACACATTTGAAATTGATGAATTTGTAACAATTCAATATCGGAAAGGTGGAAAAAACAGAAAAGACTGGTTCGTGGTTAAATGACAAAAAACGTTTGGGTGCCTGTGTTTAAAGGATAGAACAGCACGTGATTTCTGTTAACCACTGTCTATTTGAGCACTTGAATTATAATTCATGGTTAAATTTATTACTTTCATAAAAGCAGACACTGTATTTCTATCATGGGAGTGTCTCTAAGGACCTTCAACCCGATATTCTCACACACTTGCCAAGGATTTTCTCATAACCTTCTAAAAGCCGACTCATCCACTGCAGATTGCGTTGTCTTTAGTTTGTGTACGTACGTATCCACAGGCGAAATGCAAACAAAAAGGAACTACTCCCAAAAGCGTCCGACGCCAAAGAAGCACAGTAAGTCTTAATTATTAACAATTAAATACGTTTCGTATGGTCCTTGAACTTGCTGCCCTGGGCTGGGAATTCTGCGGAAACAAGAGACTCTCATGAAGGTAACCTGACGACAGGTGAGGACTAATTTCATTAACCTTTGGTAACCTACATTGTGAATTTGTTGCTGTAATATGAAATTCTCAAAATACTGCCACAGAATTGTTTTGCTTTCTTTCTGTAAAATATTCAAAAATACGAAGCGCTGAGAATAATTTAGACATTGAAAATGGCCGAATACGTCTAAAATGTGGTTTGGTAGAAGTTATGACGAGAAAGTGTTATTTTCATGTAATATAAAGAATAATTATTATTAATTTCCCCTATCAGATTATTAATATCCTTATAAAACGTGCGTGATGGCCGTCACCCTACTGATATTTTACATTTTTGAGCTATACGGTACATAAAGATTCGGAACCTCTGGTTTAGAGTATTAAAAGGTTACAGAAATTAACTTTCCTGGAAAGAATTAAAAAATTTTAGGAACCCTCCAAATCAAATTCAACTGAAACAATGCATATATATTGAAACAAAGAAAGCAACTTACTTATATTTCCCAATAATAGTTTATGGTGACTTAACAGTGGAATGCTATTAATTTGTAAACGAGGCTAAATATATTAGTTTAACTAAGGAATTATTAGATTACACAAAGAACATTAAAAAGTTATATTTTTAGCTAGCTTAGCGGACGTAGATTAATGTGCTTCCTTAGTGTAGAGCCAAGAAATGCGTTATTTCAGCGTCTCTATAAATGTTAACACATTGTCTCAGTCTGTTCCTCCCGTTACATCGATTTCACCCAGGTAATCAGGGACATATATTTAGCGTTACTGTCCCTAACGTCGTCCAGGTCTTTTATAAACTCATTTCTAAAGTTTTAAGTTCAAGTAAGCAGATGAAAACCGGTCTACGGGCCATGACTCAGTACTTAAACAACCGTAAACTTTCTTCGCAGATTATAATATTTCATTTTTATGACATGAGCTTTCGAAATTGCTAAGACCGCCGTCTTTTTTCATGTAAACAACCTTTAAATTAACGTTTTCGTCGTATCCCCTGTTCGTTCCTTTGCACCCTCACCTAGAAACAAGTTTATCACAGACTAGTGAACAAATCACTAAGAAATTAAACAACTGTTTTAAGGAATCAGCGAGACAACGGTTGTAATCATGCCATTCATACGACTTTGAGACAGCTTCAGTTATGCAACTTGCCTAGCATACATGATACACGGATTGCCGTTGTATGGAGATTGAGGAGCTAATATGTTTTCTCATTACGTTTGACTTGAATTTCGTTTAATTGAAGCGTTAATAGTTTTTGGTACATGCAGTGAGTTCGATTACTATATACTACAGAAAGTTAAAGTTATTTATTAGTTTTCCTTAGCCAGAATCCTAATGAATATTGGATTCTGAGCTTGTGAATTATTTTTACATCACATAAGCATCCGTTAATGTGACGGGAAGAATTGATATGTAACTATATATAGACGTCAGTATTTATGGCTGATTTTTACCAGTGATTCTACTTACGAGCGTTTCCTTCGTTCTCTTCTTGGGTGATTCTCTGATCCACTCTCATTTTCTGCTCATCATTCTTCCCTCTCCCCCGCTTGCTTTATAGTTATTTATGGGTAACCTTATCGTTTAGTGCTTGACAATTTGAACTTGTGTAAATTCATTATAAAAGATTTCATTTTCACAGTTCAAAACATTGCCTTTTTAAGTATGCTTTTGTTTCCTAAATTGGTATGGCATTATTATTGTGCAACTCAGAAATGTATATATTGTTAAATTTAAATATTTTTCCTGTCAATATTCATTTTGTTTTTAAACAAATACGTGAATAATCCCTAATCTAAGGTCGAAACGTTGTGTCCGTCTATGAGGGTTTTGTAATTTCTTTTATAAGACATATGGTGGGATGGGGATTATATTAAGTTATTAAATACAGTATTAAACCCCACGTTGGGCGTCAATTGTAATAATTTTAGGAGATAGTTATATTTATTAGATATATTATTAAGCTCCACTGTAGAGTGACGATTTATAAGTCATGAAGGGATCAATTTATGAAGAGTTCGAAAGAGAGAAGAAAAGATTTAATTTATAATTCTTAATTTAATAACAATAAAATTTAAACAATAGCATTGACTTAATTGATATATAAATAGGAAGAACGGTTAAATAATAAATTTATATTGATACTCGATCAAAATCAGGGTGGGCTGAACCAAAAGGCAAATAGTCATTATTGTGGCAAATAGGTGTGACAGTATGCACTCAATAAAGTCAAAGTTAACGAAACCCGCGAGGACTGCAACTGCATTGTCTGGCGGCCTTTTGCTCTGGTCTGCATCGGTATGTTTTGAAGGCGCCGGCTAAGTCGATTCTCGTTGACTGAACTGGCTGCACGGATGACGCCTTGGCCAAAAACAGCGGAGGATCCTACCAAAATCTATATCAGCCTAGGTCTGAAGAACTCAACAGCGACTCGCAATTTTTTCATGCCTCTCCATTTTGATTGTCTCGCTGGCGTCGCAATTTTCTCTGCTCTCTCCCCAGCGGCTAGAAATTTTCCCTCTCTCTCCCCGTCTCCCTAAATCTGTCACTGTCACCTCGGTAGGTTTCCTAAATCCTCGTTCTTATTTTCAGTAGCCAACAATTCAATTTCAAATAACGCCCATTGGCTAGTATTTCATCAATTGCAGCCAATAAGAAAATTTTCAGTCGCAGATCTGAACGGTTTTTATTAATAACAGTAAATACTTTACAATTATTTACGATCATTAAATATCTTACAAACTAGAGCAAACTAGGGAGCTTATCTTAGAAGCAGAAATACATACATACACAGTACAAGGTTATTGACAAAAGGTAAAAAACAGGGTTAACCGTTTTTAGCTTTACCTGGAAATCCCCGCTGGAACTATATATCCGCCAGAGATGTTGTTCCGTTCTCAACCAAATCTTTTAAATTCCTTGCTGATTTAGTTTTCTTCTGTGCTGTCACGGATAAGAGCAAGCATTCCGCCCATTATCCAAGTGTTCACAGTCAATTTCAAACTCCAATCTCTTGCTTTCCAACTTATTACTCTTTAACGTCCGCTGCTTAATACCTACTGCTTACTATCCACTCTTAATCACTGCTTAGTGTTCACTCGTCAATCCGGACTGTCCTAAATCCTTAGTGCATGAAAAAATCAATTTTTCCTCCGTTTCTATCACCTCGTCCCCAGTCTATTATTTCACTTCCTTCGGTGGGGGGACCTGATCTTCTCCAATCAAAAGTATGTCTTCCCTCTCTTCGAGGAGCCATTCACTCCATTCCACCGATATTTTCGGGAAACACCATGTCTCGCCAGATTACAGGTTTCCCGGAATCTCAATGAGTTTGAAAACCCAAGCCAGCGCCAACTTGTCTAGGTTTTATTACCTTGTCTATTACCTTCTTCAACTACCCTACACCGCTTGCCTTTGATTTCGTACCACCAAATTCCACATGTAATTGTGTTTACAGTTGATATTCGCAAGTTCAGGTAACCGTGTGATAAAAATATATATTTACTAAACTTTTTTCAGTTTACTTTATTTGAAGTTCCCATTGATGGTTACAGGTTATATTTTCATAAAATTATTGATGTATTAAAAAATCACAATTGTATTAGTAGCGCTGGAATACTTGATTAAGTACAATTACACTTTACCTCGCAATTCAGCTTTGGTATCAGAGTTGGTCTGTACCAAAGACAACGGGACTTCCATTGCTGATGGCCATGGACCTTTTTTCATCCCCTCTTCCCTCTTCATGTTTCTATTAAACTGCAATTAATGAACTGGCTAGAACTCAACACAACAAACGAATAAGACGTTAGGGACAAAAAAAATGGATATTTATCTTGATATGCAGTGTTCTGATATTGTATAATGTCTGTTGCAGCGGCGTTCCAGCATGTGAGGGATAACATAGAGGATCTGAATGGACGGGTTGGCGCCAATGACACCGACCTCATCTTCCTCAAGGCGCTCATGGACAGCCCCATCATGCGCTCTCTAGTCAAGGTATGCAAAACTCATATTATGATGATTTATGTTCTCAAAGGTTCTTCAAGGTTTGTGTTGAAAAAATTATTACATTTTAGATTTTTAAATATTCGAACCATTAAGCGTCACAAATATTTGATGAAAAAGGTTAAACTTAAAACTTATGCTTTTCTTAGGAAGGTCAATCATTTTTATCAAAAGATTGAGTCGATCTATTGACGCGCGCTTCATTCAGCTCTTCAATCTTTTGTCCAAACCTCATTTGTAGTGGGGTTTCCGTAATGGAAGGTATTATTCCTTATTTTGCGAGTGAAATTGTGTTTTTTTTGTGTAGCTACTTTTGCGTGGCGCTTCACATAGTGTGCCTACATAAGTATTATTGAAATAATTGTATCAAATACATATTTAGGCTTCCCTGTCTTGACTTTAGTTGCACTAAAGCCGTAAAACAGTAAACGATAGTGATCAAAGGAGTGAGAAACTGCTTCGTTCATGACCATTTACTCTGCGCAAATCGGAACCAGAAAACTACAGCACACTTTACCAGTAGAACCAATGAGGTTTTGATTATTTATTAGAGTTTGTGCGGCCAAAAGTAGAAAAATAGGACGCTAATATATGTGAAGCGATTCCTGCGACTCAAGAACTTTCCATCACATTGAGGCACATACATTCTGGCATGGATTTTGGAAGACCTGACATTCATAAGTGTCATTGCTCTTAAAACTCTGGAACTCATCATAATGAAAACTTTCATATTCAAAGACATTACTCGCATATCAATAAAAACAAAAAAGAATAAATAAAAGGAAATGTAAATACAATAAAAACAAGACAAAATATGTAACATACAACAAAAATTTAAATTGAAAAAAAGCGCCTTCTTCAATTATTTACGTCAGTCATGGCTTCCTTCAATTTTTTGTTATTCCAAAATTTGAAATTAAAAGAAAATGGATGATGATGAAGAAATTTCGCTTACATATTTTAATAATAGGAAGTATATAATATTATACATTATTTTATATTACATTTTATAAAAAATTCTATTTCATACTGGTGGGAAAATACAATCTGAGAAGCCCATATAAATGGTAAACATCATTTTTTCTCCTCATTATGGAATATTACAGTATGTAGCTTCATTCTTCTATAAGCTTTCAATCTGATTATTTATTGTCCTTGTTGTTTTTTGTTTTTAATGCTTTACTGTGTCTTCTGAAAAAATGAGGAAGCAAGCTGCCTAAAAGCTTAATATCGTATTCTGTATTTAAGGACAGTAGTTGTGTTTTGTCTGCTCTTGACGCATATCAGGATCAGGATATCGCCGATCTATTGTACCTATATCCGCTCTTCCCCATTTCGTATACAGTTGGCTCTCCATTATCCGCGCGCCGTTTAACTGCTTTGCGGCTCAACCACGGCATTATATTTTTTAACAAACAAAGACTCTGTGAAATCAAACTCGGGCATCTGTCTGCCAATATACAGTCGTGGGAGGAAGGAGAGTTACGTTGAAGGAAGAATACGATCCGTCTCTCACTGAACTGCATTCCTCAGTTATTGTTTAGAATGGTATAATTCTGCTCTAGAATGATATAAACCAAAATAGGCTACGTACCGCACTATCCTTATTAATTCTATATCAATATGACTTGTTTGTATATGTGTAGTTCGGTTTATCCACAGCTTCTCCCCATCATCAACGCGGATAATCGTGAGACTATTGTATTTGTTTACCGTCTTCTATGCATTCATCTATCATTCTGATATTAAATTAAATACTTTCCAGTTACCATAAGAAATTCCATTATTGTATACCACAACAACTAGAAGAAGAAATGCCATTTTTAGATTATCTCTTTACGATGTCCAGGAGAACATTTTACGTTCTTCGATAAGAGAAGTCTAAAGCAAGACATCGGTATCCTATGTATAAGATTCATGATATGGGAAACAAGATTCAACTAATTCCAACGTTCATTCGGAATCTATTATCATCACGCAAACTTACTGAACGCTCATTATGTTTTGACGACAAAATATCCTTAATGAAATGCCTCAGGGGTAATCCAGGCGATGTAATGGTATCCAAGTGTGCATCTTCTTTTGCGGGGGCTGAGATAATGTGATCTCGCTCCCTGACCCACACAGCAGGAGGTCAAATGCTTGTTATTGCACGTAGGCTTCAGGCCAAGAAGAGACCTTCCCAATTATAAGTTTTAAGTGACTCACTCAAGAGCTTGGAACTGTATTGCAGACAGGATTTTCGTGATACATGATGTGCAAATAAACGTCTGAAGGTAAGTAGGCCATATTGCAAAATCTAAACGCATTAGTCTGAATTTTTTATAATAATACAAGTTAAAGCATCTCTTAACATGCGCTGCACCAGAATACACTCTTTTGTTTATTTGCCGACTCTTTCGTAGTACAACCTTTTAGCGAAGTTTTTGGTCAGACTTTAATCTGAACTTTGACTTAAAATTTTGATTATGTAAGCTGTGACTCGCCCATGATAGGCTGTCGATTTACGGAAGAAGATCTTAAGTGATACGATAACGGGAATAAGAAGTTAGTTACATGCATGTTTACACTGTAAACGGCGAATCCATATTATGCAACTTCAAAACAAGTGGAACTAATGTGTTAAAAAAGTTCAGTCTTTGGCTTCATGTGAAACGTAATCATCATGAAAAGTACAAAGCGTCTGTTAAAAAAATATTTTCGAAACCATTGACCATTATCCGAAGTGCATCAGAAAAGCATGCAAGCAGGTGTTGAGCGTATAGTTTACGGATTGAAGTGATAATAGACACTCCATTAAGGACTATTTGCTGTTTTCCATTTTATTTATTAAAATAATTTTAATTTGCACCGTATATTTTAAATAATTTGTAAAATTATAGGTTTCTTGTAAATAATTTAGATACAAATAAACAAGTTTTATATATACTTATATAAACGTTAAATGTAATTCATAAAATAATATTTTAACCGGAGCGGAGCTGGAACAAAGATTTTGATGAAGGAGCGGAGCAACTTAAAAAGAGATCTCTCCAAAGACCTGTTTTTATGAATTTTTTAAATACCAATACAACCTCAGACACTGGCATTTAACAGGAAATCCATCATTACTACAATTTTTTGGTATTATTAAATTAGAAGTACGAATTTTCAGTTAAAACGATGTTCATCTTTTAGTTGAAAATCTCATCCTCTGAATATGTATGTCTTCTGAGATTATTCTCTTAATAGATGTTCTGTTGTTTTAGATGTTTCCATTTTGTTTTAATCATATCAGTCGCAGTCTATAATTAATGTAACTTCTCGTTTCCTAATCCTCATCCCTGTACTTGTTTATAGTTATTAATTATGACTTCTTTCGTTCTATCCTTTATGTAAATATTCTACTCTTCATCTAATAAGCAAGGATTATTATGAAAAATTTCTTTTTATTTGTGAGCCCCATAATGAAACTAGTATAATTTTTAGTTTTATCTTTCGATAACTTAAAGATATAAAAATACAAATTATATCGGTATTAAATTGTTCTATTAATCTGAAAATCAATTTGAAGAGTTCATTAATACCTGGGGAGAATTCGCAGTTATTTTATTTAATTAGTTTTAGTGCGCCTGCAGTCTGGCCTGCCTGACCTTGTTATTTGCTCAGGGTGTTTCCTATTGGTCAGAATGCCATCAACTCCTGTCTTTATTCTCTGCTCGAATTCTCCATGCCAATTTCAGCTCAGATTATATATTGCGGGGAACATGATACTTTTGGAATATTATTCTCTTTTTTCTTTATTTCTCCCTGTCTCGTAACCGATTTCAAGAGGAGTTGCCACTACTTGAAAACCATCTACGTATGTAACCTCTCGTCATTACTTTTCTTTACTGAAGCACACATGTCAAAATACTTTACACTTTTCGCCTTTACGATCCGAAGATAACAGAAAGTAACTTGTTCTCTGAATAAAGCTCAATAACATTCCTTGTAGAAAACAATATTACTGGCGCGAATACCGTATTGTAATTTGGATTAATTGGTGATCATCGGGACAATATTTTCACAAATCAGGAAAATACGTGGATAATCGGCTTATAGTGTGACTTTAAGGCTATTCAAACTTTTTAAACTTTTCGTCCATCTATGCCGATAAACAATGTCCTAGGCCAGTCGCAATGAGTGATCACGGGGTTGATTTTATCACCAATATAATTTTTGACAGCCTGTAGTTCTGTCTACTTTGAATTTTGCTGAAATTTTTTCCGACGTTACCGTAAACTTCTACGATTGGCGAATGTGACTTTTATGTATTAACTTTGATGGTTTAACTTCTACGAACTCAATTAAAATCGCGGTCAAGCATAAGATTTTAGGCCTTGTTATGGAAAAATATTCTTATGCTGCATCATTTTATGAACCGATTTTCAGTAGCTCTTTAGACAATCCTTTCGGGACACTCAGTATCTTCAAATTATTAATATCATGTTTCAGTATACATTTCTATCTCATCCATTCTACGTATAAGTGCACAGAAATGGAGGAAATATCAGCTCTGTGTATCTTATCAAATATACTGCGTTAAATGCCTTTTCATATATTCCACATGAATAATATACGTTCTCGTCTGTCAGTAATTGAAATGCAATGCAGCTATGTAAAATTACTCGAAATTATATCATATGAATTATGTTATATTCCAAACACTAATTTTAAACAATTTATTCGTCTATGAAGTGCTAATAGTTACGTTTCGATTTCATTGTGTTGCGTTTTAAAGTTCATAAGAAATTACATTTTAGCCGGTCAAATACTGTTCTTGGTTGTTATTACTGCAAAGTTTCTTTCCTGATATATTAAATCGAATGTGCTTTACCTTTCTCCTAAAAGTTTACTCTTGACTTGATATGGACAAATCATAGAGCCTTCATTGTAATTTGATAATGTAGACATCAAATTATGAAAAATTACTGAAAATTGTTAATGCGGTTTGGAGTTTATCCGTCAGACATATTACACATTAGTGTTTTAGTGTCTATTGATAGTTTACTGAATAAGCTCTTCTTTTACAAAAGGTCGCTTATCAGTTATAACCGATGAATCACTTTTTTCTGAAAAGAGCTTTTGTTTCCTTTCCCATTTCTGCTGGTAAAAATCGTCTAAGAGCTTATTCCTCTGTACTAATATAAAAATACAACATATTAAAAATAATAATTATATGACTCACGAAGACCTCGTTCATGGAAGTGACACTTTATAAGCAGCAAGTTACTACCATTTCTGTAACGAGAAATAGTAAATAATAATTACCAATTAACATTAGTTACAGACACCACTTACTCTTTTCAGTGACATAGAAAGAGGAATACAATTACACCAGTCTAAAATTTATTAACGGTAACATAATTTATTTCATCTGGAAATTAGTTAAATTAAATTAATATGACCAGATATATTATTTTTTCAATCGAACATACTCCCAGTTGTGTCAAAAGCTCTACCGTACTTACAACATTCTATCGGCTTTTATATACTTAATATTGAACACAGGATTGCCTGTGGGAGTTTTCTCTCGCAGGCATTTCTCCCCGTGAGTGACTGCGAGACTCGCCTGATTATGTCGGGAATGCCTCGTACTCTCTCACATGACGAGGCACCTTCACCTATTTTAGGAGGTATATATACTGGGATCGATGACCTTGGGAATAAGGTTAGAGTTGTCCGTTGATTCCATTGGATCAGTCGGCCAACTGTCTCCTAAAACTGGTGCAGACACGGAGAAGGGAATGCTGCGACCCCACAGCAAACTCGTCTCCCGTCATTCGGAAGGGCGTGAGAATAATACCCAATACCCGACCTACCTCATTCAGATTTTATAGGGTTTTCTCTGCAGCTCTTTAGGTGAAACACCGGGTAGGATCCTTAAACCATAGCCCGGGGGCTCTAGTTAACCCTTGGCTACCTTGCTCTAACTTCCGCATCCCCCTTTTTCAATTTCCTTCCTATGCTATTAAAGGGGAGTTGCTGTTTCAGGATTACCCTCATGAAGCCTGTTAACCCCAAAAAATTATATACTTAAATACTTTATTATCCCAACACCTTATTGATGCAATATACAGCCTACAAACAATTAAATGCGGTGTGTTTGGCGAGTATATTGGTTAACGCAGCACTATTGACGAGTAACTCGTTTATTGGCTATGAGACTGAGCTTCAAAGAGACCTTTCTTAAATGCTTTGCTAATGGAAGGTAAACTAATAGGGTGCGGTCGAATCGGAAGAGTCTTGTCTTTCCTTTACATCCTGTGTGTTGCACAGAAAGCTAACACACTACATTCTACCTTCCGAAATTTTCGAATTAAGGCAACGCAAATTGTATTTTTCTAATAAGAATCATCTTGTGGAAAATTACTACATTTATTGCAGCGGAAATTCTTAATAAATGATATCTCGTGACTTATTTGAAGAGAATAGCTATGTATTTGACCGTAAATATGACGCTTAGCAAAGACAGTGGGTCGGTCGATTCTATTCTTGAAAATTTTGTAGGTTTAGTGTTTTAGTTATTATGATTATTTTTGTTTAACGTCGGCCTTTACTGGTACGAAGCTATTACCGTCAGAAGAGAAATGAAAATGTAGCCAGTCGAGTGTTTGAGCCTAGAAATAATTTTTTATGAGCATTGTCGCTGAACATATCAGGTTACTTCCATTTAAAAGCAGTAAGTAGAATTTATTAGAAAAATGTAACGTAAAAAGCTGCTCGATATAAAAATATTAAAATTTAATTATGTAATCGATTTAGTGTTGAATCACGTTGTCGTTATTCGTTCCAGTCTATAGAAATTCTTAATCTGTCCGTCTATGAATTTTACTACTATTCAGATATTTCCCTTTCTTAATGATCAACTAGTTGCAGTTATTACTTGAAGCTATCTGTAACAAATCGTTCATTCCGTTCCCTTACAAGTTGTAGTCATTACTCAGAAACAGGTAACAAATACCAACGAAGGATTTATGTTAACTAAAACAAAATATTTACTCTGGATGCCTTTAAGGATGCGCACGGCGTTGACGTCACTCGTCACTTCACTTCCGTTACGCTCATATTTTCCACTTTTACACATTGTTGGGTCTGTCTATATTACATTGTTTCTATGAGAAGGGATAGATTAATATGCCACGTTTTGGGACATGAGGGTCTTGTAAAATTGTCATTAGAGGGATGTGTGTGTGTGGTAAGAACAGAAGAGGGAGGAAGGATCGAATCCGCTAAACAGATTAGAGAGGATGTGGCTATGTAAAAATGAAAAGGCTTGCGTAGGATTGGTTAGCATGGAGGATTGCATCAGACCAGACTTAGGACTGAATACTACAACAAACGAATATATTCTTGATTCACATTTCGGTTGACGCTGCCCTCGTAGGCAGTTTGGATTTTTATACATTCAGCCCATTATTTTCATATTGTAAGTTTCATTATTTTTTATTACTAATTTTATTAATATTTTGATATTTTCTTAATTTTTAATGTATATTTTTTATAATTTTTATAGTAACATTACGTGAGGAAGTCCCATATGTGGTGGCGAAACGACGGTTCAACTAAATAAAAACTTTGTATCTGGTCGTTAATTTTTTTCATGTAATTATTGGACAAACATGTTAATTGATTTACTTAACATAAAATTTTAATTTACATTTCAGGGCACAAATTTGTTTTTATCAGTAATTTGATTATATTTTTGGGGGTTTAGTTCCTTGCATCATCTCATTGATGTCGTTATATTTCAGTGTTATTTCCTCTCTTCGTCAAATTTCGGGCTGAACTTAATCAGATGGTCAACTTGTAATATGGATATTGCACGGTGCAGATCTTATTATGTTGATTAGGTCTATTTTCTCAACTGAGAAACATCTCAATAACGCTGTTCCTACCATTTGTCTTACTCCCGTTAATGTTTTCACTTCTTCCTCAACGTATTTGATCAAATTCATGTTGCATCATTAGTCTTTAATAAATCAATAACTTATAATTATTCACTCTTTAAACTTAGGTGCGTTTTACACAGCAAACGACAGTAGGTATAAGACAATATTAGACTTATTTGGAAAATCTTGCTTTAAAAAAATGGCTTTATAGTACAAGGAAGTTCAATAAGATATTTTTACTAATTAACACGACATAAGAATTAGACCAAGTATATTAACAATAAAATTTTGTCCTGAACGGAGCCCATCACCTTTTTATCTTTGAATACTAATGGATGGGAAAGAGCTTTTCAGTGTTAAATGAGCTCACTGTTGCAACATATTTTCCATTCCCTGTGGAGTATAGCCTCGCGTTCATTGGTGTACACGGATTTCGAAGCTTTCGTGTTATTGATTGATATTTCGTAGAAACGTCGGCCGGGTAAAGAAATTTACACCACTTACATCTGACAAAAGATCTCTGAAATTAGTAGTTGCGTGTGATAATGAAGAAAAATCCTTGGTTTTAAATCACTCACACAATTAAATAAAACTGCAAAAAAAATTCATTGTAATTTTCATTAAATTTTTTGAGGAGCTTTCGGCATGTGCCGTAGTCAACTACAGTTTCAAAATCAAATTAATTGAAACATTACAAAACATAGTATATTAAATTTATTCAATATAAAATCGCATATGTTTTAAATCCTAAATCTGATTTATATCCAAGGGATTTTTCACCATTATCACCTAAATTAAAATCAGCCATTTAGTATTAAAACATTCCTTGAAGTAGTTGCGTTTACAGCGATTATGCATATGATATCTGATTCTGTTTTAGTGTCATGATTTGCCGCTGAAAATATAAATTTATTTATTAATGAGACAATAAACGGACATCCAGTCCGATTAAACGTCCAGATATCCTTAACAGAGACTGATAATGAAAATCTCAAGTGTATCGTAAAGAAATGGGCCAATAATATTAAGTAGGCAAATTGATGAATAATAATCTTTTTTTATGTAAAGAGAAATAAAAATGTGGTAACTGAATATAGGGAAAGTGTAAAAGACGCTACCGTTTAATATGAGTTGATACACACACACACACACATATATATATATATATATATATATATTCGGGTTACTTTCCTGCGCAATACGTGGTTCATCTTCGTATTTCTTAGAAACCTCGCGGGTGAGTCTCAAAATGCTATCTTCATTGGTATTCACACCGACGTTTTGGTATGTTCCAAGTCTCTCTCACCTGTTCTTGGTATTTGCCCTCACTTTCAAAGCGCTTGCAAAGGTCTACCAAATTTTCGGAATCTCTGATAATTCATTTTCTGTATTTACTACATTATCCCAACCTTCATCGTATTACAGTTACATATCAGTTACAAAGAAATGTTAGGATTTTTCTCGAGTCCCAATGCCGGGTTGTTACCTCAAATAATTACACAAATTTATTCATTTATTGTAAGAGTATATTTTTAACCATTTTTGTAGCATCAATATTATAGTTATTAGTGCCTTATACAATTTTAAATTTACAGTTACATATACACTTTTAACGTTAAATTTTCTATATAGAATTTTTAATTTACAATTATGTATTCAGTTGTAGTTTAAAAATTAATATAAAATTATAAATTACAATGCAGGATACAATTTAGTTTTTTAGGAACTTCATTAAATTTTCTTGGGCATTTGTCCCTGGCACAAAACCCGTTGATGTCATTTTCTTTCAGTTTCTTTTCGGTCTTCGTCAAATTTCGTAGAGTTCATGTCAGGTGTTCAACAGTAATCTGGATGTTTCACTGGTCACATATCGGTGGGTTCTCTTTTGTTGTTAAAATGAGAGTGAAAGTTGATGGGTGCAGCAACATGAATATGGCTGTATATGGCTCTCGGTGCACGGGAGATCCTAGATCCTCACACCTGGGAACAGGTATCCGTCCTCATAACGGCACGCATTCCTCTGACTTCGCAAACAGTGACGATGACTACCAATCGTTAGCATGTCTCAGTGAACCTTCCATTTCTAAATATTATCTTTTCTATGTCTAGAAAACTTCTAAAACGACGATTAACGCCGTATACGAATTGTAAGCTGAAGAAAGACCTCTTAATATACCAGGAGCTTACGATCTCGTGGAAAGAAGAAATGTCACGGATAATATCATTTTATTCGACATTCAGACAGAAATTCAACAAGTTTTGAGGTGCTCAGGTATAACTTGAAATTTTGATGCATTGCCGGAGCAGGTTCTTCCCATTCCACCAACACCCATTGTGAATCAAAGTAGTAAAAGGATGTAGGGATCGGTTCGTTGTCTTCGTATACGACGGTGGCAGAATAATAATTACAGGACCGTGAGAAACAAAATGCTTTTTCACTAATTCATGAAACTAATTTAATTAATTTTAAACCACACACAAAAATAACACTGCCCTTTCCAGATGTAACAAGAATAAAATCCATCAAATACACACAGATAATATTACAATTATTCATGAATGTGATCATTCTCACAATCACAAAATATTAGATATAAAGTGGGGATACAAGAAAGTTTTACAAATATTTTAAATCCATTACAAATTTAATAACCTAAATCCCAGAATATGTATAATTACAGTACGAGGTTAACCAATTTAAAAAAACACACGAAAACAGAATTTTAATGTTGATTTTCGACCTAGAGTATTCTTACATAGAAAGGCAGCCAACATCAAAACCAGCTTCACAACTTTTGTATTGTGTACTGTTATTTAAGCATCATTACTAGGGCTCACATCAATTTTTAGGAGAACAAGGCTTTTTTTTGTTTATTATTTTAGGTTAGCAGGCTAGATGAGGATGATCCTGAAACAGGCAACACCCTTTTAATATCATAAGAAGGGAATCAAAAAAGGGGGGGTGAAGGAATCCCCAGAAGGTAAAGCCCATTCCCCATTCTGGAGAGAAACACCTGCGACAGCTATGCTCCCAAGGGTGTCATTCAGAGAGAAGATTATTGTTATTATTTTGGTACACCAGGGTGATTCGGGATCGCTTTTTTCTGGGTAACGGGCTACATTGGGGAGAACCTGAAACAGGTAACTCCCCTTTAACGGCGTAGGAAGGGAATTTAAAAGGTAGAATGGTTCTTTTTTTTGGGGGGGGAGGTTAAGTTACATGAGGGTGATCCTGAAACAGGCAACTCCCCTTTAATATCATAGGAAGGGAATTGAAAAGAGGGGTATGCGGATGGTAGAGCAAGGTAGCCAAGGGTTGACTAGGGCCCCCGGACTATAGTTTAAGGATACCACTTTTTGTGGCGGGGGGGGGGGATTAACAAGCTACATGAGGGTGATCCTGAAACAGGCAACTCCCCTTTAATAGCATAGGAAGGATCCTACTTTTTTTGGGGGGGGGGGTTAAGCTTTTTTTCATATGTAAGTCAAATGATAACACCGTTTTGACGTTATCGTATAAAATAAAACGAAAGAGCACTTACTACTCGTGTACTCGAACTCTATGTTGAATTTAGTTTTAAAAAAGAAATTATCGTAATAATTTTTTTGTTCGTGTGTTTCATGCTCGCTTATCTTTAGAGTCAGTGTTAAATCGCTTTCACGACTCGGCGGCGTTGAACTGGCTGTGTACATCGACAGAATACGCACGGGAAATAAATCTTAATATTCGGATTAAGCAAAGTGAGTCGGCGTGTGCCTGCTTCTTCATGCCGGAGAACAAGTGAAATTTGTTTGGAAAAGCTTAGGTGTTTTCAGTTCATTTTATCATTCTTGAGCAATTCCAGAACGGCCTGTGCAAACGCAGAAGGAACGAATACTTTTTAACAGTTTATCAGCGTTGTCGTAGCCGATGTTTTTGACATATTCACTGGCAGCTGTCGGTCTCTTGTTTAAACAAATGTCAATCTAGAAGTTGAGACGTTTCACCTTTTCAATTTTGATTTGCGACTTGTATGACAGTTTCTCGTTTTCGCTTTGAAACATGGCTACTTTGTTTTCCGGGCGCTCTTCAGTCATCTATTAAGCCCACATCCTCTACTAAGGATACCAAAATAATATTTCAACGAAACGTAGACACTGTGCAAAGGTCAACAAACCTGGAAGTTATGCTCTGGTGACTAAACTGAGGCTAGAGTTTCGACTGGTTGAAACCCACGCTGCAGAGGTGTACTAGAGGGGTTTTATTTCTGACTGCTATTTCGCCTCAGACTCGGTAGAACGCGAATGGATACTAATTTATAAATTCAGTTTTGCTGCAATTTTACTGTTTCACTTTTATACGTTTAATTCGAGGTACGTCTATGAATATTTAACAATTGGTGAGAAACTATTTTTTAAATTACATTTCAGTGCATCACAGAGCTACAACGGGTTCATAGACTTAACTAGGAAAACTGAATTCAGTGTACTATATTTTCGTGGTTTTCTGAGTGTAATCATGGTCACAAGAAACTTTTTTAAAACGTATTAAATAAAAGTAAAATGAAGATCAAGATCCATCCATTTGATTGGTCAACGTCGTTCTCAGATAATATTCAAGAAAAAAAAACCACAACCCAGTCTTCAACAAATTAATGACCGGTAATTTTCAACCTATTTGAGAAGAGAAAATAATCATTTTTACCTATATGAGTTGTATGTATACTAACCTAATGTCCACATGTAAAGGGGTTATCAATAAGGGCAGGTCGATATTAAAATGGAATAAAACAAGCTGTGTGCCTTTCAAATAAAAACAAATGGAACTGGTGGAGAATTATCCCTCATCCTCTGATTGGTGCTGCGAAAGGAAGGGAAAACTACTACATAATTACAAAATTTTAATTAATGGGTTGTAAAAATCTATATAAAACGAAAGGGAATGCTTTCATTACATTACAAAAGTGTCAATGATAAAGGCTATAAATTAATTACAAAGCCGGGAGGGGCTTAATCGTGATGTATTAAGTTTGGGGGATAACTTTCCTCTTTAGCCAAAAGAATTTCAGTTATACCCCACACACAGTTTGTTTTATTTCATTTAAACAAATACCTAATATGTTTAACGTGAGGTTTTTCTGCTCAACTTCCGCTGAGTTAGCAGTGAAAGATTATTTCTTTACGTGTCTTAGAATCATGATAATTATCTGTAAATGAGCAAAATAAGACGTTTTCCCCTGAGTCGCGCATTCAAATCACTCAGATTCGGTTTTAAGAAACTGATAAATTATTCCATCAGTGTGAGCAATCTATTAAATTAGAATGATTAAAAAATATTAACCTTCATTTTTTTATCGTCTTTGGATATTTTCAGTTTTTATTCCAGAATATAGTTGGGTAAAAGTCGGGTTTCAAAGCATAACCAAGGGCCGTGATTGAAAAAATGCTTCTAAAGAAAACGGAAACATACACTTACGTATTTTAAAAAACATTCCTAATTTTTTAAAATCTTGTGTTCCATAATATAACTGATGACCGTAGCAAAAAGTAAACACAGCAGCCACGTTCCGCGTAATGCAATACACATGGCTATTTCTTCTTTCACTTAAAAATGATAAATAATAAATACAAATGTATAAAACTATGATAATCTGTTTCTATTCTCTGGATTTTGGGGTAACGCAAAGATGTAGATAGTAAATGTTTCCTTGTATGCAAAAATTTCTCAGATAGGAGAATTTGTTCTTAATCGCCTTGAAACGTATGATGTAACTATAAATAAAGGACCACAGTTTCTCACTTTCTGAGGCCTTAGCATTATCCGATATTCGTCAAATTTGATCTATAATAGTTATCAGTAATTATTATTCTGTTTCAAATTAAAAATTTCTAAAATATGTTTTCCGCTTATTCTTATTAATCTGAATATTATTCTTGACAAAGTATTACGCACGCAGTATTTTTGAAAAGTATGAAGTGAATCTCGTTCGTAAATGTTTTGAGTGTTTTCTCCACTGCAAGTAGTAAATTCAAAATAATTTCAAAACTCGGTGATAGTATCGAATTTCGAGAAGGGGCAATGGAAAAGAATTTGGACGAAGCACATGTAAAAGCTAGAAGTGCTGACAATCACTGGCGGCATGAATAAATTTCTACCTACTTTCTTATCTGCTTCTGCTCACAGAACAGCGTTGCCAGTTTCGTACATAAAGAGCTTGAATCCGGTGCTCAACCATGCTTTTCTGCCAAAAAACATTCAACAGAGTTAGCAAAAGATGGAAGCCAAAGAGATCGGTACAAGTCGAAAGCGATATAGAAGTAGAAAATATACAAGTAAGTGTTTCGTTGTGATCGTAGACGTAGAAATTGACCTTTCATATATTCTGTAACACTAGCAAAGTGTAAAAGTAAAACTGCCTTTGTTGCAAGTAGAAAACAATACCAAAGATCCGAAAAAGTACTAGCACCTTTCGCCAATACTACAACAACCGTTTCAACAATCAATTCTCTAAATAACACTTGTTTACAGACACAAAAGAGATGAATATGTACTCAATATATTAAATACCGTGCTGAATAACTCTTATAAATCCCCAAATATACAATCCTTAGTTGATTACTTTCGCTTAATACGTTAGAGGGAAATAGTTTCGAAGCCTCGTATTGGAATAGATTACAATTACATCTAAGCTTTACATTCTGCGATTTATTTGAATTATGAATAGTACACTTTTTTTAAATTAAACTTTGGAGTAACGAAAGTTACGTCGTAACCCGATACGACAGAGCGCTGATTAGAAGCCACAACATCGACTCTGAAGAAAGGTAGAATAAAGTCGATGGAACCCGAGAGAACTGCTAAGTACGCAGTTTCTCTAACCATCTGAGCTATCCTATGTCCCAAGTTCCGTACGAGTCTTTCCCGCGTGTTTTGTAAACGTCTGTGTCTCAGGCTTAACTAAATTCTATTGGATAAAGTTTTCCAAGTTTTCGATAGCACGTGACGTTTCGATCACATTCTGGCCAGGTAATGATGGAAACGCTGCGTACTGTCGAATCCATAAAGGACTATCCAGTTTCTACATCGGGAATACCTTCGTTCTACAATTTTCTATTCAAATTCTTTCACAGTCTCACGGAGAAAAAACTGTTATATAATTTGATCAAGACTAATTTAATTATATAACAATAATTATTAACCTTATGCTTTACAAAAAGTTTAGTGATATTTAAATATTGAAATAAAGAAGTTTATGAGCAATATTTTAACAGCCGAAGCAGACTCAAATGTTATGTGGTTTATCTTTACTAAACTTTTTCATTGCAATGCAATTTTTATTGATCAACTCAGTTAATATTTTTGATAGCTTATTTGGCCATTAATCATACACGAATTAATCAATTAGCCCTGTGAGAGGATTCTTCATATAAAGAACTGCGACTTGGATTTGTATTTGAACTAATAATTTCAACTTGCCAACGCTCCTACTTAAGCAACAATGTTGCGTACACGTGTGAATGATTTAGGAAGACCAGACGAAGTGTTGCATTTCGCTATCGATACTGATATAGTAACGAAGAAAGCTGTAACTATTAAAGGTCTAAGGTTTTCCTTATGAATAGAATTAATAAAAGCTTATCGGGATACAACCCACGTCATCTTCGTAAACAGCGACGTTTCGATGGCAAGTTCGGCCATATTGAACCTAGAAAAAGATGATCCAGAAACCTTTATTAAAAGCTATAACAACTAATTAATGAAACACGTTGAATGTAGTAGAGATTATAAATTAATGAAATAATTCCTACAGTTGATGTGAGGTGAAACAACACTAGGCTCTATAAAAGTGTCAAACCTTGCGTCCGCCTCCAATATTTTTCTTTTGCGGTGAGTTAGTACTTTTCCCTGCTAAACAGTAAATTCAGAAACGAATTTCACGAGGAGCTAGTGAATGACGCAAGATTCATTTCATTGTCTCTCGTAACACTCTCCCATGTTGATGTGGGAAACTGTTCTCATTTGTAAGTGTGAGACTTGACCCTGAGGTACAAGGAATCGACCTTACTCAAGGTGACTCCGCTACATCCTTTCCCGTAATTGAACTTGTCACCAAGGATTCTTCACTTATAGCGAGCCACATTTTCTTCAATAGACAGGTGACGATTCTCAAAGAGTTCGGGTGTGTCTTGCTTACAAAACTCTCGTTATTAATTTTCGAAAATATTGACAAGGAGATTCAGCACATATCTTTAATAAGTCTGAACACTATAATCCGAGCAATGAATCCTTCCAAAGGTAGTTAATAATATATTTAGAATGACAAGAGACGCTAGAATCGAAGTAATTCTTGGTGACTCATTGTCCTGATATCCACGAATTCAGACGCTACACATTATGACTATCAATGCAGGGGTTCTCAGAAAAAACACGAATTATTTTCTGATTTCTTCCACTAGCCAGCCATACGAGCTGTCTGACTATTGTATCACTATTTTTGGATTTGGTCTGTAAATTTCCTTCTCCTTAGCTTCCTCCTTCGTCACCCAATATCTTATTTTAGCCTTTCAAGTTTTCTCGCGTTTGCGATATCTTCCTTCACATGTGCCCTTGTTGGTGTCATGTAGTAAGCAAACTCTCCTAATGATGTATTCGTTTCAACTTGCTCTACTCACTAAAGAGAATATTTATAGCTAAATTTTAAAAATAGAGCTGTAAATATTAATGATAAAATATACATGAAATAACTTTTTTTGATTTTGAATGTAGAGAACTTAAGACGAGATCTGAGATTCATATTTTTCTGTGAAATCCCTTTACCGCAAAAACTTTCGGATATTCAACCAAGAGAGCACAAACACTACGTATCTTAACGTTGATCAAACTTCATTATAGTTCAAGTTGAGTAGGGATAATGAAATAATTAAAAGTGACGCTGGTTGCCATTCAAGCGCCTGCGAGACCATTGTATTGAGTTATTATAAAGGGTAATATTGTAATGCTAAATTGTATATTAATGAGAATGCAACACGTCATAGCAAATAATGCATATAATATGCTCTAATAAACATATACTAATTTCACTAATCACAAATATCAATTTTAACATTGAGTGAATCTTGAAATACGGAATTGAATTGCGTTTCCAAATTGAGGAACGTCGTGCTTTTTAAGCAAAGAGGGCGATAAGAAAGATTAAGTCAAGAAAGTTAGGCAGTAAGTTATTGCTATGAGGGAAAATAAACACAACAGAGGAGAAAAGATGCAAATAGTCTCGCCAGTATGAAGACATAAACTACTCTGAAGAAAACTTTCTCCGATAAGCGGAGTCTCCAGCGAATGCGGCGAGATGAATGATGCTGATGTGTATTAAGAACAAGATTCTCTTTGCATTCAGGAATCAACCTCGAGTTTTTAATTTAGTTTTCGTTTTTATAAAATTTCGTCCAATCTTCCGTCAGACTGGGGCATGTTAGAAGTGCGTTGAATTAGTAACTTAAATATTTCCTACTCACTTGAACTTTACTTTTAGACAAAGCAGAACGTTGTAAGCATTGTAACTAATAACTCAGTATGGAATATAACTTTAATCAATTTATTTATCAACACGGCTAATGGATAGCTCCGGAGCATCCTAGCGTTTTTAAATGCAGTCATATTTGTTGCCAGATCCTGTTTGTCTGAACCTACTCAAGACAAGTGACTGAACACAAAACCTTCTTGGTATAAGTTTTTAACAAAATTGACTATTTAGTACGCATAAAAATTACTTTCGCAATCATACAGTTGACAATCCCGTTTGATAGGTAATAATCAGATTTATTTGCTAGACTAGGAAATCGCGCTGTTACTAAGAGTGTTTGACATAGATGTACATACAGTTCGAAACGTACACAAAACTTTATGTACAAAAGAAACTCTCGATCAAGGTTATTGTTTCAAATTATTATATTATATATAGGTTGTTTGTGAGTCACAAAAATTTTTTCGAGGGCAAAAAATGTTAAATATACTTGTATTCCCAAATGTGGAAACAATTTGGAGATTGATTTTTAGTATGATAGTTGCAAATTTCTCTGAAGAAAGATCTTTTTCTTACCGGGAGAGGCTTAAAATTGCAATTAGAACAATGGCTAAATATAAATTGTATTTCAGCCGAACTACGTCATCAGACGTCACCAGTGCCTGTTCTGGAAAAGGCGAGAAAGAGAAAATTTTGGATCGAACGTAAAAATTTCCTCCTTATTATAGGACATATAATTACCATAAAGTTTTAATATTTTTTCAGTAAAAATGAAGATACCAATTTTCCATCCGTCCAAAAACTTACAAGTTCATTATTTATTTTGCACTTATAAATATCCCAGCTGAAACCTTAGACTTTTTTACATTTAATTCAATAATAAAGATTTAATTAAATTTTTAATTAATAAAAAAAAGGAATTAACGTATACTATTTGTCAAAATCCATTTAAATTTGTCACGTATAAAAAACATAAAAATGGGTTTGCTTGCTGTTGTATGGTGAAAACATGTTTAAAATATAAAAATTATTATTCTAGAAGAATTAAAAAGTTTTTCTTTAAATTTACTTCCGCATTTAAATAAATTATGAGAACATTAATAAAATAAAACATCTCTTTTTAAAAAAATATATTAAATTGTTATGAATCAAAATGATTTCGAGTTCAAGATTTATTATTTCATTATCATATACTACTTAATTGTAATTTAATTTACGCCTGTATGTATTAGAAAATAATATTGATTACCGACATAAAATATTTTGGCTCATAAATCGGGGGTATTTCAACATGGCTCATCAAGGGCCTCATCAAGTCTAAATCCTGCCCCGATATAATATCTAACATTTAAATGCTTACAAAATAAATGTAATAGGCAGTAATGCTTGAAAACCGATCCCAACGCTTCATCCCTTGCTTCGGGATTTCTTCACGAGGTACAAATAAAAAATATGAAAATATCTTAAATTTTTAGTTATATTGTGACAGAAAGGTTCAAAGTTAGGACAAACTGCAGAGTCGAAGCGATTGGCCTCTATATGTGACTTTGGCGCTTTTTACAATGATGCTTTGCGGGATCGGTTAGTTTGTGGTTTAATAAATGAAAATATTAATGGCAAAGAAAAATATTTCATCAAATGATGCTATAAAAATAACTCACGAAATGGCAGAGCGTGAAAATAGGAATATTAAAGCCCATATATGTCAACCAATTGTTGAGGTGGACAAATTACAGAAGCAGAGTGGACATACCGTGACAAACTTAAGGATGCTAAAAAGAGGAAATCTGTAACCAGACAAAATCAGGGTAAGAGTAACTATGGAGATATAAATAAAAATAAGATTATTAATCTATATTTATATATAAATGAGTCGCCGAAATGTATGTACGCGCATAACTTTCGAACGACTGCACCAATTTTGATAATCATTTTTTATGTTCGTTTGTATAAAATGAATTTTTTTAAATCATACGCAAAAGAATTTAAAATTTCATAATATGAAAAGTGAGAGACAGAAGAAGATGTTCAATATATTAACAAAACATTGACAGGTTGACATTCAGATGAACAACTTTCTCACTGGGAAGGTAGTTGTGGCAACACACGTCACGGTCAAACGTAACAATTACGTATGAACGTTTGGCGTTTAGATATGATTCAACAGTCGATTATACCGGCGATAAATTGGTATATTTTGGACCAATGAGCCATATTAGTCAATATTGCAAGATTCGATGTTAAAAAACATTATGAAAATTTTATAATCATAGAAAAGGTGAGGATGTACGTACTTCAAGAATACCAATAATGCCAACCTATATTCCTTTTGAATTAAAGAGTGTCCAGTTTCCGGTGCGCCTTGCATTTGTAATGACAATTAATAAATCCCAAGGTCAATCGTTCGAAGTGTGTGGAATAAGCCTTGAATTGCCGCGTTTTTCGCATGGGCAGTTGTACTTTGTGAGCTCGAGACTCGGCAAACCATCGTCACTATTTGTTTTCTCTCCGGAACGAAAAACGAAAAGTATTGTACTTTACAAGTCATTACAATGAAGTATAGTCGAAATATTTAATTGTAATTTTATTTTATTACATGTTCGTATATAAACGGAAGATTTTGTCTCATTTTCTTTCGTTAGGTACACCACCCGCATTCAAAGAAATTGGTCACTATGCATCTCATTTTTTAAAACCACACAAAACCGAAATCAGAGAAGTATGAAAATGGTGAAATGTGATCAATCTGTTGACTCTGCTAATGAACTCACTGAAGATTTGTTTATTATCATTCATTAAGTAACAGTAATGTGGATAAGAATTTATATATTGAAGTTTTGATTTATAATAAACTTTTTAAGTTTGAAGAGGATACAGCTACAGGTGCTAGTCATTTCTGAAGACGAGTTTAAAAGTTGTTTTCCTTATGTACCCATCAAGCCAACCGATCATAGATTGAAAGACTATAATGGCTCAAAAGGTGTTGTGATTGGAATTGCTGTCGTACCAGTTACGTACCATTAAGCAAAATATTATCTCACCGTCATTATTCTTAAAGGTAATAAGCAAGCCTTAATGGAACTTGATTGTATTCAACAAATACGTTTAATTTTGAAAATGATTGCTCATACTATTAATAAAATATCTAAGGAATTGGCATTGGAAAGTTTATTAAATGAATTTTCTAAGCATATCGTTGTTTTAAAGCTTCAATTCGTTTACGTGATGTTGCTCAACCTGTATTTTATGCTATACAAGATGCTGTAGAACATGAAATACGTCACGGTGTCGAGCGGAATATTTATTATATTGGAAAAATTGGAGATGTGGTGATTTTAGAATCACAATTAATAAAGTGATTGAAGATAACATTTATCCATTACCTACTCAGCCATATATGTATACCAAAATGTCTGGTGGTGCAATATTCTCTAAATTACACATGCCGAATGCATATCAATTGATAAAGTTAGATGAACATTCGCAAGTGTAGGTAGGTCCGGAATATTTCCCGAGAGAGAATATTATGCGTCTCTTGCCCTTCAGATAAGTCGTAAACATTACGTGACGCTTTATTTGCAATGTTATTGTACATAAAATATCCTTACGTATTTAGAAACGGGAGCGCAACGCACTACGATGCTGGTAATCTCAAGATCAAGAAACAAATGAAAATATACACGATACAGGATGACAAAATGCGCAACGTTCGTCTCATAATGAGAAAGAAGTGGATCCTCAACACCCTAATGTAGGTTACAAATTATAATTTCCTGCCATATATAAACCATATGTGTATGATTGTTCCGTGACATTCTACACTTTAAATGTATAAAAACTTTCATAAATACACGTCATTTTGAATGTGAAAATTGCACGAATGAAATTAGCTGTATGTAGATTTAGGAGAAATTTCAAATTTTGACGGCATGCTGTGGATAACGGCCAATTTTTCTCAAAAATATTTCGTCAGTTTTCTTCCGACCCTCCACATATTTATGATTCTATTAATTTTGTCAAAGATAACCTAGATTATTCCACATTCAAATTTCCGACAATTCCGCCTTCAAACTACAGGAAATTGAATCTATAATATGTTGCACTTCTAATATACATTTTTTACGAATATTCACAAACAAAAGTCGACGTAAAAGTCGTCCTATAGAATTGCGCTCGTTTGTAACTACTTATATGAATTATCCGTAATTCAACCCCAACTCCAATAGCTTCCTTTTACTATATAAAATGCCTTATTTCCGTGTAGATTAGTTTCCTTTTTTACCTAACATTTACCACATTAAATTCTGTGTTTTATTTTCAACTTAACCTTACTGCTCCGCCTAATACGAAAGGTAAATTCAAACCATATCAATTTAATTCAGTTTAAGATATTTGGCGGGAATTTCAAGATGCGCCTGTTGCGTCAGGATATTAATACATTTGATTTCCATATACATATTCGTTATTGATACGAAATGTTCTTCAATTAGTAATTTCAACATGACAGTAGTTTACAGTTGTATTAAGACAGGTATGTTGATTTATTAATACGGCGTCTACACCCAACAGCACACGACAGCGGAGATGTTATACGCTTTCTTTTTGCTGATCTCAATAAAAAATACAATAATAAAAAAAAGAGACCATATTTATCCACTAGTTCTGAGGCCTGTTGTTTTTTAACATATATCTGATGAGAACTGTGGTAATAGAGTACTAGAGTACTGTGCTGGCGTTACAACCCGCGATCTCTCTTACGTTTCATTGATCCTAGATTCTCCCTCCAGCGCGTGGATCTGTATAGGTAGTGTGAAGGTTGGTCTGTCGCTCGTCGCTTGCTAGTATTGCTGCTTCCTAGTGGGCAGAATAACTGTGACTCAACTTCTATTCACGAGGTGTGTTTTTAAGTTTTCATGTACCCTCCTTGCATTTGAGAAAGGAAAAGTATAATTATTGTTGTGGATGTTGTGAGTAGTTAACATAGTATGTTTTTCACTTGCCCGCTTTGGGAGTGTACTTACTTTCTCGTACTTCATGAACACTAATGTCGTGGGGCGCGGCTCAGCGTGTGTAGACCACTTTTATAATTTTTATTAAACAGATCGAAGAAAATATATTAATTTGAGGACGACCAAACTTATTTCACTATACTGTTGTTTTCTTATTTGTTAACTTGTGGTTACCTAAAAAGATATTTGCATGGTTTTGTTGTTTCTCATCATGAACTAAGAAAAAATTATTTCCCTGTTCTGTACAGACCCACAAAACGCATATGATTCATTTATATATATATATATATATATATATATATATATATATATATATATATATAATGTGCATTGATGTTACAATATGAACTGCATGCTAAATTTGATTTCAATATTAAATACTTTGTTAAAATATGTTCATTGGTGACAGTTATCCCTCATATTTGCAGGTTCAAGACCGATTGGAAGATCCTGTACAACCAGTATCAACTGGTAACGTTGATTTAATTGGTGAGATCTCACATAAGTGTGACACATCCAGAAGTAATGATGCCAGGGAGCTTGCAAATTTGCTGCGAAATCCTCATTTCCAGGTAAAAGATTACCTCTGTTCAAACTCATGCGATATTTACTATCAGAGACTTAATAATACTAGTAGGAATATAACCAACCAGAATCGAAATGAGTATATTATTTCTGTAAAACTTTTACACTGTTATTGTTTACTATTCCAATAATTTAATTCCTTGGAATTGAGCTGAATGCCGAAAATACCATAAATAATTTATAGTACTTAATTTTGAAAGATAATTTGATTTTGGAATACTTGTTCTCAAAGAAGTGGATCAGTATTCAATAATTATTTGATCATATGATTACTTCTCCATTATTGCTTTCTGCCACACTTATTCAGCACTTATTGAATTTTTTAAAATTAGGTCAGTGCTTCCAAAAAACACTGGGAAATGATATTGGGAGACAAATAATTTTCACTTGTTATTTCCAAGCATTTGTTTGGCTTTAGGACACCCAGGCTGTCCACACATATGATGTAATGCCTGTAAATAAACAAAAATCTAATTTTTAATTTAATTAACTCTGTGGTTTTAGTGTCCTATTAAAATTTCATTTTATGTCACAGAATGATAATTGGATCAGAATTGTCATGTTAAATTATGAAACCAAGTGTGATGCATCGTGTAAATGCAGGATTAATCATCCTTTCTCATTGCATACAAATCCTTAATTATTAGTGCCCTGTTAAATTTCAACAGTTTTGTCTTTAAGCTTGTCTCCTCTTAAGGCAAGTCAAAATTTAGCAAAAATTATACACTTTTTGTCACAGTCATGGCAATTTTATTATCTGACTTATTTAAATTCCTTAATTTTATCCTTCATTTTGGTTTAACTGTGTAGCAACTACTTCAAAATATTGTGAATTATAATAGTGAACATGGAACAGTAAATCCATGTTTTAACATTGTACTTTATTCTGTTGTTTGTTTGATTAAAATGGTTTGCATTTAAATAAACAATTAATAAACCCTAATAATTGAATAGTTTATTACAAATCATATTTGAAAACATAATCACAGCAAAACTTTCACATTCTATAATACAAGTAAATTATTTCATGACATCACAATTGATTGAATTTTCCACTGCCCTAAAATGCAACAGCATTAACTCAACAATAAAAATTCAAACACCAATTAACTTAATATTTTTTGCTTACAGGCTTTGCTAGAATCACATGATGTGGTAGCTGAAAAAAGCTACGAGCAGAAACCCAAACCTGAATTATTGCCAGATCCATTAGAATTGCAAGCTAACGGTATGACAGCAGAAGCAATAAGAATGGTGGGGCTTCGGAAGATCCCCAATGAACCATTGGTAAGATTTATTTCTTTACTTAATTGTTCAATATACCACATTTACTCATTTATGCCACAGCAAAAATTGAAAAAATGGAGTATGCGTAATACATTAATTGTAGATGTTGACTATGAAATCATTTTTGGTTAACTATACATTTTCTAAACCAGGAAAACCTTCAATGTATAATCTGAAAATTATGTTTCCTTTGTATATTTGGAAATCGGTTATTCTGAAAACAGCCATAATGACTAGCTTTTTCTTGCTTGTTGTCCATAAGATTGATTTAATTCCAGTCAGAGGTTATTGTTCATAGCTAGTTGTTATGGCCCCTTCACACCATGGCCTAAGCTGAGCCAATACAAGGTAGGATATAAGTCAACAATGATCGAATGAATGCATTCCCAGTGTATGTAGTTAACAAAGGTTTTTTCGGGCTTCCAACTGGGTGAAAGTACAGCATTTCACAACATTTCAATAGTGGGCATTGCTATGATCTTCTTCACCAAAAGATGATAACAATGTACACTATTGAAACATCATGAAGCTACTACACTTTTGCGTGGTTGGAAGCCTGAGAAATCTTTCAAGTCAACTGATAGGTAACCAATGTTGGGCACATACTTTTATCGTTAACATAATCAGCAAACAAAATGTGTGAATGGATAAAGGTAATATTTTTTGGTAGAGAAAGATAAAAAATTAATTTATCATGAAAACAAAAAGAGAAACTAGGGGTGTGAGTTGTTGAATCATGAGTTGAGAATAACTTTTTAATAGAAGTGTGCGATTAAAACACTGTGATAGTTGTAGTATTTATTCTTGTAAAAAATAGTATTTTATAAATACCACATTTATTGTAAAACCTTTTCTTGAGTTTATGATTCCCAGCCACCATCTTCAAGTACTTTACCAGAAGGTGGTGCTGCGGAATATTGTCAAAGCATTGCTGCAGAACTACACAACCCAGATGCACTAAAAATTATGTATCTCCAAGACCTTCTCACAATCAATGTATTATCTATTTCTAATGTATATAATTGAAAAGGACAGAAAAAGAGATACCGGTTCCCATTTAATTGTACTTTCTAGAAAGAAGCAAGATTCTTTACTCTGTTACCAGATATTTTTATTGTGAAATTGTGTAATTATGTTCTACTACTTCTTAATATTAGTAATATAAATAATCAATTTACTCAATTTTAGGGACTAACTGTTCAAGTAGACGAGCATGGAAACTTGGTGGTTGCAAGGATTCTGGGTGGAGGTATGATTGACCGCCAAGGACTGCTACATGTTGGTGATGTTATCTTGGAGGTGAATGGTGAACCAGTATCAACCCCTGAGGATCTGCAATCAATGATTTCTAAAGCTCATGAATCAGTAACTTTGAGAGTTGGACCAGGTTTTGATTATACTCATGCGGAGTTAAACAGTGGGCAGGTAAAATCAAAGCTTCAAAAGGATTCTAAGAACGGAATGACTTTTGTGGTAAGTAATATCACAGTGTTTTTGACACATCACGTATTGGTACAAAATAGAATGACAAGCCAATTTATTGTATATCATGCATACTCTTAGCTTCATTTGCTTTTGTACGCTGCATTTTCATGTTACCAAATCAATCCAAATTCAAAATAAATTAATTTAGTCTATAAACTATAATTAATCAAGTTTGTTGATTGAGTTAAAATATTTTATATATCAACAAAAATATTTCATTTTAATACTCATTTTTCTAAAATTTATTATCTGTAATGAATTTTTCAATCAGGAATTTTTTATCCTTTTACACTATAGTACTATGTAAGGATACTTCTGCAAGTAACTAACTGGTGTTGGTATACTCTTCATTTGGGATTCTTGAATTTGTTTGGAATAACTTTTTAATAGGAGTGTGCCATTAAAACACTGTGATAGTAGTAGATTTAAGCAAATTATTCAACTGGTGTATGAACATGTTTGTGCAGGTAAAGGATTTTCTTACTACGCATGTCATCTATTATAGCTTATATTTTGGAAGAAAAAATAGACTAAAGTTACTTGTAAAGAAGTGCATGAAAACATTTTCTTAATTGTATTCACTTTTACTAATAAATATTCTCGGGGTTTCAACCCAGGTTAAAGTTTGTTTACATAATGTTTCAACTTGGTGTTGGAACATATTTAAACAAACTTTGACCCAGGTTGAAACCAGAGAATTGTATTTAAAACAAATTCACCAGGAAACCTTCACTCTCTAATATTCTATTTCTTGTTGTTTGTTTATTGTTATTATATGGACTAACTTTGGAACGTCTTATTGAAATGCAAAAGGTTTAGCTTATTCAACTTTTTTGAATATGTTGGGTAACCATTTATTTTTTATTATCTTATTCAAAATTTGTTACATGACTTCCACAGAGATAAAAGTTATTCTCAATTTATTGATGTATAAACAATTCCCAGGCTGCTAAATAAGTAGATTTCCCATAGATTGGCATTTTTGTTTTCAATTAACATTAATTAGAATAACCATCATTTATAAAGTGTTGGTAGCTCAAAATTACTAGTAAATTATAGTATGTGGAAATGCAAAACTTTTTAAATGTTTGATACACAATTTCATTATTGTATAAAATCAGTTCTAGTGAATGACCAATAACAGACAGTTAATTTAAAAATATATAGTTTAAGATGACTATGTTCCAGTACATATCCATACCTTGTTCATGACTCTAAATAGAAATTATGTAAATTAGCTAATTTGACCACAAAGAATCAAACAAGTTTTGCTAAACAAAAAACCTTATGTATCTATTATATTTAAAAATTTGATGACATAATTTGTACTATGTACTTCATTAGTAAATGACATTTTGACTTGTTTACCTATGTTTGCACCAGTTTGACCAGATGATGTGTGTAGAACACAGACGTTTTAAAACTTTAACAGCATACAGAGTAATGATTATATAGTCTTGTTAGTCTGAATTTAAATATAATGGATACAAAAAGGTTTTGTTAAGAAAATTATAGAATTGTATCACATAGTTAATTAATTGGTTTTTATACTATCATTTGTATTTAGCATGAATATGAAATTTAAACTGCCAAAAGCTACCAACAATATAAAATGATTCTTAGCAAACCTTGTGACTGTCAAAAAATTTATTTCATTATCAAATCAGTCACTTGTCAATTGCCATTTTGATGTTGTGAAATAATTAAAGTATTGAACTGTTATTAAATCCTACTTCTTTATTATCAAAACTGTTAATCTGTCACAACCAATAAAATGTTATTTTAAACTGATATTTTTAAAAAGTAAACTGTCTGATGTGGGTCTCAAACTACATTTCAAATTATACTATAATTAAAAAAATAATAAAAACTTTAAAAATGTGCATTTGTAATATTGTACAAATTTATTTTTAAATATACTAAATTTTATTAATTATTACAAATCTAATCTTTTTTGTGTAGTGTTACATGAGAGCTTTGTTTGATTACACACCACAAGAGGACTCACTACTACCTTGCAAAGAAATCGGCCTAGCTTTCAAACATGGTGACATACTGCAGGTAAGTGTTTTCTAACCTAAGAGATCAAGTAACAACAAATGAAAACAAAAATTACCAATAAATGTCACTTACAGGTAGTTAATCAAAAAGATCCAAATTGGTGGCAAGCAAAACTTGTTGGATCAAATGGACCAGCAGGTCTCATTCCTTCACAAGAGTTGGAGGAGAGAAGAAAGGCCTTTGTTAAACCTGATGCAGATTATGTTTACAAAATCAGTATTTGTGGTGCAAGGGTATGCATTATGAAAATTGTTTTTAGTTTTGGATAACAAGGTTAACAAAAAGTAATTAAGTTTTGTTTACTTTTCTCATTTTACAATTTTTTTGTCTTGTAGAAATCTAAAAAGAAACGAAAGTCAATATATCAATCGAAATCAAATGCTGAATTTGATAAAGCAGAACTGTTGTTATATGAAGAGGTAACAAGAATGCCTCCATTTAAGAGGAGAACTCTAGCACTTATAGGATCTCAAGGAGTTGGACGCAGAACCCTAAAAAACAGATTAATTAACAGTGATCCAGATAAATTTGGTGGAGTTGTTCCACGTGAGTACATTTATTTTATTATAGATAAAATTGTGTCTTCAATAAGTTCATTCATATCTATGTAAAAAAAGCATTCCCATACATAGTATCCTACAACATGGTTTTACATTGAAATTTTTTAGCAAAACAAACAACTCACAAGATTTCTGTAATTGTACTATTTAACTGATGAATCCTTAGAAATCAATTAAGTAGCATATAATAACTTGTGCTAAATGAACGAAGGCTAGGATTTCAAAGGTACTGAATTCTTCATGGCAAATGAAATTCAACCAATAGATTTGTTGGAAATTGCTTTGTAGGTTTTCTAATTAAAGTTATGACTCAGAAGGACAGCAATCTTATGAAATTAATTAAACCTGATAAAACAATTTAGTAACTTAAAATGTAGAATTGTTTCATTATTGCAAACTCACCCAGAAACAACTGTCTTGTAAGGTCATTGTGCAAACATAATATACGGTATAACAGAATTTATAGAGTGAAGATTGTTATTTATGGTGAACATGTTTTGTGTACTAATAAATAGTATTTTTTTCTGATTGGCATTCAAAACCTAACCTTCATTTTTGTACCTACTCTGGAACATTTATTACCACATAACATGTTATATGACTGTTGCCTTTGTTTTGTACTGAATCTTAGCACTTCTCTTCATCACCTTAGAACAAAGATTAAATTATGAAACTAATTGAATGTACAATTTTATGGGTGTATAAAAAATTTAATTTTTTATTCATTTTTTGCTTTATATTATAATATTCTAAGATAAGCATATTTTTTACTTTTTTTAGACACTTCACGTCCACCTCGAGAACTTGAAGAAAATGGTAAAGGATATTGGTTTGTAGATCGTACAACAATGCTGGAGAATATTAGAGAGCACAGATTCTTAGAATATGGAGAGCACAATGGTCACTTATATGGTACTATGCTTGATAATATTCGTGCAGTGATTCGTCAAGGAAAGATGTGTATCCTAGATTGCAGTCCTGGGGTGAGAACTCAGTTGTTGTTGTGGTATTCAGTCCTAAGACTGCTCTATTGCAACCCTTCATGCTAAACTATCTTACACAAGCCTTTTCATTTTAGCAAAACTACCACATCCCCCCTAATCTGCTTAGCACATTCTATCCTTCGCATATTCTGTTCTTACACACTTCCCTCTAATGCTAATTTTACAAAACCCTCGTCTTAAAACATGGCATATTAATCCATCTCTTCTCTCATTCAATGTCCTCCATATTGTCTGCTCTTCCCCTATTCTGCTTAGAACTTCCTTGTTAGTGATTCTATCCACGCATCTGATTTTTAGTATTCACCACATTTTGATGGCTTTTATTCTTTTCCTTTCCACAACTGCTATCGTCCATATTTCGCACCATATAACACCGCATTCTTTATGAATATTTTTAGCAATGATTTCCTAATATTCACAGTTCCTACCTGTAAGTAAATTCCTCTTTTTTACAAAAGCCTTCCTTACCTGTGTTGTCTTACTCTTTATGTCTACTATATTTCTACCATCCCTAGTTATTATGCTCCCCAAGTAACAGAATCCTTAAACTTCCTTCAAAATACCCCTTCCCAATCAAACACACCATGTTCTTCCACTGTTTCCCATACCACACTTCATTACCTTGGTTTTACCTCTATTAATCCTCATGTTGTACTCTTCTCCAGGTCCACATTTGTGCCATTTATTATGCTTTCCAAGTCTTCTTCTGACTCCCCTAATACTACACTATCATTGGCAAAGCGTAAGGTTTTTATTTCTTCTCCTTGCAGTATGATTCCTTTTCCATATTCCATTTTAACCTTCTTCATCGTCTGCTCTCTCTATATGTTGAATAGCATGGGCAACAGATTCCGTCCTTGTCTTACTCCTTTCTTGTTTTCTGCTTTCCTTTCTTGATCTTCAGTTCTAATTGCTGCTGACTGCCTTCTCTAGAGGTTATGGAAAAACCTTCTGTCTCAAAATTGTATTCCTGTCCTCTTCAATATTCTTAATAGTGTGTTCCAATTAACATTATCAAATGCTTTTTCTAAATCTACAAGTGCCATGAATGTAGGCCTGTTTTTTCTTATCCTGTCTTCTCTTGTTCTATTTGTCGTTCCATCCTCCTTTATACTATTTCGATTAATATTTTTACATGCATGAGACACAAAACTAATTGTTCTGTGCTGTTCGCATCTTTCAGCCCCAGTATAATTATGTTTTTACTAAAATCTTCTGGTATTCTTCCTGTTTCGTATATTTGGCAAACAATCCTGAACAGCCATGATATTGCTTCTTCACTCAACTCAATGATCTTATCAACTCCGCTGGGTTGTTATCAATTCCTGGCGCTCTACAATTGCTCAGGTCTGTCAGTGCCCTATCAAACTCTGATCTTAAAATATTGTCCCCCAACTCTTCATCATCCACCTCCTCTTCTATTACTGACTGATCTTGATTTCCACCATGATACAACTCTTCTTAAGAATTGGCCTCCCATCTCTGCTGTCCAAAGTAGAAAGGCAGTAAGTAAATTTTGACTTTTGAAAATATTCTACTGATAAATTTATTACAATTAATTATAAAAACAAATTCATATTTCTTGGTACAGATAAAACCATTTTCAAATAAATGAGCAGTTTATGTAAAAGTCGAAGCTCAAAAAAACTTTGTCTCTTGATTTCTCAAAAGCATTTTTTTAGACTTACTGTCTTTCCCTTTGGGTGGCAGATATGGTCTCCTGATGTTCTTGCTAATATTTTTCCTCTCTCCAATGGCTTCTATGATTTCATGTAAGCTGCATCTATTTTCCCTTTCACCATGAAATCTTCAACCACTTTGCATTTCTCTTGGAGCCACGTCTTGTTGGCTGCTTTGCACATCCTGTCTATCTCATTCTTCAAGCATCTGTATTGCTCTTTACTATTTTCATGTCATTTTTATATTGACGTCTTTCATTAATCATTTTTATGTTTTCTTCTGTTATCCATGCTTTCCTATTGGTCTGGGCTATTCTTCCTATTTTTTAAACGGCTGCTCTAGTCATTTCTTCCTTCAAGAATGCCAATTTCACTTCTATATTGTTTCTTTCTTCTTTCTCTATTAATCTATTTTTGATATCTTCTTTGAAACTCTGAAGCACCTCCTGTTGTTTCAGTTTTTCTAATTGCCATCTTTTTGTTTTAATTCGTTTCTTGAGTTCCTTTTTTTTCGGCCTGCATTTCATAATCAGCAGAGAACTCGGTACTACTATTAAATATAGCATTGAGCAAGAAATTACATATGAGCCATCTTTGATTATAATGTTTTTATAATTATGTGATTACTTATTTCACATTAAATGTGATATTATTATGAATGTAAATGTTTTATTATTATTATTTATAATAATATTTACAAGTTGAGGCAGTTTATCAATAAATTTTAATTTTTAGGCATTGAAAATACTCCACAACTCCTCCGAATTCATGCCATATGTAATCTTCATAGCTGCACCTGGAATGGAACAACTAAAACATCTATATGGTTTTGGAAGAAACGTAGGCTCTTCTAGGAGTTTAACTGTAAGAATCTATTACATTACATACTAAACAATTCTGGTCATTATTAATTATTGAATTCTGTTGATTCAAAACATTAATTTCAAATAATACTTTTATTATTTATTAAATATTGTTAATAGGACCTGTTACAAAATTATAGATTTAAGTTTTTTTAATTAATATTCTTCAAAATATGCAAGTATACTTAAACTACAAGTATTGAATTTAACAAAATGTTATTTGTAAGAGGTCTACAAAGTGTATTGGTTATATATATATTAAAACAATTAATGGGGAAAGGACAGAGAGATAGAAAGAAGATGACTTACCTGAGGTTCATAGATGGTAGACACCTTGTGAGGTTTAGAGAACTTGAATTTTCGGAGGCACCGCCCCCTTCATCAGAAAGTTAGGAAGACATTTCCAGTGATCGGCTAGCCGACGACTGAGCAGCCAAAATTTGCTGCTCTACTAACTTGGGTCGTAAACAATTGACCCCACCAGGTCACCAACTTTCTCTCTCAATAAGGGTCTGGGAAGAGGCAAGGACTTGATGAGGGTTGGGGAGATTCATACTAACACCCCCATCTTGACACACATTCATTTAAACACATCCATCCTCAAAGGTGTAAATATTTAAATATTGACACACAAACTCACATACATACATACATACAACCATCATTCAAACAAATAGTAAGGTATACACACACAGTATGCACACAGAAGGTTTTATTGCATATACAAATTCCAATGATCTCGTGCTTTGCGGGGAGGGGGGGGGGGGGAGGTTGGAGATAAAGAGTTATAGGATATTGAGTCCAGGGCTTTGTCTAGACTGTAGGACATGCTGGAATATGAAAGTTCCCACAGATGGAGTTCAGCTTCTGATGAGTCGGGAGGTAGGGCTTTGAGGGGGGTCAGTGTGAAGCACTGGTTGAAGTTGTTGGTGTTGTGGCTATGGGGAATTGGGTTTTGAGGAGTTTTACTGTGCTGCGGTGGTTGGCAATCCGTTCGGGGAGGGGTCTCTTTGTCTGACCGATGTAAAAGGCTGGGCAGAGTGTGCAGTTTATTTTGTAGATAGTGTGGGAGGACAGGCAGGTTATGTTTTCCTTAATTTTGTAGGTAGTGCTGTTGGTGGGGCTCTGGAAGGTCGTGGTAGGTGGGAGTATTGGGCAGACATGGCATCTGTTTCTGCCACACGGTCTGCAACCAATTGTGGGTGGAGGGTTGGGTGTGTGGGGTTTGTAGGGTCTGACCAGGATATTACGGAGGTTGGGAGGGCGCCTAAAGGCAACCCTTGGACAGGTGGGTAGTATGGTCGGGAGGATGTTTTTCATGTCCGGGTTGGATTGTAGTCCAGTGTAGGCAAGGCAGAGGAAAGAGTTCAGTTTACGTAGTCCGGGGAAGTAGGTAGTGGTTAGGGGAAGACTACGTTCTGTATGATGGTTGGGGGTGGGACTGGCTATTTGGGAGGTGGAGAGGGCACGGTATCCACTCCGCCACCACATCGAGTACGACCAACCGAACATTTTCAGTCTATTTGACTTTTGACTTTCATGGAGATGTATTTATTTCTGAAGAAATATCAGAAGAGTCTCTTATTTCCTCCTCTCCATGAGTATGTGGAGCACTTAATATCTGAATCTTCTATCACATTAGAATTATCTTCAGCATTTTCTGTAAACCGTCCATGTCTATGAACTATTCACTTCAGTGCCTCAGTCTAACATATGATTTCTGTCTCAATCATCTGTAGTTTTCTTCCACTTATCACCATTAGCAACTTTATATAGGCTACAGGAAAATAATATTTTACAATCTTACTATCTACCCATTGGGCACTGTTCAGATAATGACAAGCAAAAATGAATTAACCTACTTCAAAGAGACTCTTTGGCACATGGTTTTACTCTAATGGCGTGAATTTTGGAATAGCAGGTCTACTATGAATTTCATGTACAAATAAAACCTTAGAAGGAGACAACTCAGTACTAGGATGGGTAGTAGTTCGATAAGAAAATACAAATGTATTAACTTCTAACTCAAAGGTAGTCTTTGATGAAAATGATTTTTGTTTTTCTAACATTTTCTGCTGCACCGTTTGTTGAAGGGTGGTATGGTGGAGATCTTAAATGACTAATATTATCAATAGCTTGAAATTCTGCAGAAACATATTGAGGACGATTGTCAGTTTGTAAATGAAAACACAGACCGTAATGAGAAAACCATTCATTCAGGACTTTAATTGTCACACTTGAGGTTTTAGCATTCATTATTAGCTACTCCTCATAACCAGTAAGAAGTATAAACATAATGAAAAGAATTGAGAATCAGTCTAGTGTCAGCATAATAATAGTTGAAAATCAGTACAGAAAAATAATAGTACATATTTGGTGAGCAATAATTAAAATGCAATGAATAAATTAAATATGTAACAAGTTTATGGATACTTCCCAATTTCAAAGATTTAAATGAAAAATATCAAACTAAATTATATAAATAGGGTAAATTTATATTTATTCCTGTATTTACCATCTTCGATTAACATTGATCAAAAGTTGGATGTTATTTAGTTATTCAGTCTAACCACTGAGAAATTATAAGTGAGTTTTTATTCTGTGGTAAGTAGGCATGTACACATACATGTGTATTTCTTTATTTTAGGGTGATCCAATTACAATTCTTTTATTTTTTAAGTCAATGAAATTAAATTCACCTGGATTATAATATTAATTATGTAAAATGCTACTTGGTCTACCATTTGATTAAATTATTATTTTTTTATCCATTTTGCTTGGAATTTGGATATTGTATTGTTCAGAGAGATTGAAAAGTTGTGCACATTGACATAAATGTTTCTTTAAATAGTAGGATTTTTAAAATCATTTGTATGGACAATCACAACTTGTATTATAGACATCACTGTGAGGCCATTGAAATGTGTATTGGTCACATGACATATGTAGTATTGTGAAGTTTACAGAGTCAAAAACATGTTGATTTTCCAATAGTAACAAGTTTTCATTGCTGAACATTATTTTGCCAGTAATAATGATTTGTGTGTTGCTTAATCTAGTGAGGGTACTACAACTATCAGTAGTTAATTTTTCAGACAAGCTTAATTGAATTGTAATGTATATCACAATTTGTCACTATCTTAAGAAGTGATAATTTTATGCTTCATTTAGTGAGTTTTGGCATGTATATTTGATGGAACTTAAATAACTAAAGTTAAAATGTTGCAATAAATTAAACATTTAAACAGATTTGTGTTGTGATGCATGTGTCATTAGTGTTAAAAGTTACCTACATGTTCACATAAAGCATTTTGCCGACATAGTTTTTGTTCCTCTGTGTATGTTAATGCTTGTAGCAATGTAATTTCTGTTAAAAGTATCCAAGAATTTTACAGTATGCAAATGATGCCTTTAAATTGCCTTCCAATGTTATAAAAACCTGATTGTAATTCCTCTTTGGTAATGTATGAAATAGGGGCATTTATAAAATTATTCAATTTAAAGTAAGTAGAACCTATTCCTTCTGCTGAGTATGCAAGTAAATATCTCTTTAAATTTCTGTGGAGATATTTATTGACACTTGGATCAAGAGTAGACAGAGATTCTACAAAAGACATAATAAATAATTGATCAATAATTAAAACAATGCCCTATAAACTATCATTTATCCTATTTTCTGGAAGGAAGTAAAATATTAAATGTTTTTAACCTTCCTTCTTACATAAACATTATTCAGTAAATATTATAGCAATAGCTTAGTATTTGAAGAAAATATTTATATTTGTGTTGTAAACTTGTTACAAGCTGATGCTGTGTAGTTCAGTATGTTATTTATTTGTTTTTAATTTCACTGTAGATTTTTTTGTTTCAATTAGTTTCTATGTTTGTGTTGCATGTTCAGTTTGATCGAGCAAGTTCTATAAGGTATAGTTCACGAAGAGCGAGGACCTTAGAATCATTGGCTTCATTGTATGAGGTAAAAATTGTAATCTTTTCCTCTCATCCTTAGCATGTATTATGAAAAGTCTCACATTTTGTTCTATCCATGTTTAGGAAGAAGACTTGCGACAAACACTTGAAGAAAGTGCTTGTCTACAAAGAACATATGAGAAGTACATAGACACCATTATTGTCAATGAAGATTTTGACACAACATTCCGAAAAGTGGTAGAGGCTCTTGAATATCTAAGCACAGAGCACCAGTGGGTTCCCGTCAATTGGGTATATTAATTTTTCCCTCTCTAATGGCAGCAGTGGAGGCTCATGAGTTTTTAAGCTATGTGCTACATCGCCCCAAGTAACAACAGTAATAGTGTTACCAATTCTCTGCAAGAACAACCTGTAATTGCTGGCACACATTTTATATGTAATTATTTTTCCTTCATATATATTTTAAACTTAATTTAAGGAATAATCTACACATGTTGACAATATTGAATGTGAACGCTGCTGCTGAGCACAGAAAGTAGGCAATTTATTTAGCTTTATAGTGAGTGCAGGGGGCTTAAACAGAATACTGTGCTCACAGATTTTTCATTCCTGACAGATTTTCTCTGCTCAGCTCAGAGATGGCCAGCAAACATTAGCAGGAGAGGGCTGAGTGAGTCTACTGCATGACAGGCAGTATAACTGTAGCAGAATTTTTGCTGTTAAAATAATTTTCAAGTTCATTAAAATTAGTACATATGTACGAGCCACCACTGAATGGAATTCTTTAGATTGACAACTACTGCCTCTACTTGAAAGTATTGCTTAAAATTGTATACCGTCCCTAATATTTGTTTGTTAGTTTGTGCCTATTAATTAGGTACCTTTACTTGAAAGTATTGCTTTAAAGTTTTATTCCGTCCCTATTGGTTGATTGTTGGTTTTTATCTATTAATTAGGCATTAACTGCTATCTTGAATGTATTATAAGTTTGTATTGAAATATACCAAATTGTTACATTTTATTGTCATGATAATAGAATTATTTTAAATTACATTTTTATAATTAATAGTTATGTGATAGAATATGTAATCTCAAAAGTAAACTGTGATCAAAACAGGCATATAGGCCTCCATTAAAATTAAGAATATATCTTTATGTGATTAATATTTGTCACTGACACTTTGTCGAGACAATATGTGCTCTTTGGTGTGTCCATGTCAATTGTCTTCTATGTTGACAGTAATGTTAATGGAGTTTTGTTTTAAAGAATTGGTCTATGAAGGTTGGATCTGCTCAAGCATGTCTCCAACATTACATTATATAACCTACCCGTCCATGTGTTCAGGGAATACTATAGTAAAACTATGTATCTATATATTTTTTATTGTAAGATGAAAGACAAATATATAATAATAAAATGTTACAGAAACTATAGGTAGTATTAAATAAAATGTCTGTTATTGCAGATATGCCAGTATATGTGCATGCTTGTGTTTGTATGTGATCAGAAGTAACTAGCCACTAATCAATTACAATAAGATTGTCTACCTCATAGACTTATCTCTAAATATTCTTTAAGATTGAAAAGAGCTTTATTTTCAATGTTTATTACTTTTGGAACCTAGGACCAAATCACAAAATCAAATACAATAGATTTAAATACTATACAACTTTATATTTTTACCAGAGGTGGCACTTAATGGGTGGAAAAATTTCACCATAAATAATAACTAATAATCTTAACTAAACATTTGAACCATTTACAATACACAATAATGAATTTATTCTTGCCATAAGTTATTTAGAATTTATGTAAATTTTGGAGCCTTTTGGGTTTAAATATCTTAGTAAGAGGGCAGCAAATTTGGCCTAAGCCTCAGGCTACACCAGTAAATTTACCAACTTGTAATGCTATCTGCACATAAATTGTGAACTTTGAGCCAAATAGTAATATAGCTGGACTTGAAGCATCAGATAATTAGTATATCTTCAAAATACCAGTGTCCATATGAAACATCCTCAATTTTTACTAAAATACACTATTGTAATTAAATTGCCTTGCCTAGATACTTCTGACCACGTGTATGTATGTACATAAATCAAAACCTGCTATATGTTATATGAATTACTAATTGCTGTCAGTGACCTCATAGTGCATTTGTTTTAACCGTTTTTGCAGCAAAAGACTGACTGCTTGAAAGTGTTTAAAATATTGCTTCATCAGAATAGTTATTAAAAGTGTGTTACTGGTATACAGTTTCTGTTTTCAGTGTTCATCAATGTAACATTTGGAATTAATTTCTACAGTGTAAAAACAGACTTCTGAAAACATATTTTAGTTTAACGTACAATATCTTCTTAAATCTTGCATTTAATGTCAGTTTTGCATGATATATATGTGAGAAGGTATCTATCTTAATTTTCATATTACTATTTCATGTCCAGAAAACTACAGTCTTGCTCAGATATTATAAATGTATACATGTGTGGGCATTGTTGACTTTCAATCTTTGGTTTAAATAATTTTTTTAAAAATATTGTAAACCACTTTTCTAATAAACATATCATTGTGTGCATTTGATGTATCAAACATTTATGTTTATTGAGGTTGTTATTTTTTGCTTTTAATCTGCAAGTAAGATAGTTATTTTTTATTTAGAATTGTTGGTTTCTATTATTATAAGAGATTTGATTATAAAATTAAAGACAATTATTCAGAATATAGAATATTCTATTAAACCTTAGTACCCATTCATTTTGCAAAAAAAAATATGATAATTAGAGATAATTTATCTTACATTAAATACATGGTACAACCTTTGTATGTCAGACACTTTGTTTGAAATTTAATATGATGTTTCATCTATATTACTTCATCAAGAATCATTTGAGAAGTTAACACTATAAAAATTAATAATATAAATATTGTATTACAAATATGGATATTAAATAACAAATTAAGAGCTTAGTGCATCATGGTATTAACTCAAAATTTTGAGATATATAGATAACCCAAGTTTTCTGGAAGTCTTCTATGACTTGCATTGCTACTTTTCATGAAAATCACAGTATTTTCTGAAATATTTTATGTGTAAAAGGTGTATTTTATCAAATGTAGGTAATGATGTGCGTAGTCTGCGAGCAAAACTGTGTGTACTTGGCAATTAGTACCTTCATGCATGTGCCATTTCATATTTCCTCCTCTGGATAGAAAATGAAGATCACATGAGTGTAGTAGAAGCAACTGTTTGAAGACTTTTATTGAAACAGCCCCAAAGAATTCTAGGAACATGCACTCAACCAAAATAAAAACTTTTTCATGATTTTTTAAAAATATTTTATTCTGGATTGTTACTTTGGCCATATAGACCACAAGTTTTCAGAAGGAAATACTTATATGAACGTGCATTTGAAAAGCAAATTTGTGAACAAGACAATATTAACATGGTTGATTGTTACATGACCATTATAAATAGTGCTAGGAGGAATAATCCACTAGAATGGCAGACAAAGTTCCTGTAAATAAAATGCTTGCCTAAACAGGTTGTAAGAAGACTATTAACAAAAAAGAAGTATTAATAAAACAAACAAATCCAGTACCTTCCTCCAGTTTTTCAAGAATTCCGTCTGACCCTGCAGAGGTAATATCAATTGTTATGAACAATATTTGTTCTTTTATTCCTACCAAATCCTTAAAACAAAGTTATAATATTTATGTGAGAAATATATGATGCAAATGATTTGTGAATTGTATAACTTTTAGATGTACTACTTTCATTATAAAATAATCAATTCCTTATATAATCAGTTAAATTTTTATTTGTAGCCAATTTTGTTTTCAGAACACATTTCATAAACAGCTTTGCCTAAATGTTTCCAGTATGGAGTTAATGCATTTTTGCACTATGTTTTATAAAGTCTTTATGTATCATCAGTACTGTATACAGCATTAGGTGTTAACTTGATGACAACGCCTTCCATAATTGATATTAATATTTTGTAGATATATTAGAAGAGCACAAGTGGTGCACCAATCTCATAATATTATAGAAAGAAATATTTAGAAAAAGGCAGATGATTTGGAATCTATAAAAAATCCGGGAATTTTTTCAAAATCTCTAATATCTCCTTTGACCATTTCATGCACGAAGCTCTTCAAATTCAATATTAAAAATTTTTTAAAAAATGTGGAAAGTTACAAATTCAGAATATTATGTACTATCCTCCAAGACTAATTCAGTCGAAGTGCAGTAAAATACTTTAAACGACCGTTATAATTATGGTCATTAGTGGCTTCTTACGATTTGAGAGAGACTCATTTTTGTTACCTGGGTCATTCAATATCAAACCGCCTAGAATCACTTAACGCCTCCAAATGTCATGAAATTTTGTGATAAATTAAACCTAGATGACAAAAGAAAATGTGCTTTGGTTCAGAATTAACAAGGCCGTGTTCAATGAACTGTAACGCACGGGACGCAGAAATGGCCACCATTGATCCCATGCCAAAACAGTTGTGGCGGCCAGATAGCTGCGAAACTTTGCGTATAAAGACAACTTAGCCCAGAATGTAGTGATATGATCACAAATTTAGTACAGTTGGCTGTTCGGGTATGGATCTATGTGAAAGTCACCAAATTTTGTCGAGGCAAGTTTGGAAGCCAATTACTCAGCAGCAAAAGATCCATAGACCTGTGCTACAATATTTTGCAACTGTACATATTAAGCAGTACTGAAGCATAAACTCTAATGCTCCTATATATTCTGAAATGTCCCACATGAAATTTACCCGAAAAAGTTTTACGTTTAAAAACAGGTTTTAGAGCAGTATATCATAATACGCGTAACTTCCGACGTATGGGCCCAGTGAAGGTTGAGTTAAGTAAACAGGTAATTACTGATGGGACGTAGCACATACAGGAACATATGAGAACCGCTTCAAACCAGTCATCTGACATAATTGCTGAAAATAAGTACAGTTGAAAAATATTTATCCTCCACTTGAAAACACGATTAGTACCACAATGATGCTTAAAGGGCTTATCTTCAAATGAAAGTACGTAATATAACAGTGACGTTTGTACTGATGAGTCATTGGGTTGAGAGGATCAAGGCCTAAGCTTTGCAAACAGTTCATCTGCACGATAGCAATCTGTAAATATTTGACGAGTACGAACAAAAGCTTTAAACCATTCATCTCCTCTCAAACGCCGTCCACGGAGCTGGAAGTCTTGTTACTCATATTCAGTATTTTAATAGGATAAGGTAAATTATAATTTTGATTATTTGTTTAGGTAGTGTGCGAATGTTTCATTATTGTCTCTTGTATTCGATTTGCTATTGTAAGGTACTCGACTATTCTGAATCAAACCTTCACTCTTAAAGCGAAGGGACAGATTGCATTAGTGTTCCTCTGTCTGAAAAGGGATTATATCGCTTCTGGTTCTAATATAGCTATTTTTCAAAGCGTATGGTCGGAGAAAATGCGAAGACACTTTTAAAATAACAAGATTACTATAATTCATAGAAAATGGCCGGGGAATATTGATAGTTGGCTAAAAACTGACACTGAATATTCAAGATTTGAAATGATTAATAACAGGGAGGTTAACAAAAAATACTTAATGTTTTTTCTACAATTTGAATTTACTATTTTTAAAAAATCTATTGGCATCTATTCCTGACACGAAAGTATTTTTACTTAATACATATGATTAATACAGAAACTTAATTTTATGAAGAAGTTGCATCTTACGGCAATATTTCCCGCGTACATGCAACGCTAAATGAATAGCAAAATGATGGCAGCCTCTGGAGGAAAATATTCCGAAGATAAAATAGGAACCCATTCGACGAAGAATACAATGAGTGACTTTCTACGAATCGGAGCGTGGAATGTCAAAAGTTTAAACCATGCAGGTAGATTAGAGAATTTAAAAAGGTAAATGGAAAGGTTAAAGTTGGATATATTAGAGATTAGTGAAGTTAGATAGCAGGAAAATTAAGTTTTTTGGTCGGATGAATATAGGGTGATTAACACAAATGCGAATAGAGGGAATTGTTAGGTCTGGTAATGAATAAAAGGCTGGGGCAACGATTAAGTTATTATGAACAACATAGTGAAACGTTAGTTACCATAAATTAAGATTAAAAAAACAACAGCCAACGACAATAATACAAATTTATATGCCCACAAGTGCCGCAGAGGAAGAAGAGATTGAGAAAATCGAAAAAATGAAGAAGTATATTAAAGGAAACGAAAATGTGATAATAATGGGTAATAGAAACGCAGTAATAGGAAAATGAAGAGAAAATTATGTAGTTGGAGACTATGGAAAGTAATGAAAGGGGAGACAGGTTAATATAATTTTGTATGGAGCACAAATTAGGAGTTACAAATACCTGGTCCAAGAATCATGAAAGAAGACACGCGAAGAATCCGGGGACACAGGTAGGTACCAATTGGATTGCATAATAGCGAGACAGAGACATGGACTACCCAGGAGCAGATGTGAAGTCGGATCATAATCTGTTGATTATGAAATGCAGACTGGAAATGAAGAAACTCAAGAAAGGAACAAAAACAAAAGGATTGGAATTAGAAAAATTTGAACGACAGGAAGAGCTTAAGAGTTTCAAAGAAGAAATTAAGAGTAGATTAATGGAGCAAGAAATGACTAGAGAAGCCGATTAAAAAATATGAAGAATAGCTCAGACCAATATAAAAGCATTGATAACACAAGAAATAATAAAAATGATTGATGAAAGAAGTAAACAAACATACAAGAGATAAAAATGGTAAATAGCATTGCAGTCGACAAGAATGAGATAGATAGGAAGTGCTAAGCAGCCAGCGAGGTTTGGCTCCAAGAGAAATGCTAAGCGGTTGAAGATTTTATGGTGCAAGGGAAAATCAAAGTAACACTCGGAGAGAGGAAAAATATTATCAAGAACATCAGGAGACCAGATGGGAGGCCAATTCTTAAGAAAGCTGTATCACGGTGGAAGTCACGTTCAGTCAGTAATAGAGGATGGGGATGATGAAGAGTTGGAGGACAAAATTTTAAGATCGGAGTTTGATAAGGCGCTGACAGATCTGAGCAATTAATTGTAAAGCGCCAGGAATTGATGACATTCCAGCGAAGTAACGATGTAATGGCTGTTAACGGTAGTTTGCGAAAACTGCGAAACAGGACAATTAGTTTAGTCTTCCATGCTTGGAAAATATTAACGAAAATAGTATACAGGAGGATGGAACATCAAATAGAATGTGAGTTAGAAGAAGATCAGTTTGGTTTTAGGAAGAATGTAGGGACAAGAGAAGCAATATTGACTCAGCGTCTAATTTTAGAAGAAAGGATAAGAAAATAAAGACCTACGTTCATGGCATTTGTAGATTTAGAAAAAGCCGTCGATAAAGTTAACTGGAAGACACTATTAAGGATATTGAAGATGAGAGGAACAAAAGAACCTCTACAGACGGCTGTCAGCAGTAATTAGAATTGAAGATAAAGAGAAGAAAGGAGTAAAACGAGGATGCAGTCTGTCACCAATACTCTTTAATTTATATATAGAACAGGCGATGAGGAATATGGAAAAGAAATCATACTGCAAGGAGAAGAATTAAAAACCCAACGCTTCGCCGATGATATTGTAGTATTAGAGGAGTTAGAAACCATAATAAATTGCACGAACGTGGTCCTGGAGAATGAGATCAATATGAAATTAATAGAGGGATGGAGTGTAGTATGCGAAATAGTGGTTAGATTGGGAAGGTATATTTTGAAGGAATTGCGCTACTTGGGCGGCAGAAGGGAAATCACCACTCGACTCTCTGGAGATCTAATGAAATTTTGTAAGGAAATAAACGTAGACACCAACTGAAAGTTGTCGAAAATGCTTCAGAAGTTACAAGCCCATCTGTCACCGCGCCGCGGAAAGGACCAACTTTGATCCCTTGTCAAATCAGTTCTAGCGGCCAGATAAGCGTGATACCTGGCTTATCGATACAACGATAATGTAGTGGCATTATCAAAATACTAGTGCAGCTGGCCGTTCTGAAGCCTGTTCAAGCCAAATTCGACTAAAAATTTTGTCGTGGCAAATTTTAACATCACTTTGGAGGCCAATTATTCAGCAGCAAAAGATCTATATACAACCATATTTGTAGCATATTACAGGCAAGAAAGGCTTTCGCAAAAAAAGAGGATTTTACTTACAGCTAATGGAAGTATAAATATTAGGAAACCATCTTTAAAAATGTCCGAATGGAATGAAGCTTTATATGGACGGCAGGAGATGCAGAAAGGAAAATAATGGAAGCCTTTGAAACGTGGTTCTATAGAAGAATTATTAAAATAATGGGTAGATAGAATAACTAACCAGGAAGAGCGAACGATATAGAGAACGTTGATTAATAGACCACGTTTTAGACTTGACGGTCTTATAAAGTTACCATTAGACGGAAGCGTGTGGGGTAAGAACAGAAGAGGGAAGCCAAGGATACAATACGCTAAGCAGATAGAAAGGATGTGGTAGTTATGTAGAAATGAAAAGGCACAAAATAGATTAGCATGGAGGGTTGTATCAGACCAGTCCAAGGACTGAAGACTGCAGAAACATTGATCGTACGGTAATTTTCGACTGTTATGAAAGTCTTCGAAATGTCACCCCTCAAATAACCTTTGATTAATTCAAATAAACCATAAAAAGTTTATAAACAGTAATCTTTTTATGAATTCGCCAAACACATTTAAAACGGTAGCCTGATGAGGCCGCCTCTGTTTATGCACGTACGGTCCGGCGCTGTTTTCTTTGTTACTCATACATTTGTTAGTTCTTGGACTGTATGGTTGAAACGAAATTCCAGACAGCAATGTAGCGCTGAGCGCAGGATAGCACAAAGCTTAGACTATACTGTTTTAGCGGGAGGGATCGCGTCTTAGATATCGAACCACAAATTTACACTCTTCAAACATTATTACTGTAAATTTTCTTAAAATTACGAAACATGATTTTTCCTGAATTAATTCATCTGCTGTAGCACATATGCACCAAGTGCCACTGCTTGAACGCGTTGTACAGAAGAGCCCAGAATTGTGAAACAACGGTTGAATCTTGTACAATAAAACATGGCCTAGATTATCCACTCTACGGCATGATTTAATTTTGTGTGATTGATTTCTTCGTACTTCCTAAAATCAAGACGCGCTGATAGGGCCCAAATTTTCAACACCGACGGGGTTATATAAGGGAAAACAAGAGAGATTAATTTTGAATGATTAATCATTTCTCGCTACATAAGTCGGTAAATGAATACGAGTTTTGATATGACTCGTCTGTAAACGCTTTGTACAGTGCACAAAGCCTGGGCCTCTTTCTCCTCTAGAAATATTGGCTTTTCCGCCCGGTTTTGAACCCTGTCCAACGCGTGTATCATTGGTATATCGGGAAGAACGTACGTAGATCTGAGGTGACACGGGTTTGAAGCCAACCAATAGTCATTGTAGACTTCACACACCTAAACAAATTAAATATTTTAGTATGTATATTGATTAAAATCTCAAACTGAGGATGATCTTTACCTTTGGGGCTGTCTCGTTCTCACTTGATTTTCAAGATTCCCATATGCCTAGCAACCAATGGGTTTCAAGGTTCCCACCTGCCTAGGCACCTCTGGGTTTTCAAGGTGCTTAGGCACCTCGATCTCATTTAGGACGTGTATGTTCCGAGTAGTTGTTTCTTGTGTTCCATTCGTGAATGTGAAACCATCAATGCCTTGACAGGAGACTTTCTTGATCGGTTTATTTCATTAAGAAGAACTTTATTTCCCAATTTTTTCACTGAAGACGGACAGAGGTGTTTTACTGCTCGAAACGTTGGGCTTTTCCGTCCTGCCAGAAATGTAAAACTCGACGAAAACTTCCCCATACATCAGCACAACATTGCCAAAATCCCAACCCAAAGATATTTATTTTATGGTGTTAATTTAAAAATAATTATGTACTCTGTTTTTCATATGTGCACTGTTAAAAATGTTTTATTCTATAATATATTCCTCAATGACTGTGAAAAAAGATTGTTTCATTTTTTTCAGACTGCCAAAAAATGACTTGCTCTTGGTTAAATAAATCATTTTTAGAAGATGGTTTACGAAAGTTCAGAGATGATGACACACTCTGTGTATCATCAGTTGAACTAGGAAGGTATTCTACTGGGGATGGATACACCAGTGTAATGTGTAGGCTTACACTAAACATGAAGGATAGTCAGGATAGTAAAGAACACTCATATGCACTAATCTGCAAATTTCTGTCACCTACTTGTATATTTGCAGATAGTATGCTCCTAGCAAACACATTCGAGAGGGAAAGCTCAGTTTACAAAGTACTCAAACTGTTCACCCGTTACTTGGAGGCGGCAGCTCCTGGGAAGTTCAAGCCATTTGGACCAAATTTCTATTTGTCTGGTTCATATCCCACACCATTTTTGCTGATGGAAGACCTTAATGAATCTGGATTCAAGTTAGCACAGAGGCAAGAACGTCTGGATTTTACACACTCCAGTTTAGTTATGAGATCTATTGCACGCTTCCATGCGACATCCTTACTCGTGTCCATGAAAAATGAAGCTGTGTTTAAACATCTTGATGAATGTATATTGTTCTCCAAAAGAGAAGATAATATGATGCCAAAAATGGTGTCAAACTCCATAACAAAAGTAGCAAAAATTGTGGATTCATGGGGTGACGAGTATTCTAAACACACAGCCAAACTAATACAATATTCAAAGACACTGTTTAACGAACTAGCTGAATTGGAACAGTTAAAGAAACATGGAAAACTTCAATTGCTACTTCATGGTGATTTGTGGCTCAACAATATGATGTTTAAATATGATACAGATGCCACAGTTTCAGATTTGAGATTTGTGGATTTCCAAGTTGCATTCACCTCTTCAACACCAGGATTCGATCTTCAGTACTTTTTACATACAAGTGTGCAAGATACTGTGCGTCAGAATTATAAACAGCAACTCATTCATGAGTATCACAAGGCATTTGTTGAAACACAAAGCATTCTTGGTTGTCATGAAGATTTGTTGACACTTGAACAACTGGAACAAGAGATGGCTGAAACTGCACTGTATTCAGTTTACACTTCTCTTGTTATACTCCCCCTTACTTTATCACATTGTATTGGGCTTGAAGTGACTATGGATGAAAGTGATTTATCAATTTATCATAACCCACTTTTCATTAAATCATTGAAATTATTATTGGCTGAATTTGAAGGCAATGGACTTTTGTAGATAATAATATTTGTATTGAGAAAACATCTAAATTATGCAAGCAAATTTAGAGATATCCACGTCAAGTCATCTTTCATAATAAAAAATATTAAGTAACCATATAAAGCCTTATTAAAAATCAGTCAACTATTTTATTTCAACCTATTCTACTAAAACTTTGAACAAAATGACAATTTATATTACATTTTGAAATTGGTGTCAATCACTCAAACTATTTGTGTAAAACATTTCAAATTCAAGTGGTTAATAAAACAATCCGAAGAGAATTTTTTCTAACATAATTTTCTATCATACTAACAAATACTAATTACATTACAATAGACATTTAATTTTCTCCTACTAATGTCCTAGAGGGAATACCTTTTTAAAGTTCCAGCAGTAGGAATGTACACAGTAGTGCATTTGACGTTACGAATTTTTTTTCGTTAAAATTGTAATACCACTGCATTATTTCTGTGAAATGGTTGACCTCAGAATTTACCCATTTCTTCCAAATTATTTGCTGGTAATTTGTAATGGATTAATAAATATTTTTTTGGATGAAGTATATATTCATTTAATAATAAAACAAACCTTAATAGACACAAATAATATAATTGCTTATGGTGTCAGAAAGCCGGGTGTGGATGTCTACAACACTGGAATTGATCATCTCATCTCCCAGTGTACCAACACTTCCTGGTAATTACTTTTGAATTAAACAAATTCCATAGTCACTCAGTAGCAGGTGTTCTGTTTTCATTTGACTGGCCCTTATAAAGATGTGATTTAAATAAGTATTTTGTTTATCTAGAATCCAAATTTCATAAAGTTACAAAACTACGTATCTTAACAATATTTGTTCATAATTCCCACTTTTATCCTTTCAATAATTCATGTTTAACTTTTTAGAAGCGTAGAAATATACTTAGTTGTTCACTAGGACATAAGACAATCTATTAAGGGGAAATAAAGAAACACTAATTATTTAAATTAAATAATTTTTATTTATAATAATAAATATTAATACATTTTAGCACTAAAGTACAACAATTTTAAAAACAAATTGCCACATATATTATTATAAAATATATTTAAAGGCACTATTGATATATAGTAAAAATGTATATACTTGGCAAAAAAATATTAATTTGTATTAAGGCACATGAGCACTAAGCAAGCATTTTTCTATATATTATGGCTTTGAATTAATAAATATTAGCATAAATCAAGATCAAGTTAAAAATAATAATAAATTGAACCATTTTGTTCTTAAAAAAGTGAAACTTTGAAAATAATGAATGGTATACATAACATATTATAAAGCACAACACAAAATAAAATGGCTGTTCATTAAGAACAGGATATACATGGATGAAGATAATTTAAAGTAACCCAGATAAAGGCTCTTGATATATATTTCTCCAACATTACTTTATACTTATTATAATTTAATAATTTGAAAAAGACAAGAAAGAAAGTAGTATAAATTCTATGATGAATATCAATTGATACATAAAATGAAATGGAGTACTGTTACAACATAACTTATATTTAAAATCAGCTTTAAAATAATTGAAGTTAATAATTGTTAAGGACCTAATAATTGGGTCATTAGAGACAACAGTGACAAAAAGTAAATGGCAGTGAAAATCTCATTTCAGTTACTAGTTTGTCAAAATAACTGTAGCGTAGTAGCAATGTAGAAATCTGAAAAACAAAACCGCTATTAACATTTATAAAATATAGAAAAATAATTATACCAAGAACAAAACATTATTTGTAAATAAATTAGATAGCAAAATCATGTAACAAATTTAATCATTTAAAAAAAATGTTGCAATATGAACCGATGTACCAATGAAATTACTTTATATCAATAGGTTATCAAATGGTAATTGACATAAGCAAAATTTGACTAATTTCGACACAGAGATATTTGCCCAGAATATAAAAAACTAAGAATCAAAATACTGGTTGCATTTACACAATAACAGATGTTTGTGAAGATATTTGTTATCACTAAACATCAATTTGAACCAGTATTTTCTTTATCACTTAGATGGTGGATTCTTTCTTCCACATACCCTTATCTACTCAAAATGTGAGTTTTTCACTTATCAAGTCAAAACTGAAACTTAATACAGTAGAACCCCTTTTTAACGAATCTCTGGGGACCATTCCAAAGTATTAATGCTTTTAACAATTTCTCCATCTATATTAAATGAAGAAAAAAACTTCCGAGCAGTATCAAGCCCAACTTCCGAGCAGTATCAAGCCCATCAACAGCAGCAGCAAATCTCAGTACGGCTGGTGCCTCATCTTCATTGTCTTGTTTTTCCTCCTGCAGTTCTTCAAATATTCCTTCCAGATTTGATTCAGGTGAAGCAGTAAGAAGCTGATCATCACAGGAGACAAATTCCTCAAAACTATAGCCCTCAGCACCTGCTATTTGTATCAATACTTCAGAAGGAATAGGATTGTCATCTTCCATAGCAGCATCTGCTACTGAAACACCAGAATTAAATCCTGCATGTTTGAAGCAGTTCTGGATAGTGTCTTCTGTAACTGCTCCCCAAGGAGCAACAAATAAATGCATAGCTTGGAGAATATTCAATTTCATTGCTGCTTATTCTCAAGTAGCAAAATGGCTTTTTGAACCAGTGCTCTTCTATATTTATATTTCACTAAATGAATTATGCCTAAATCCAGTGCTTGCAGTTTACTGGTGCAGTTTGCAGGCAAGAAAACCACTTTTACATTCTTTCAGAAAGTGGTATCTTTTGGGTGCGAAGGGCATTTATCAATCACTAGTAATATTTTCCTACCAGTTGTTCCAATTCTGGCATCTGAAGCCCTCAGGAAACCAATAAATATCTGATTGTCATCCAAGAATTAGAGTTACTTTCATACTTACACTGGAGTGTTTTAACATTCTTAAAGCACCTGGGATTTTTAAATTTGCCAATTATTAATGGTGGTAATTTGTCGCTCCCATCGCTGTTTACACACAATGCCGTCAGTCTCTCTTTGCCAAGTTTTCCTCCGTAACACTTCTCGCCGCGAAAACTATATGTTTTTGATGGGAGGAGATTAAAAAATACCCATTTCATCTGCATTAAAAATGTCTTCTGGCTTATAAGTCTCAATTAGACTTCATTTTAACCTGCTGCACCTTCTCCACATATTTGGCGATATTATATATTATTCCTGGCTTTAAAGTGGTCAAACCATCCGTTTGATGCAGTAAAACCACCCAAGTCTAAGAGCAATTTCTATTGCTTTCGCTCTTATTAACACCCCTGGCACATTTTTATTTGTCTCTCTTTCAAACCATTTCAGAAAATCGATTCAATTTCCTCATATGGTGAAGGTCGGATGTTTTTCCTTTTGGAGATGCCTGGCCCACACTGAATTTCACTTTTAAGAATATCTTGATCTTTTAATATTCCACTCAATGAAGATGGAGCCAAACCATATTTTTTGGCCATATCACATTTTGAAATGCGTGGATTTTTTTTTCACATCGTTGATTATTTCTATATTATGTGCCAATGTTAACTTCTTCTGTATGGGAGCCATAACGATAAAAGTTAAGGAAACAATTAAATAGAATGAATGGCAACTAGATGGAATAAGGTGAAGAAAAATGAGAGATTGTCTTAATCTCTCGCAGAATCTACACAAAATCGATATTTCTACATTCGACTCGTCAGTCCGCATTTATTGTAATTGTCGAATTTGTTACAATAAAAATTATTTTTATTTCTTAAAAAGGGGTAAATCAGTGGTAATCTAAGGAAAAAAAATTCCTTAAAAGCGGGAATTTCATTAAATCAGGGTTCCTTAAAAGCAGGAAAAATAACATTATTCTTATGAAAGTTTTGCCGGGACTTAAGAATTATTTAGTTACAAGCACGAATTCCTTAAAAGGGAGAACCTTAAAATGGGGTTGTACTGTACATGTCTTACTGTTGTACAACTAAGTTGAAAAGACAATCTTTTATTCCAACCATACAAATTCAAATTCTACTTACAAGTTCAAAAACTATGTTGGAGTTTTCTTTGGAGTTTGTTCATGAGCTTTCCTTAATCGTCTCTTAAATTCTGCAGGGAATTTTTCATAGCATTTCTTGCAAACAGGCTTTAAATCGCATTCATAAAACTTTGTACGTTGATTCATCTTTTGATCACAGACAGAGCATGCAAAGTGATGAACACACCAAGCTTTGTTCATAGCTGTGAACACTGTAAAATAATAAACATTTAATTTATATACAGAACTAATACATAGGAGAGAAATTTTTATCACCATCTATGAAACAATAATGGAAGATAGTAACACTCAACAGTATTTATATGGATTTATAATTTAAATGATTTATTAATCAAGTTACATTTGTAATTATTTTTAACAAAACCTAATATAAATAAAGTAATGAATTTAGCACTTCATGTATTAAGAATTTTTCAATTACAGGCGGTTCAATAGTGATAAAAATAAACATGGTTAAACTATAAATAAATGCCATAAACTTACAACTATGCAAAAGTGTTAATGAAGTATCTCAAAGCAATTTAGAATTAGAATGTGTAATTTTAGTTTCATATTACACAAATAGTGCTTTGCTTCCTTTTATAGAAGTATATAACTATAGCACTTTTTGAAAAATGGAAGAAGACTTACCATCACCAGCAATAACTTGATTGCACACAAAGCAGAGATTGCCAAAAAGCTGATGATAATGGATTTCACAATAAGCCAAACCTTTCTTTTCATAGTGTCTATGACCCAGAAAAGGTTTCTCACATTTGGCGCAGACAAAGTGCTGTAAAAAAATTGAACCAATACAGAAATTTCTTCATGAAAGTCAAAATAGTATTAGTATTAGGTCATACTGAAAAAACTAATTGGGAAGGGAGGGGGATAGGAACTGAATATAGACATTCCTAAATCGAAGGTCCTTCCTTCAAAAGTGCCCTCAATTCAAGCTCCACAGAACCAACAGAATTACGATTGTGATTAGAGGAGTAGCTGCAATTCTCATGTTCTTTGGTGTCGGGATTGTTAAGTGACTGGTCTGCCTAATTTTCCCATATGAGAACAAGAGTCAGACAGAGAGGTTGGTAATTGCCACTGCGATTACTAGTAACTCGGCCTGATTCAAGGTAATAGTCAACTGAGTCGACTTCACATATCCAATATATAATTTATTTACAATTTATCCTTAATGGATGCACCAAACTCTTCTATCTCTCTTCTCTAACCATCCTACCTTGAAATCCGAATGTGTGTGTGTGTGTATATATACGCTGACCACACAGCTTTATCTGAGCATATTTCTATGTCGAGCTTGTGACTAAAAGCGAATTTCCCAACTTTCTCCCATATTTTCTGTCCTCACATCCTATCCAAATATACTATTGTGTGACGACGTCACGTTTCTATCCTTAATTTGTGTGTATATATATATTGGATAATTGGATAGAAAGAAAGATAGAAATATTTGGGAGAAAGGCAGGAAATTTGCTCTTTGAATGATATGTACAGCAAGAAATTGTGCACAAAGAAATACATATGTTAAGCGTAGAAGGGAATGGAAGAAAGACTGTAAATTCCGATGAGCTTGTGCTGTTATAGGTGCTGGAGAGGGGGGGGGGGGAGGTGAAGATAAAGAGCTATAGGATATTGAGTCCAGGGCTTTGTCTGGACTAGGACATGCTGAAATGAAAGTTCCCATAGCTGGAGTTCAGCTTCTGAAGAGTCAGGAGGTAGGGCTTTGAGGGCAGTCAGTGTGAAGCAATGGTTGAAGTTGTTGGTGTTGTGGCTATGGGCATGGGCGCCTAAAGGGAATTGTGTTTTGTGGATTTTTACTGGACTATGGTGGTTGGCAAGGAGTGGAAGTTGGTGACCTGGTGGGGTCAATTATTTATGATCTAAGCTAGCTGCTCACTTGTCGGCTACCAGATGACTGGAAATGTCTTCATAACTTTCTGATAAAGGGGGCAGTGACACTGAAAATTCAAGAACTCCAAACCTCAAAAGGTGTCTACCATCTATGAACCTCAGGTAAGTCACCTACTTTCTATCTCTCTTTCCTTTCCTTATTAATTTTTTTAATCAACATGACAATGTAATTTCCTGACTCTTATATATATGTAAAGTAGGAATGTACAACATATTTCACAGAAAGTTCTCAAAATCAGACACAAAAAATAATAATTTGTACAGTTCAATACAAAGTTGGCCCGTCTATGTGGTCTAGTGGCTAGCATTACTGCCTCACATCACAGAGATCCTTGGTTCAATTCCTGGCAAAGGTGTGAGTGTGTTGTATGATTTTTCAAGTTCCCCTACATAGCAAAATTCAAGAAACTGCAAATCAGTTACCTAATTAGATAGTCAGTAATGACTATTGATGTTGGTGCAACTATAAAAAATTAAAAAATATACAATGTGGACCGGTGCTATACAATTGCAAATTTAAAAAACAATGTTCATAATTATGACAGTCGATTATATATTTATACAATTTTTAAAAATTCTTAGGAACAACTTTCTAAATACATCTAAAATATTATTACATTGTTATATAATTCCACAAAACCATTTTTAAACATGCTTATAAACTGCTAAATATTCTATGTTTACTGACATTCAAACCATTCAAGTCCTTAAGAAAGAAGTAAATCAGTTTTTTAGAAACCACACTTCATAATAAAATAGGAAGGATTTAGTGAAAGAATTAAACTTCATTTTCATTAGACAGAAAATATAAATATTACTTGAATTCCTCTATTAATTTATTATTAAACCTTTGCAAAATTTATCCAGCTTCTGAGACAATGATGGAACTGATAATAGCAACAGTTAAATATATCATCAATATATCTGACCATTTTTAGAAAATTTCAGTGCCATATGCTAATTGTTTCATATTTATTATCAAATCCATATGATATTAATATATAGTTTGGAAAATCTAATACTTAATTAACTCTGCTTATGTTTATTGACTTAAATTAATATAAATGGCACAGTCCATCCTACGTAATTCATAATACGATAAAATATTTGTATTATGAAACTATTGTAGCACATACTTTTTGGGCTGGTGAGAACCAGTTAATTGTTGTCCTACAAGACAAGAGGGGGACCAATGTTATTTTAGGACGCGGTGCTATCTGCAGAACTTGGGGAAAATTAATTTCTATTATATTCTGCTAAACAACTGGAATCGTAAGAAGCAAGATCCATATTGAAGTCCAGTGGTGAAGCAATCAACTTTTGAACAAAAATAGATTTTCTTTCATCAAAATAATATTCTGATTCTGTCTCTGCTACAACGCCCAATCCCCTCACAGACTGTTCATACAGATTAAGAAAATTGTTCTTTAAAATAGTGTGATGGTAATTAACAATAAATTCTTTAATTGATGAATCATGTTTTTTATATAGACAATATTATTAACAATAAACAAATTATTATACTATGAAGATTTTAAAAGAAATTCATCTGAAATAGGTAATTGATTATTTGCTTAAAAAACATTAAACATACACAATAATAGTATACTAACTACATAAAGAAATATTCAAATAACAGAAAAAAATAAATACCACACAATGTTTTTCTAATCGTTGTTGCCTTTGTCAGGTGTTTGGAAAATGAGGTACTTCTTGTACCTTGTGGTTTTCAATCACCTGAGGAAAACAACTAGATTTGCAGACATGTTAAGTATTCCTTTTATCACTTAATTTTGTCCATAACTAATTATGATTCTTCTCTTAATGACTAATAAACAATAGGTACTGAAACTCTAAATCAGAAAGGTCTCATTTGTAGAATTTATAGCATCCATGCAAAAGCTATTGTTCAAGACGATTTAACAAACCAAACTTAGCATTATGCAACTGCAATTCTTATTCATAGAGAATTAGGGGAAGTTATCCACAAAAATAAGTAATATAAAGATAGTGATATTTTGATCAAGCAGAAGAACTGTAAATTATCACAATACAGACTCTAATACCTATTCTGTACTCCGTAGATATGAATTGCATAAAATTGATTCATTACCTTTCATATCTCTGAAACATTCACAGTGAAAATCAAATTACATCATTCTACAAAACAGAAAAATCATACCTCCACATGCCAATGTTTACCCAAAGCAGTAACTACCCTCTCTTCAATTGGACGTCGACACGCTCCACATATAGGAATACCCATCTTGTCATGACATCTCAAACAATATAGTTCATTCTAGAAAATAAATAAAACAAATTAATAAAAACATTTTGATACAATTTATTAATATTCCCATCTGCAAAAATATTTTGCATGTGACAAATGTAAGCTAAAAAAAGAGATATACACCGAGTGGCCAAATTATTGTAAGCACCCCCTTAACACAATGTAGGGCCACCTTTTGCACTCAATATTGTTTGAATTCTTCTGGCAACGGATTCTACAAGTCCAGGGCTTTGTGTGGACTGCAAGACATGTTGAAACGAAAATTCCCACAGGTGAACTTCAGCTTCTAAAGAATCAAGGGTAGGGCTTTGAGTGGTGTCAGTGTGAAGCACTAGTTAAAGTTATTGGTGTTGTGGCTAAACTCTCCAAAACAAACACAGAATTAAGTGTACATATTTAAAGAAGGGGCAGAGGTGGTCAATACAAAAATTTTCCCCTTTTGCACTTTTGACAAACGCTTCATTATTGTGATACTTTAAAAATAAATAGAGTAATATAATTCCAAAAGTACACTCCCACCTCACCATAGTCATCAGACAAAAAGACTGGTCTAACAATCAGACATGTTAGAAGGAAATATCACTTGGAAGTTGTGTGTGTGGTTGGGACTATTGAACAGCACCATATATGAAAATGTAGTCTCATCAGGAATCAAGACAAAGTTTCCGAATTAAGGGTGGTTTGTCTGTAACTGGAGAAACATTTGGCCAGAATCTGTCCATCGAGGATAATCAGAGATTTTTCAAATCCTATTTCTGTTTAGTTTTCTCCAATTGTGCAGTAATGGACCATCTCTGAAAATGTTTGTATTGGCACCATTCATCCATTTTTTTTTAACTTTGCGCACTTCTATTACACCCTAGAGAGTACATTTAGAGTGATGATAAAATACTCATCACAAAACAAATTAAGGGTCAAAATGATTTGAAAATTAAGTAAAGTAATTATGAAACAATGACAGTTTCTTTTAACATTATACAAACCACAAACTCACCATTTCATTAGCAGTATACCCCGGACGACTACGAACTTCACGTGCATCAGAGTTGAGCTCTACACCACATGCTGTGCAGTTGAAGTGATAAGGATGGTACACTTCTCCCCGAAAACGAAGAGGTTTGTCATCAATTAATCCACTAAAAATTTATGAATTATTAATAACAAGCATATGCAAAAAATTGGGAAAGAATGTTTGAACAGCTAGATTGATACTGTTAAATTTATGTGGTGGTGTTGGCAGAACTAGTTGTCAAATCTATATATATCCTAAATTTAAATACAAGAACTTTATATTCATAGGCATTATCACTTACTAAAAATATTTCAAAGAAAAAAAGAGGTTGGGTTCAAAAACTTGAAGATTCAATCACCAAAGAAACATACAAAGTTATTATAAACATTTGAAATTATATCTTACTGGCATTTGTGGCAAACATATTTGCCAAGCCCCACTGCCTTGGCCTTAGCATTGCACTCGTGACATAGAGCTCTGTTTTGGTTACGTATGAAGCCAAGATCAGCTAGTTCTTTGTCACACATTTCACAGCGGAAACATCGTGGATGCCAGTTGGCATTCATGGCTTTGATGACTCTGCCAATAACAAACTCACCTAAACAATTAAAATCAACAGATTTATCCATTTATGAAGCATTCTACATAAAAAATAAATTCGTACAAGATACACTTGAAAAATTGAACTAATTTCACTCATATATGTGAAATCAACATTCTACGGTAAATAAAACATCTTCAAGAAATATAAAATAAGTGCAATAATTAATTACTATAAAAAAGAAATAAACTATGAAGATAAATTTGCCACATTATAATTAGTGATGAACTAAGCAAGACTTTCAAAATAAAATTTATTAATACTACTTGAACCTATAAAAAAACATGAAACATTACAAAATTAAAGTTCTACAAACACTTATAAAATTACTCTATAATATATAACAGTTTTAGGAAAAATTACTAATATGAATATAAGTAACTTATTCAAAAAGCTTACCACACTTTCCACAACATGGTGCAAACAGTACATGAAAATCATGTTCACAATACTTGCGACCCTCAAATTCATAGAAAATTCCTTCAGGAAATGGCCGGAAGCACTGAGCACACCTACAAAATTATAGTTATTATGTTTTATTTATAAATGTTAGATTTTGTGTGTATTTTATCATTTCATAATTGCTCCAAAAGTTATATAAACACGATTAAATGGCAGGCACCATGTTGAGTGTGGAGTTCTTGAATTTTTTGAGGGGCCACCCTTAATCAGAATATTAGGAAAACATTCATAGTGACAGCCAGCCATCAACTGAGTAGTCAAAATTGTGCATCTAGCTTTTGCTAGTAAACAATAGACCCCACCAAGTCACCAACTTTCTCTCTCAATAAAGGTCAGGGTGAGGCAAAGAATCGATAGGACTGCAGACACGCATCTACTTATTAATACACATACATCCACAACACAACACATATATTCTGAAGTGGGTACAATTGCAATTATGGGTGGTCAATTTGGGGGCAGGGAGGAAGTTCAGCCTGGGGCATTGTCTTGACTGTGCTGGAAGGCGAGTTTCCATCCATAGATGGAGCTCAGCTTCTGAAGTATTGGGGAGGGGGGGGGGTTGTGGATTCAACCAGTATGTTGCAAAGGTTGGGTGGGTGCCTACAGGCAACACTTGGAAAGGTGGGCAGTATGGTGGGTAGAATGTTCTTGATTTCTGGGTTGAATTGCAGTCTAATGTAGGCCAGGTGGGGGGAAGAGTTTAATTTACATAGCCCAGGAAAATGTTGGCATGTTATATCAGGCTGTTCCAAGTGGACCACACGTGAGCTACACTGAGGGCTAGACTGTATGGGAGGGAGTGCATGGCTTGTCCAGGGTGCTAACTGGAAAAGTGAAGGTAAGGTAGGATATTAGCAAGTACAAGAAGGTGGCAGCTTCTTGATGCTTGTTTGGTGAAGATAACTCTGGCCAATGATATTAAAGAATTAGGAAGTCAGAAGAAGACTTTGAAACAATAATAAATTGCATGAATGGGATCCTGGAGAATAAGTTGAATATGATGATTAATAGAGGGAAAAACAAAGGTAATGGAGTGTAGTATGGGAAACAGAGAAATAATAAGGGCGTTAGATTGGGAAGGGATATTTTGATGAAAGTTAAGGAATTCTGCTACTTGGGAAGCATAATAACAGGGATGGTAGAAGTATAGTAGATATAAAGAGAAGAATAGCACAGGCAAGGAAGGCTTTCATGGAGAAGAGGAATTTACTTATGGGTAATATTAGGAAATTATTTCTACAAATATTCCTATGTAGTGAGCATTATATGGGCGTGAATGTGGTAGGAGTGTTCAGAAAGGAAAAGTAGAGAAGCCTTTGAAATGTGGTGCTGTAGGAGAATGCTGAAAATTAGATGGGTGGATAGACTAATTAACCAGGAAATTCTAAGCAGAAAGGGGTAAGAGCGTGTAATATGGAGGACATTGACCAAGAGATAGATTAATATGCCACGTTTTAAGACATGAAGGTCTTGTAAAATTAGCATTAGAGGGAAGTGTGTGGGGGTCAGAACAGGAGAGGGAGATGAGGGATGGAATACACTAAGCAGATTAGGTAGGATGTGGTAGTTATACAGAAATTAAAAGGCTTGCACAGAATAGGTTAGTATGTAGACCAGTCTTAGGACTGAATACCACAACAATTCTAGACTTATTAAATTCTTCTATTTCTGACTTTTAGGCATTCATTGTATTTATCTATAATACATGTTGAACTGTATAATACTTCATAACAATGAAATATCTTGTCTGAAATACAAACAGGTTGGCTATAGAAAAGAAACCAGGTTCGAGTTCTGAAGGCCCTTCTTCCTTTCCTTCCTATTCTTAGGTCCCAAAAGTTAATTCATGTTCAATTATTTTATTTGTGACTTTTGGCCATTCTTTGTATTTAATTTTAATAGTATGTTCTTATTCCATAAAAGTAGAAAATTAAACCCATTGCACACACATTGGTTACTACAGAAATACTTACACAAAACACTGTGGGTGCCAAAGCTCTCCATGAGAATTCACTATCTTTTCATGGGGCTCAAATCCATCCCCACAACGGGAGCAAAACATGTTACCAAGAGACATGCTTACACTGTGGAGAGAGAATTAAAGGTTGTAAATCCAACTAAAATAACAAAATTTACTTCCTATGGGTAATGAGACACACTAAAGTAGAACTAACAAGAGTGGCAATATTACATAAAACCTTTCTCATAAGAGAAGTATATTATCATTTCATACTTATTGATTATAAACATTTCTTCTTCCAAAATGTATATCCTTTATCAAATAGTATTCATATGGCACTAAGTAAAAATTCAAAATCCATAGTTATTGGTAGTAATTATTACATAACAGATTTGAATTGCCTTTATTGATATAGCAGCATACAGTATCCTCCTTACCTATATTTCTCTTGTACATTAATCTTAGTATTATTGTGATGAGTTTCAGACATCATAATATCAACAAAATCAGACAATTTTGGCTCTTTCTGTGGTTGAAAGGTTGATGCTTCCTTAGAAATGTTGAGGATTTTTGAATAGTGAGGTACCTCATCAACTTTCCCCTTCCTTCGGACATACAGTGCACTCTGCTGCACTGGGTGCACAGGGAATGGTTTTGGTGGAATATTCTCAAAATTATCCATAATTTATGAACTGCCCACCATAAATTTAAAAAATTTAAACATAAAACAATTCATAAGAAATTTAGTGAAGCTCTGTATCTATAAGCCTTCTTATCTGTAGCTCAGCTAAGGCTTATCATAAAATAAACACCGTTCACACTATAATAACTATCACCCACTGCTGATAAAGGTTCATATATCATTACAATGGTTTGTCACGTGTGTAGTCAGTTTTCAGTCATTTCACACTCATGCTATCAACTACTATATTACTGCCTTCGTAAGTAGTCTTATAATTTAAAAAATAAATAATTTCATCTAACATAATAGTTTATGATAAATAATAAAACTTAGCTTAGAGCCTTCTTTCTTTAATATGAAAACTGCAAACAATATACTTGATGTATGTTATTAATACACATGTTTACATACCCTGGCATTTATATTGTATTTTAATACTGTTGCTGTGCTTCAATAATTGGTGTGCCTGTAAAAAAATAACTGCAGAATAATGTCTCATTCTATGTAATTGGTTGTGTAAAAATATTTGCATTAATAAAAAATGTAATTGGAAAATAAAATACAATACAATAAAATTGTTTGTCCATGAGAAAATCTGACACTAAAAATAAATTCTCAATTCTCTGTTTAATTTTAATCTCCGAGAGTAATTGCAGCTAATTGAATACAATTGACAGCGAGCCACAAACATTAAAGTACTTTTTAAAAACAAATTTATTTATTAAATATATCTTCACAAAGAAATGAACAAATGAGTCTTAACCAGCAAAATGATAATGCCAATTAAAATATTATTTTAAGTGCAATTATTATGACTGAAAATTGACTTGTTGAAAAGATTGGTTATCTTCGTCCTATCAGTTAAATTAACACCTTAAGCGAAAGAAAAAAAATCAAACCACATGACACACTTGGGTGGGGAAAAAAGAAATGCAGACAGTACAATAATTATATCGGTTATTTATAATTTCTATCAACTTGTCTGCATTCTTTGTTTCCCTGGTTACTCCTGCTAACGATTAAATGTTTTATACAAATTTCTGAGATGATACGCCCACTTTTTCATAATTATATATAAGAATATAAACCTGCCCGCCAGGAAATTAGTAAAACACTAAATATACACTGATTTTATGTATTCACTATTCATTATAACTGTATAATCGCTTTTATATGACTCCAAATAGACTGTAATAAATGTTTAATGTTGAAGGTTTGTGACATTCAACTACTTACACACGACTTCTCCACCCATATCCTTTTATGGTAAAGTTCACAGGAAAGTACAGAACGTATCGAGTCATCGACATCGACCGAGGACCATTGTCGCCAACCAAACTTCAAAGATTGTTGTGCCTTATATTTATCAGAAAGAGCAACAACTGCAATGTTTTAAAATTAAATACGTTTATCAATCATATGTTTTCAGGACTAAAGCATACACTGTAGTTTTTAATAGGCTCCCTGGAGAGATATAAAAGCTAAATAGAAAGCTGTTTTAGTTACAACTAAGAAAATATTTTCAAGTTATGGGCTATAACACCCTCCGAAATATGTTTTACGAGGATAATTACGTAAGGCATTAATAAAACTAAAATAGTGATAGTGTTACCAATACTCTGCGTTATGCTACATTTATAATTCGTCAAAATAACATGTTTTAGAAGAAGAAATCTTTAAAATCAAGTTGCCACATATTTGTAACAAGAAAGCATTTTTCCTTCCTACGTAATTTTATTAATTTTATGAATAAGCCACACATGATGACATTATTTTATGAAGGATCTCTCTGTAGTTTTCGCAGTTTGCTGAGTTTTCGAAATGCACCCTTCTAATTTTTTTATATTTAAAATAATCTTAGACTATGTTTTTTTTTAATATTATGTCAAATGTACGTTAACTATTTTTGCTTTTAAAATATAAACTACTTTAATATTAGATTTCTCATTACTAAATGGTTCGAATGTACAGGATGTAGGGGCCAGGGGATGGTGGAAAAAAACAGAAGATCGTAAAATCTGACAGAACATCGTTGATGTGGTCAAGGCTGGAACCGACTGTAAAACCAAAGAAAAAGAAGAAATGGTTCGAATTTATTTTGAAGTTGGTGTTCGGCTACCAGACAATGTAGCTCAAGCAAGAATCTGTTTGTTGGCACAACGTGGTAGACGGGGAGAAGAAATACACACTCTTAAATTACTATTGTTATAAAGGTTCTTAAAGTTTGGTAACAAATAATTCTTCCTAAATTATTAAACGTGCTATAGCTGATGAGCACATATGCAACAACCGCCACTGGTTTAAATACTGTACTCCAAATTGCTGTATCCTTGTTGTACTTATTAGTATGTAACAGTAGCGTAGCGTGAGTTTCAACATTTACAGAAATTCTAAAAAAACTTTTCGGCAAGAATAAATTTGTTATTGCTTATTGAACAGGGTTAAAATTTATAGTTCATATTACAAATTTTTATTATTATACTATAAAAGTATACTGCCCCTGGTGGGTTTACCCCAGCCACTCTATGCCTCTGATATGTAAACAAACTTAATTCTATACATCATTACATAAGATTTTCTTAAAATGAATTTAGCTATAAGTCCTTTAGTTATACCAATTTTGTTTTTTAAAAAAAACATTGTATTTCATCCATTTTGTTCTAGACGAACTATGGATGATAAAATTATTATTATTATATTATTACTACAGATATTAACCAAATTTTTTCCAAGCTGACAGCCTTATACATAATTTTTTCGCTTGGAGTATTTGCAGTAGGTTTCTTTGGTCAACATAAGAACAGTTTTCAATTCACATAACCTCGTTATATACACAATACATTCAATGCCATTAATTTCATGATTTATATAAAAACTATGATAGGCCTCTTCAGTAACCATTTTAGTATTTACTAGTCCTAACTATATGTTATTATCAGAATGCTCCAATTGTATATTTCAAGGCGTAAATATTTTCTAAAAAAAATTCAGTCCTCTGGTTGCATTTTACAACTGTTAAATTAATTTCTTTTTCTTCCTGGAAATATATTTTTAAAAATTCAAAACCAGCAGTATTAAATGGTAACTACAGGTCATATGCTATGAAAATAATTTAATGATGACAAATATAATCCATCGATAGAAAATAGTTGAGATTACAACAATAAAGTTTCTGGTTTACAGGCCCCTTAATTTATCAGGATCCTTAATTCCGAGACTGAAAAGAATATATAAGATGGCATTCGAATCTAACGTTTCACTTGAATGTAAGGAGAGGTACTTTCCACACCTTGCAGCATATTTACCGGCGTTAAAAAATTAAGCAATTGCATTATGCTGAGATGTTGGTACTATAGACACGTTAGTCAAGACTAGAAGAACAGGAAACGAGCTCACAAGTAGTAGGGCATGTGTTGCATAAGTTATTGTTCACATAATATGTATTAAATGGTATGGACAGGAAAATAAACGTCAGACTTAAATAAATAAAAACTACAACGAATAACAGAATAGGCAACGTGGCTTATACAAATTTGTAAGTCCAATGTCGATGTTCAAGACCTGTTCAACAGAGATGTGACATATACTTATCACTTAATGTTTCATTTATAAGATGTTAAATAGAACGTGTGTGGTCAGTTGTTTGTAAACAACCAGGAAGGTATAGAACAATCCCAATGGATGCTGGCGCCAAAACCTCGTTGGATTTGGTCTCATGTGTTGAAGTAAGTTTCACAATTTACTTTTTAACGATAAAAGATATTCGATCTAGACATGTATTTAAAGAGTGCTTGGTTATCAGAGAGAAACAACCTTAGGAGAGTTCGAGGGCTAAGGGGCGTCGAAGCAAACGACACTTTTAAAAATTTGCTCTTCGTGGCATCAGAAAAAATTACAAGTATCACGAATCTAGAATCGAAGGTTGTCATTACTATATAATTTTTAAAGGTTTTCTTGTATTACTCAAAGAAAAGGCAAAGCGGTTTATCCAAAATTGACGGCACATCTTCTTCCATCACACATTACTGATATCCTACGAGTAGTTTTGCCGTCTTTTATAGCAGATTTTAAAATCTGCAGCTCTTTTCCATGCATAACAGAAAATATGTCGTCCCTCCAAATTATATTTTGGACCATCAATACGCGTCTTTGAGTAACTTGAGAATATTTTAAATTTTGAACCATTCACTTTGAGTCTTTCTATTCTCCATAAAATAAATATTTCCTACAATAGCGCTCGAAGTTTAAAACTTCAGATACCTATTTCCTAATCAACATTTCACCGCCCTCTCGTCAACACTAATTCGGCAAGTTGCGCATAATACTCTGTATTTGTATTTGAAAATGACGCCAACGCAAATCCTAAAACTGTATGCATTGTACCAAAAAAAACGTAACAGAGGTAATTTCATAATTTTTACGTGCTTTAAAACAAATCGAGTACGACGTTTCTCCGATAAACAGTCACGATTTTGGGTGAGGGGGGGGGGTAATAGGCTACATGAGGGTGATCCTGAAACAGGCAATTCCCTTTCATAGAATAGGAAGGGATTTGAAAAAGGGGGATGTGAAAGGTAGAGCAAGTTAGCCAAGGGCTGACTAGGGGCCCCGGGCTATAGTTTAATAATTATATTGCCTCAACAAAATTCGCCTGCAAGAATATTATATTTGGAAAAAATTATAAACCCAATTTGAAGGAAATTAGAATAAATTTTACTTCACCTACTTGATGAAAACAAAAAAAATGAAACATTATGATAATTGTGACTTACACCCCCCCCTCCCCCAATTGACTAATTCCAACGGAATTCAAAATATTTTAATTTTTTCATATTTTAGATGTAACCCATAATGCGGAGTGTGATAATAAATTAATGTAAATAATTAGTAAAGATAATTAGTCAATTAACAACTTAATAATTCAAGTAGCACACTTTATTCTTGAGAGCGTTAGTATTCAAGAGCCAATGCTTTCAGTCTAATAAGAGGAATCACTTGTATCGTAATCAAGATTCACTCCATTCTAGTAACAAAAAAAATATTTTCCTAAATTAAACATTAAACTAATGCAAGGTTTTTTTATGAAATACAATTCATAAAACAGTTATTGCTACTACTTTTTATTTCATTAATACTACTCAGGACTTATCACGAACAAACTAGCTAACCCCCGCGACTTCGTTCGCGCCGAAATATTTCTTTTAATTTTGCCCTAAAAACGATACAACAGGTACAGAATTTTGATAAAGTTGAATTCATTGAATATATAAAAAGTACGGTATCATCTATTTATGATCGCTCCAGGGCAAACCTTATAATTCGCAGTTGGTTTAGAGCAGGTCTCACTTTCATACGTTTCGGAGACAATAAAAATGAGCAGAGTTTGCCTGTGGGAGTATTCTCTCGCAGGCATTTCTGCCCAGAATGATTGCGACGCTCCTCTGACTAAGTCGAAAATGCCTCGTACTCTGTTTTTTTCAAAGTTCTCACGTGCCGAGGCACCTTCACCTATTTTGGAACTTATATGTACTGAGGTCGAAGACCTTGGGCATAAGGCAAGAGTTGTCCTCTGATCCCATTGGATCAGTCGGCTAGCTGCCTACTAAAACTGGTAGAGACACGGAGAAGGGAATGCTGCGACTCCACAGCAAGCTCGTCTCCCGTCATTCGGAAGGGCGTGAGAGTAGTACCCAATGCCCGACCTACCTGATGCAGGTTATCTCGCGTTTTCCCTGCATCTCTTTAGGTGAAACACCGGGTAGGATCCTTAAACTTCCTATGCCATTAAAGGGGAGTTGCCTATTTCAGGATCGCCCTCATGTAGCCTGTTAACCAAAATGAAAATGAGCAATTCTCGCTGAAATTCAATGGTTTTATAAATATTTATTTAAATAACTTCTGACCTCTTCAAGTTGTCGAAATGAAAGATACACATGAATTAAAATTCCTGTTTCAATTCCTGAAATTTTCATTGAAATCCGTTAAGCCGTTTCTAATCATAAACAGGTCAAGAGTATAGGCTACCCACACCCATTGCAGATTTTAACGCACGTATATAAAAGAAACCTTCAGGTATAATTAATATATATTATATTATACTATATTAATATCATTATAGAAATGCAATATGCAATAATGTTTAAGTTAAATTGCCTTTATTAAAACCCTCAAACTTTCATTGAAATCTCTTGAGCCATTGCGGAGCTTATTCGAGACAAACATACGGACAGACAGTCAGACACTACAATTTTATTTATTGTTACAGATTAGAAACATTGGTTTTAGCATCAGAAGCGTCTCTGTATGAATCTGGATCGTAGGATCACTCTAGTTAGTTAAGACTGTGGCCGTCAGATGTCACCTCACAACATTTATGAGTGGCGGCACCGCTTCGTTTATTGCCCATAAGGCATAAAAATATTATTATTTGTAAACGAATACGACAAAGCAAAATAACTGTTATTGAACTTGCGATGTTATGAATGCTAATATGCAAGTTAATACTTCATAAAAGTGCTTGCATATAATAATAATAATTCATAAGTAGCTAAGCGATGTGCGTTTTGAAAAAGTCACGAGACAACTGAATACAATGTAATGCGTACGTCGTCAGAACTTGTGAACAACTATGCGCGTATAAATCAAACTTTATACAATTCAAATGTTTATTTAGTTGTAAATTCCGTACAGTGACGTGGGTCTGTTCATCTTCTCCTCAAGTGGCAGAGATGATAGGTCTGTGATGTAACAGTTGTTCGCAACCATTTGTAGTTTCGTACGATTCTGACGTTGCATTGTTGAAATTTGTCTCCGCTGTGCTGAGTTGCTGGAAGTCGTCTTGCTCAAGGAGGGATTGCTCAGTGTGTACAAAGATACCTACTCATTACTGTCACATTGTTAGGTTGTCTTACTGGCCCTGGGATCACCTCATTCTATTTAAGTAAATCAAAATTTAAAAGCTTTTCTAATGTGCATAATGCAAACGACGAAGAAGGAGATACAAATGTCCTTCTCGTGTTATTTTGTCCTTGCTTTTAAATAAACAAGCATTTTAAAGTAAGGTCCCCCATAAGCCGAGCCATCATATCAGGTGATCTCATTGGACCTGCTGGTCAGCTGTCTTCAAGTTCAGTCGAAGAGGGGCGTGGGGAGTGCTGTGTGCCTACAGTGCTATTAAAATAATGCATTAAGAGGCACTGATGACACACTATTGGACAGCAGGGCAATCCACTGCGATAGTAACGTTGCTTATACCGCCATTCATTTTAAACGTGAATTCTATGTCACCCCCATCGCAGGGAAAAACGGCCAAGTGCCATATAATTTTCATCAGACTAGCCATTAGAAGAGCACGGAATAAGGACCAAGAGTCCGACCTATCTGATTCTAGTTTCTCTACGGTTACCCTAAATCACGGTTGAAAGAGGATGCTTGATAGAATGCTTAAACTATAGCCAAGGTACCTTAGTTAACCCGTGTCTGCCTTGTTTTTCCATCAGCATCTTCCGTTTTCAAACCCTTTTTGTGTTATTAAAAAAGAGAAGCCACCATTTGAAAGTCGCTCATGTAGGCCGTCGCCAACTTCAAAAGTGCTTAATACAAACAACAGCTAACCGGATGTTGTACAAATATCAAAACTAAAAACGAAAGTTACTCTGACAGAAGCTTCATGCAGCCGTTGAAAAATATATTCTTTTCCTGTGGCATAAAAGACCATAATTCTTGTATTTTGTAGTCTTCCACAAGAATCATTGAACTAATTTATTCAAAAGAATTAAATGATTTTTACAATATGCTTATAACATTTCATTTCAAGTTATGCAAATAATAGCTTAAAACAACATTTTTCTCATTTTATCTTCATTATAAATAATTTAGTCTATATTAGAGGACGAATAAACCTCTATCTTTGTTATTACCCTTAATACAAAACGTTTAACAATAAATAAACCAGCAATAAATAACTTTAGTGCTTTCTTTGAGGATATTATAAAATTCCAAAGTTTTGTTTTTAATACTGTGAATTATTAATTTATCTTATGGGTATATATTTTGCTACGGAGTCACAGATTCGATGTTTTAAGTAATTGACTTGCCATTCTGTTTAAATAAATTATGTATTTTAAAAATGATTGAGTGAATGGTGGTTGGAAGATCCTAAGAGTAAATACTAAACTCCTTTGTAGCTTAAAGTGGTTGACGTTTTTATTATTACAATAAATATCAGCTTTGTTACTATTTAAACGTTTATCTTAAAACACTATAAAACTAATAAATCCTTTTCGGATGATAACAGATTATCAGTTTTATTTTTTGTTGAATAAAATTCGTTTTAATCAATCATTAATTCATCTATCAATTTATTGAATTTTGTTTACAGAGTATGAAATTATCATTTCACATTTATTAGGTATTATACAAATAGTAACAATGCTAGTAATTAATATAAAATTACTTAGAAATAACCACATTTATAAGTAGAATATGGATCAGCCACCACATCATTAGTTTCGTCATTTATAATTCTTTTTGTTTACTTAATAGTATAAGTAATTTGATTTCATATTATATTAATCTAAATCCTGCAATGAAAATTTATAAAAATACTATTTACGTTATTCATGCAGTGTTCTTATCTTCAAACTGATTTTAATTTCACAATTTTATGTTTCTTCAACCTTTTCAGTTACTGCACTAACAAAGTAGTGGGTTTATATTTGATCATATTGTTCCGTCATAAATAAAAAAAATATTGAAATGTCTTTCTTTAAGTGCATCGATAAATCAAATCATTTACAGAAAAACTTTGATAGAATCCATCCGAATATATTCCTCTACCCATGCAGTTTAACGTTTATCCTTCAGCGAGTTGATTATTTCTTGGTTTCCTTCAGCGTTCCGATTGGCTGCTTCCCCTAAGGAACTAGTTTTGTAATTCACTGCAGCGTCATCCTTTGTTACTGATGAACGTGTTCTCTTTGTTACTCGAATCTTTCCAAGGACAAGCAGTCGGTGGCTTGTAATTCGCATTACCGGTATTCTCATTCCGCCAAGAACGTTCTTCAATGTAACCTAGAAGTTTACTCCGTGTTTAGAGCATTTTAAGTCGTCTTCTTTGTCCGTAGCCAGATAATCAGTCGTATCTGTTGAAACAGAAAATTTCTCAAACCGTTATACCCATGTTCTGCCGAACTTTTTCACATAATCACGAATACTACATGATTACGTTTTAATCAAAAATGTTTTGTAATAAACATTTTTATCGAGGTATATTCGGAATAACCATTTCTAATTACATTGTTTATCCGAACGTAACTGTCACATACGTCAAATATCCGAACTCATAATTGAATCTCTTAAATTTTACTGCACTGTTCTGTACAGCCTTTTGTTATATTTAAGATGCTAAAAGGATCTTGACTGCCAAAGTATAAATACAGTAACTGCAAGATTTCGTTAAACCCTGTGATTTTTCCTAAATTCTAAGAGAAGCTACTTGTTACTGTACTGTACCTCCGTTTTCAATAAGTCTGCTCAACAACATTCCCACGAAAGTTTTACGACTCTTTCTCGAAATGTTTGTTTTAAAAATCTAAGACCGTGTTGTAAAGAATTTGTAAATAAAATTCATTGTGAGCTTGATAAGACTAAATGCTAAAAAAGCGCATGTTTGTATATAGGGAATAAACGTGAAAACTGTTATATAATTGTAGGTAATTATGTGATAGAGTGGGTTTGAAGTACTTATGTGCTGTTATTGATTATGAATTAAAATTTAATAAATATAGAGAGTATATTGAAAATAAACTGGCAAAAACAAATTGTAGATTAAGAAATGTTTAGTCCCTTAAAGGTAAGAAAACTGTCTTTATGGCAATTGTAGTACCTCATGTACGTTTTTGTAATTATTTGCTATTTTGTGTAAGTGGAAGTATTATTGAAAAATTATAAGTTATATGGAATAAATGATTAAGGGCTATTTTAAATGGGATAAAGTATTGTAGGTTTAAGGATATACTAAATAAATCAGAATTAGAAGTGTTAAGGATCAAATTCTGTGGTGTTTTAGTTTTTATTCACGAAATAGATAAGGGACAGTTACTAGATTATTTCAATACTTTTATAAAATTAAATTCAGGTGTACATTGTCACAACACTAGAGGCAGAGAAAATTTTTATATGGGTCACTTAAATTTAAAAAGTAGAAAAAAATTCTATTTTTAATAAAGGTTTTTTTCAACGAGTTACCAGTAGCTGTTAAGGACTCCAAAAGTATAAATGTATTTAAAAATATTTTAATGATAAAGTTTAAAAAGACTGATTAAATGTAGAGAGTGAATTTGGATTTAGAATAAGTATTGTATTATTCAGGAAAATAGAATATTTAATTACCTTTAAGCTAATTTGAATAAATAAACCATGGCGTGTGTGATTAGGCCTAAACAAAACCCGGAAATGGTAATGTGTTAATAACTGAAACAAAATAAAAAGTATAAAACCGACTATAACAAGCATAAAGTGGTTATTTATTAGCAAAACCTACTATTTCAGATATCAAATAAATTAGTGAAAAAAATTTACAATTTGCATTAAATCTTTATTCTGAGGAGGGTCCGAAAGAAATTATTGTCTTGAAAACGCTGTTCACGTGTAGTTTGTTCAAAGGCGTTCTAAAGGAGACCGGATAACCGGCGCTTTGTCGTGCGATAAGGCGTTAGAAATTAATAAAAAATTTAATTAATCTTCTGTTTTTAAAGCCAATACTGGATGGTTAAAAAATTCAAATCGCGGCTCGTATATATGAATGGCAGGTTGTAGGAGGTGTGCAATTGAAGAAAGCGATAAGAACGATTCCGAATAACAACAATAGCAGACTAATATTACAAGCTAAATTTAATCTATATCAGGATTCCAAGAATGCGATAAAGACAATACAAATGAATGGTTAGGATGTGATACTAATCCTTTTGGAAAGGGGGAGGGGGGTGGTCACATGCTGCATGAGGGTGATCTAGAATTTTTATTTGAGTAATAGGCCACACGAGGGTGATCCTGAAACAGGTAACTCCTATTTAATAGCAGAGGAATGTAATTGAACGGGGAGGGGTGTGTGGAAGGCAGTCAAGGGTTGACTAGGACCAACGGCCTATAGTTTCAGGATCATACCCGATGATTCATATAAAAAGATGAAGGGAAACTCATTAAAAACCTGCATCAGGTTGGTTGGTTACTCTCACGCCCGTCGGAAATGACGGAAGAGGAGTTTTCTGTAGGGACAGTCTTTCCTCAATGCTGTTTCCTTCTTTCGGAAATTATACGCCAGGAGTATCTGAGGACACACTATCAAATTAATTGATCTAAGAATGTATTTATATGTAAAAATATTGGCTGATTTTCCTTATTTAAAATTTTCCACCTCCTCCTCCCCTGCTCCTAGTGGTGGTAACCGAATCTTAGGGATGCCTGTAGGAGTTTCTCTTGCAGACATTTTTCTCCAGAGTGACTCCGGGGCTCACCTGACTGCGTCGGGACTGCCTCATACTCTCTGATTTTTTTTATAGTTCTCACATACTGAGACACATTAACGTATTTTGGGAGGTATATGTACTGGGGTCGAAGACCTTGGGCATATGGCAAGCGTTGTCAGTTGATCCCATTGGATCAGTCGGCCAGCTGCCTCCTGCAGGTGGTGGAGACACGGAGAAGAGAATGCTGCGACCCCGCAGCAAGCTCGTCTCCCGTCATTCGGAAGAGGGTGAGAATAGTACCCAATGCCCGACCTATCTAATGCAAGTTTTCAAGGGTTTTCCCTGCATCTCTTTAAGTGTAACATCGGGTAGGATCCTTAAAGTATAGCCCGGGGGCCCTAGTTAACCCTTGACTACCTTTCTCGACATCCCACATCCTCCCTTTTCTATTCACTTCCTTTGCTATTAAAGGGGAGTTGCCTGTTTCAGGATCAGCATCATGTATCCTGTTAACGAAAAATTCCCTTTACTATTCTATTAAAGAGGAGTTGCCTCTTTCAGGATCACTCTCATGTACCCCATTACCGCCCACCCTGCCTCCAAATGGTCTAAAAGGGTTAAGTGTCATTTATTTGGATTTGGAAAGTATTATGCGTAATAGAGGTCATTTAGAAGACCGCCTATGTGCATTATAGCTCAGGATAAGCTAAGGAAGTGTAATTATTGAGTAGTCAGACTCCTGCTTATGTCGGTCGAGCGCCGAGTGATGCAATGATGGCGGCTTTCTCAGCCTGCGGCAGTATCGTTAAGTAATCAACACATCCTATGCTTAGCTACCAGCTTATCCAATTAATTTCCAGATAACTGTGAACTGAAATAAAGTTCCCCTGTGTTTGGCTGCAGCAACAGGAATTTGTCAGCGTTAGCGAACCATTTTTATCAGTTGGATTAAGAATAAGTTATCAGATATATTTATTACATCAGAAATTAAATTACATCCAAAGAAAAAAAATACCGGCTCAAATATTTGCATTTTGAGATTTAACTCACGTCAAGAAAGATGTTTTTGTTCGAGAACATACAATCAACGGTTCTGTCAGTCCGAGTCGTGTTTATTGCTCTGGAATAAAGTTTTTATCAACAAATGTGCTGCTATATATGGGCGTCAAGTATTGTACATTATTAAGGACTAGCTGGGTGCCCGGGTACTAATTTATTGGAGACTCCTGCAGTATTTAATTCGACAGTAATCTCTTACAATACAAACAGCTTATTTCCATTACGATTGATATCTTATAACCCATGCGTTGCAGAATGTCTGTTAAAGTACACATATACATGCTCACTTGTTAAGTTAACTTGGGAGAAGAAAAGCAACGAGAACATTTGCACCGTGATGTGATGGACTTTAAGCAACGTTATCAAGGACAATATATATATGAGAACATGATGCATGATTACATTTGGGTAGGGGGAAAATTCGTACTCATAGAGGAGAAATACCAAAAATATTCATTTTTAAAGCTTGTTTGCATTATCTCTTTTGTATTTGTAGGTTTATTTATACTGTATTATGTAAATAAAAATGATGTAAATAAATTTGTTTGTTTTATTTTATATATAATTCAATTTATAAAACTAGAGATGTTTCTTAAAATTTGTTAGCAAAAAAAGCAAACTTTACTAGGTAAAAATATTTTTTTCTTGCAATAGTTGTAAATTAAAAACAGACCTACAGATCCCCAGACTCAAAATTCGTGTTGGTTTGTGTTATAAATCGAGAAATACTTTATTGAGATTATCATTTAGGATTTCTTAAATTTTCATTTCTCCACGACATACTAAAGAAACAGCGGTTCAACAAGGAGCGAGATACACATTCCAGAGATGATGAATTGGGAGACGTCAGATTTTGATTAACCGTCAGATGAAGCATCAGTTCATAATGTAGGGTCTTCTTTTGCTTCAACCTATGTAAATAAAATGCAATGTATGTGAATTTTTGTTTTGCTTTAGAAATTGACTATACGCTTTGGATGTTCTCCTCTATAATAGCATAGGAGTGGATAGAAATGGAGGGATGCAGAAGGCAGACGTTAACAGCGGTTGAACCGGGTTATAGTTTAAGATCCTACCAGTAAATTCACCTTAATGTGTGATAGGGAAACTTAGAGAAACCTGCATCAGGTAGGTTGGGCATTTGGTATTACTCCCACGTCCTTCCGATGACGCCAGATAGTAAATAATTACTCTGCCTGCTCATGGCTTTGTACACATTTTTCATCTTACATTTCAAGTTTTTAATCTGAGTTATTGATATTTGGATACTGTGAAAATATTTCATAGAATCACAGGTATAAGAGGGAGCTACTCTTATACCGGACATCTTAAATCTTTGCACTTTGGCGTCTCTATACTATATTCTATACTGAGTGCCGTGAAATTTTTTGTGTTTAGCTCAAAGAAATTTTCTGTCCATCTTTTGAAGATTAGAGTTCATTCCTTCTCCGAATTCAGTCCAAAAACGTTTCTACCATAAATAAATCTAGAATTTTCAAATGGATAGTTTATGCCCTCGTGTAGTCTGTCAAACGAGATAATTAAATTGAGGTTTAACGCGAAGAAATGCTAAAATTCAACTAACATTTAAGTAACTAATGATATTGTGTGTGACGTCACATCCAAAAGTGAACTAATAACGGGATCGTATACATAAAATTTAAGAAAATACTAGCTGGGTTTCCAGCTTTGCCTGGATATTTATTTATAATAGCCCGGTACATAACCCCGGAAAAGAGAGGAATCTTGGATGATTTTGTGTTATTGCCTCTTCCTTCTCCGCCATCCCCACTCCACCCCTCACAACACTGGTTAAGTTGCATGGTCAATGTCAGAATCAGACTCAGTGACTCACTTTACACGGGTTATGAGAGCAATCCTGATTGTTTTCTTCTTATTTTTATGTGACACCCTTGCACATACACCCTTACTAATATTCGCCTGCCATGCTGAAATATGTTCAATCTATATACAAATACTGTGGGGAGAACACTGACACAAAAAATTTCATTCGACGCAAATATTTGCCGTTTTTCACATAAAAAATTTCTGCCCACACCACCCCCACTCTTGGGACAGGTAGACTTGTCTTACCCCGACAGTACTGATTTAATGTACGCAAATAATACTTGTAAAAACTTTGGTCGTAAGTTATCGACGCGTTTTGATTGGTATGAGGAAAATGAACACATAAGTTACATACGGCGAAATTTGACTTCTTTTCACACAAAAACAATTAATTCCCTTTACATAAATAAGACAGTTGATCAATCTCTTCAGTCAGTATAGCACGAATAGGCTTATAAAACGAACTTTTTATTTAAGTAACAATATATTTTAGGTACTTGATAATTATACAAAATGTTTTATGACTCGAGCGCTCCTCTCACGCGGCGACATAAATAAGAAGCGCGGGGCCACTTACAGTCAACTATATTTTTGAGTCTTAAACTTTATAACTTCATTTTGTAAATTATTCGTAACGAGGTGTTTTTCTTTCAACGAGGTTCTCTGAAATTTTATTTATATATGTAATAGTTTATTTAAATGTAAATAATAAACATATAAATATTAAAATTCCTAAATTAGTATAATGTGTTATGAGTCTTGAAATGCATTCCGCGGGATATTTTGGCCACCAACCAAATCTTAGTCCATTATGATCTATGTAGAGCGTGATATATCTGAACTTTTTTTTATAATTTATTTAGAGTCGTATCAACTACTGTGGTTATTAACGACTACGGTAGGGGAACTCATTTTCTTTAGTTTCGCTGTGTGAAACGCACACACAACATCCATACCCAAACCAGAATTCGAACCCAGGCCCTCTACGATGCGACGCAGCAACTCTAACCACTACCCCACAGGAGGTCGGCAGCTAAATCTTGTCCTCAGCTTCACATGAGTTCATTACATGTAGTAGCAGGAATAAATGAATCACTTGATAGTACTACAAATTCTTTTTGCACTTTCAAAACTGAATAAATATTTTATCACTGCAGTTCATAGAAATGCTATTATGTAACACAATAACATGAAGTTCTTATATTACGGAGTATTTGATTTTAATTTATAGTTTGTGCGTAGCGTGTGCACTACTTCCAACACTTCATTTATATTTGATAATTTTTGCGACCCTCATTTTAAGAAGCTTGGTATATATAATACTTTTAAAATATTTGTTCTTAATTAATTTTTCTCATTTTGGACCTCACTGGTCGTCACTCGGATTATGTTGAGGTCCCTGACACCGAAATAAATGGAAAATATGTTAACACAAAAATTTGTCTACACCTATCATTTTATCTGATCTATCTGTTCACTTTTAATTGTGACTTAATATCAATGTAGTTGTTGTGGTATTCAGCCCTAATAATGGTCTGATGAAACCCTCCTGCTAATCTATCCTGCGCAAGCCTATTCATATCTACATAACGACTATACCCCACATCTTCCCTAATCTGCTAAGCGTATTCCCACACACTTCCTTCTAATACTAATTTTACAAGACCCTAATGCCTCAAACGTGGCCTATTAAATCTATCCCTTCTCTTGGTCAGAGTCCTTCATATTGTTCTCTATACCCCTATTCTTCTTAGAACTTCTTGATTAGTTACTCTATCCACCGATCTTATTTTCAGCTTTCTCCTATGGCATCAAAATTCCGCGTATGGCACCCATGTAACGCCACAATTCATACGAACAGTTTAAGTAATGATTTCCTAATATTCATACTTATCCTGGCCGTAAGTAAATTCATCTTTCCTGCGAGAGCCTTCCTTGCCTGTGCTAATCCCACTCTTTTCGTCAACTATACTTCTACCATATCTAGTTATAATGCTCCCCAAGTAGCAAAATTCATTAACGTCATTCAAAATATCCCTTCGCTATCTGACACCATTTGTTATTTCATTATTACCCATACTACATTCCATCACCTTCGTTTTTCTTCTATTAATTCTCAAGTTGTACTCTTCCTCCATGATCACGTTCATGCCATTTATTATGGTTTCCAAGTCTTCTTCTGACTTCCCTAATAACACAATATCATCAGCAAACTTTAGGGTTTTTATTTCTTCTCCTAGCAATTTTATTTCCTTTCCACATTCATTTTTAACTTTTTTCGTCGCATGTTCTATATATAAGTTAAAGAGTAGGGGCTACAGACAGCATCCTTTCTTGAATTCTGCCCTTCAATTGTAATTACTGCTGACTACCATCTGTAGAGGTAATGCCATAATTTCATTAATGTAACTATTTTTTCCTCCTATTTAAGACAGTGTCGTATTTTTCTACTTTTATTGTTTCTCATTGCCCAACGGTAGTGTATTACATATTTTCCCATCTGTTTTTATTATTATTGTATTTTATTTTTTTCGTATCTGTGAATGAGTACTATTTATTTCTTATTGAAGTTTTACGTATTTATATTTCATTGGTGCATATTAATATCAATGTTATCGTTCTTTTAATTGTGATTATTTTCTCACTGGAGAAGTTAAGGAATCGACGACTGTTATTCTAAATATATAACTTTCTTTTCGTGATGTTCTAAAGACTATTTCTGTCATAATATTTTGTACCTTTTAATAGTTATTCCACAACTTTCTTGTATAATATCGATTTCCTAATAAACTTCGAATGCATATTACCAGCGAGGTTCGATCGAGTACCTGTTATATTCTAAATTGGCTTTAAAAGTTGATGCAAAATGCATATCATTGTAAATCCTCCTGACATTTCAAAATAATGGTAACATAGGATGTTTCCACCTGCGGAAAACCCAGAGTTGGTAAGGAACAACTTGTTTATTTACACTACGTGAGGTAAAATTACATTATTTTTTCAGCCGGTGAAACAACGAATAAAAGCTCTGAAAAGGGGCGCGCACGGTCGTCTTCATCTAGGAGGTGTTGCCTTGTTTTAATAAATGCAGAAACAAACTACGAGAAAAGGAGGAAAAACGTGTTGCCCCATTTCCGAGAAAGAGAGGCGCGCAACCAGGAAAATATCAACTTTCAAGACTGAACTGAAAGAAGCAGAGAAAGCTTCCTGGAGGATGCCGGAAGTATTCCACTAACAAAAGGTAAGATAATACAAGAAAATCTGGCAATTATTCTTTGCATTCATTTATTATGAAATAGTATTCAATTGATTTGTTATTTTGTTTATAAGCGTATTTTTCTTAATAAATCGAAGAGTATTTTGCATTAAAGCAGTAATGTAAATGTAATGATTAATTCCTCAAGGAATTTTAAATTGTAATTTAAATTTAATTTTTAATAAATTATCGTTTTCATATAATTCAACTCATTTACATAACTATACCTATTACTCCATTTATACCGTTTCGCAAAGATAATTCTACGTCGTAGTAAATGAATACATATAAAATTAATTAAACCATTTTACGCGTGTGCTAATCAAAATCTCTGTCGCTAGGTCCTCCTTAGAAAATCTTGCTCCTTGGATGACTTTCATTTATCCCAGGTGTACAAAAATAATCAGCTTCCAGGAAGATCGCCCAAGCAAGGGAGAGCAGGAAGGAAGTGGTAAATGCTTGGAGAAAGTCGAATATGGTAACGAGTAAGAATATGTGTGACAGTCCAGAGAGAAATTGGCGAGTTCCCAACTAGTTGAAAAATATCAGCTCAGAATTATTTACCAATAGATCATTGTTCAATAGCGTAACAGGAAATTTGAGAGGCAAAAGGTGTTTTGTATAAAAGTTTATCGAGTGTTCAAGGAACTGAGTTGCTTTTGCAACATAAGTATAAATTATGCGTCTATGTTCCTCGTGGAACGGACTTTTAAATCTGGTCTTGAGAAAATTAAATAGAAATCTTCTCTGCTTTATTCCATAGATATTTTATTAGCATTAACTAGTAAAACAAATGCCAGTTCCTAAGATCTTAATTCTTCATCAAATTTCCGGCTTAGTAATTTAATTACTTTGAAATGAATAGGAGGGATATAAATTATTTTAATTCTATATTAATAATAAGCTTTTATAATAAAAAAGAGAACAATTTACTTGATCCAAAACTAATTTAGATAAATCTTTTTTATATATATTTATATTTTAATTAATAATTTTTATTTCGGACACTATCCAGTTAGTAATAAATTCACAGTTTATTAACTGACATCTAACGAGCGACTCCGGGAAAAATCCACCTCTTGCCTGTCTGTCTCCAATTTAGAATATTCTTGCTGGATTTCGATAATTTAAAGTCAGACACGTGAATAAGTCCTACTGCGCTAAAACATGTTTAATAAAAAATTAAGGGGGTTACTTTATTTCATTTTAATTAAATCTTAAACTAAATCTTCCGAACTGCGAAACCCCTGGGGTCATGCACTTCAGCTATAGGGGGTTAGGCATAAAAATACCCATTGACGAGACCATGTGAGGGAATCAGAAAGGCCGTCTTTTACCCTGTCATTCAGTAAATGTAGAAATATGTTTTTCATATTGCCTCTTTTATAATCTCTAATTATTGCCAACAATGAAAAAAATTACATTAGTGCGCAAGCGCAAATACGACTTAACAGGCTACATGATAGTGATCATGAAACAGGCAACTCCCCTTTAATAGCATCGGAAGGGTTTTGAAAAGGGGCGATGTGTGAAGATAGAGCAAGGTAGCCAAGGGGTCTTTCACATTAAAAAGATGCAAGGAAAAGCCTAGAGAACCTGCATCAGGTAGGTCGGGCTTTATGTACTATTCTCATGCACTTACGAATGACGGGAGATTGGGTTTTGTGTGGGGTCGCAGTATTCCCTTCTCCGTGTCCCAGAGGTTTAGGAGGCAGTTCAGATCCAATAGGATCAGCAGACAACATTTCAGATATACCCAAGGTCTTCGAGCCAAGTTCATACACCTAAAATAGATTAAGGTGCCCCAGCATGTGAGAACATTAAAAAAACAGAGAGAAGGAAGCATTCCCTTCCTGTCAGGTTAGCCCCGCAGTCAATCTGGGAAGAAATACCTGCGAGAAAAAACTCCCACATGTATTCCCGGAGGTAAGTTTTTTTTGTTGTTTATTTTGATTGAAAATGATAGAAAAGAATTTCTAGCCCTCGGAAATCAATTCGATAAGATAATTTGTGATTGTCGTCAGTTGATTGAGGGAATAAAATAAGTGCATAGGTATGGAGTATGGAAGTATTAGTTACCGGGAGAATTTTTTACTCCATTAAATTAGGAATACTCAATGCATCTTAATATTTTAGACCATTCACAGTAGCGTGCTTATTTAATGAACCACGAGGTTTCCTGTACTTAAATAAAGTACTTTATGTCATTGTGAGGGTTATGACGAAATATACATTCTGTCTAAAAGGTAAATATAGAAGCGATCGATGACGGTTAAATTGCATGCTGGCTAAGAGGTTAGTGTCGAATTAAAAACTATACAGTGCACCCAGCCAGTATATAAATATTAGACTACATTAATAATCAATTATGAAAATAAGCCATTTAGTTATTTAATTATATAAACTTAAGTACGTCCAAATATATTTTATGATTAATACAGAAGACAGCTGTAATTCGAAGTGAAGGTCAAGAAAAGAAAGCCGTAATCAAGAAAGGAGTAAGACAAGGAAGCAGTCTGTCGCCCGTGCTCTTTAACTTATTTATAGAAAAGGCAATGAAGAAAGCTAAAACGGAATATGGGAAAGGAATCATAATGGAAGGAGAACAAATAAAAACCCTATGTCGACGATATTGTAGTATTGTAACACTATTATTTAATTATATGTATACCAAAACTATGTAATTCTATCATCTGTACCTTATCTTTTTAAATAAATATTACAAGTATCAATAATTTTTGTGTTTTGGCCCGTGGCCCACCATTCATATTTTTATACGGCCCCGTACAAAAAAAAGTTTTACCCCTTTCCTTAGACATTCCTCACTTTCCAAGGATCGCATCTATCGATCTCTTATTATAGTTAGTATTTACTACAAATAAACTCGTCATTACGGATTGTTACAGTAGATATGAAAGATGCTAATACCAGCTTAGAAAAAGAAAGGAAAATGTCCAGCATCTTATTACTGCAAATGTTCGCATAGGAAACAAAGAAACATCGCTCCCACAAGATAAAAGGAAGTAAGTAGCTGTTTCTGAGAAGTTCTTGGATGAGAAAGGATCCAATGCCGAAGGGTGTAAGCAGCCTTCACAGCGAACCATGACACACATCGCGAACTGTGGCCTCTGGAATTTGGAATAATTAACCAGAAAAATTCCTCGAGTCACGCAGATGGCTAACTATTATTATTTAATTATTCTTACTGTCCAATTATTTTTTTAAAAACTGTTAAGCTTGAAATTACTAGGCCTACTAATAAAAAAATAGGAGCGTACTGGTTTCTTTCGACTTCATTGGGCATTTATTATTAATAGTTACGATCTAAAGGTTTCCAGTTCGTTCTTCCAACTTTCTTCATTGAACTTTCTCTGATTCCGACAAATTACCATACGACCTCGCAATACAGGCGGAAGTTCTGTTCTAAACGTGTCATTCGAAACAGTCGTTACAATACAATCCTATTTTCCCGTCCAAAGCCATGTATAATCATACGAATTTACTTGGGTCCTTGATATGGCTACTTAAAGAAAACTGTTTAAACCTCGTTTCTACTATATTTGACTTAAGTTAACAGTTTCGTTTAGAAATAATCGTCTGCATTTAGAAAGTCACCTCTTAACATAATAGAAGCGTATTGTTGCTGTTGTATTCATTACTTAGACTGGTCTGATGTAAACCTACATGGTAACATATGCGCAAGCCTTTTCATCTCTACATAACTACCACATGGTCTCTAATGTCCTTAGCGTATTCCATCCTTTCTCCATCTTAAGTTCTTAGCCCACTCTAATGCTAATTTTATAAGACCCTCATGTCTCAAACGCAGCCTATTAATATATCCCTTCTCTTGGTCAAAGTCCTCCATATTGTTCTCTCTACCCCTATTCTTCTTATAACTACCTGGTTAGTTTCCCTATCCACTCATATAATTTTCAGAATTCTCTTATAGCTCCAAATTTCGAAAGCTCCTATGCTTTTTCTGTCTTCAACACCTATCGTCATCGTTTCGCACCCATATAACGCCACACTCCACATGAACATTTTTAGTAATGACTTCTGAAAATTATTCTTATATTAGCCGTAAATAAATTCATCTTTTTTGCTAAAATCTTCTATTCTTGTACTATCCTAATCTTTATGTCTACTATAGTTCTACCATCCCTAGCTATTACGCGTCACAAGCCCTTTGTTATTCCACTATTCCCCATACTACACTCCATCAGATTGGTTTTCCCTCATGTTGTACTCTTCCTCCAGGATCACGTTCATGACATTTATTGGGTTTTCCAAGTCTTCTTCTGACTTCCCTAGTACTACAATATCGTCGGCAAAACGTAGGGTTTTTATTTGTTCTCCTTGCAGTTTTAACTTTCTTCATCTCCTGTTCTATATACAGTTAAACAGCATGAGCGACGGACTGCATCCATGTCGTACTCCTTTCTTTATTTCTGCTTTCCTTTCTTGATCTTCAATTCTAATCATCGCTGACTGCCTTATGTATTATTAAGTCTTCTTTCTCAGTATTTTATTCCGGTCATCTTCAAAACACTTAATAGTGTGTTAGAGTTAACTTTATGGAAGGTTTTTTCTAAATCTACAAATGCCATGAACGTAGGCGTGTTTTATCTTATCCTGTCTTCTAAAATTAGACGCAGAGTCAATTTGCTTCTCCTGTCCCTACATTCTGCATCAACCTGATCCCTAGGGTTGCCCCAACTGTTTTATGTATTCTAACCTCAAGAATTTATTTAGAGAATAGTAAGGTAAGGTAAACGAGTGTTATTCACAATTCTAAATATTTTTTATGTAATAAAAAATTAACATATTGCTGTATTAAATTTATTGAGGTGATGTTAATATAGCAATTTTAGTTTTAAAACATTGTTACTCACTATGTTTTGACTATACTTATCAATTAATTGCCTATGTTGAATGTAGAACGAGCGTGGTAACACGAGGTAAAACAAGATGGAAGTAACCATTATAAGACTACTGATGATTCGAAATTAAAATAATTGGTTGTGGATTTAGTAGATGAAAGACTGATTAAAATAATTTTATAAGGAATATTTCTCTCAAAGCATACGTTAATTTCGCGTGTGGTGTTTTTACCGTAAGAGAGTTTCTTTCGGTCAATTAATGAAATGACCGGAGGCGTGTATCACACTGCGGCCTTGAAAGGCTAGCCTCGGAAAGGAAAGTTTGCAACATGTTCTACAACTCCATTGCCGTCATAGATCGTAAAACAACGAAAACTGCAAGCGTGCGGAAAAATTTCCAAACTTCCCGCATATCATGCAACACAATCGCAATACTGAAAGAAAAGCAACTAATTATATGCGAGAAAATAATTATATGAATACTTCAAATATTGTGCGCTGTTTTTGACATTGAACGCTTAAATTATGGATTGTTTATGTTAGAGAAAGTAATAGTGATAGCTCTTATTTTATCAAGGCTGTTATATTATTTTTTTTACATGTAGACAACAATAACCGTCTTTAACAATCATAAAGTTCGTTTCTTATTATTATTTATTAGTAGAATTTGAATTTATTTGTATTTATCATTCGGTAAAATATTTTTCATATAAATTTAAAATATATTATAGTTCTGAAAAGAATTAGTTAGGGACTTATAACACAGCATAATTTTTACACTGTAACATAACTAAAAGTTTTTTTTAGGTCTGTTTCCGTTACAGAATTATCAAAGCCAAGAAGAAACGTTTAAAATGTTTCGAACTATTTTTTCTGAAATTATAATGTATATGTAAAATATTTTAAGGATAATACTGGTAAATGTATACGAAAATAATCTGAAAAATAGTAATAAAGAACCTACATGTGACTGTTAAAGATGGTTATTGAAATAGACAGGTATCGACTTTGGAGGTCGACTCGGCCTTCTTCAACGTTCCCATAGTTCAAGGTAAACTGCAGGACAAACCTCGAGGTTACTGCCAATCTTATTCAATCCGTCATTAAAAACTTTTGAATATATATCATTTGGAAGCAAACATCCACGTTCTTTACATTTGTGGTAGACGTAGATCCTTTCGTTATTGGTAATTACTTATTTAAGGGTTATTGCCCTGTAAGAAATGCTTCAAATTATGTAACTATTCGAAACTACGTTTTGATTACAGCTTTAAATTAAATCAATTCGCTTAACACTTCGTGAACACTCCCAGACACAGTATCTTTGTAGATTCCAATACAAATCAACATTCCCCATTAACAGGGATTCTGAATTAGTTTCATTCACATTATCCTGTTTGCAAGTACCGTAAACACATTGCATTTCTAGATATATTGCATACTTGCCTTCAATTGTCTTCAGCCATATGACAAGTAATTGTAGTTATTTTCTTCTCACTTCAACCGGGCATCGTTGCTGTCCGTTTGTTAACGTTTCTCTGATAAGCATTAACTATATTTATTCTTGTTGGTCCAATCGTCTGACTGATGATTGCAATTACTAAGCATACACGTACAAATATCTTTGTTAATTAATTTCTTCTGGTAAATTAAAGGGGCTTGTTTGAGATTTCAGCTGCTTGTAAACCTCGGTTAAATCCATATTTAACAATTTCAGTTATTTACAAAAATCTTAACGCTGTATACTGGACCGGATTTAGATCTATTTCAAATATGAGGCCCTTTTATAAACCCAAATGTTAATTTTCGGATAACTAAAGTTTCAAACTGAAATACAACTAAGTAGTATATTGACAGTGAAATTATAAATCTTTGACTCAAAATCCTTTTTATTGCTAACAACTTGAAAATGAAAACTCAGATAAACTAAAACAAAAGTCTCAATTGTAAAAAAGCTTATTATCCAATTATCGAGGTTAAGCAATCATTTTAAGTTTTATAATTCAACATAGTTTTATCGACTTGACCTCTAACACCTGGTCCTCTCAATTCATTATTCGTAAAATCGAGAAAACTAGTATATGATATTAATTCATCCAAACTTTAGATATCTTCATTTGAAATATAGAGCGATATTTTAATGTATATAGCTGCTGCCTAACGATGTATTTTATTTAAATTCTCATAAGAACATCAAGTCCGACAGTAAATTTATCAAACAATGATCCATTCTTAAAGAATATTAATTTATATATTTTAATTATCATAAAACGTCAAGCAACATCATCTTTATGTTTATTTTATACATACAAAATTAAGAAGAGTTTCAGAAAATATTACAAGTCAATTCGTTTTTAAGAATTTTCTTACTCATTAATATTGCAATGATATATTAATTATGGATATAACGTAAATTTTGTTCAGGGTTTCTTTTGTTTATATTTTATAATGCCGAGGGAAGAGGTTGAGGGGGATTCCACGTTTGATCCGAAATATACTCTCTCGAACCTGCCAGAGAAAAGTCGATGATGACGTCATCAAATGATAAAGTGCGTAGAGACGACGGAAAATAATTTATCTTCAGTTTCTGTTGTTATAATTTCATTTCTGCTCAGAGAATGATCTTTCACCATAGTAATTAGTAACCAGCATACTAAGAAAAAATCTCAAAATTGCTTCTCCGTTACGAAATGCTGAATCGACACGATCGTTAAATATTAGCCTAAATACATATACTGACGTGTCAGACTATGATGATCCGGTGACACATGAGCTTGACTATGTCTAACACATTGATTAAAATGCTTGATTTATCGTACAAGATTCGCATTCACATCTTCAGGATATGCTTGGCATAAAGCTTTTCATTTGTAGCATCTAATTTTGTTTAAAAAAAACAATTTGGAGCATCAATGTATACTGAGATCCTCTGTTGCAAAGTTGATCTGTTACAGGAATAAATGTTTTGTTTCTTAGCTTGTGTCTTGGTTCCAGAATCTCTAAAACACAAATTTTTATCTTTTCTTATCTTTCGGACAATTATTTTTGTGGCAAGGACCTCAATAAATTAGGGGGCCTAAGCGATAGCTTGTATATCTTAGCCATATAGAACGTAGGTATACGCAAGTATTACAAATGTTTGAGGTATCTTTTTTTATTGTAAATTATGTGACGTAATATGTTTTTACGGACGGTCAAACTTTCAACCAAGGCTCCCAGTGTTCCATCTCTACTTTTCATGAAATTTCACCAAAAAAGTAGGCCTGGAAGTAAAAGAGGCAGAAAAAGGCTCATTGTTCCGCTGCTTAAGTCTCCAATCATGACTGCGTATAGTTTGTATTAGAAATGACATTAATGCTTGTTAACTAAGTTACATTTATAAATCCGTTCGCGCAATAAAACCATACAAAATGCTATTATGTTTCCTGAATATGAGCACCAAAGTTACAAAATGTTCAAACATGTATATTCACAAATTTTACGATACTTTTGGCAGAAAAAAATGGGGGAGATTCATCTCAATTTATTTATTTTTCTATAGATTGACATGTTTAAGATTTTGTAGAATTAGATAGAATGACTACTAAAATAGAGCTGATCATGCAGCCCAAATAATGAACATGTTCAATTTTAATAAATCCCCAGTAATGAAAGAAAATGAGTGAGACATCACTGCATCTTTACAGTTACATAATTACAGTACTTAAAATATAAACTTTATTCCCGTTATTAGAGAAAGATGGACTAAGTAAGACAAAATTCGGGTAGCATTAAGCAGAAGACAAAGCTCATGAACGTAAAACCCGGTTTAAAAACCTGGTTTAATTTATGATGGATTGAAAATTCAGTTTCATAGCGTGATTCTCTAGTCTGCAGCAGTGTTGTCTATTTGTTGTCCCAATTCATTTATCTCCCAACTTCTGTACATGTTACATTGATTCATAAATGAAGTAATTAAATTAATCTCATTTTAATCTATATAATTATATTTATTTAATTATTATAAATAAAACAGGACCCCAGAAGTTGCAGTAACAACATGAAATATTTGTTATATTTTAATTTAATAACTGAGGTGATACTGAAAGTTGGGGGACGAAACGAATTCAAATTAAATGATTACATTTAAGACTTTTGGCCATCGTTTGTGTTCATGAAATTTTATTCTATTTAAATTTCAGAGTATATAACAATTATCATTACCGGTTCTGTGTGACCCTATGCCGGAAGAACAGGATGAGTCTTTAGGCAGTGCATCGTAATCAGTATTTGATTTTCGATTTGGCTCAAGAAAGATAATGTTCATCTACAGGTCTGCAGAACGAGTAAAATTAACTTCTACTACTGCTGTAATACTAAATGTCATTTGCGTGATAAATTTTCAATTCATAAACAGGTGATTTAAAATATTTCGCATTGTATTTGGGTAGGATACTCACATAGAAAGGCACAGGAAAAAACTGAGAAACAAGTGCTACATGCTGAAATAACGTGTAATGTGATCCTAAATCTAATCTGGTGGGTAACTGCAATCAAATCAAACTCTGAATATTAAAGGGTTTCCAAAATGCAAAATTACGTGTGCTTGGTACAACCATCGTTTATGAGTAAAGTAGCTTCGTTATGCGAAACGTGGTAAGATTATGCATTCCAAAAGCACAGTTTACCCCGCAGTTGACAAGTGTTAGGAAAATTCTAGAGTATTTGTTGACAATTATTATTTCTTTTCATCTCATCTGACAGCGGCAAAGAGAGTGAAAAACTATTTTTGTGACGTTCGAATGCAATATGTTGTAAGTTACGTTCAAAACTAAAGGACGAGAACCACCCACGCCTAAATACGGTTCTAATTGCGGATTAGGATATTTCTTAGATGTTCCAGAGTAAGAAAATTGTGAACGTTTATGTCAGACCTTTAGAAATGAAGAAGACACATATATGTAGTTGTTATAGACGTCAACGTGAAAAACGGGAAGTGAAACTGTAGCTGGTTCAGTAATACAGTACACGAAATTTAGCAAAGGGATTATCACAATTAGTAAGGACGTTAATTCCCTCGGATGAGAGAGGGATATTCCCAGATTAACCACTATATTATAATCTTATAATAGGACAAAAGATTCACGATGAAACTTTTTTAATGAATATACATGTAACAGTAGTAATTTTATGTATTATATTTTCATATCCAATCTCCTGTAAAGTTACTCGTTGTGAATTAATTTTTTGTTAATTTTGTTTTGTTTATTTTTGTTTTATATTCTTAATTATGTAAGAAGTGGACATTTCGACTTTTACTATTTTCTAAATAGATGACCAATGAAATCAATGAACCTAAATTTAAAAATATTATTTTACTCAGCGTCTGTTGTTTTAACACATCTGTTTTAACAATATCCGAATAGTATTGCCGCTTGTACAGACAATTAAGAAGTTTTATTCAACTACGACGTTTCGTTCTCGAAGTTGGGACATCAGGTAACAAAGGAGATGTAAATAAATTTCTTGAGTTTTTTAAATGTAAAATGTTAGAAATGTTAAGCGATAATATTTCGTAGTTTACAAAATATTCGTATTTCTAGTTTTGACTTAATTTATTTAAAATGTATAACTGCTTATATCGTAGTATTCATATGTTTTCTAAATAATTAAATGGGAAATTTATATTTTAATTGAAAAAAATTTAATAAACTTAATTTTCGAAATGCAAAAGTCGAGGTTTTGTTGAAACGCAGGTATCTAGCCTGGCCTCGCAAAATCTATCGGAAGGGTCCTTTTGAGGTATTATGAATCGCAGCCGCTGGCGTTAGAGTCATTAATATTTGTGCCCTATTGACGCTGCGGTCTCAACATTTTGTCACGTCTGAGACTTTCCCACAGAAAGTTCAGTAGTCTCTGTTACGCGAGTCTGCGCGACTTTGAGGCAGACGTATGAACCCCGGTTTGCGAACTGAAAAATGAATATCTATTGTAGTCGTCGTGGAATTGGAGGGAAGAGTAGTTGAAGTTGTTGAGAAGACTCGAAGCTGGTTGTTGAAGTTAACCGCGGAGAAATGGAGAAATTGAGGAAGTTATCTGCGGAGAGCTGAAGAGTAGAGTTGTTAAAGAGTTACAGTGGTAGAGCGGTCTTTGAGCCGACGGAAACACAAGGCAGTCGGAGAGAATAGGCGTTCAGTAGACTACAAAGAGCCTGTCGATTTCCAGAAGCGTCGCTACTTCAATGATTTCAGAGGTTCTGGCCAGATTTACCTACGTCGTTGGTAAAGTACAAATGAACCATAAATACATCAATACCGTCTACTGAAAGCCACAGCAATTGCCATAATCGAGTAGTATTCAGAACAAAAAGACCAGGTATTTGTGCCCATCATTCCCCTGAGAACAAGAATCAGTTTCCTTTTATCATTCAATTTTAATTGTGAATTTATTTTCTAAAATATATCATTCTTTTTACAAGAGCAAGAAGATAAGTCCTTTTTTATTTGTTGTTTTCTTTTGTTAATTATATTATAAACATTCTTATCATTAATTACCCTACTTTAAAGTAAATCAAAAGATTTTAAAAACGTTATATATATATTAATTCAAAAGGGAAAATTTAAACAGTTTATCTAGTTGAATAAAAATTCTGTCAAATGGAAATTTCATTTATTTTTACTAAATTTAAAAAAAAATAGATTTTAATATTTACATTGCTCTAAAACCTGTTTGCAATTCACTTCGTTTCTAAAAGTCTATATTTTACAGCACTTTGCTATGAAAATTTGACTAAATTAGTGGCTCTAGATTATGTAAACAATAGATCTGTTTGAGACACTTATGTTAAAAATATGACAAAAATTGAGGAGCTATTCAAAATAAATTTAAAAGGAGTGTAAGAAACAGACACGCTATCCTTGTGAAGTACATTATCATACAGCTGAGATAGGATTTTGCATATATTGTTTACAAGCAAAAGATAAAACGATGTAATCATGTTTATGAAGAGGTTATTTAAATAGTTGTATATATTTAATGCGATTCAGAAGGAAAACTCAAACAGGATATATTCAAAGAAAGACAAATTTGACTAACCACACATTCATACAAAAGCATAGAGCCAACTATTAAACTTTAATTTTAAATCGGAAGTTATAATTTTACTTTTGACAACTGAGGAATGCAATCAACAATTTTATTAAATCGTAGAACGTGATAAAAAAAAGAATTCTGTTATCCGATATTTATTTTCCTATAATGTGATAAAGTAAAATGAGTAAAATAATTCTAAATGTCATGCTTCGTCCCCTTCAGTACTTTTACTTTGTTTTAATAAAGAAGTCGTAACTTTAATATTATACAGTATTGGTAACTTTCATCACTAATTAACTTGTCAATTTTTTTCGGTGGGGGGAGGGGGTGTTGTGAGGCTACATGAAACAGACAAATACCCTTTAATACCATAGGAAGGGGGGATATCGAAGGTAGAGAAGGGTTGACTACGGTCCCGGGTTATAGTTTAAGGAACCTATCCGGTGATTCACCTAAAAGAGTTGCAGGAAAACATTAGAAAATCTGCATCGGGTAGGTCGGACTATTGGGTACTATCCTCACGACCTTCCTAATGCCAGGAGAGGAGTTTTCTGTGGGGTCGGAGCATTCCCTTCTCTGTGCCTTAACAAGTTTTAGAAGGCACCTGGCCGACTGATCGAATGGGATCAGCGGACAACATTTCAGATATACTCAAGGTCTTCGAGTCCAGTTCGTAAACCTCCTAAAAGAGACGAAGGTCCCACGGAATGTAAGAAGCTTAAAACTAAAGAGAGAACGAGGCATCTCCATAGGTAAGCCCTATTCTCACTCTGTCGCGAAATATCTCTGAGGGAAAGCTTCCTGCATACCTCAATTTGTATTTTATCATATTGGTTTTTAAAGAATATAGTTTCCAACAATTAGTCGAGTTGAAAATAGTTAAAAATGCAATTGCATATATGGAGTACGAGATCTTTTAACTGCATTATATAGTTTAATTTAGACTGTTATATGTTGAGATATTTTTGGGGTTGATCCCGAAACGGTTAACTCCCCTTTAATAGTATAGGAGGGAAGGAATTAAAAATGGCGGGGGTGGGGGGGTCGAAGGTAGAGAGAAATAGCCAAGGGTTGACAAATGGAAGCATTCCTTTATATGTTGACAAATTAATTCCTCACTCTGTGTCTCACAGTTTTATAAATTCTCTGCACGATTTACGTAGCTTCCGCACGTTTTTCGATTTGAGATTTTATTTTCATAATACAATTGCATATATGACAAACTTGATTGCTGGAAAATTCGGGTCATTAATATTAATTATAAAGTGGCCTGAATTTTGTGAAATCATACAAACTACATTAGTTTTGCAAAATATTCAAATTATGATTCTTATTTGATTGATTACGTTTCAAGTGAGTTCATGTTTTAATGATAAATAGTATTAAACCACTTCAAAATTGACGAATAGATAATGAAAAAGTCAAAAAAAGTCAAACAAGAATATATAATTAATACCATATAACGTTACTGTAAACCTTGTTACCTTCTTAGTCCTTTTTGAACGAAACGCGCCTTAGGCCAAAAAAAAAAGCTTTCTTGCGTGGGTTGCGGCGCATGTCGTTCATCTATTAACCATCGCCCATTTTTGACTGTTTATTGCCTACTTTATTATCTATTTGTTAATTTTAAAATAATACGGAGGTTTTTATATTTTAAATAAATCATTTCATTAACTGCGTAAAGCAACAACACAATAAGTACTGCCGGTATCATTTATAATGAATGAAATCCACTTATGCTATGTAACACATCCCAAAATTATCGTCAAATTTAAATTTAATTTATTAAAAATAATAATTAGACCACTTGTAAATCGAAAATATGCGGATGCGATTGAAATATAAAATCGAGATATACATTATAATAGTCAAGTTAAATAATAAATAAATACGTACACATTTGGGGCGGTAAAATTAACTCGTAGTCATGTTTATTTTTAACTGCTGATTTTCGGACGATAAACAGAAGTGCGCGCGGGACTTATTAATGAATTCATAAATATTTTTTAAATTTTATTTAGAAATTGTCAATATGTGTCTAAATATGCAATGGAGAACAAAAAAATACACTAGTGAATCACTGTATACAACCATTGAAACAGGGGCCCAGTTGCTTCGGAAGCCTCTCCGAACGAAGCTCTAAAATTATATTTTGTGTATTCCACCAAGTTTTCAGAGTAAATTTGTACGTTCTAGAATGAAATGGAAATACTATTCAGACTCCTACGTATTTATTGTCAAAAAAAGCAATACGAGAGAACGATGCACAATCCTCAATAGATAAATTCTTGTCTGCAATAATGTCCTGGAATTCATACTTTATTTAGATTTTTTCAGGACGTGTCCTGAATGCAGCGTGTCGGAGTTAACGAAACTGTCAACAATGAGCAAAGTAATATAAAGCTTTAAAATTATTTACCCGTTTTTTGTGATAGAATATACTTATTCATTCAATCTTAAATTTCATTTCTAGTGTGATAAACGTGTGTTTCATTTCTTGGAAATGCCGTAAAATGTAAATGGTAACTATATAGTATTAAAGAAGTTAAAAATGAAAACGACGTCCGCAATGGGTTCTAGTATTGTTATTCGATCTCTTCTCCAATAAACCAGTGTATTAATCTGTTTATTTCTCTCCATGAGGTACTTTTTGCTACAACGTTGTCTTTGTTCGAGATGACTTGCACTGACCCCCCCCCCCCCCTTGCCAAACAGCACTTCCCCTTCTTTTGGACCGGCTATAACCACTCTTGAGAGAGCCTTCGCCTCAGTCTGTTATTTGTTGTCAGGAGTATCTACTTGGCTTAACAGGTTAGTGGTCGAAAGGGGACTGTGATATTTTCAAATGAATGTTGACCAGTAGGATTTGCGACAGAGCTCAGGTTTGAACCACTGCGATTACAATAAATATTCCGCTTATGTTCGATCGAATTTGGTCTCAGGTAAATAAAGATGAAGAGATTTTTTTTATTTCTTTCTGACTTCATCACCATGTAATATACGATAACTGAAATCTGTGTTATTTGTGGTGCTAAATTATTTTGTTTCATTCGTTTAATTGGCAGACTGTTATTCTTGGACTGTCTGTAGGTTTGTTTCGCAACCGTGGTGAAAGTGGCTTGGACACATTCGCTCCGATGGCATTGATAAGTTTGTTTCCAGTTTTGGACATAGACACCTTTATAGTTTCAAAGTATTTTTATAAACTTTGTTTAATGTTGTTTATTCATATGAGGAAATTTGAAAACTATAATCTCCTGAAATTGTTTATAGTAAATTTTCGGCGTGACCGTCGCGGAAGATTGTCCGCTACACCAAATTCATCTAAATGAAAATAGTTCATCCATTTAAAAATTTACTTAAAGAAGGCCACAAGGTTGTTTAAATTATATTTGCTGACTTACTTGGCCGTATTTTTATTTATTTAGTACTAAGCTGTTTTGTTTTCAATATACATTTCATCATAAACTTTACTAAAATGTTTCCCAGCGCGGAGTTAACAACTTCTTGCACTATGTTCTATAAAGTCTTCATATATGCAAATATAAAGATTAATAAAACTAATAATTCGTGAAAATTAATGGAATTTTTTTGTGATATTGCCCACACATTGCAGCAGAAATGATGTACGCATCATTTGACTACTGTATTCAATTATTTAAACTGTACCTTTGCTTTCCCCAGAATACTATGTATTTCTTTAAATTCTTTAATTTGGCATATTTAGAGTTTAGAGCAACGCCGATGAAATTTATCTTAATAATTCATCTACTTTTTAAGTTTCTGCGTTCCATCAAATATACACAGGGTCATTCAAATATAAACCGAAATTTGTATAAGTTTGTTGTATTCAGTCCTTAGACTAGTCTGATGCAACCCTCCATGCTAATCTATTCTGTGCAAGACTTTTCATTTCTACATTACTACTACATGCGACATCTTTCCCTAATCTGATAAGCGTATTTCATCATTGGCCTCCCTCTTCTGTTCTTACTCCACACACTACCTTCTAATGCTTATTTTACAAGACCCCCTTGTCTCAAAACATCTTCGTCAACGTCTTCCATATTGTTCGCTCTTCCCTATTCTGTTGAACTTCCTTGTTAGTGATTCTATCTACCCATCTGATTTTCAGCATTCTCCTATAGCACCACATTTCAAAGGCTTCTATTTTCCTTTCTGTAACACCTACCGTCAACGTTTCACACCCATATAACGCTACACTCCATACGGAGATTTTCAGTAATTATTTCTCAATATTCATACTTATATTGGCCGTAAGTAAATTCCTCTTTTGTGAAAGCCCTCCTTGCCTGTGCTATCCTACTCTTTGTCTACTATACTCCTACCATCCCTAGTTACTATGTTGCCCAAGTGGCAGAATTCATTAACTTCTAAATATCCCTTCGCAATCTAACACCCTGTGTTATTGCACTATTCCCCATAATACACTCCCTCCATCACCTTGGTTTCACCTTTATTAATCCTAGTGTTCTACTCTTCCACGTTTGCCATTTGCTTTCCAATTCTTCTGACTCCTCTAATACAATATATCAGCAACCCTTTTTACTTGCATTGTCTTTTCTTATTCTCCTTAGGACTTTCTGGTTAGTTAATGAGATGGGTATACTTATTTTCAGTATTAATCTATAACATCACATTATGAAGGCATATTTTCCTTTCCCCAACTCCTATCATCCACATTTCGCACCCATATAACGCCACACTCCATACGAACATGTTTAGTAATCGTTATTACTCACGAGGGACAAAATTACAAATAAACTACTTTAATTTTACTCACAGTTTTCTTCAACTAAAACTCATTTTCTTCATCGAATAGGAAGCTTTATGGCCCTTCATGGAAGAAAAGACGGCAGTCAGGTCGTCAGTTGCGCACGAATGTTTAACCATATCGTAGTCTTCGCATAATTTCCCTCCTAATATGCCCCTTGACTCGAAGAGTTTTTCCGACAGTTTTGGAGTCGCCATGTCAGGAGTGTGGAGTTGGAGCGACGCGCTCTAATCTAACTCACCAGATCTTTTCGTAAGCCTCTGACACCTGCTGGATCTAGTTATGCTCGTTATTGTCTTTCATTACTATTTTTAACAACGTTACAATCTGCGGAATAGGTCCAACCTTGAAGAATTTATAGTATTGTGTAGAACCTCCCCGTGCTTGTGGTTATTATTTTTCGGTTAACGGGGTACATAAGGGTGATTTTGAAACAAGCAACTTCCCTTTAATAGCAAGGAAATTGGAAAGGAGGGTAAGCGAAGCTAGTCGAGGGTTTACTAGGGCCCCCGGGCCATAGTTTAGGAATCCTGCAGGTATTTCATCTAAAAGAGATGTCCCTTCTCCGTGCCGCCAGTTTAGGAGGCAGCTGCCGGCTTATCCAATGGGATCAGCGGACAACTTAACGTATGCCCAAGGTCTTCGACCCCAGTATATACACCTCCTAAAATAGGTGAAGGTGCCTCGGTATGTGAAAACTTTGATAAAGAGTACGGGCATTCGCAACGCAGAAAGGAGAGCCTCGCAGTCAACCTGGGAAGATATACATGCGAGGGAACTCCCACAGGTCTTCGCCTCCCTGTGGTAAATAAAGTGACTAGTATAAAAATAAAAATCTTAACAATTGTGCCTACCAAAAATTGCGTGAAATCTAGAAGAAACGTGTAGAACCGGGAGTAAGGAAAGAATTTATTTTTAAAAAGTCATTCGAGGCGCTTTCCGGAAGGAATTAAAAACATGTTTCTGGAATAATATAACAAAAGGCAGGTGTTCAGATACAATATAGAAATTTTAAAACTTGAAATGATCGTCCAGTGGCTAAATAACTGAGGGTAGCTGCCAAACGTTCTTGTGCACAAATGCTTGTTGACATAATAGTAGCTTTTTTTATGTATATAAGGGTGAATTAAATTTGAAGTAACCTAAAACGTTTTGTCGATTATTCTTCAATAAACTTCTGGTTATTTTCTTTGAGTTCCCTCAGAGGCAAAAGCGTTCTCTATTTATTTTTCCACGGCTTAACCCATAATTTTCGCGGCGTTCTCTCTTCCTCTTCGCAGAATTCATACAGCGCTACACAAGCAATAGCAGTTCTTTTTTTTCTTTGAACTCTGCCAAGTTACCAAATAGCGTTTGAGCGGCGCGTGGAGTTTTCACTCAGGCGGAAACTCTACACGCCGCTAAAAACTTTGTATATTGTATTTACACGAAGGTTTTTCGCGAATTTTGCTCCAAACTCACACTCCCGGTGCGCGGTCCAGAAGTGTCGCTGTTTTTGTCTACCAGACTCCAACCTAGGCTCCTGGCGGGTCGATTTCGAGCGTACGTGTGATCCGAACATATGGTAGCCCCATGGGGACAACTCTGAACAGTACGATACGTCTTTAAGTGGTTGCTATTGTTTCTACCGAGTTGATCACGAATTAGTGCTGCTGTACGAGGTCGTGAGAGTTGACGTGCAGAAGGAAGACGTGGCGAATTGGATGCTTGCGTCTTTTGTTGTGATATTTAGTCTTGGCATTATCCAGAAGCAGGCGGTTTGAGGCTACATTTACCGTCCTTCGGTACTGTAGGTAGTCAATCGGTAATTCGGAAACATTTTCAGAGTCCAAAAACATAGGTGCCAAAACTTTATCTACTGACAGTCGATTCTTAGCTTAGATCGGTGCTACGTCCCAACTTTTCTACACTCCGTACTCTACAATTTGTTCTCCGGGGTATATTGATGGATAGTATTGGAGATCATGATACGGTCCAAAAAGCCCTCCCTTGTTCTTCAATACTTAAATTATTAATGTGACCTTATTTCACCTTAATTACGCGTAAGGATACACTTTATTGTAACAGAGTACAGTTCGCAACTAAAAAATTCCACCCGTTAGAGTAATAATAAATGTTAAAATACAAGCAAATGTAAAATAGAAGATTGAAAACCACATTATTAATAAAAAATTAATTATAAACTTAAATGTTACGTTCATTAGTCTCTAGAAAATGCTCTGAATAAAAAACGAGTATCATAATGTTGTGGTGTATAAATATCCATTACTTACATTAACCTAAGATTTTGCATGAAATTACCTCTATTCAGAGATTTACTCGGGCGGAAAATACCAACATGAAAACGTGAAGTCGACGCTAAAATTTAAAAAAAATTAATTTCACATGGTATTAAAGAAATTGAATTCTTACAGCTTTTTTGTAAATCTGCAAGCCAGATGTGCTCGTGTCTTTTAAGGACGATGCGTGCTGAAATTTCGCCAAACCGTGGTTTGCGGTCACATACAACTCCTTCGTACGCAGGTGGTTATGGCTGGGCTAGGACTATCATTTCCTGGTAAACAGAAGCGGGTCGTACGTTGTTAGAAAATTTTAACTGCTGGATGTTGCCGAATCTGCAACTAGTTCAAAATTTGGCCAGGATGAAGGCGTTCTCGTGATCGGATGAGCGATAGCAATTCTTGTTGTGTATCCGCAGTCAGTCGGTTGAGCTATGGAAAAGATGCAACAAGACCCGGTACCGTACCTCGGCCTTCAACTGCTATGCGACTTACAACCATAAAAAAAACTAAGTCCAAATTGTGAAATTTTCTTGAACAGCAACTGCACGTGTCTGAACGCTCCAAAAACCAAGAGGACTTCTTGCCGTGCGTCTCCAGTTCCTATTCCTCAGAAATAAATTATTAGCGAATCAGATCGTTAGAATTGATTCGAACGGTTAATTGACAGACAATCTAATTTATCTTATCCTACGATCGCGAAAAAAGCGCGTTTAAGTAGATCAGCTGGTAAAATAATTACTGAATACGGCAGAGTCAAACGTTTTCATTGGCATAATTATATTCAACTATTCTTCTGCCTTTTGCACAATAATAAATTACATTCCAAGCAGGGTAAAAAAGCAAACGATTGATTAAATTAAATAATTTTTCAATTAGCCACTCATCACCAGTTTCTACCTAATTACTTAACAAATAAATCTGTTTACATGCATGTCTTGATTCTGAAATTAATTAAATGTTCAAAAGAAATTCACAATTGAATTTTCTTCATTGTAATATATAATGAGAGGTAGAATAAGACATGTTAATGAATCTGTTTTTGCACCCAGGATGCGTGTTTTATCTGTGGTGATGCTGTGCATTGCACTGGTAAGTGTGCAAGCATTTTCCACAGGAGCCCCAAAAGAGGCCTGTGGAGACATGGTGCCTCAGCACCACACCGATCCACAGTCGACCCCTTCACCTTACCTTGTCTCTGTGGATCGCACAAAGGCCAAAGCTGGAGAGACAGTCAAAGTCACCATCAGCGCCAAGTCTGGTGATGCCTTCAAGGGTTTCTTTGTTCAGGCACGTGTGGGGAACACCCCTGTGGGGCAGTTCACAGAGTCCAAAGACGTCGCTGTCATTTCTTGTGGCAATGGAAAAAATGTGAGTGAAACAGTTGTTTTTCAAACTGGTTACTCTTATATGTGACATTATGTACAGATGCTTCTTTTTTTTTGTAGCAGTGTCCTGAGAATGGCATAGTCACCGAGCATTTTTGATAACTTCAATCAGATTACATTGCTTGAAGTAATTAGTCGTACTAATGGTTTTAAATTGAGAGGTCTCTCATCCAACATATTTAGGTTTTTTTATCACTATAATTATAGAAAAACTACATCAGTCCCATAGCCTTTGGCTGAGCTTCTATTTGAATAACAAAACTGATAATTTTATTTATTATCTAGCTAGGTGTTCATTTTAACATGACTCATTTAATCACAAATAAATTATTTATTTTGTTAAAATTTAATATTTTATACTCTAATTTTATACACACCATCTTTTGTAGCTTATTTCAATTTTTAAAAAAATATACACTCTACACGTTTTCATTTAATCTACAATTCGGCAGTTTGCCCAGTAGCTGATATATAAAGTTGCAATAAATTTACAAAAAGTGGAACTATAGTAAAAAACTACAATTATTTCAAATAATTAAAGAAACTTATCTTGTGGACAGTTTTCACTTATTGAAAGTATATAAAGAAAAATATTAATCATAGTTTAATTTCAGAAAAGAACATTATATATAAATACAAAAATAATACATTCCGGCTTGAAGTATATAATGGAATTATAACTGAAAATGGCTATTATATACTATAATAACACTTTAGTTTGTTTATGGGTTGTATCACTTTGGTACACTACACAAACCTTGGTAACTGAAGTTTAGGTTCAGTCTAAATTTCATCTTTTGACCTGCAAAGTCTTTAAAGAAAGTATGTAACCTAGCAGTTTCCCTTCTTGTCTGTAGCTTTACTTTATCACTCTCGTGCCACTCTTTCTGTACCCTTTCTAAGGATTCTATCTGATTTCTCTAATATGGATCCCCGAAAGCTATAAAATAATTTTGTAGCTAATTAATTTTAAGTAGTAACATTTCAATGTTAAAAAGTTGGTGAGTATGAAATTTTATCAATAGATTCAAAATCATCCTGTAGATAACTTCATGTTATTTTTAAAAAAATCTTACCATGTTTGATCTCTTTGAGCTAATGAATTTATTAATTAAATTTATATGAACTAGCTGATCGCCCAGCTTTTCCTGTGAATTTATCTATCCCCAAAAATTAATTTCACACTCTCTAAGCCAATTAAAATGTTTTTTAATAATCTGTTTTCATTCCACTGAACATATGATTAACTAGTATCAAGGGCATCACTGATCTCAACAAACCCCAAAAATCTGAATTTATGCCAATCTTGATTATGTAGGACATTTTACAATTGACCCTTTATCATTACCCCATGTTGAAGAACTGGAAAGGAAAATACCAGTATGCAACTAAGTGGTCTCCGAAGAAGTGGATTAAACACCATTCTCGGTTGTTTCTACATAAATTTCGCCATCACCTCGGTGTGTTCTTTTCCTTGATATTTGGTTTAGTAAACCTAAACAACAAAATGTCTTGTTTGTAGTTTTAAATGTAGCCTTCCACCAAAGTTTTTCTAAATTATAACTCATTTGTACTAGGTTTATTTAATATTTCTCCCTGCACTTTAGTGTACACAGAAAATATTAACATCCATATTTTACATATTAATATTTTATTAGTCCCAAATGTGCACACATGAAATAAACAGTCAAAATGTTAACAATTTATTTTGTTTAAGGTTTTAGGTATTACATTAAGTTAGTTTGAGGTACAATCTAGACAGCCTCTGTTGGTATTTGGCATAGTATCATCCTCCTAAATTACTGAAAATGGGGTATTAAAAATTTTTACAATTCAGATCATGAAGCCCAATCCAATTTCTGGTTTACACAGATTTACTGGGTGACTAATTGCCATGGGATTGTAAATATTTTTAGTTGAAATAAAACTGTACTAGCAAGCTGGTGTTCATTGTGCACTCTTCCATACTGATCCAAGATTTTTTCATATTTTGACTACATGAATTTTATTTATCATGTTATTATTTTCAGAATGCTGCTACTCATCGTGACAGTAAAGACAAGACAAAGGTTGAAATGAGCTGGAAATCTCCAAAGAGTTTGGAAGAAAAAATTTTCTTTCGGTATGTAACTCACTTGGACACAATTGTTAAATATTCAACAATATAACCTTCATGTTACAAGCAATATTCTACAAGTAAACTATTGTTCCAGGGTCACTGTAGCGAGGAATGGAGGAACTTTCTGGGTTGGTCAGACTTCAGATCCTGTTTCCATTAATTGACATACATTTTGATTGTAAATGAATAAATAACTTTAAGAATATCAGTTGGAATAAAAACATCTTGGATTCTGTACCTTACTGGTTTAAAGTGATGATCCAAAATCAGTTTAAATTAGGATCATTGTACTAAGTAGTTAAGAAACTGAATCGAAGCATAATTGCTCTTGGCAGTTATTAAATCATCAATTTTCTTACTTAAAGTTTTATGAATATATGTCAAATAAAAAATTACAAATACAAAAATTGCACCACAAATATATTTTTTTAATAAAAACATTGGTATTTTTTAGCAATTTCAAAAGAAATATTCTAAATTTACATTGCATTAAATTGTATTTTGATATATTTATTCTTAAAGCATACACATAATTTATTTGGACATTAGCAGAGCAGTTAACTAAATACTTTGCCCACAATTTTCTGATTGTGCTCATTCAGTTGGTCCTCCACAGGAATTACTTTTTGTTGATCTACTGTTACATAAATTGCATATTCATAGGCATCCAGATGACCTATACACGGGGCAACAGGACTGCCTAAAGTCCTTTGTTTCATACTTAAAATTGATTTCAGGCCACATTTATATACTATGGAACCATGGTATAGACTCCTTATCACATGTCCTCCGAAACCTAAATACAGATTCAAATTCACGAGGAACAAATGCTTCACATTAAAGCCTTGTACCACTGCCTCCCCATTAATCAGATACTGAACTTCATTACTTCTCCCAAATTTTACTCTGTTGTGACTGCCTACTAAGCATATGTTGGGACGTCTACAGCCACTATTGTTTGAAGTAAACACTGTGCAGGAGTCTTTATACATATGAAAAATTGAAATCTGTTTGTGTCCAACATAGCGACACTAGACCTTAATTTTTTTTTTTAAGTTACATTCCTGTCCAAACTCATTTGCTCGTCAGCACCCAGGTATCTTTTTGAGAAAAGTTTGAACTCCCTTCTGTCCTGAAGTCTTCAAACTAAAATTCCAGGTAAGCCACCCTCATTCCCTAAAAATTATGAGAAGGTCACATCTTTCTTCACTTATAAAACAGGCATGTTATTGCTTCCCAGCCTGATAATGCCAACTATCAGTTTAAGATAAGTCAGCTATTTATTCTCTATTATTCTTTCATATCAAATAAAGTTAATTTAATGAAGTCACTATCTTTACGTACTTTATAAATATAATTAAAACTATTTGTGTGAAAAGGAAGAAGAGGTTTAACATCGAAATTAAACGACGTTCAACTTTCCTCAAAACTAACATGTGAGATGAACAATGGCACAAAGTTACTATAATTTTGGTATGGCATTAGTCTTAGCTTATTTGGTTCACTAAGACTGGCCTGATGCAACCTTCCATTTTCACAAAACTACCAAAACCTCACTAATCTGCTTAGCATATTCCATCCTTTTCCTCTTTTCTGTTCTTACCCCACACACTTCCCTCTAATGCTAATTTTACAAGACCCTCATATCTTACAACATGGCATATTAATCTATCCCTTCTCTTGGTCAATGTCCTTCATAATGTTCACTCTTCCCCTATTCTGCTTAGAGCATCATTAGTGATTCTATCCACCCATCTGATTTTCAGCATTCTCCTGTCAACAAATGACAGTATTCTTACTTGATACAAGAAAACTTTTTACACACCTTCAGATCAACTGGACATGAAGTGGCTTAAAATGTATAAAAAAGGTTTTGATGAAATATTTTCTACTCTTTAACAGTATTTCATTATTAACTTTATCAAAATATGAGAAGGGTAAAGGAATTGATGGCAAGAATAGTTCAATACAGTACTTTGATAAGTTTGGACAATGTAATTTCATCACTTAAGCTACATGATAAAAAATGTATTTGTACTTTTCATCAATTTAACGTTAATTATGAAGCAGTACATTACCAAATATTTAAAGTCATACTCTATTTTATGAAACATAGTCATAAATCCATTACAAAGTTTATCTATCATAGCTTAAAAATCACAATCATTCCATTGATTTGTAACACTTTATGGTAAATGGTACATCATTTTATGACATTCCTTTAAACATAAGGTAACTTTTAAACACAAAAACACATTTCTGGTGGGCCTTTTAATTTTGCAATGAGTGATAAAAATTAACATTCTCCCAGCATTGCACAAGTATATACAATTCATAAATATTACATGTTATGCATGAAAGCAACAAAATAAAAATATTCAATAGTTATTAAAATATAAATAAATCTAATCACACACGTCTATTCTTCATAATCAATGTTAAAGTCAAGTGAAGTATTTCATAAAGAAATAAAGAAAACAAACTTAAATCAATACCAGATCTGCAAAAAAAAAATTCCTTTCAGGTGTCACAAAATACATACTAAATGAAATTAGTTTCAGGAACAATAACATTTACCACTCACAAATGTATTCTATACACTGAACATGAGATAGTTCAACTTTCTCAAAACCATTTAGTAATAACAACCTCATAGCAGCTGAAGCACATGTCAGTCAAATACAATATACTGAAATGCATTATGCATTCGATACCCAAGTAAGATTATGTCACAGAATTTTTAGTGATCAAATATTCTATACATCAAATATTTAATTCACAAGTCATACATATATATATAATATGTAATGTGTGTGCACCTTGCATAAGGAGTCGTGAAACTTTTATACAAGAATTTCATTATTGTTCAATAGCCTGAAAACTGATAAGCAGTTCCATTCTGTTTAGTGTACAGGCATAATTAATTATAAACGGGAAATAAAAAATTTAAAAGTTCATTGCAAAATAGGTGAAAAGAAGAACAATGTGTAATAAACGACTGTGTGTTACTTGAAACCTGATTTTAATTTAACTTCAAGATATATATTGTAAATGCTTTTTAGATAAATAACTGTTGTACATTACAAACATCAGAGGATGAAAAAATAAATTTGGAAAAACATTATATTATAAATTCAAATAAAGTCCAATTGACCTATTATAATTACTATAGTTTTTTTTAATTATGATACATCAATATATACCTGAATATAATTTTTATTCAAATAGCTAGTCTTCCAAAACTCTATTAAAATTGTAAATTATTTGTTCAACATAAAACAAAATGTGAATTTGTACACTGAAGACTCAAACAACTAGCAAATAACATAAGACCTGCTTATGTAACAAACAAATTTTATTTTGTAACAATATACACATTACTCGCTACAAAATAAATGTTTTAAGGAACTGTGATGCATTAAAATATTTTGCCATTCTGAATATACAATGAAGTATTGCTTCAGAAAATTGTATTGACTTATTTGCCAAGATTTTTGTGTAAAAAACATCTTGTGGTCTCTACCCATACATGAAACAAATATCTGAGCACAGCATATAACAGTATGATTCAGTCAGAGGAAATTACACATCATTAATGGTTAAAATTTTAGTTGATGAACTATTATTTCCAATATGATAGTATAGTCACACATTCTGGCTGCCTATGAAAATCTTCAATTCCTCTGTTATGTTACATAGGCAGGAAAAACAATACATTTAAAATTATCCCCCCCCCCTCCTTTCCACAAGAAAAAAAATTAATCTTTGATATTTCCAATATGATAGATTGAGAGGCTTCAGAGCATCACAGGCACTAAAATTGTACCACCGAAGAAAAAGTAGCGCCAATGTTTTGATTTCAGAATTACAAATGGCCCAATTAAAAAGAAATTTACTAAATCACTCAAAGAAAAAGTGATCAATTAACACTATGTCTTAAACTGCAATTCATATGAAGAGTAGGACTTAAATATTTTTCCAAAACAGAAGAAAATGTACTATTACAGTTGTCATACAAGAACTAAGAAACATTGTCATTGGAAGAACTGTAACTATACAAAACCTAACATATGTACTATAAGAAAAAGTAAATGTACAGTCAGTTAACTGAGTTAGCAATTTAACAAAATTTCCACCTGTTACCACACTCATTACACAGAACAAATGTTGTCATTGGTTCATCAGCACTTCGAGTCTGCACCTGAAAAATAAATGGTAAAGTATACATATGTGATGTAATAATGGGTATTAACGAATACAGTAAGTGGTTTTGCTTATCATAAAAATAATACATAAGTAGCAACAAACTAATACTTTCTTTTTTTCAAATAAAATATAATTAAATACAGGTAAAAATCTGATTTAAGTTTGAACCTTTGCGAGTTGTATTTAATATATTATTTACTTCTCTGGCAGAGAAATAACATATCACGGAATATTATGGGAATTGTAAAGTGTTGACCAATTTGACTGACAGAATTAGCTGTTTCAATGGAACTGCTGTTTTCTCATCAAGTTGGGCATGACTTGCTAACAATTTTAGACTATACTTTACTTATTAGTCCATTGGTCCTTATATAACGCAATAGAATACACAAGTACATAAATAGTATATAAAATTAATGGTAACCTTAAATTTAAAATTAAATAATCTTAATGTGTACAGAGATATATGCAGACTAAAGTCTGACCAAGAATACTATATCTATACATTGTGTATGCAATTCCTGGTATGAAAAAATATTCAATTAAATATCTTTAGTTTTTACACCCTTAAAAAGGCTTACTAGGGTAGTGGTTGGCAACAATTGGTTGACAGTCCATTGTGCATAAACTTGCCCAGCTTATTTTATAATTTTTTAAGGTAAAAATAAAATTTGCTTAACTGTACAGTAATATACTATAACATAGAACAAGAAGATTATATGTCAAATTGATTAAATACAGAATACTTCTGTCTTGCAACCTCAAAGGCTATTATCTAGGTCCTAGTACATGTGACAAGGGTACGACCTCATGGTGAGTAAAAGCTAACTTCAGTATTAAATGAAATATGATCAGATATTATTTGGGTATTTCATTATCAGTAGATGAATTAAGAGGGTATAGGGGTAGAAAATATCAACAACTGAAGCCATATTCACAGCAGACTTTGTTATCAAGTAGGACTAATTCTTTTGTGTCAAAATAGGAGATATTTCAATAAATAGATAATGTGAACAGTTATAACAATTGGTTTGAAATGAAAAAACTAAAATTAATTGGACCAACAAAGCTAGAAATGAAGAGGTTTTATAAAAGATAGATGAAGCAAGAAATCTATGTAAGGTTGTACTTAGAAAAAGAGTGAAGATGGTGGGACACATCTTGAGGCATCAGAATTTGACATTATGGAAGGTTTAATGGATGAAATAAATTGTATTGGGAGGAAAAGACAGAAATACATCAAGCAGATCTCTTAAGATGTTGGCTCAAGATCGGCAGAAATGGAGGACCACATCAAAACAGCCAAAGGATGATTATGATATATAGGTAAAGGTGGAAGAAGTAAGGGACAGTGACATAATTTGCAAATATGGCAGGCTAGAGAGAGGAAAGAGTGACTGTGATTTTGTATGGAAGGAGTCATTTTGGTTTTCAATATTAGTTCAGATAATAAGCACACGAGTACACAACTACATGAATCAGAGTGGTGATACAGCTGTAAAAATAGTATGGTAAGTGCTAAAGTCTTACCTGGTTGTAAGTACAATTCCGTTTCTTGCATTTTCCACATTTAAGCAAGTCTGTTTTAGTGCCCTGTACTGTTGCCAGCTGAGCATCATCAATCGATTCTTTTAAAAATTTGTTACGAAGACTTTTCATCTCATCACTTGCCATCTCCTGATGACAAATTTTATAAAACTTTGAAAACCATGTCTTATACATTAAAATATGAGCTTACAATAATAAATAAATTGAGAGATTTAAAACAAGATTCTAATAAAACAGAACTTTTGTGTGATGACTAATCCCATGTACACACTATTAAATACTGCATTCTACTGCACACTACTAACATATTCGACACAATAGAGAACGTAGATTTTCCTGACGAAGAGTTCTCGGGATTCCAGTCAGGTGGTGATGTTTGTAATCCACAACGTTTCTATGGCTGACACAGCCATCATCTTCAGGTGAAGTGCTTTTGAATCAAAAATTGGTGGTTTAAATACATCGGCCAAACCCTGAGAACTGTAGAAGAAAGGGTAGTTGAGCACCAACGTAACATTAGGCTCAAACAAATGTCCAAGTCAGCAGTAGCTGAACATGCACTTACTACAAGACATAAATTAGATTTTAATGGGACCACGATCATCGACTCTGCTAATCATTGCTGGGACAGCATTTTACTGGACGCGGTTGCTATTAGAACCACCAACAGTCAGCTGATAAATAGAGGCTCAGGTTTCCACCTGAGTAAGGCATGGGAACCAATATTGTCAAAAATGCGGAGAACCAGAACACAGGGCAACCTATCGGACATCCCAGAGGCTGAGCCCGATAATGGAGATGGAGCCAAGTCACCACCAATCGTAGGGCGCAATGTTGGTGTAACGATCCAAAGAGTGCACGGTGGAGGGGGTGGAGAGGGAGCGCCCCTCTCCTACCACCTAGGTACTAGAAAAGGGAACCCCTGATTGGACCACACAGAAAGCCCCTGATTGGACAGGATAATTCAATCGGGACTATTTAAACAACCAATTTTTTATTCGAAAGCACTTCACCTGAAGATGATGGCAGTGTCAGCCACAGAAACGTTGTGGTTTACAAAAGACATCACCCGAATGGAATTCCGAGAACTCTTCATCCATATTCGACAGTTTGAACAACCTTTAAATCAGAGGTATGCTTGAAATGCAATACATCCTATATAAGGAATGTGGCCAGTTTAATGATTTGTGAGTAATATCAAAACCTAAATATTTTAGAAGTCTTACCATACTATTTCATATTAAGCTAACAGAATTAAGATACCATCAAAGACATTCAAAGTACATATGTTAGAACAAATACAGTTTATACGGGAACAACTTGAGCAATGTAACTTCACGTTCCAGTAATACTAATGAAATTACAAATATTGCACTTAATGTTATATTCCACAGCTCCAAAAGAACTGACCTTAAGATCTTACATTCAACAAAGATAGAAAAAACAATAAATTCAAAAGCTCGTCTTTCTCCAGTATCTTTTCAAATTTCACCTAGCACACATTTCAGCTCAGCATTAAATACATTACAAGATATGCAATTGTGTCTAGGTTTACCGATGTAGGCTAAGCTTGGATATTAACACTAACATTATTTTATCTTCTCTAGCCATTTATACTCAGTTCTTTCCTTTACTTTGTTGATACACTCTCTTATGAGATTGACAGCTACTTAACTGAAAAAATATACAACTCAATTGATGTGAAAATATGGATGCCACTTTACAGGACAATCTGGTAACTGCAGATCTAATTGATATAAGAGGAAACTCTAAGTTTCTGAAAGTAAATTGGAACATTTCCATCCATGCTTGACAGATGGAAATTTTTCTTTATGCTATGTGAAATACTAATACCATTAAAAAATCCTTGATACACATCACCACTTAACTCTGTGAGAATTACTATTACTTGAATAACAAAAAATATTATATACATAAGAAACTAACGAGACAGTATGTACAGAGAAAATAATATATCAATCAATTAATCAATTGATATGGTTATGAAGTGTATGTAAATAAAAAAGCAAAAGAAAAAGTAAGAAATTGGATAAGAAATAGATAGAAGTAATTTACTCAGAAAGTTTTACCTCAGCTGTCATAACAGCTAATTTTTGGGCTGGTATCGCTCCCACAAGGAAGTTCATTCGTAAACTTGGGTTCTTGGCATCTTTCAGATTGGAAACCCTACTTCGAACCCTATTTTTGTACCTGTTGTCTGTGTTTCTAAATTCTTGAAATATAGATTCTTCTAGTTCTTCTGCCAGCTCTTCTGGCGAAGCACACCCTTCTGGTATCTCTGGGAAGTAATGCAACAAATCAGAATTATTTTTAATCATGATGCAAGATAGATAGAAAAACCAACTTACCACCATCTCCACGTATTGCAGCAGCAAGAAGTTCTCGACACTTAAGCCTAACAGCATCAGTGGTGTTTGTTGATGCGGGTGGAAAAGTAGTCTGCACAGCTTTCTTATCTTTATCCTTCAGTTTCTCATCATCTTTTGGTTTCTCATCTCTGTCTTTCTGCTTTTTTGAACTTCCTCCAGATTCTTTGGTGTTTGGAGTGTTGCTACCTGTGTGACAGTGATCATTAAGAAAAATGGTTTTGATGAAACTAAATACAAAATATATAAAATAAAAAAAATGACAAACCAGAAAGAAATTTTTTCCAATTTTTTATGAGAGTTTTGGAAAGACTAATTACTTCATCATCAGAGCTTGATTTGCGAAGTGCATTTACAGTCATTCCAATCCTAGTTTTTGTAAGAACTTCTAAATTTACTGGTAGCTTCTGAAGAACTTTTAACAGTTCTAAAGCTTGCTCCTGACTCTGCAACAAAAATTCTACAAGTAAGGAATATAATGTTTGCTATTTTTTGTATTAAAATAATCATTCTTATTTTGTAAAGGCATTTTTTCAATAAACATTTGCGAAATTTTAATTCTATGTTTCATTGTAGCATAGTTGATGCAACAATTTCATGTCAGGAAAAAAGATTCTAAAAGCTGAAAATTTGAATTTATGAAAGAATACCTTTCTCAATAAAAACAAAACAAACGAATGGCCCTTTAATATATTTAATTAATAAATGAATATCAAGAATAGAATATATTTACAATAAAGAACTCAAACTAAATTTTTAAATAATCATGAAAGATTATATACATAAATTGATATAATAAGCATTATTTTAAACTGTTTGAAGACTATTGAAGTAAATTTTTTCTCATCCTCTTTCCCTTCCAAATACCATAGGCTAATAAACAATTACACACTTTGTAACAATTTTACAGAAACACAAGTAAAACTAAGATACTTTTTAATACCATGTTAATATATCCAGAAGAATGAACAATGCAAATGTAATATCGCAGCTGCTTAAAGATACAATATTTTACTATTGACTTGAACAAACATGATTAGAAAATTCTCAATCAATATTGGCCAAATAATACAGTACTTCGATTAACAGCAGTGGATATTCTCTATTTTACTTTTTAATATTTGAGGAATCATTGGGAAGATACAAAGCAAAATGAAGAAAAATTATTTGGACATTTTTAATTTTAAACATTCAAGTTGAAAATATTTTTCCGTTACCAGAAATGTTACAATATGTTCTAAGTCAGTATAAAATGAGGAATATTTGATTTTTATGTACATATACTATTATTTATCATAGCAAGAGGTTTATCAACAACATGAAATCCAGAAACCCACACTGCCGTCTCCTGATGTCATTTTATTGAGCTTCTTTTGAATTCTTAAGACTTCTTCTTCTACGCTCATTTTGCTTCTTCAATGAGGAACAATAAAAATTGAAACTGTTTTAATCAAATTTTAAGTGCAAAGCGTCTTCTCCGATCCTCATTCCCCAGTAAATGCATTTTGGAAGGTACAATTGCCAACTTACCAGAACTTCCCGCCAAATTAACATTTTTTCCAGTATGGAACTATAAACAAAAATCGTCGAAAATTTTATATGTCAAATGTTGTAATATAACATCGATGTAGTCTTTCATTGCTAAATTCTTTCAGCGTAATAGAATTATTCCATAAACTGTTGTTTTAATAACTATAACTATAGAAGTCTCTGCACAAGGACGATCTTTGGTCTTGATGCTTAGGTTCATCTGAGGCCGCTAACTACAATAACATTAGGTTATAATCGTTGGAAAGGTTCAGTGAGTTGGTAGTTATGAGTAAACTTTGATGACATTTTAATCGGTCGTTATTTCATTGGGTGTGTAAAACATGCCTTTTGCAAACCAACCATCGGTTCATATAACCGAACTTACTGAAGATAATGTCAAGTTTCAAATAGAAGACACGGAATTGAGGTAATCATATTAACTACAATTAAAGCCAAACACATTTTATGAATAAATATACTATTCGAGACAGACAATTGTAAAATATACCCATTTCCAGTTAAGATGAACACGGGAAAAAACTGGAAAATATAATCCATTGAAATATATCTACTTTTGATTTACATATTTTTTGTATATTTTGTATTTCAAAACTATTTGTTGTGGAAGTATTATTTCCATTTAGATTCTGCATTTCTTTGTTTTAGTGTTGCTAACAGTATGAGAAGAGTTTTTATTGCAGAAACTCCAACTATGGCTATAGATTGGGTTCAATTAGAAGCCAATTCCACAGTTTTAAGTGACGAGTTTCTTGCTCACAGAATAGGGCTCATACCATTAACATCAGATGATGTCGTTGACAGACTTCATTACACTAGAGTAAGTAAATGATAGAAGTCAATTATTATTAACCCATTCAACTTGGATGATGTGACGTTTGTCCTTTCGGGACTGGGCCTTAAAATCTGTTGACCTGAATGTCGCTTGCTGCATATATTGCTGTAGATATTCATTTAACTTTAAAGATATCTAACAGTGGACAATTGTGTTAGCTTGCTTGATTTCTTGAGACATTGGGATAGACTTTGCTATTCTTTTTCTAAACGGAACTTAACTTACCTTCCTTTGTCTTTAACAAATAATAATACGTGACCCGAGTACCCAAAATTGCATCTTGAAAAGTGTGCAGCTCCGATCATGATGGAATACTGCATTATTAGGTAGTGTTTTACATATTGATTATGAAGAAACTGGCAGTGAACTTGATGTAATGTTTGAAGAAGATAATGTTTCAGAAACTGACTGCCTTTGAACACTTTCAGATGGAAGATAAGATTACACAGGTCCTACACAACAGAAATGTATTAAGAAAGAATATGACTGAATCTTCTAGCAAAAAAAACTGGGCTGATTATAAAATAAATATTATCAGTAAAGAAAATAAGAAAAAAAAACAAAGAAATGTGTACATTGTGTCTAAAACAACAAGAAATGTAAGACACTTTGACAGTGTGAGAAGTGTAAAGTTTCTCTGCATATACAAAAATGTTTCAAACAAAACTATACTAATGCATTGAACTGTGTGAATACATAGTTCCAGTTAACTATTCTGAAAGTTTGAAGAAAATATCTTCTAGTTCATTTTTTTTATAATCATATAAGTATGAAAATACATTCTTATTCTAGTAGAGACTCAGTGTAAGCTTTTAATTCCGAGTCCAGTGTTTATATACGTAGTATTTAAATCCGAGGTGATTGGGTTAATACCTCATCTTAATTAAAATATATCATACTTTAGTTAAAAATGAAAAGATATTTGCATTATTGAATTGGAATGCCTGTTTCCATTAACAGGTTACAGGTTTAAAGTAAACAATTTTATTCCGCAAAAATATTCATCACGATTTTCCCTTCATTGTATACATGTTAACAGACTGTGATATCACTAGTTGTGCACTGATCACAACTTAAGGATCTATATGTGGTGAATCTAACTCCACCACTTCCACAATTTTTTTAGTTAGTATTTGATTAATAAAGTAGACACAATTGATCACATTGCATATGATTTAATGAATTCAATTATTGTATTAACAGAACTTAGGTGTTCAGTTATAATATAGTTAACATAGTGGAAAGAATATTAAAATTGGAAGAAATAGTCTGTATTTAATGGCTTCATTTCAGATCACTTACCAAGCAATTCATTGAATATAAAGTAAGGTAGGTTATTTTAAGTTTAAAAGGTATGATTTTTGGTTACAATCTCCTCACTAAAAAAGTTCTCGAATAACTTCAGTCTAATGGCATATTTTTGACAAAGCTATTAGTCTGTGTGATCAGGCTATTCCCCAAACAGTCGAATGTTGCTAATGTAATTCTTATTCAACAACCCAGAAAGCCAGCAGAACAAGAAGCTCATAAGACTTTTAGCACTAGTTTCCAAAGTGTTTGGAAAACTTTTTTGTTTAAACTCAAACCAATGAGTTAGTCTTGCTCCATGAACTTGATTTTAAAGAGCAACATGCAAACATAGAACAAATTCATAGAATTGTAGATTGAATAAATAAAAGCTTTGACATCAAAAAATACTGCTCTGCAAGCCAGGCCCTTGGCATAAAGGATATTGCACAAGTTTTAAAAAAAATAGTTTCTAACTGATCTATTTCAAATTTTTAGGTAATATTTATCAAACAGGATTGACATATTCAAGTTGCAAAATGAGACCACTTACCTTATTCCCTAGTAAAGCAAGAGTTTCACATCCTGGGTCTCTTGTGTTACCTAAGCTACGCCTAGGACTTACCTACAAGAAGATTAACAACTAATACTTAGGATATGGTCCATTAAGGCAAATACAACATAATCTATCCACATCACTTTTTCACTTAGATGAGAAACTATCCCATAATCATGTTAAATGGGCACCAAATTTTGCAACAACATACTGTCAAATATCTGGGGATGCATCTGGATTGACTTCTAACTTGGCAACAGTATGGATGGGCCAAACGGAAAGAATCGGGGTTAAAATACCCCCCCCCCCCAAATGTTTTGGCTACTGGGCTGAAAATCAAAGCCATCATTAGACAAATGTAACTAATGAAGTGATCTGACAGTCGGTATAATCATCCAAACAGAAGTATTAAATATCAAGATGGCTCAGTGTATATCCTAGCATGCTAGACAGTGATTTTAAAAATGCAAAGAGGAATAAGCCGTCAGAGTTTGCTAACAGTTTCCTGTAGGCTGCTCAGCGAGATGCTATTTAATTAAAATTAAATATATGGACAGACTCTTGATTACATAAAATGAGTCATCATTATAGGGTTCATTCTAATATAAAGAAAGGTGATAATGATCCAATACTAAAAGGCATGACTATTCAATAAACTTCCTCAACATATAAAACAAAAAAGAAGGCAAGTCGTTTATAAATATCCTGAAAAATTATCTAACTGAAAGGGTAATATATAACGTTAATAATGTACTGCTTGAACTGTTATATAATTTGTGTATATTGTTATATTTTATTATTTTCCTATTATCTTGAACAATTCCGATGATGTACTGTACAATTCTATGGAAAATAAAAATGTTCTTATTATTATGACTATACATAATTGAGAAAATGGTTTTGAATATAGAATGTTATGTCTTTTAACTCTCCTTAATATCCAATTACTCTTGGTTATTACAGTTTCCTCTATAGTGTGAGAATCTATAAAAGTTGATAAACTCTTATACTCTGTATATATGCACATGTATGTTTACAGGACTGTATCTGTATGGATTTTTGTTCTGAGTGTAGTGTTGAATTCACTTTAGATGTTAAATGCACCGATGATCAGACAAGACATGTGACAACAGCCGACCTGAAATCTAGTGATCATAGAGTTGTTCCTGTAACTTCACGCCATAGAGAAGATGATACTAACGAGTATGGTGAAACAGATGGTAAGTAGAGATATTTTTTGTTTTATAAATTATCCATCACATATACTAATTTATGTTGTTGATCTGCAGAAATATTGATAATAAAACTTCGCAAGGGACAAGAGCTTAAGCTACGTGCATATGCTAAGAAAGGTTTTGGAAAAGAACATGCAAAATGGAACCCTACAGCTGGAGTCTGTTTTGAGTACGATCCTGACAATTCAATGCGACATACTCTTTTTCCAAAACCTGATGAATGGCCTAAAAGTGAATACTCCGAGCTGGAAGATGGCCAATGTAAGTCAATTAATAAGACTTTGTATTTCTTGACAGGGGGAGGGGAATATAGTGAAAAAGGTTGTTTACATGGTCCTAAATGTACAATCTCTCCTTATGACATGATGTATATCTTAGAACTAAGATTTTTCTTATTGAAGCCTTCTCTTTTTCTCCCTTGGCTCTGCAGCCCATTGAGGGTCTAGGCCTACCAGGTCAACTGCAGACTGTCAACATACATGACACATTCCGTATTTGTAGTGATACATGGTCATCATATTGATTCTACAGCAGTCTAAATCCCAGTTATTGAAGCTGTCCAACATCCTTATTGTGTTTTGTCTATAATTTTGTGGGTATCACAAGATCATATACAATTAAATTTGTTTTTACCGTGTTATATTCTTGCAAGTCTTAATATCTACATCCATTACAATTCATATTTATAGTAATCATAAGTAGTAGATAAATCAAAACATGAATGAATACAAATCTGATTATAGCATATTTTAGCTCACAAAAAATTTATATTCTAGAGCCCCTTTTAATAAATTGTTTTTTCAAGCTGTCAACAATAGTTTAACTGTTTTTCAAACTTGTTTTCTTTCATTAAAACCTCATTATATCTGGTACTTCCTGTTTTAAGTAAATTGATAAAATTGTGTATCTTATTCTTTTCAAACATTGTGTTGTTAACAGAATCCTTAAGAGTCAACAAGTATAAAATTGATTACATTTTTTTTTTACTTTTTTCCACTTATAATTTTATTGCTTGTTATAAATTTAAAGGTATTTATTGGTATTGTTCACCACATTTAATTTTTTATCCTGGAGATTGGTACTTTCTACTATTACTTTACTTCTATTAATTGTTTTCAAGTGATGTTTTTCATTTTAGGTATCCTTTGCAAACTATGACTATGGTACTAATATTTATATTATAAGATAAGTATACTATAAGCTTCTTAACCAGGCCCCTGGCGGGTTGCTGATTTGACAAGTTAAAATTGCTGATATGTCTATATGCTGTTGCTAACTAAAGAGCTTTCTTTCCCTTTTCATGACTTATTTTCTCTTGACTTTAGTCATACTCTTCTTCAGTGCCTACAGATTCACCCAAGTTTCCATATTCTTATACAACAACTTTTACTAACTGTTTATCAGTGAAATTCCCATTCTTGACTGTATCACCACCAGTGACCCACTCTCCTTTATAATTCATTATAAAGTATGTAATCTCTTCTCCATTGTGACAACCCATTTCCATTTTTCTGTCATTTTAACATACACTTTCACAGAATGAAATCAGCATGTATTCACTTCATTGAACATATCAGCGCTTAGACAGCCATGTTGTGACTAAAGGGGAGTGACAAATTTATTCTACATATTTCAACCAGGGTAGATAGAAGTTACTAGAAGTAGTTTTTAATATAAGATTATACAGAAATAATTATTGATATTTGGGGGTCAAGATACATGTTTTTTTCTTAAAGAGAGTGTGTGGTAGGCAAATTTTTAATAATGCTCCATAAATCACATGACATATACAGTATTTACAGACGTTTATCTTCATGTAAAGATAGTTTTAAAAAATCACCAATTGAATAGACAAATGAGATATTTGCACAACTTTATTTTATTTTATTTTTATTAAACTGTTTTGTGAGAGTAATTGAAATAATTTATTCTTTCTATGTAATTGGCAGTTTGATTTAATTTAAAACCACGATAATTATTTGTACATTCAGTATTTGTTGTATGTGCTTTATTAATTGGAAATGTCAGTTATGAAGACAATAATGATTATTTATTTCAAGGAGCATAATTAAGAAAATATTTGTTCACGGGTTATGTAGGTATTGATTTTTATGTGGTTTTACATTGTTTTGATATTTAAGTCTGCTGTGTTTCATTAATTAAACAATAAACTAGCACATTTCACGTACATTAAAATTTGTACTTGTATTAATATTATACATTTGTTTCTGGTGTGAAACCGATTCAAGCATTTCCATTAAACAATAATAAATTAGCTGTGTCAGAAAATAATAATAAAGCAATTGATGAAAATATAATTACATAATGTTTCCTTCTTAATTTAGGACTTTGTTAGAGTTACAGTTTTGTAAAGAGAAAATAACATTTCAAGTTCAATTAATATTTGGCAAAAAATTGAAATTATAGGGCAAGTTGATGTTGAAATGGAATGAAAAAAGCTCTGTGTGAGATGATACAAAAGTTCTTTCAAATTAAAAAAGAATTTCATTAGTATTTCACACACCTTATATTATTCCCTTTCATCATCAACTGTCACTTATTGAAACCCCTATACAATAAATTATGAGTTAAATTTCAATGGCATGTTGTGGCTGCACTACATATCTCTATAATGAATTAGCCTGTATATGTACTTGTGTGTATGTATCTTCCACATACAAATCTAAACAAATGGACCAATTTTGGTACACATGTTCTTTGCAACTAGAAGTCAGCACTGTTGGGGTAACTCGGCTACGACCCCTAGGGGCAGGGGTGGGAATTTTTAAATAAACAAAACTGGCCAATATTTCATATAGGTAAATTTCTGGGTCAGTTAATTTGATAGTGTGTCCTCTGATATGCTAGAGTATAATTTCAACCCCATCTGTAATTGAAGAGGTGGGGATGGAGGTGCATCACATAAAAATAACCAGAAAACAATCAAGATTGAGCTCTAAAACTGTTATGTGAGTCACTGAGTTTAATTCTGACATTAAAAATGTAACTTTAGGTTATAGTTCATCCCCTGAATAGGGATTGAAGGGGTAAAACAAAGTTTTAACAGATGAATAATTTTGATAAAATGCTGTACTTATGTTTGTAGCAAAGTGAAACCAAAGCGTTAGTGAGGCATGACTACCACCCATAGCAGGAGGAGTGTAGAGGGAGAAAATTTTTAAATATGAAGAAACTTCTAATATTTGTGTTATATAAATATACTTTAATGCTGCTTTTACTATACAATTTGTGTATTTCAACAACATTTAGCATGACAGGCGTTTGCCTAAAATAGTATAAAATAAAAAATGCTGCAGAAACAATGTTTATTTCTGTCCATAATGCAATTTAAATTGCAGTTCAACCCCAAACAGGGGGAGTGGATGGCATGGAAAATTTTAAATAGGGTGTTATTCGAGTTGAATAAGTACTTTACCGTGTCATTATTACCTTTGATATTGTTTCCCCCTTCATTGTTTGTATATAATTTCAACCCCATTCAGCAAGGAAGGGGAGTATTAATAAGGATGGAGGTTGAGGAACAAGAAAGCAATAAAAAATGGTGTCCAAACTGCAGATATTAGTCAGAGTTTTATTTTGATATCTAAGATTATGCTGGAGGGGGTAAACAAAGTTCCATGTGCAATTCTAAACAGGTGGAGTAATTCATTTAAAATTTTGTGAGCATGTTCTTCATGACACAAAAGCAAAAACTCTGAAAGTAAGACACAATGATCACTTAATAACCCCTAGGAGTGGGAAGGGCTGAAAATTTTTAAAATAACCCCTAGCTCCTACAGTGATATGGGTCGAGTGCATCTTTTACTGCCTTAGAACACCGAACAATTGGTACCTTCTTAAAACACCTGACAAAATTTTGCCTTAAGAAACAACAAGTGTTTTTCACTTTATTCAGTTACCAGAAATACTTTTACTCTCTTAGATTACTGATGGCAATTTTTATTTCTTGAATGTACCATGAGTGTTTTTATAAAGTAATAAGAAAATTTTGAATTCACTTATAGTACTCAAAATATTTTTAGCCCTGCTGTTGTACCAGGAGATACTGGTTGTATATTTGAAGTTCACATTGTGACACTTGATATCTGTTTAATCATAAAATTAAATAGTGGATATAAATATATACTCAGGCAGTGGCAGGTCCCCAGCTAGTTGTGACTAAAATTAAAGATGAAACATTGTTTAGTTACATTTTTGTCAATTCCTTTCTTAATTTTTTGTGGTTTATAGCAAATTTATATCTTACTAATTTGTTACACATCTCAAACAGTTTTACAGAAAGAATAATAACATAAAATTTAAGATATGGACAGTTTAGTTTGTCCAATCGAGCACTTTTACAGATCTCATTTTTTTTTATACCACAGTTACCAATTCATGAAGCAATATTTTCATTTCAGATGAAGCGCCTTATACATGGGAAGCTAAACCAAACAAGTTTTTCTTTAATGTCGAAAGTGCTGGAGCTTTACGGCCAGAAAATATTGTTATAATGGGTGTGACTGTCCTGAAGAACAAACTGTCTAATTTGCAGACACAGTTGAGTCAAGAACCGAACAGTGATGCACTTGCAATTCATATTTAAAGTTAAAATTAATTTTAAAGTAATGAATAGAACCTATGCAACTTGCCATTTCTGTACCCTACAATTATTATAAATGACAAAAATCTAATTGAAATATTATTTAATTTTAAGTGACAAGTTAAAATGTACAATAAATTTGTTGTATTTGGATCATTTTTCACACAAGGCTCAATTTAATTTATACTACAGTTAGTAATTGGCTATTAAAACTGTTTTGAAGACTCCAATGGAACAACTTTGTACCTTTATTTGCACTATACTATCAAAAAAATATTGTATACCTGTTTTGAAGACTCCAATGGAACAACTTTGTACCTTTATTTGCACTATACTATCAAAAAAATATTGTATACCTGTTTTGAAGACTCCAATGGAACAACTTTGTACCTTTATTTGAACTATACTGAGGACTTTTTACTTTATCACATTTGTACTATTGCATACATTGACACACTTGACATTGTATACAAAAGTTTTCTACTCAATTCTCCTCATTTTGATTATGAGCTTGAAACCTCTGAAATTTCCAATTAGCGATTTTAGCATTTCTGGCAACACTCAAAAATATTGTAGGTAGTTTGGCAACTCTCTTGGATTCTTGTGTAAATAAATAACAAATTAAGTTTTGGAAACAGGTCACTGTTTTGTGCTTGAATTCTTAAAGAGTAAAAAATCTATTATTAAAGTTTGTAAACTAGACGGAATGGGAATGGATATGCAAGTATTGAAATGGATTAGGCAAGGGTAAATAATGAACTCAAAATCTGGAGAAGTAACTTTGGGGAGGAAGGGGGGGGGGGTGCTACAAGGAAGTGTCATTGGGCCACTGTTCTTAGCATACATAAATTACATGACAGTAGGCATTAGCTCAAGTACAAAACTTTTTGCTGAAGACCATCATTTATAAATAAATAACTCGCAATGAAGATACAGCTGCTTTACTGGAAGATTTAAACAAAATTTATCAATGGTTGCTGACTAATAAAATGAAATTAAATTCCACTAAAAGCAACACAATTTCATTTACAAAAACTAGAAACTTGCTGTCAACAAAATATAAGATTAAGAGATGAGATACTGGGGGATAAAATGCGCAAGTATCTGGGAGTGACAATTGGTAAAAATTTAAACTGGGGTGAGCAAATTAATGCAGTAGCAAAAGAGGGATGGAGATCTTTGCACTTTGTAAGTAAGAGTGCCAAAGAAAGTTACAAGGAAGGCTTACAATCATTAGTCCACTCTATTTTGGAGTATGGTGCAGTGTGTTGGGATCCATATAGATCTGAACAAGTAAACACAATGGGAAAAATTTAGAAGATATTTAAGTTATTCTATTCTTGGGATAAAGTGAATTCTTGCTTAGAATAGCTTTCAGACAGGCAAAACTGAGCGTGTTATTTAAAGCCTACAAAATAAGTCACCCTGGAGTGAAGTTAGAAATCAACTTGAGACACTAAACTTTATATCATGGAATGACCAAGTGTGTAAAATTAAAGAAAGACATCAGTGGACAGATAATATAGTGAAGTTCTCTTGTAAACAGGGCCTGGACTAGTTTACCTGCAAGATTGCTGGAGGTTTTTCTCCAGAATGTTTATTAAGACTGGCTGGACTGCCATATATTTATTATAATATTAATATTCAAGTGATTAATGTACTTTTCTTATTCAGGGTTAATTGTAAGTAACTACCACCAGGCTATTGCCCTTTTGCAGTTTTTTTAAATAATAATCAATGACTTATAAAGTAGCTTCTACACAAGTTATGTAATGGTAAAGAGATTAATTAAATATAGATATTTATTTCACAATATTACACTTATTTTATACAATTATTTGAAAATAAATAATAAGAGACTAAGAAATTACAAAAGTTTGGTAACTTTATCATTTGGAAATAAATCTGTGAGAGTAAGTAATGTTATAAATTATTTGAAGTTTCAAAAGTATACATATATAACTAAGGATGATATGACATTGTCAAATTACTTAATATGGACAGGTCGGAGAGAGTGGCAGTCTCACTTTAAATTGAGAGTTGGCATTGTCACACTGGTACAATTTGAAGTATGTGGCAGTCTCAATAATTGGTATAGAAAGAAGAGTGAGAGAGGAGCACACAGGGCACTCCTTCCCTTTTGAAAATTTCCTCCTAACATTGACACTGGCCTCAATATCAAGTAAGCCATTATCTCTTTCCTTTCCATATAAATTGATACACAATTCTTACAATAAAACAATTTTTAACTATGGAACTAAAAGATTGAAAATGCTTCTATCCAATTTACCAGCAGTAATATAAATTCCATAAATTTAAATAGTATGTGGATATGTCAGATGAAGACTTATTAAACACTGTAATTCTGATTTAGGAGCAGACAACTTTTTAATTCAGGGTTCTTAAACCTAGGAATATATGTCTTTATATGTACAATACTGGTCAGATGCTTCAGTAAACGGTTATATCCTTGTCAAAAACTACACTAATGATTCCTTGATTTTGTTTTCAATGTTAGCATTTTAAAAATGCAAGATATCTGTAAATATTGTGACATTAATACAAATACTTATGAAACTTTTTTTCATTCCTTATAAGAAATCTGCAATAATTTTCACTGACTCAAATTTTTTGTCATTAAAATAAATGAGTAAACAGTCTACACTAATATGGAGTAAATCACAAAGCTTAACACATACAAAAATTATAAGAAAATTAAAAGTATTTATTTAAGAGTATGTAAAGTTAACTAATAAACTAATCTGAAATTTAGCTGTAAACACTGTGGGAGTGATTATGTATTTCCTAATTTTGTAGATGAATAGATCTACTGTACTATTTAGACCATCAAGCTCTATATAATGTTTTTAATATAGTAAGGTCAAGCAAAACCAATATGTAACATGCAATTATTCACAAAGTAAGAAACAAGTTTAGAATAAAGTACAAGTATGGAAGACTAATGTGCTTTTCCTTCATCAATTATAGCAACCCACTCTTACAAGAATATAAAAAATTTCCATGCTAATATAAAGTCAACCACAATTGTCTGTAGCAAAAATTACACTTCAAAAATTTCATATCAACACCAATTTTTCTGGTCAGACATAACATTTGAAAATAAAAGTTATAAAATGTGTTATCAATACTGAGATCTAGGAAACATAAAATACTATAACAGATTCTATGATAATTTTCCAAAATATTTGTTTGAAAACACAAAAACTATATTCCTTTGAAGTGCTAAAAATGGGAATTGTATTCCAATACATTCTATAAGGTTTTAAAAATCATTTGAAATTAAAAAAATATATATTCCAAAATAATTCTATAATTCATCTTGAAAGATGTGTATATTGTGTAGATGATCACCGTAATCAGTGGCTTCACTTCCAACAAATGTTTCATGGTGATCAACAATTTCTTGAAATGACAGTATATTGTCACCATCATCATCTGAAGCAGCAAATAGGTGATCTACTTCCTCTTCTGCTATTTCACTAATACAATACAAAATATTTTTAAAAATATAGCAAAACAATGCATACATGATTAAAAAAGACTAAATGCAGGCACACAAAATAAACATGACATTGTACAAACTGACTTCCTTCAGTAAAGTTAATAAAGAATTCAGTATGTTGCTTTATTAATGTTTTCACTATAATAGTAAAACAAAATCAATATTTAACTCAATTAAACAAGAATGGTAAAACACATTTTATATTTGAAAATGCCAAATAGAATATAATGCTACACACAGTCTTATAATGAAAAAATCAAACTATAAATAGTTTTAAATAAGTAATTTACTTACTCATTGCTGGGAACTACCCATGATAAAATTTCTGCTCCATTCAATTTTCCATCAGAATCTTTATCAAATTCATTGTCAAACTTTTCTTTTTCCACTAACAACCATTCCTTATCATGGTTTTTGGCTGAAGATTAATAATATTGATCAAAAAAGTAATTGCAATGTTTATAAATTACATACTTAAATTTTTTCTTCCATAAAAATTAATTTCATCTTTAGATGTAATATGACTAAATAAGGCATTTATTAAAATAGATTAAAGCTAGAAATATAATTAAACTGAATCTATTGTACTCAATTTAATTAATATATAAGAATATATATATATATATATATATATATCGTCATTGGCTAACCTATCACTGGAAATCTCCCTTTCTACATAAATGACGGCGGGGGGAGAGGGGGGTGCCAAATTACCTTTTGTAAAATAGTAGATAAAAGGACATGTTAAGGAGTGATATATTTACAAAATAAGTAAAAAAGCATTTAAAATTTGTGTCGTCAATTATTTATTTTGTAAAAGAATTATTTAAATGTTGAAATAATAAATAACAGAAGCTTTCATTACTAGAAACATTGTCATCCTTATGTACAGCCATTTTCACTACAACTTAGCCCAACCAGGCCTTTTCCAACTCTACATCAACACTTAACACAAACTCTGATGCCTAGACACGTCCTGCATAACTACATATATGTAGTGCCTCTATTGTGAAAGTTCATTATTTCAAATTATACATTACTTAATACTAAATATAACTACAAGGTAATTGAGTGTAGTATGGGAAACAGTGGAATAACAAAGGGTGTTAGATTGGGAAGGTATATTTTGACAAAAGTTAAGGAATTCTGCTACTTGGGAAGCGTAATAACTAGGGATGGTAGAAGTATAGTTGACACATAGTGTTGGATAGCACAGGCATGGAAGGCTTTTGCGAAAAAGAGGGATTTACTAATGGGTAATAAAAGTGTGAATATTAGGAATCATTGCTAAAATTGTTCGTATGGAGCGTGGCGTTATATGGGTGCGAAACGTGGACAAAAACAGTTGGGGAAAGGAAAAGAATAGAAGCCTTTGAAATGTGGTGTTATAGGTGAATGCTGAAAATCAGATGGGTGGATAGAATCACAAACATGGAAGTTCTAAACAGAATAGGGGAAAAGCAAACAATATGGAGAACGTTGACTAAGACAAGGGATAGATTAATAGGCCACGTTTTAAGACATGAGGGTCTTGTAAAATTGGTATTAGAGGGAAGTGTGTGGGGTAAGAACAGAAGAGGGAGGCCAAGGATGGAATATGCTAAGCAATTGTGGGTTGTGCTAGTTATAAGGAAATGAAAAGGCTTGCACAAGTTAGGTTAGCATGAAGGGTTGCATCAGACCAGTCTTAGGACTGAATACCACAACAATAATAACTAAATTATTACAATATACCAATATTACAAACAAATTATATATTTTCAATTATATTGATTCACAATTTATTAACCGTCACATTCAATATATCTGAATAAACTATGCCCACTTCCCCTTTATCATTGAGGATATTTTTATTTTACTGTATATGATGTACACATAGATGACTATGTTCATAGGAATGAAAGCTTCTGCCCCTTATTATTCTGACATGTGAATAATTCTTTCACAAAATAAGTGACTGATGACATAAATTTTAACACTTTTACTTATTTTGTAAATTACTGCACACAACTGATACATTACAGAGTGACACATTCTGAAATACTAGAAAGCATATTAAAGTGAACTGTATATATATTACCTCTATCTCCAATATACTCTTGAAAATTAATAAATCCATCTCCATCAGTATCTTTCTCTTGAAGTGTTTGTTTTAATATAAGAGGCAGCATGTCAGGATGTTCTTCTGGATGTGAAAACATAATAAACTCCTGCTTATTCAATGAGCCATCTTTGTTTCTATCAGCTGCTTCAAACATTAGCTTATCATCTTTCACCAACTGCAATAGAATGCAAAGAAAGCTTATGCAACAAAAAGTTTCATTTAAAATATATTGACAGCTAATATATATGAAATTTTGGTAAGGATGAACAATGGAAAATTAATATTTAATAGGACATAACTTCATCTACAACATTTTCTTTGTTTGTGTGTAAAAAAAATTAGCAATGGTTTGCAGAGAATGATTAGTATTAAAAATACTTATAAAAGTGATCTTAAAAATTAGAACTAAAAATGCATATAAACCAATTATTTTGTATTAATATTTGAATAGTCATAAATAGTTCTTCATAAATATTCAATAACCTTATCTTCTTCACTATTCTCATTTGAGACATCATTATCCTCTTCATCATCATTGTGAATCCCAAATGAATCTGCAACATATTCAGCCCAAGTAACTTTCCCATCTTCATTTTCATCTGCATCTTCAAAACGATCATTTGATTCTTCTTCCGATAACATCCTAATAAAACATACACAAATAACATTTCTCAATACCATACAACAAAAGAAAGAAACTGCAGATAACTTTCTTCACTTTAAATAATTGGAATGAATACAAATTATATTTTTATAATATTGTCTTCAAAGTATGTGTGAGTGATATAGTGATATAGTTACAGATAAATTTTCAGAAATAGTTTTAGTTCATGACTCAAAATGTAGCTTATTCTAATAAAATTCATTGTTTAAAAATACATGAACTATAAACAGCAATTGAAGCAATTAATATGAAGAAAATGAGTTGAATCAATTTATGAAGTGGTGAAAATATTTGCTATACAGAAATTGGGTGTCTTTTTTAAGGACATATCTCAGATATATCCTGTATACCCAGTGTCCAAAGACCCTCGCTCAATTTAAGGACAATATTAAATATAATATGAACTGCAAACAATATATTTCCTAGTGCCACATTTTCAGAATTCTTTACCAACTTGTCACAAAGGTTTGATATAAACAGAGCTCTGGTCTACCACACTACAGAGAAGTTGTCGATTGTGCATTGTGTAGAAACAAAATTAGCTAAATCAACTCTGTTATAATGCTATGAAAATGAATTCATTGTTTTCGACATGTTTGATTGTTTATTATTTCATTTATGAAGTCTGTGATTTATCGGTGGCATGGGGTAAATGATGTCAGAAGAGAGACTGGTAAATACAGTACATTCTTTGACTTGTTTATTGTATATTTGTGAAGGATTCAGGAGGATTACAGTATATTGAAGAAGAGGGCAGACATGCAGCTGTTAATACCATAAGGCTCACAGCATGGTTTAAACAGTTACAATACATTTCATAAGGAATTGTTGTAGCAGAGCCAGGGTAAAAGCAGAATTGTGCTTATAAATGTTTACTGATAAATATTTGTTTAGAATACTAATTTCATTTCAAAACTCATGTAAATACAAGAAATCTCAAGAAAGAAAGGAAAATCTTAAATTTAGATCCTATCACAAATAACTAGGTAACTTATTACAAAAACTGTCCTTTAGTAATACTTTAAACTAGTTTGCTATTAACTACAACAAAATTATGAGTTTTCTCACTTAAAGGATCTCAATATCCAGGCATGTAATTCGTTTCTATCAATATTTTCATCCTTATTAAGATCCATTTTACCCAAAAGAATGTGAAGTCTACGCTTTGCCTCTTCTGGCTCCAGGTGATCAAATTCTTCTGCTTCCTTAACACTTCCTGTGAAAAAAAAATTAAAAATAAATTTCATGTTGTATTTAACATGGAATATATTCAACAGGACAACAACCTCTAAATATGCCGTCTTCACTGACATGAAAAAGGGCCTGGGGCCTGCATATCCAATCAATTAAATACTAATATGCTATTGTTACCCAACTACTTAAAATACTGTTCATGTTTTATCCAATTTCCTCATAACTGAGTCGCAACATTAAGATTTTTTATTAAATTATTACATAAATATTAGAAATAACACATAATCAGATGACAGCAGTTATTGCTCAGTCAGGAAGTGCCAGCGTAACATTTATGTTGTTGGTCAAGTATGCTCTTCAAGCTATGCAAATAGCTGTCGACTTGTGGAGAGTGATATTTGTGAATTTTTTTAATTTCAGAATTGAATTACAGTAGTGTAGAAGGAAATTGGAGTTGATTTATTATTAGCTTAAAAAAATGTTCTGTAAACCTTTGGCTGTAGAAATTAGGAGTTTGGGAATATTTTTCTAGGCATAGAAGCATTTAAATATGGGTTCTTTAAGTTTATAAACTAGTGTGTGTATAGCATATGTGAGCCCTTAACATAAATAATAATAATAATAATCATTCAATTATGGGTTCTTTCATTTGCCAAACTATTGTATGTATAGAAAATATGAGACCTTTAGTGGCTACATTGTCAAAAAAAGAGAAAATATTTATATTTTGAAGGTGGAAACTAGTTAGGCTTCCCCTTCATCAGAAAGTTAGGAAGACATTTCCAGTGATCGGCTAGCCAAACCTCACAATATGTCTACCATCTATGAACTTTAGGTAAGTCACCTACTTTCTATCTCTCTTTCCTTTCCTTATTAATTGTTTTAATTAACTTGACAATGTCATATATTATAAAATGTACAATTTGTCACTTCATAAGTTATAAAATATTGGTAAATTTAATGATGAACAATTTTGCTTAATTTGTGCTTCACTTTTGTACTGCATGCAAGCAGTTAACATGTTCTTTTTAAAAAAAATTGTACTCAGGTGGACATTTTGTGGATGGAAATTTATCACTACACAGTTTTCAAGACACTAGTTGTAACTTTGTTAACTTAGAAATTTAACTGTTAAAAAATTGATTGTGAGTAGGCATGATTAAATCATTTCAATATATTAAGAAGTAAATACTATTTCAAAATACCTTCATTACCAATGAGGACAAGGAATTGTCCTACATATTAAGTGAAATGTAGTTCTTGTATTTCTACATGTGAAGAGTTAAATATTATATTTGTAATGATGTTATTCTCCAGCAAATTTTAGTTTAAGAATAAAGTGGAAACTAGTTGTTATAAACTTCTTTAACTTCATCTTAATGCAAGAGTACCTTTCTCTATTAGTTATATGTATTGCCGTTATACTTCTTACCCAGAATTGCTTCATGATCAAATTCGGAATGATGTTCTCCTCCAGCAAAATGACTGTTATCCCTCGGACTATATCCTCCGTCTTCTTCTCTTTCTATCCCATGATGATGAGAGTGAATGTGTGGCGACGCCGGTGAAGAATCGCACGAAACATAAACAAGAAATATGAAAAGACTTATTTCGTACAGACGTGATATAGTTGAACACATTCTGAGATTCAGGATTGTTCAAGTTATATGATCAAATGTCAGAATTCTTTCACTTGGCAGTCTACAACCACAGCATGCCAACACGTTTAAGGTATGTTCTTGCAAAGCATAACGCAAGTCAGCACTCACAGTCTAAAAAACACCATCTTGCTTATGGAATATCTGCTATATTCAGCATTTATGAAGATAAATTAATTCTATAATAACATTGTACATAAATAGCCTATACCCCGGAAAATAGCCAACATAGCAAAATTAATATTACATTTATAAATCACTTATTGTGAGTAGCGACAACGCTAAAATAATTTTTTACGGCCAACACATTATAAAACGTAAAGTGGAATATTATTCAAACGACGAAAAATAAAATATTTCATTCCAATATTTTTGTCTTATTTTCATATTCTTGTCAGTGTTGGCTATATATTGACAAGTGGGCCTTCAAAGACTTTCATAATATAACATTGTGCTGATGAATGAGAAGGATTTAAAGTAAAGTTCAGAATAAATTATGCAACTCAATTTTAGAATCAAGTATCTCGTGGTGCAAAACTGTATTATAATTTATATTTTAGCAGTTGTAGGCTTTTACCAAAAAAAATACCATTATATGAAATGAAAATTAAACCGGACATATCCGTCTAACAGGAAAAATACATTTATTTTAACATTAAAACATATATGTATCACATTTACATGACTAATATAATGAAATGGTGAAGGTAAATTTTTAGTTTTTCACGTCTAACATTAAAGTTGTACGTGACACTCAGAAATGTCAAGCAAGTAGTCTGTAAGTAAAGAAAGCAAAGATGGTCAGAAAGAGAAATCTTTTGTGTTGGTACTAAATGTATCTGTGGACAAGTTCTGGAGACGCAATATTTACTTGTTACTTAGGAATACAAATTTTGTATTTTGATATTATTAAATAGAAGACTGGGCGATATTTATCATCATGGGCTGAAGGTGACGACATTTAAGACGTAAGGATTAAATTTATTCATAGTAGTCTATCGAGTACTTGGCGGCATTGTCATTTGTGAAAATAATTTCGATTAATAAATTTCTCCAAATTGTAACAACTCCACATACTTACTTGTTTCATTCAAACTGTGGTGGTTGAATGTTCAATTATGATAATAGTAATTTATGTTTAACTTGTTATGATTGATTGAATGATGGATCACAAATATACACTTAACAGACATTTTTAAAACAGCTGTATGTAATTAAGTTATCTATAGCAATTCGAAGCATTGTATTAGTGTGATTCACATGTCCTAGCGTTGCGATTAATTGTTGTATGTCTCAACCTCCAATTATAGTTCCTATGATCATTAGCAGTTTTTTAGCCATCAAATGTAAATAATAACTTTCAATACCTTGAAACATATATTATTATTGTTTCAATTTTCTATTACTAAAGGTTTGTTTCTCAATAAAGGATACACAATTTTACAAATAGAAACATAGGACTTGATTTTATGCAGTTTTTTCTTAGAATTATGGTTGTTGGTAATTATATTTTGATGTTCCAATACCAATACCTTCAAAGTATACATTTACTTTGACATGTCATTGTAAGTAAAACTAAGATTATTGGCTGTATTTATTTAAAATAGCAAAATAATTGTATACTTAATACAGTTTGCCATAATAATAATAATAATGTGAACAGAAGCATCACAACTTTTCTTATCAGATCTCATCAGGTGAATCACTTTAAGTTTTTATTAATAATGATATTGAGATAAGTGTAACTTTTATTTTCAGCCATCAGTCTTAAAACAATTATGCTGAAGTGATATCTGGCTTCTGTGAATAAATTTATTTGGTGATCATATTACAACAATGGAGTTGTTATACCAAACCTTTATTTGACATTATGTAAATTCTTTGATACAAATTTATTTTTATTGAGAGGTGTGAAATTTATCCCTCTTGGATAGTACTATGCTATGGGAAAGAATTCTATGTACTATAATTTCTCATTTTCATAGTTAAATTTTTTGTGATATTTTTCTTGTTTTGTTTAGACACTATAAACTATTCCAATAGGATTTAATCTAAATGTATTTCATTTATATGTAAATATAATTAATTTAACTTACAGATGTATCACTAAATATAATCATTATTGTACAGAAAGTTGATGAACCAGTATGCAGGAAAATAATCAACAAATACATCACAATATATTGTGGTTTGAGATACCTTTGTATCAGCTCTGATGATTTCTTGTTTACCCCCATTAAAGAGAAATTCCAATCAGACTTTTGTGTGTCATTTGATTACGATATTCTAATTTTCCTTTTAACCAAATGCCATTTTCTAATAATCCTATGTTTTGTAAGCATTCTGTTACCTTTCTTTTGTTGGCAGGCCAGCACATGGAAGGGGGCATAGCACCTGGAAAATTTGACATGTTCACTACTGCCTAGCTTGGTGGTCCCACCTATTGATTAAAGGTAAGTCAGCCACTAGCTGTCCATCTTTCTTGTCCAGATATAACACAATTCGTAAGGAAGGGAACAAGAGATAGAAGGTAGTGACTTAACTGAAGTGTAAGGATGATAGACATCATGATAAGAGCAGGGTTTTCTTAAGTTTTGGAGGTAACTTCCCCTTTCATTTGAAGAAAAGGAAGAGATATCATTGACAGCGGGCTATCAGTTGGAATGCTTTTCCATATTTACACTTCAGATCTTACTATCTCTTATGTCTTACTATCTCTCTTTCCTGTCCTTACTAATTGTGTTAATTATTTTGACAATACCATTTCCTTACTTATGTACATATGGTTTTTAGACAAGTCTGGTAAAAATGTAATGAAAATGAATTTATTTTAGAAAACTTAGTTTATATCTCAACATAATCTCATTCCTTGGCTATACATTTGGTCCAGCGATTTTCCAATTTTTTCACTCCATCACAAAACTTAGTTTTGTCAAACTCTACAAAATTCTCTGTCACGGCCTTGATCACTTCCACCAAGTCAAAAAAAGTCCAGGAACAAGATGTCACTTGGTGTTGACTCTGATAAACATGGTGGGTCAGAAACCAATTTGAATCTCAACTTGTACACTTAAGCTGTTGAACTGCTGCTATGTGTGATATCACATTTTCCTGGTAAAACAGCTCTTTCTTCTGTACCAATATTGGTCATTTCTCAGTCATTATGTTACAAATGATCCAACAGAGCAGCTTAATAAAGCCCTTTTCTAGGGAATCTATTATTATATCCTGAGAATCCAAAAGAAAATTTTCAAGTTGATGAAACTGTTTTAACTTTTTTAGTCCCTGGAGAGTAGTAATGAATCCATGTTTCATTACGAATATGTGAAGAAAAAAAGTATTATGTGTTGAAGTATTTTTTTGCATTCATTTTTCGGCCCGTGTGAACAATGCAGCACCTGTCACACGCATTAATGGGTATATTTTTTATTTAAGGTTGAAATGCACTCACTCAGTTGAGAAGCATACGGCATCAGCTCTGAGTTTGTAGTCTTCCATTACAATATTGTGAACTTTTTCAATGTTTTCCTGAGAGGAACTCCCTATTGGTTGACTGGAGCGAGTTTCATCTGTGCTTCTGTGACCTCATTTACACTCATTAATCCAAAAATGGGTTTCAATTCTGGTCTGATTAACTTCTCCCAATTCAGTTTTGATTTGTGCAGCTGTATAACCCTACAAATGAAAATGTTTATTGATACCACAGAATTCGTTTTTGTCCATTGTCTTAGCCTGACTACACATCTAACACTTCAAAGGCATTTGTTTAAAACCTTTCAGGATATCTTTTAAAGGATCATGTTTACCAACAATGTTGCAAACGTGAAAAATTTCCTCCTCTTTCATAAAAATTTACCAGGTTTATTGAACAACCCTTGGTCGTGTGTGTGTTCACAGATGGCAGGCACATTGTAAGGTTTGGAGTTCTTTAAATTTTCAGAGGCTCCCTTCATCAGAAAGTTATGGAGACATTTCCAATGATCGGCTAGCTGATGACTGAAAATGTCTTCCTAACTTTCTGATGAAGAAGGCGGTGCCACCTCTAAAAATTTAAAGAACTCCAAACCTAACTAGGTGCTTGCCACCTGTGAACCTCGGGTACTTTCTATCTCTCTTTCCTATCCTTATTAATTTTTTTCAACTAACCTGACAATGTCATTACATATATATATATATATGGGATAAGTGACGAAGTCACGCATTTGATAATTGGATAGAAAGAAAGATATCCCTCTTCTCTATCCATCCTAACTTGAAAACCTAATATATATAGACTGAAAATGTTTGGTGGGTCGTACTCAATGTGGTGGCGGAGTGGATAGACGCACGCCCCGGCTCTAGGGGTGATGCACTGTTGTTTCGTGCACCCAGGTTCGAGTCCTGGCCACATCGAATTTTTTCAGTCTTTCTTCCTTCTTCCATTCCCTTCTACACTTGACATATGTATTTCCTTGTGCATGATTCCATGCCGTACATATGATTTAAAGAGCGAATTTCCTATTTCTATCTTTCTTTCTATCATATATATATATATGATTCATTTTGCTAGGAAAGAGGGACAGAGAGCCAATTACTTAAATCAGTGGTAGATGTTGCCAGTCTGGGAAGTAATTTTCTAGTGCATATGTCTGGTTCAGGATAGCATCTGAATGTCATAATGGCCAGCCCCTTGGTGTTGAATTCAAAGTCAAAATAATCAATTTGTCTGGATAGGAACAGAGAATGGTTAGCTTATCTTAAATCAAGACTAGATATCACCATCCTTGGAAGCAGTAATATGTCCGTTTTTCGAGAATCTGAGCTCCCTTCTTCAAGCAGTGTCCAAATGTCACCATGGGTTGGTGACAAATTCAAACTATGGTGTGCCAGCCGTTGAACATAAACATAAATAATTTTTATAGGAAAGAGTGAAAGTCAGTAGAAATTGATTAACTTTAAATTAATAGCATGTACCCCCTGGCTGAGGTGATGTCTAACAGTTGTCGCACAAGGTTTGAATTATAAATGAAATACAGCCAAATTTGTCAGCAAAACATTTCATTACTAGTTAGTTAATATAATTACAGTTATGACATTTCGTCCATCTATGTGGACTTATTCAGTTAAATTTTTAAATAGAAAAAACACTCAATATGTAATTTTGTGTCATGGACTTCATTCAGCGATTGTTGTGCAAAAAATGTTGTTCAAATTCATCAATAAGCAGCTGGCTGCCACACCACTAAGACACAATCACAAAATGCTCCTTAATTCCATCCACTCAATCCAACTATCAGTTTTTCCAATCAACTTACGTTCTTATATCTCATGAAAGAGAGAGAGAGAAAAAATTGGTGGCCTACCTGGAGTGTACAGATGGCAGGCACCATGTTGAGTATGGAGTTCTTGAATTTTGATAGGCGCCACACCCTTCATCTGAAGATTAGGAAAACATTCCAAGTGACTGCCAGCCATCACTTGGAATATTTTCCTATTGTTTTAATTAATCTGACATAGTCATTTTCTGACTTGTATGTATAATATGAAGTAATAAGCTGGCAGACACCATAACATATAATGGATGATCTTTGAATTTTTGTAGGTCACTACCCCCTTTGTTAGGATATATGTAAAAGTATTCCAAGTGATGGCAAGCCATCAATTGAGCAGTTTAAATTGCTGGTAAACAATAGACCCCACCAACTTTCTAGCTCAATGAATATGAGAGGTAAATTACTGATGAGGTGCTAGGAGCTCTCATAGGTCCACATATTAACACACATACTTAATATTAGGGAATAGTTACTAAAAATGTTTGTACAGACTGTGCCCATTTTATGGGTACGAAACGTGGACTATAGGAGTTGCAAAAGAAAAAAGAATAGAAGCTTTTGAAATGTCAAGCTATAGAAGAATGCTAAAAATCAGATGGGTGGGTAGAGAAACTAACCAGGAAGTAGAATAGAAGAAGAGAGAACAATATAGAGGACTTTGATCAAGAGACATGATAGATTAATAGGCCGTGTTTAGAGACACGAGGGTCTTGTAAAATTACCATTATAGGGAAGTGTGTGTAACAGAATAAGGAGGCAAAGGATGAAATATGCTAAGAAGATTAGGGATGATGATGTATGTGGAAGCTATGTAGAAGTGTAAAGGCTATGCAGGATAGTTTAGCATGGATGGTTGTGTCAGACCAAGGACTGATAACCAAAACAACATCCTCAATGCAATCCAATCAAGAAATGAAGGATATTCTTTCCACAATACTACCCACCTGCCCAAGGGTTACCTTCAGATGCCCATCAAACCTGTGCAACATTCTTGTTCAACCCTATAAACCCAAAACCGCCAGTCCCCCACTCATATGAGGCTGCAAACTTGATGATAGGAACAGATGCCATGTATGCCCTATCCTTCTACCCTCCATAATCCCACTGATATGAGATGTTACTAAAAGATTAATGTCCTTAAAGAACATTAATTCCATTTGCAATGTCCTGTCAATAAGAAGCTGGTTTCTATAATAGAAAGTAAGTTTAATGCTAATATTAACATAGAATAGCCGATTAGGGTGGCTGTATCCACTTTGATTCCAAGATTGGAGAAATTGTGTAGCTCATGCATCTCATTAATTGCTTTAATTATGCCTCTTCAATAAATTTATGATATGTGTTTAATTTACACTGGATACATCAGTAAACGCTATAGAAATGTTGTGCCATAAGCCAATAATGACTTGGGTGGAAGCTCAAGAGTTACTTACACGAGTGTTTAATTTGTTACTATATTTATAACTAACCACTTACCAGTGTTGTTCCAATATGTTCAACAGACCAATGTTTTGACCTGTGGCGTCACAGAAAAATTATAATACATGAAGGTGTCGGGGATCAAAAATGTTGGGAGCCTCTGCTTTAGACAGTACAAATTCAGTTATCTGAAAACTGTCCTGAATAATGAAAACATTGTCCACTTAAATTAATGAAAGGATATAACTTGCAATAGTTCATATTTTGCTACTATTAAGCTATTAGCATAGATCTCCCTTTAGGAAACCCTGAAAGTGAAGTTTTATGACACTCAGTAGAGTGGTAGTGACATACTGCTTGGAAATGAGGACTATAATGTCAACTGATGAGGGTGTTTTACACAATTTGTGGACACCTGTAGATTTTATGAACCTGTAAGATGGAAAGTAAAAAGTGGAACACTGGTAAACAACGACATTAGAGGAATACATCAAAATGGTTCACCAGTCTAGGCACATTAATAGGATGAGCAAGAAAATATTACCAAAGAAGCATATAAATATGGAAGGAGAAGATGAGGAAGACCACATAATAGACGAATATAGAACTTGGTAAAGAACTTGAGGATTCTGTTGGTTGAAATATTGTGTAAGTCGGTACAGTGGATGAAGAAAGGTGTGGCATTTGGCTATATTGCTGAGGAAGAAAATGGATAAAATTTCACTATGATTTTAGTATAAATATAATTTAATGAACCTTACATATCTTCCTGGACACAGTCCAGGGAACATTTTCTCATTTTGTACCTCTAATGTTTAATCTGTACTTATTTAATATCTAATCAAAATTTAATTCAAGTCCGAAAATAGTGAATTATTATAGTAAATAATGGTAGATGCAACCCTTCATGCTAACCTATCTTGTACAAACCTTATAATTTGTTTAATAATATAAAAAAAATCTGAATTATTTGCTGCTTGTTTGTTTTATAAATTTCAGATTAATTAGAATATTGAAATCATAGCTTTCATAGATGTTAACAATATCACACTTTCCTATGAAAATGAGTAGGCAAAATAGAATCTATATTTAAACTTTGCTATTGAGTTTGTCACTTGGTTTGTCCTGTGTTTCATTCTTGTGGCTACTGCATTTTTTCATAACCTGACAAAAAATACCGAGTCTAGCAGGAACATTGTGTAGTATTTATTTTATTACTGTTTTACTGTCTTTATTTTGGCCACTTCTTTTTGTTATTTGTATTCTCTAAACTTAGACATATATTTTTTAAGTTTTTAGCACATTCTTTCCAAAAATGACTGTTTTTATTATATTAATAGTATTTAATTTCAAATCTAGAAACTTAATTGTTTTATATAATGTTTTTATGACAGTAACATTTTATTTTAATGTTTTAAAATTATATTAATGATATAGTTGACTAAGAAATTTAACGTTTACGTTGGCAGACTGTTTCTTCAGAGGCAGTGGCCAGTCTGGAAGGATGCTGATTGTCAAGTGAAGAGGTATGGTGATGGAAATAGGTGAAGCTGAAGATTCAGATGGCGATATTAATAAAACCATACCAATCTTCAGAGGTAAGTTGCATTCTGCTTAAATTCTCTTTACATTCTATTTGTTAACTAATTTATCTTAGCACATAAACTCGATTACTTTTGTTTCTAAATATTAACCCATAGATCTTACTTAATGTACATAAATAGAATAACAATTTTTCACAACTTAGAATAATGATTGTCCTAGTGTGATATTTAAAATTTCATTGCTAATTCACCATAATAGTGTAGATTAAGGTTTATGAAACATAGGCTTTATTGAAACTGCAAAATCCTTTCACAATCACTAAGATACCTCTTTCAAGCCACATTACTGTACATCTTAGCTCCAGTTTAAGAACAAGTTAGAGTTTTAATACTATTCGTGTGCATAAGTAACTATTCTACAATTAAAAAAGAATAATTTTTAATTTTTCCATTTGCTGCAAGTTAAAATATGGAAATATTTTTCATTGCCTCACTATACTCACAGTGACCTTCATGTAGCCCAGAAAATATTTACTCATGCTCAGTTATATTAACTGCAGGCATTGCCCACCATTGTCTAGACCAAAAGACCTATCCCAGAATTCATTGCTACCTATCACACCACTGTAAAACTATCAAAACCATAATTCCCAGTAACAGTTCATGCCCAGGGTCAAAAAAGGTACCATTTCAACCAATGCTTCACACTAACCCTTTTTTAAGACCCCCCTTTCCATTCCCGTAATTCTTCTAAAGGCTTAACTATATCTGGAAACTTTCCTAGACTAAAAAACCTTTAAAAGAGTACCTTCCTTACTGACTAGCCCTTAGTTTCATGAGTACATGCGACCTCTTAGCTACAATGCCAATCCACAAATATAGTGAATATAGCCAGTATAATAAATGTTTGAAACGTGACAAACTTGATATTTGAGTAGAATGTAAGGATAGAAATTAGGAAAAAGGTAGGAAATTCACTTTAAGTCTTGGCAAAGAATTGTGCTGAGAGAAAGGCATATGTTAAGCATAGAGAGTAGTGGACGAGGAAAGAAACACTGAAAATACTTGGCATCGCCAGGACTCAAACCCTGATTGTCACAGAACCCTTGCTATAGCTGTGAATTGTCTTAACCATCCCGACCACGATGCCTGCCTGCCAAATAACATCAGTCTTGGAAAATTCACATTTTCATATTTCCCTACAAGTTATCAGCTACTGTCCTTTTAAGGTAAGTCGATAGCTTCACTTGTCTCTTTTGTATACAATTTGTCATTATATATACACACACACAAGTTAGGATATGGCATTGTCAGAATTATTAATAAGGTCAGGAAGTGAGAGAGAATGGTGGTGGCTTAACCTAAAGGATAAAGATAGCAGGCCTTTATAGATTATTGGACATATTTCAAATTTTTTGAGGCAATCGTCCCCTTCTTCAGGAGGATAGCACATGCATTCTATCAACAGTCAGTCATGGAGTGTGGATAGGAAAGACAGTGAGAGAACAGCAGTTGACTTACCTTAAATTTATAATGGGTGTTGACTGGCTGGGGCGCAGGAACATGCCAAATTTTCAAAAGTCTGAACCTCTTTATTTAAAATCGAGTGTAAAATGGCATGACAGCCAGCCACTTAGTGTCGAATTCAAACCATGTTGAGGTAACCACTAGACAGCATTGATCAACACCCAAGAAAGACTGCAACTCAGTCTTTATTTCTCTCAAGAATAGATCACAACAATTGTAAAATAATGGAAGAGTGAACAAACTAAAAATTTCATACCAAGAAACAATACATGTGATGTATATAGAAAAATAAGTCAGTTAACACAGGCTGGTAGACCATTCTCAAATACCAAACTGTTCAGTCAGTCAATATTATTGACTTATAACAGTCTTTCAAGGCACCTTTTGGTTCCAATGGTGATTTCCGCAAGATTGGAATATTGACCCAGAAACCTGTTAACAGTGATTCTATACAAGGCTGAGTGCCCACCTTGAACACGCACCAAATTCTCTTCTCAATTTACAGTAATTATCTCAATAATTTGAGTACTATCTTTAATTTATATTTACTTACTAACTTCAATACAGAATTTTACATGTCTTACACCAAAAATTTCTTGAAGATTGCTTAGGACAACCAACTAGAAGTTTGCTTTCAGCAGTATTGCATCATCTATGTGGCAATATTTTGTTAAAATTAGCATTAGTCTTATTTTACAAGCTGGTTAATTGCATATATAAGCTTATGTTAAACATCCTATATTTTTTTCAGAATCTTTCATCAATCAAAATAAATTATTTGCTGGATCTGAAAATAATAGTATGGACAACATGCCTGGATGTTCATATGAACCTCTGAAAGACTATAGTTCTCGAATCTCACAGTCACACAGCAAAAAAGTTATCAAACATGCTTTACGGCAGCAAGCTAGGCGTAGGAGAAAAAATACCACCATAGCTGCTGGTAATTCTGCGCCACTTCCTCGCCTAATTGTCAAATCTGTTTCTACTCATGCTGAATGTAAGTTTAGGAATATGTGTCATTAAAGCTTATCATTATAAACACAATGACAAGGATTGATGATTAGGGAAATACGTTTAATCATTTATATCATTAATTTTAACTATACTTAGTAAATTCTGGTGTTGACGTTAGTACCAGTGAATAATTAATCCACAATAACATATGCAACAGAAATCAATTTATTATTGATAATTAACTGTTTGTAAATATATGATGAAAAATCACAGTGTAGTGTAAAGTTGAAATATCCTATTGTTTTAGACTAGACTGTATGAGGGTTGTTTGATAAGTCTGGTAAAATGTAACTAAAAGAAATTTCTTTCCCTGAAAACTTGGTTTATTTCTTAAAATAGTCTTCTTACTTGGCTATACACTTGGCCCAGTGAGTTTCCATTTGTCAAACTCTGCAAAATACTTAGTCATGTACTCTAAAACTTCTTCATTTGATGAAAATGAGTTCGCACCAACCCAAATTTTCAAGTTTCGTAACGAAAATACGTAATTTAGCGCTAGGCGTAGTGAATAGGGTGGATGAGAAACAATTTGAATCCCAACTCGTACACTGTTGCATTGAGACTGCTGCAGTTTGTGCTGGTGCTTTGTCCTGGTGAAACAGCACTTATTCGTAATTTCTCAATCAGCACTTGTTTCAAATGATGTAATAGAACCCAGTATTTTTGTGCCCTTTTCCAAGAAAGCTATGAATATCCCAAAAGACAGTTGTTATCATCTTTCCTGCTGACAGAACTGTCTTCACCCTTTTAGTGTACTTTCACCAGCTTTTGTCCATTGTTTAACTGGTTTTTTGGTCTCTAGAGTGTAGTGATTATCGACAGTTATCAATCTGTGGAATCTTGTCGGTTACGCCTAGCCTCTCCGGATTCTGTGTTGAAATGTTTATGAATCCATTGTGGGTTCAATGTCAACAGTCACGGCACCCATCACATGTCAAACCTTTTTATGGCCCGTTTTAATGGAAGATGAAATTTACTCATTCAGTTGAGACGTTTACAGCATCAGCGACCTCACACACTTTTAGTCGGCAATCTTTCATTACTTTATTGAGATATTTTTTATGTTTTCCTCAGTGCTGACCTCAATTGGGTGTTTGGAGTGGGTTTCATCTTCTGTGCTTCTGCAACCTCATTTGGACTCAATAATCCAGAAATAAATGGTTTTTGATGTTGGTGCAGAGTCTGCGTGAACTACATCCAATATTTTGTTTTTTGTGCAACTGTCCTACCCTTCAAATGAAAGTGTTTAAATGACAGCACAAAATTAGTTTTCTTCCTATGTCTCCACCTGAATACACATCTAATTCTACAGAAGGCTTCCAACAATAAACCAAAGTTTTATGATGGTGTGAAAACTTTCCTGCCTTTCCATAAAAATTTACCAGACTTATCAAACAACCCTTGTATATCTGATAATTCTTACTATAATTTTTTTTACACAAAAAGTTATCCAAAATTATAATTCTGTTGTCTTTATATATAAAGTCAGTAACATGTAGAAGAAACTAAGGGTGATGTGCTTACATTTTATGATTTTGTAATTTAATGTTTGTTAGGTGTTAATTATTATTAAAAGAAAAAAACAACCATAATGCCAAGACAATTTAATTATTGATTATAATAAGTACACAATACATTTTTATCTAATTGTTGGTCTTAAACAAGCAATTGTCCCTTCAGAACTAAAGATGATGTATCAAAGGTTGTACAAAGGTATTTCATAAATATTAAAAATGTTCATCATGATTGCTTTTTGTAGGCTGAGTGGTCAGACCTTGCTTATTTCCTGTATAATCTCACCATTGGATGACATGCTTTTTCTCATCTTTCCTACTTCTTGCAATGTGAAATAATTGTGCAGTTTCTTTCCTCTTGATTTTCATACTTGTTTTTGGTTCCTGAGGATCTTTTGGGGGTGTCATGGGAAGACTAAATCTTCATTACTGTTACTGGCTTTATTATAACATGCAGCATAATTTAAAGCTGTGAGACAAATTACTCCAGAATCTATCCAAAAATATGACTTTAGAGGCACTGTTCATCTGAGTGTGTGTGTGTGGGGGGGGGAGTCTGGACTCGACACTAATGTGAGCAATTCTTGACCATTTGACATCACTATCAAACTCTATGAATCCTAAAACTGTGAATTCAACACCAATTCCAAACTGTTTGAATATTTTATAGTCAACACTTCCCCACCTCCACCTCTTGTTGAATGGGGCGGAACTTGAACTTAACCAGCATTGGGAATGTCATTGTTCATCTTGGTGACACCAAAAATAATAGTGTTTGAGGTATTGTTACTCACTTCCCCCTCCCTCCCCCTCTCACCTACACCACTTTAATGCTGGAAGTCAACTGACATGGTGAATACAATGATTTTCTAATGGAAAGTCACCTTATGTGCTCTCCTGAAGAAGGCTGTGAAAATTTTAAGACTTTCCTCCTATCCAATAAGACTGTGCTAATCCTGAATCTTAGAAAAAACCCACCTCTTTTCTTTCCTTATTAATTGTTTTAACATGACAATGTCATTTCCTGATGCATATTTATATTTCATGTGTTTCATTATATATATTATTTCATTTTTCAGCTCGGAGCAATTTCAACTGCTTAGCTTCCAAGCCTTCTACAATGCGTGAAGTTCTAGCCTCGATACCAGGTTTCAGCATCAAACCCAGAAAACGATCTAATAAAAAGCTTTCTGCAGCAGCACAGCTGGAACAAACTAAAGAAGGCTGTATTGATCTTGAGACTCCTGATTCTATTCTTGTCAACACCAATCTGAGGGCTCTCTTGAACAAGCATACATTTTCTACACTTCCACCTCTGTATCAACATAAATTAATTCAGCTGTTGCCAGATGTTGATAGAGCAAGCACTTCAGCTCAATCTGACAATGCTTTCAGGTGATTATAATCTTTAAATTAAAATTCAATAAGTATATATATATATATGAGATAGGAAATGACATTGTCACGTTTAAAACAATTAATGGGGAAAGGACAGAGAGATAGAAAGAAGATGACTTACCTGAGGTTCATAGATGGTAGACACCTTGTGAGGTTTAGAGAACTTGAATTTTCGGAGGCACCGCCCCCTTCATCAGAAAGTTAGGAAGACATTTCCAGTGATATATATATATATGAGATAGGAAATGACATTGTCATGTTTAAAACAATTAATGGGGAAAGGACAGAGAGATAGAAAGAAGATGACTTACCTGAGGTTCATAGATGGTAGACACCTTGTGAGGTTTAGAGAACTTGAATTTTCGGAGGCACCGCCCCCTTCATCAGAAAGTTAGGAAGACATTTCCAGTGATATATATATATATATGTTTGTGTGTCAGAAAATTACATTGTCAGGTTAATTTAAACAATTAATGACAGGAAAGAGAGACAGAAAATTGGTAAAGATAAAAATATTATACAAAGGTAGGAATGCATTTCTATCAGTATCCCATGTTTATGTCTTTGCTCACTATCCAATTGTCCTATATGTAGCTTTGGCAGGTTTCAAATATACTAGTATATATAATTAATGACTGGAAACAGAGAGAAATTTGGTTGGTTACCTGAAATGTAAAGTTGGTAGGTGTCGTGTGTAGCGTGGAGTTTAAATTTTTGGAGGCAACTTCCCCTTCATCAGAAGATTAGGAATAGCATTTTGAGTGATCAACAGTCATCTACAGGCAGCTGTCACTCGGAATGCTAGTGTGTGTGTGTGAGAGAGAGAGAGTTTATGATAAGAATAAGAAAGCAAATTTTGTGTCACTGTGAGTAAAAACAAAATTAATATTGCTTTGTGCTTTTCAGGTTGAATGCCTCAGGACTTAACAATGAATTCTTTGCTCGTGCTTGTCTGGAATGGCGTGAACGATTAGCTGAGGGTGAATTTACTCCTGAAAACCAACAAAAATTAAAAGCAGAAGCTGAGAAGGAAATGAGTCGTTTGGATCCCTGGAAGGTAAATAGATGATTCATCTGATCTTTCCAATGTGTGTGTGTATATAATAAGGAAAGGAAAGAGAGATAGAAAGTAGGTGACTTACTTGAGGTTCACAGATGGCAGGCACCTTGTAAGGTTTGGAGTTCTTTAAATTCTTGTAGACACTGCCCCTTCATCAGAAAGTTAGGAGGACATTTCCAGTAATTGGCTAGCCGATGACTGAGCCAGACAAAATTTGATTGATGTCTATTATATATAAATTATGGATAGTTTCTGTACATATAATTCATATGGATAGGAAAGAGGGATGGAGAGAGATTAGCTTACTTTAAATCAAAAGTAGATTTAGCCAATCTGAGATGTATTTAGAGAGCTGCCAGTCTCCGTGTTATGAAAATGAATATTCCATCTAAACCTTGTTGACTAAGTTATTTATTATGTTATTTCTGGTTTCCTGTACTCATAAACACCTTCATGAGAAATAAAATGAGGAGACCCATATAATGCTTTTTATTATGTTGAAATTTTTATAAGACAAATGAAAAATTTATAAGTATTTCTTTTCAGCTAAAACACTTTGAACCAATTTGGGGAGAAAAACATGAACAAAAAATTGATAACTCGAATTTAGTGTTACCCAGTCCTGTGCGCCCTTCATTGAAGACAACCATAAAACTGAGACCATCAACTTCATCATCCAGTGGACAACGCCACAATAAACCAGTACCCACATTTGTGAGAAGATTGAGAACTGTGGGAGCAGTAACAAGGGCAATTGCTAGTTATCGTGAAGAGGTTGACAGTGCAGCCTGTAGTACTTCATCTGACAGTATTGCAGAGAAAAGGCACCTTGATATTACTGAAGAAACCCCACGGCAGTTGTCGAAAAGAATTAAATCACTTAGTCCCAAGGAAAACAAGAATGGTATTTATGCTAATAGTTTTACACAGTTTTATGAGAAAATGATAAAGAAATGTTTTTAAATTACCATAACTTCTGATTTAGTTTTGTTTGTTTATTTGGTCCATAATTTGAGTTCACATTTCACCAACCATGTATGAATGTGTGCAAATTGTGTATTATATATAAATTAGTCGAATAATTTATTAGAAAAGGAAAGAGAATGTGGCATATGGATATCATACCTGTGTTTCAGAATTTATAAATTTGGCATAATTATTTTCATCAAATTTAAACATTACTTGAGGAAGTCCCAAATGTGGTGACAAAACGTGGATTCAACTAAATAAAAACTCATGTTTATATTTGTCTTTAATTTATTTCATTTAATCATTGGAAAAACAAATGTTAATTGATTTACTATCTAGTTACCTATGCACTATCATTCACATGCTTTACTTTAAACATTTTGTGTCCCACAGGCAACCAGTGATTTAATTTATTGTTGTAATTCCTCTATTTTTATGGATCTGATAAATTATCTTTCTTATTTTTTTAATATAAAAGTAAAATGTTCAGATGTATTCAATATAAACTTTACACTTTCTTGGTTACAATCAGGTAAAAGTAAAACACATGATGGTTTTTGCCATTCAAATATTAAGGTATCTTAACATATCCTTAGAACTCAGTATAGAAAAGTTATACAGTAATGTGAAAAACTTTTTATTGATATTTACAAATGGCATGTGTATCACAAATCTTGTTACTCTTAATTTACATTAAAAACACAGTAAATATGTTATCTATTAGTTTCATACTTTTGTGCTTATAGTTTATTTTGTGTTGTTACAGATCCTTCAAATACTGAGGCGGTCAAACATCAAGAAGTGGGTGGTACTACAAAATTTGCTAATATTCAAGAATCAAAACTAGAAAATGATGTGGTTCAGATTAAATCCGAGTGTTCTTTAAGAGCAAATGCAGATGAACAAAGTATTGAAAATGAAGTTAAAGCTGAAGAACCATGTATAAGTGTACCTGAAACTATAGCATTAGAGCTTAAAGTGGAAACAGAAGAAACAATTGTATGTGACAGCCAAAATTATACTGAAAATGAACTTAATGAGACTGAAGAACAAACTGAATCAGGATTGCAAATTGATAGGTTTGCCAAGGAGAGCGAGTCTTGTGATATCACCAACAACATTGTTGAATGTGATTCAAGGGAGATTGGTGAGACTTTCGTTTGTGATCAAGAAATGGACTGTGATATGCAAAGTGCTGGTGAAAGTGAAATTCAGAATTCTGATCAGTGTGAAAGCCAAGACACCGGGAAGTGTGATAATGTTAATGAAATATGTGACTGTGATTCTGTAAGGACCAATGAAAATGAAATGCACCATATTGATTGTGTTTCACACAATGTTGATACTAGTGAAGATAATTTTAGGAGAAAGGATAACATCAGTATATCTAAAACTGATTGTCAAAGTTATTCTGAGCATGAAGAATCGTGTGAAAGTCAGGAGAAGGTAGAAGAGTGTGATAGTCAAAACATTAGTGAATATAGGAGCAGTGATTATGTTGAGACCAAAGAGGAAAAACAATTCAATTTTGATGAATGTAACTCATATGTCCCTCAGAGGCAAGTGTCCAATGCAAATATAAAATTGTATGATGACAACAATTCATTATTAGAAAAGTCCATAGTTGGTGAAACTTTAGAAAGTAACAAATTGGAAACTGCAGTACCTGAAAACAATTCAGATATCAAACCATTCATTGAAAATTTAATTTTAGAATCAGTTATGTCAGATAGACTGCAACTAGAAAATCCCCACATTGCAAAATCTGAAACAATACTCAATGAAGATACAAATGTGGTTGAAACTGTTGCTGAAGAAACAAATTCTGATAAAGCTATTCAAGAAGTAGGTAACACAATTGTTTCATGTGAAGTTTTACCACAAAAAATTGTCACAGAAGGAGATGTAGAAGAGGTGACAGTATTGGAATCTGCTGCAAATGAAATACACACTTCGCCAAATCATGAGGTATCATCTCACAAAGTTTTACAAGAGAACACAAGTCATGACACCTGTACTCACAGTGTTTCTACAGATCCTCCCGCAGCCTCTGATCAAGATGATAAAGATGATGAAGATGAGGATGAAGAAGATGATGAAGATGAAGACGAGGAGGAAGAGTCGGAAAGTGTTCAAGCAGGTCTGTTTCCCTCTGTTATACCTGGTGGTGATGGTTCTTGCTGGGATGTGGATTCAAGCACAGAAAAGCTACTAGCTGAAGTTCCCATTGTTGCCTTGGAGGCGGTTCCAATGCCAGTTCCTGTTACTGTAAGAGTTGTTGATGATGGAGAATCTACAGATGAAGTAGAGGTAATACCAATGCAAGAAGAATTAGAAGTCAGGTTAGAAGAAGCAACGTTTCCTGTTGCAACTGAAGATGGTCTATCAATGGATTGGCCCTATGCTGTGAAGATGGAATCATCAATTGTTGCTGTTTCTGCAGATGGTGAATTGAACAAGTCATCTCAGTCTCAGTTTGGAGAATATTCAACTAGCCAGGCTGTCAAACTTGAATTAGAAGGTAAAGTAATATTAATATTAATGACACAAAATAATTAAAATTTTTATGGTTCCTTTACTTTTCCTGATCTATAAAATTATGATAGTTCTGACTGTTAACTGTTTTGAATTTCATAATATATTTTGCAGTTAGTAATCAAAATTAAAACCATGAAGTATGTAATTCTAAGATTTACAAAATTAACCAATTATTAATAGGATTTTCAATTACTAAATAGGCAAAATAAACAAATTCAAACATGTTTTACACTGCAGGTTATGTCCTGGACTTAACTTCAATTGTCATGAACTTAACTAGAGAGAGAGAGAGAGACTTGTTGGCTTTGTTAGGTGTTGATGTCTAATGACTGACACACCAGGGTTTGACTTTGACACTGTTTGGTTGGTCCACACGGCGTTGTCGTTCTGTCCTAAGGAAATTTAACACATATTGCTTCTCAGTCTGGTGGAGCCAACTGGTGATTTAAGATGATGTGGTATTCAGTCCTTAGACTGGTCTTATGCAACCCTCCTTACTAACTTGTTGTGTGCAAGCCTTTTCATTTCTACATAACTACCACATCCTCCCTAATGTGCTTACCACATTCCATTATTGGCTTCCCTCTTCTGTTCTTACCCCTTCTAATGCTAATTTTATCTCATGAATCAAAACTTGGCCTATTAATCTACCCCTTCTCTTGGTCAAAATCCTCCATATTGTTCTCTCTTTCCTTATTATGCTTAAAACTTCTTGGTTAGTCGCTCTATCCAGCTATCTGATTTTCAGCTAGCAATTATTAGAGATGGGCAAAAACGTTCTTTTTAGTGATCAAATCAGAACCACTCGCTGATGATTCCCCATTCATTATACACACGTATATATATATATATATATATATATATATATATATATTAGGACATGCTGGAATGAAAGTTCCCACAGATGGAGTTCAGCTTCTGATGAGTCGGGAGGTAGGGTTTTGAGGGGGGTCAGTGTGAAGCACTGGTTGAAGATGTTGGTGTTGTGGCTATGGGCATGGGCGGCTATGGGGAATTGGGTTTTGAGGAGTTTTACTGTGCTGCGGTGGTTGGCAATCCGTTCGGGGAGGGGTCTCTTTGTCTGACCGATGTAAAAGGCTGGGCAGAGTGTGCAGTTTATTTTGTAGATAGTGTGGGAGGACAGACAGGTTATGTTTTCCTTAATTTTGTAGGTAGTGCTGTTGGTGGGGCTCTGGAAGGTTGTGGTAGGTGGGAGTATTGGGCAGACATGGCATCTGTTTCTGCCACACGGTCTGCAACCAATTGTGGGTGGAGGGTTGGGTGTGTGGGGTTTGCAGGGTCTGACCAGGATATTACGGAGGTTGGGAGGGCGCCTAAAGGCAACCCTTGGACAGGTGGGTAGTATGGTCGGGAGGATGTTTTTCATGTCCGGGTTGGATTGTAGTCCAGTGTAGGCAAGGCGGAGGAAAGAGTTCAGTTTACGTAGTCCGGGGAAGTAGGTGGTGGTTAGGGGGAGACTGCGTTCTGTATGATGGTTGGGGGTGGGACTGGCTATTTGGGAGGTGGAGAGGGCACGGGTAATTTGCTTTTGGAGGAGGTCTGTGGGGTAATTTCTGTTCCTGAAGGCATTAAATATTCGGTCGGTGTAGGTCGCCAGGCTGTCCAAAGTAGAGCATATGCGGGCTCCCCTAAGGGCAAGACTGTAGGGGAGGGATCGTTTGGTATGTTCAGGGTGGCAACTGGAAAAGTGGAGGTACTGGAGGGTGTTAGTTGGTTTTATGTGGACAGAGGTGTTAATGAGGCCTGAATTTAGTTGGATGTCCACATCGAGGAAGGTAATGTTGGTCGGGGAACAGTTCCAAGTGAACTTGACGGGGAATTTAGTGTTGAGGTCGTTGAGGAAGTCTGAGAGGGCATCTTATATATATATATATATATAAAACAAATTAATGAAACATTTGTAACGTGACGAAGTCACAGGTTTTGGATATTAGGATAGTAAGTAAGGATAGTAAAAGAGGGAGAAAGATAGGAAATATGCTTTGAAACATATGTTTGGTACAGAATTATGCTCAGGGAAAGACATATGTCAAGCGCAGAGAAGAAAGGAAGAAAGACTGAAAATATTCGGCGCCGCCGGGACTCGAACCCGGATCGTCACAGAGCCTCCGCTGTAGCCGCAGAGCGCCTTGACCATTAGGCTACGTCGCCAGTGCGTCGAAGATAGTCAGTCTTGGATATATATGCGATGTATTTAGTTCTCTTCTATCCCACTTCTCTCTATCCATCCCGTCCATATTTTGCACCCATATAACGCCACACTTTATATGAATATTTTTACCAGTGACTTCCTAATATTCACACTTATATTACCCATAAATAAATTCCTCTTTCCTGTGCTATCCTGCTCTTTATGTCTACTATACTTCTACCATCCCCAAGTAGCGGAATTCCTTAACTTTCTTCAAATTATCCCTTCCCAATCTAAAATCATTTGTTATTCCTCTGTTTCCCGTACTACACTCCATAACCTTGGTTTTCCCTCTATTAATCCTCATATTGTACTCCTCCTTTATGGTCATGTTCAAGCCATTTATTATGGTTTCCAAGTCTTCTGACTCCCATAATAGAATAACATCGGCAAACTGTTGGGTTTTTATTTCTATTCCTTGGAGTATAATTCCTTTTCCATATTCTGTTTTAAATTTCATCACCTGTTCTATATATAAGTTAAAGAGCATTAGCGACAGACTGCATCATTGTCATACTCATTTCTTGATTTCTGCTTTCTTTTCTTGCCCTTTATTTCTAATTACAGTTTCCTTCCATCTGTAGAGGTTGTGGATAAGCCAATATTGCTTCTCTTCTACGTTCTAAATGCCAAATGTCTTCTCCTAACTCATTTGCTAGTTGTTGTTCCATCCTGCTATATACTATTTTGCTTAATATATTGCATTCATGAGATAACTGTCCTGCACTGTTCGTATCTTCTTTGGTATGGGTATAATTATGTTTTTACTAAAATCTTCTTGAATTCTTCCTGTTTTTTAGATTTTACAAATTATCCTTAACAGACATGATATTGCTTCTTCACTATTTTCTACTCCACTGGAATGTTATCTTTTCCCGGCACTTTATCATCCTTTATCATGTCAAACTCTAACCTTAAATTTTTGTCCCCCAACTCTTCATCATCCACTTCCTCTTCTAGATATTACTTACTTCCCATCCACTCTGCTGATGTTCTTACTAATAATTTTCCTCTCTCTGAATGCTTCTGTGATTTTCCTACAAGATGTGTTTATTTTCCCTGTCACCATGAAATCTTCAACAGCTTTTCATTTCTGTGAGAGCCAAGCCTCTTTGGCTGCTTTGCACTTCCTATCTATCTCATTCTTCAGTCATCTGTACTGCACTTAACCATTTTCATCTCTCACATTTTAAAATTTACACCTTTCATCAATCATTTTTCTTATTTCCTGTGTTATCTGTGCTTCTCTATTGGGCCGAGATATTCTTCCGATTTTTTTGTCAGCCACTGTAGTCATTTCTTTCTTCAAGAGTGCCCATTTCTCTTCTATATTGTTTTCTTTCTCCTTTCTCTATGAATCTACTCTTGATATCTTCTTTGAAACTCTGAAGCACCTCCTGTTGTTTCAGTTTTTCTAATTTCCATCTCTTTATTTTAATTCCTTTCCTGAGTTTCTTCATTTTCAGCCTGCATTTCATAATCAACAGTTTATGGTCGGAATTCATATCTGCTCCTGGGTAGGTTTTGCAGTCCGCATATGATTCCTATATCTCTGTCTCACCATTATATGTCCAATTGGTACCTGCATGTGTCTCCCAGCTTCTTTCATATGTAGTGTGTTATTTCATGATTTTTGAACCAGGTATTTGTCTCCACCAATTTGTGCTCAATGCAAAATTCTAATAGCTTGTCTCCCCTTTGATTCCTTTCACCAAGTCCATTGTCCCATAGTCCATAACTTTCTCTTCCCTTTCCTATTACTGTGTTCCAATCATCCATTATCAAAAAAATTCTCATTTTCCTGGACATGCTTAATTATTTCTTAAATTTCTTCGTAGATATTCTCAATATCTTCTTCCTCTGTGGCTCTTGTGGATGTATAAACTTGAATGATTGAATAGCTGTTTTGAGCATTCAATATATCGATATCACCTACATTAGGCATAGAATTCCTATTTGAACACGATAAGGTAACTGTTGTATAATATTTTACTAACGTATGTCACATTATTGCCTCTAGCATCCTATAAAATTGCTAATTTTTCTAATAAAGCTTAATATTATCCTAAATGATTGCCTAACAGAGGTCATATTGTTGTAACAATACTCCTTGTGTCCGCTCTATAATCTGTTTATTTATTATGACTTGTAAAAGTTAAGAGTTAATTTTTTTTAAATCCACAATTAAAATATTCAATTGATACTATACTTTTAATTTCCAATTATTACAGTTCATTTGCTAACCATTTTGAATACAGGTGGCTTGTAATAGAAAGGAAATTAGGGTTTCAGCTGCATTTGTCGTAGGTAAACAGCCAGAGTCCATTAGCAACATCAACTGAAATTGCACACACAAAAGTATGCACACCCACTCCTCAACATGTCGTCTGTAATAAGAAATATTTTTTCCCATTATTGTGATCTGTGTGGGAGAAGGTGGGGTCTTAGAGGGAAGGAGGGGAGAGTGTTTGTTGGGTGTTTATTGTTGGCGTATATAAACGCTGGTACATCATAATTTGAATAGTCTCTGAATGGCTATAAATTAAATAATGCTATAAATTGTCAATCTCTATTATCACTTATTATAACAAGGTTAATTTTATTGTATTACATTTAGAAATTGATTTCAATATTTGAAATATTTTTAAGAAATGTAGTAATAATTAAACAGTGTTTCATGCTTTAATATTGGAATAGCATTTTATAGTGTAGTTACAAACATTTTATCATTGAGTAAGTATCTATGAATTTATTTTTAAAACATGTACTCTGTACTGTTTGTTATTTAAAAAAATTAAGTTTTATAACTTTGCAAAGTTAAATCAAACATGTCTACCTATAATAATCCTGTTTGCATTGCTAACTGATCATAGTAACAACATACCTCATTAATTTTTAAATATAATTCAACAGTCAAAAGCTATATAATTATGAATTTTTATTATTCATTGGGAAATAAAGACACTTTTGGTGTATGTGTTTTATTACTTTAATATGAATTTTATGAGTGCCAAAGAATGCTGTTTTTAGCATTGAGAGTAATGAACTGTAAAGGAGGAAAGTTAGTCACAATTATTAGTTGCATTGGGCTCATCAAATTTTCACCAAGGATTTCTGGCCACTTCAGGCATTACCAGAACATATATAAAAATTGAGTTTGTTTGTTCCTGGTTCTTCTTATATAGTGATCCTCACTTATCTACTCTGCAACTAATTAAAATGATTCCATATGTATTAACTAATTAATTAATTGCTCAAATAAAATGTTAGTTAAATTTAAACATCATTTCATGTTAAAGAGATTTGTCATTTGGGTGGCATAAATGATATGACAGTGGAAGTAATGCTTTATGACAACTATTGGAAAAAACAATGAAAATGTGTCTGGTCTATTTTCTTTAGGAATTTCAGTCAATCTAATCAATTGTTCACATATTCTGAGAGAAAGTGGCAAAATTAAAAATGAAATTGGAGAGCAAAAGCTTTCCCTGTGAATTTGTTATAAATTCAAATCTCAGGTTTCAACATGGGTCAAAGTTTGTTTACATAACATTTCAACATTGTCATCAGACTGTCAAAATGTTGTGTAAACAAACTTTGACCCAGGTTGAAACCTGAGAATTGTATTTAAAAGAATAAAATTAATGTTGTCATTATATGCTTATTATTGCAATCCTTTAGTCATAATGCATGTATCATATTCTAATAATGTAAATTGTTATATATTTCAGTCACTTTAACTCCTGAAGCTGTAACAAGTGCAGAATCTTTGGTTACAAGTTCTGTAGGTGGCTCAGCTCAAAATTCATCTTCATCTGTCACAGCACCAACTGTATCAAAGACAAATATAGCAACCGTCATACCTCCTACAACAATTGTGTGTCTACCATCTGTGGTTTCTACACCAAATCTCATGAATCATCACACAAATCAATTGGCTGGTTGTGTCAGTGTTCCTTCAACAAATATTATGAACCCTGGTCTCTCAAAGACTGCTGCAGTAGCCAGTTCAAGTGCCGTGCCCTACTTGGCATTGAGTAGCAACACACCTATGCGAGCAGTTCCAACACAGTTACCAAAAAGCCAAGTTAAATTGAAGGCTGGCCGTGATTCTTCACAGGTAACATACCTTTCCTTCTTATTATTATGATAGTTTAAATATTTTTTATTACAATAAAAGAGTTTTCAATACAAATTTATTGGAAACTTGCTAAACTTCAGATCGCTTGCATAGAACTCGTGTATCTCCACTCTTTTAAAATGAAAACTTAAATAGACCCATGGACCCATTATTTATGGGCAGTGAATATTTATGATTCTCCATATTTAAGAGTGAAATGTTAATTTGGGTAAATTCAGGAGTGGGGTGCTTTTCTGATGAAGTTTCATAAAATGTCAACAATACAGGAGGATTGCCTTATGAAAATTCACTTGTATTGCTGAAGTACATTTCTTCGACTACTAATGTTGATTAAACTGGTGACAGTTAATGATGCAATTCATAATTTATCTTGTTTATGATGAAAATTACAAAAATTGTATGGTTTGGATCCATTTTCCAAGTCCAAATAATTGAAGAAAATGTTCTGGGTACGTGATGAACACGATATTGTAAGGATTTTGTACCAATATTTATGTACTGTACCTCCTAATAATTATAATAAAACTATAAATGTTTAGTGTAACAGTTTATAAGTAATAACAGCTTTTGATTGTTTTATATATATATGTAAGTGAGAATGCCCATACTTGGTAATTGGTATTTGTTATATTATCAAAAATTATTCTTTAACATATTAAATTGTGGATTTCTCAAAAGCATAGTGAAATAATTTTAATCGATTTTTGTAAAAATAAATAAATTTTGGTACACATACTTTTAAAAATAATATAAAACAGTTAGGGAGTGGTGAGAAATCCTTATGACAAAAGTGGAAGTAATTACAGTTAAAAAATATGCCCAAGTGCTAGCAAGGGTTGTATAAATTAAGTTTTTTAATTGTATATAAGGCATTGTTTCTGCTAAACAAGTGTTTCCATAGTGAAGTGGGAACCAGGCTAATTTGTAACTCCACTAAGGTACTGTGCTTATTTAATGTACCAGGAGAATTTGAATCTAACCCTCTGTGCACAGGTCAGGCTGATGATCCAAAAAATAGACCAGTTGATTTCACATGTTAATTACTTCATTTTCCGAGTTAATATAAATGAGCACATGGGCAATACTGGGAAACCAGTTATTAGGAAACTGTAAAAGAGAAGTATGAAGTTAAGAAAATGAAAGAAAACAGGGTGTTTTGTCTATGTATATGCCAGGACTGTATAAATATTGAGAGGTTAGACATGGGGCATTTAGGAGGTTTATTGTGAATCATTGGTCAAACTTGTTGAAGTTGTAGAAAGTTGTTTCAATGTTGAGAGGTGAGTTCCCAAAGTAAGATATAGGGCATTTAAGGGGTTTAATATGAATCACTGGGCAAACTTGTTGGAGTTATAGATCTGAGCATTAGCTGTTATTTGAACTTTTTTGCTTATTTAAAATTGGTCAAATGCACAGGAAGAGTGATCCCTAGGCTGAGACAAATTTGTCCATATCTTTAAGGGTTGCAAATAAGGGTGCATTGTCATTTTGTTTGTTTTTAAACAATATAAAATATGCTAACTTGTAATGTCAAACTTCAGAATTATTTTATTATTTTCATTCTGCCACTGAGTATGTTCTCAAAAAAGAAATTAATTCAATCAGCTAGCACTTTGTGTCAAATATGCACATACACACTTCTGTGAAGAGGAAAGAAATAGTTACAAAAAATGGCTATATCAAACAGTTTGAAATATTTATTTGTGTCAAAAATTTTTTAACTGTGAGGAGAATAAAGATTGTAGCACAAAACACATTTTCAAGATGTAAACAAAGCAACTTCATTATAATTTGGTTCGGCAACTCAATATTTTTCAGCTACTCAGAAAAAATAAAAATAATTATATTTACATCAAAAGCTTTCTCAAAATCACAGTTATGATAACTTAAATTATATCACCTGACCCAGTTGATGCCTGGCTGAGACTCAGAATTTATTTTCCTAATCTTCTGATAAAGGGGCCGGTGCTTCCAAATTTTTTTAAAAAACCACACACAACATTGTCCCTCCCAGTCTATATATATGCATCATAAAAAACATTGTCAGGTTAATTAAACCATTAATAATTCCAGGAAAGAGAGACAGAAAGCTAGTGATGTACCTGAAGTTCACAGATGGCAAGCACCATGTAGAGTTTCAGATTCTTGAATATTTGGATGCACTGTCCCCATCATCAGAAGGTTAGGGAAACATTTTGAGTGATAGTGTTGCCTCAAAATTGAACCATAGTGATAGCCACAACACCAACAACTTCAACCAGTGCTTCACACTGATCCCCCCCTCAAAGCCCTACCTCTCGATTTTTCAGAAGCTGAACTCCATCTATAGGAACTTTTATTTCAGCATGTCCTACAGTCCAGACAAAGCCCTGGACTCAATATCCTATAGATATTAACCTTCACCTTGCCCCCCCCCCCTTCCCTCCAGTACCTATAAGAGCAAGCATGAGCTGGAATGTGTGTATACTGGGTAAGTCTGTGTATGTTGTGTATAACTTGATGTGTGTATGTGGTTTATGCCTTGAGCGTGTGTGTTAATTTTTAAATACTGACACCTTTGAGGACGGATGTGTTTGAATGAGTGTGTGTCAAGATGGGGGTGTTAGTATGCATCTCCCCAACCCCCATCAACTCCTTGCCTCTTCCCAGACCCTCATTGAGAGAGAAAGTTGGTGACCTGGTGGGGTCAATTGTTTACGACCTAAGCTAGCAGTGCAGCAAATTTTGGCTTCTCAGTCGTCAGCTAGCCGATCTCTGGAAATGTCCTCCTAACTTTCTGATGAAGGGGGCGGTGCCTCCGAAAATTCAAGTACTCTAAACCTCACATGGTATCTACCATCTATGAACCTCAGGTAAGTCACCTACTTTCTATCTATTAATTGTTTTAATTAACATGACAATGTCATTCCCTGACTCATGTTTATATATATATATATATATAGTTTCATGCACCCAGATTCGAGTCCTGGCCACATCGAATTTTTTCAGTCTTTCTTCCTTCTTCCATTCCCTTCTACACTTGACATATGTATTTCCTTGTGCATGATTCTATGCCGTACATATGATTCAAAGAGCGAATTTCCTGCCTTTCTCCCAAATATTTCTATCTTTCTTTCTATCCAATTATCAAATGCATTACTTCGTCACTTATCCCATATATATATATATATATATATAAGAACAGGAAAGAGAGATAGAAAATAGGTGACTTATTGAGGTTCACCTTATAAGGTTTGGTGTTCTTTAAATTTTCGGAGGCGCCACCTTTCTCAGAAAGTTATGAAGACATTTCTAGTGACGGCCAGCCAACAATTGACATAACCTTTAATCGAAAGTAAATTTTAATTTTAAAAAACAATTTTGATAGTTTTGCTGAATATAAATGGCTACTTTATTGTCTTGAAATAAATTTACATTACAGCTCTCGTCAGGAGGGTCTGGAGGTGGACGCAGCTCAAGGGGCTCATCCAACAAGCCACCACCTGGTGCTGTGAACTTGGAGCGTAGTTACCAAATATGCCAAGCTGTTATTCAAAACAGTCCTAATAGGGACCAACTACGATGCCAGCTTAAGCCGCCTCCATCTCTGCTCGCCGCTAACTCAAGCGCAGCTAATGTAGGTGTTCCAAAGAAATCTGAAAACACTGGAGCAGGGCGAGCTGCTACACAATATGGTGTCGTAACATCCTCCAGGAACGGGAACAGCCACGTAAATAGCACTGCTAATAATAAGCCTTTCACGCCTCCTTTACCTGCTCCTCCAAACTTCCCTCTAATACCAGGTAACAATGGTGTAAACAGTGGAATGGGTGTGGCGAAGCCACTGTCCATTAACTCAGTGGGTAATCAAAGTAAAGTGAGCAGTTCCAGAGGTGGTACCTATCAACAAAGACAGCAATCGCCTCCAGTTGTTGTTCGACACGTTTTCACATCCTCTCAAGGGATACCTGTCACGATGGCAGTTTTACCCCATACACAGGCTCCTTCGCCTCACGAGGTAAGTGGGTATACTTTCTATTTATGTCGGTTCGTATGATTTTAAGTGTTAATGAAAGGTAATATGAATTTGATATAATATGTGATATATATTTGTTTTAAATTTTGTATAAGTTTAACCCAAATTATAATTGTAGTGTTGGATATAAATTGTAAATGTAAATAATTGTATTCTTCTGAAAACTTTAATAATATTATCATATTTATGGAAACAAAAGTTTCATTATTAAAGGACTTACATTGTATGATCAAAGCCAGTCTAATATTCTGACAATATTTTTTGTGAAAGTAATTAAAGACTTGCTATTTCATGCTGTTAAATGTGTTCTTTGTGTGAATAGTGATACAAAAGAAGAAACTGCTTCACATGTAATAATTTGTTTTATATGTAAGATTTTCAAAAAGTTTAGGTATATATTCCTGTGTTACCTATTGTATATCCTGTCTCTGCTTTTGTAATTATTAATAGAAGTTTATTTCTAGTATTTATTTGAATGTTATAATTAATTGTTTACATATATATTTAATAACGTAATGCATGGGATGTAATTTTCTTTTCTGAGTTAATTAACTATAATCAATGGCTTTGAATAAATATTTATTGAAAATAGAAATCGGTGTTGAGTGGTGCCTTGAAGTAGATATTAATAAAGTGTAAGTTTGTACCGAATCAAGAATTCAAGTATATGGTGAAATGCATTTTTATTTAAATAATCCAAATGTTAATAATGTTTTTGGTTTGTTGTGACCTGCTCATTCGAAGTGTAGTTTGAGAAAATAAATTGTACAATATCAACACATTTTTTGGGCGATTTAGGTCAACAATCATAATATGTTATTTAAATATATTTGGCTCTACATTAAAATATTACATGAACAAGATTCATTAGTTAGATACTTGTAAAAAATTTAAATCAAAATTCACTAAATATATTGCCACAATTTGAAACCTGCAGTGATAGCTGAACTGTATTGAGCTGGACTGCTGAAATGTAGACTCAGGTTCAAGTCCCACTCAGTGCAACCATTTTTATTTTATTTACTTTCTGTTTCGAGAATGTTCTATTTCTGGAATATTCCATGAATGTATAAATTGTACTGGATCCCGAATCGGGGTCAGTCTTTTGCAGTACAAACCTTTGTATGGCACTTCGTTGTTAAATAAACGTCTATAACCTCTAAGTGTGTTTGTTACTGTATCTCACGATCCTACTGAAACATTACAATATTCTTTAAAAATTAGTTCCTTTTAATTAATCCACTCAAGCTCTTGTGTAAAATTAGATTATACAGACAACTGTATACTAAATTAAATTATAAACTCAAATTACTCCACAATGTCTTTCATTTCAACTTCACTTCAACACACAAAGACTGTTTGTTGCTTTAGGTATTTGACTCAATAAAATATTATGAGTAATATGAACTAGATAAAGACTCGATGGTGAATCATCAAAAACTGTGGATAAATCAAAGTACACATATACCAACCAGATATTCTGGTATAAAATTAACAACCTTAATTTTTTATACCTTAAAACGCTACTTAAGCTTATCCTTTTTTGAGGCAGGCCAGCGTTCTCCATTATAAACCTTCTGAAGTGTGGTACTTAACCAATTGTAGTTGAAGCTGTTCTATTACATATTTATAGATGACTTTGGCACTAATATCCTAATGACACTAGAACTTAAATATATTTCTACTCAACTGCATTACCCTGTTGTATTAATAATAAATTAAGAATACAGGTCAGAGGCAGACAGGATCATACTCTACTTTCAACCAAACTCTCATCTTGCTGCTACGAAAAATTGGTAGGTGCCTGAGTTTGATCTTGCTACATCTTTGTTGGTCCCTTCCTATCTTTAAAAATACCTTGCCCAGATGATCCACAAAGCAATTAAACTAGATGCAGAGAATCTACTGTACATTATTTCTTCATTTCAAAACCAAAGAGGAAAGACAATCGTTTCAAGATATGGTTGTGTACTTTTAAACTTCAGATATTATGAGCGATACCAAGGTTGTATAATATGCAATTCTTGCTACTACTTAAAGTTAGACCTGATTGACTGTTGTGCCTAGTGTTGATATTTTGCATCTGACTCATGTTATTTTTAGCCTTCTTGTTTTTCTTCTAAAAATTAGATTATTAAAAAAATCATTTTTATATTTGTAATATTTCCTATTCTATAAAACTAGTGTGATAGTAGTCAATATACTTAGGATAATATTAATTATTTTTTTAATTTTATCTTTTGCATGTTGTTTTCATTATTTTGTTTCTAAAAATATGTTTAGTATTAATACTATGGGAAAATTTTGGCAGATCAAATCCACTTTCCTATATTCACAAAACTTGGATCACAAAAGCTGTGACAGTTCGAGAACATAATAAACAAATAAAAATATGGCCAAATAAGTCATCAAGTAAATTTAATTGGTTTGAATATGTTGTTTCATCTAACTCGGTGGACTTCTACATGTAAATATTCACAAAAATATAAAATAAATATTTCAAAAATAATATTTTTTTATAATTTTTGTGTATAGTTACCTGAAGTAGTCAACAAAAATATTAATTAAATTTATCTTCTGACTTACTTGGTCATATTTTTATTTATTTATAATGAAACTTAATGTCAGACAAAAGATGTTTGAGTTCCATATATCTTGCTTAGGATTTGGTGAATTTATGTCTCTATTTTAATGTCAAAATAAGTTAAGTAACCTTTAGCAATGATTAAATTTGTATTAACTATTTTAATAGCTGATGAGTAAAGTACACCTTTAATTTACAGGTTATTGAAAATCCTAATTCACAGATGGGACATGTGAGCCAATACATTCTTGTGCAGCGACCAGGTGATCCATCACAACCAGACACTGTTCAAGTAATGCTTAACAACAGAAAAGGAGCTCCACCAAGGGCATCTAGTGCCCCACCTTCAAACAACCAGGTGAGCGTGGCTGCCCAATCTGTGCCTGGAGTAGGCAGGGGCCGTCCTGCAAGTGTGGATGTTGAGCAACAAATGACTGACACGACTCAGAACACAGAATATGTTACGAACAATTATGGAGAGAATTTTATGGTTCAGTGTCCAAATCCAGGCATGCAAGCTATTTCACGTCGTGAGAGACTACCTGAGAATGGCAACCTTGCTTATGGTGATGTGGGATCAGACAGCATGGTCCAGAGCTATACAATTGTAGGCAGTGGTACTGAGAATATAGCCTATCCAGTGGTAGGTCAGCAACAGGTGTTGGTGCAAAGTGGAAGCAACAACCGACCACAGAACTCTAAACAAACTCATAATAATCATTTATCTGTGTCACGAAATGACACATCCCAGTGTGTTTGCAATTTGAAAGCAATGATCATGTGCAAAAAGTGTGGAGCATTCTGCCATGATGACTGTATAGGACCGTCCCGACTCTGTGTTACATGCTTGATACGGTGAGCTGCAACTCGTGTGCATATATCGTGTACTCTTTGTGGAAATCTTCAGAATGGTTCTTAGCTTCTGGTGCCCCACAGTGTAATAATCATTAGATTACAGTGTTTACTTTGTAGTTTTGTTATCAATGGATGGCTGTAAGGGAGTGGTGTAAATTTCAACAACTCTACAAGCCAAACATGCTGTTGACTGATTCTTTTGTACTTATTATTTGTGCAAAATGTTTTCAATACCTAATACACTTCTGTAGATATTACCCATATATGATTATCATTATTACTGTATAAATGTGTGAAAATATTTAGCTAAGAAACTTGTTTTATGTCTTCCACCCTCGTTACATATGTGTGTATATGACCTTGCCTCTTTGTAATATTTTTTTCTTATTTTATTTGATACAATATGGATCTACATCTTGGTAGTTTTAACATTTCTCCATGTAACTATTAAAGAAATTAACCAACTATGCTTAGAAAGGATAAAGTCAATCTTATTTTTGTTAAAAGTTTGTATGCATTTTTCAAAATGTTACTTACATTCTCTGTAAAATCTTCTGCTCTTGTATGTGCATGTGGTATTTCACTAACTTAAAAAACTTTTTAAAAATTAGGTTGAAGTTTGATTAGTTTTTGAAGAAAATGGGAATGTATGTGATAATTATATTGGTTGTAGTGATAAAGAAACCTTTTTTAATATTTACATGCATGAATTCAAAATTTTATGTTTGGCTTTTATATAAAACAACATAGTGAGAAATAATTATATACATACCCTGTGGGTAAACATATTTATTTGGACCCAGTGAATCATAGATATTTTTCTACCCTTAATTATTTATATACTTATGATTTGTTATTTAATTATTGAAGACAGTTATTTTATATGTTATTTAATTTTTCTTCAGAAAATTACTATTGAAAAATACACCTCTTCTTTTTAGACCCATGTCATAGTTATATATGTATAAATATATTTATTTGTACTGTGGCTAAAATATATTTATTCAAGGTTAGTATTTAATAATTTTTATATTTCAGTATAAGTGAATTGATTCAAAGAAGAAAAATATGCTTGTTAACTTTGTTTCCAAATATTAAAAGTACAATTCTTTTATAAGAGCTGTGTAACTCAGGTTCCTGGAGTGTGTCATGCTGTGTTATTCATCAATTTTCTAAATAAATGAAGCAAGATGTGCAATATCATTAATTACTTTGCAGTAAATTTCTATAGAAAGAAAACAAACAGACTTAATTCAGATTTTGTCTATATTTCCTGAATGTTTTAATTTGAAAATATTTATAACTGCAAGAAATAAATCATTAAAACTTTCATTACTATATATTATATACAATATGTTATTTCATTTCCTTGTGTTTTTTCTTTCTCTCATTTTCTTCAATGTATATAAAAATTTATCTCCTTATTAATCAGGTATAATTGGTGTAAATTAAAATTTAATTAATTAACATTTTTAATAATTTAGAATAATTTCCTGATATCAACAACATTAAGGATGAAATCAATAAAATTGATCAAATTGTAGTGAATTAATGTTAAACTTCTGCTAAGAACACGTAAATTTATTTCAAAGTTTGGTAATTTGAAATGGAAGCTAATTTTCTAAGACTTTTACCCTGTTAGCACATGACATAATTACATCTAGTTTCTTAGGCTTTAACGTTATTCTTCTCTAGAACTATCCTCAGAGTCTATTTTATAGAATTTATTAATGATTACTTCATAATTGAGGAAAAGCGTACATCATGCATGAATACATAAATTAATTCTGGGAACAAATGTATGATCTGTTGTAATACTGTTCTGTCTAGGTAGTGATTATTTAACATTATCAGCAATAGATTTTGAAGTTTTTGTTCATAATATTCAAAGTTGTCAAAATGTAGATTTTAAGTTGCTCTCATTTATATTGTTCATATATGTTGGTGTCAGGGTTTTTTTTTAAGGTGGGGGGGGGGGGGTCTCCACCACCTTTATCAGAAGGTTAGGAAAACATTTCCATTGACAGCCAGCCCCTTGAGCTATACAATTTTTAAAAGCATACATGAAGGTCTTATGTATGAACACTTAATTTTTCCTGTAATATATGCATGCTAAAGTGAAATTTGACAATTGTTTTAACAATCTGTCATTCAATTGATAAACTAATTTGTTATTTGGGTCATGATTCAGAATTTGAATGAAGTCCATAATCCATGCCTGTGTATATGTTGTCCTTTCATTATTTTTACTCTTCTGCTATTTGCTGCCAATAGAACTATACCCTTTACCTAAAGTTTTCCCTATTAAAATCCATTTTTAGCATATTTTGTTCATATAAAAATAGTTCTCTATATTCATTACATTTATCATCCATGAAACGTAAATACATATTGTTTTAACCTTCTGTCATTAGTAAATTAATGCTATTTGTTGTCTCTCTTTATTTGACATACAATTAGTAGAAATCTTCCACTCTTGATATGTGTACAATCCCCATACTCGTAATTTGAATTTGATTATGAACATAGATAATACTTTCATCCATCTGATCCCTTAAAATTTTATACTAGCTTCTGGTATGTCTTATTTTATGAGGCCATTCTCTGGGTATTAAATAAATGTTATGGAAAACAAATATGTTTCAATAATTTTTATTAGAATTAAATTTTGTTTATTGTTTCTCGTGGATGTTTTTGAACCATTAATTAATCCACACAAGAAAATTGATATGTAATAGCATAAATACCTAGATACTGTTAAATGAAAATGATTTAAACTCTTCATTGGCTCCAGGAAATGCTCAAATAACTTTCCATTATTGAACTCAAAGTATCAACATATTGTGCCCAAAAATATTGTCTTTGTCACAATTTTAAGAAAATACACATCAATTTTTCAAATTGATTTTGGTACAAATCTCCATGAATTAAAATAAGGTCGGGTTTATATTATAAGTCAAAGAGTAGAACGCTATTCTGTGACCATGAAGAATTTACCAGTTCAGGAAATGAGAACTGTGAATTGCAATTGTGAAATGTTACAATTTAAGCCCTTATCATACAAGGGCATCAGAAAAAGATTCTGATGTAACAAAGATATCGAACATTTTTTTCTTTAATTTTATTTTTCTACACAGTCTCCTTGTAAGTCTACATTTCACCCTCTCATCAAAATTCCCAGCGATTCCCCCTTTAACCTGTCCAAATTGTACTCGGCGTCTTTCTATGTAAAACAACTGGCGAAAAATCTGTCCTCCGTGCGCAACTTTTAGCTTAGGGCACAAAAAAAGTCACCTGGACGTAGGGAGTTAGGCCCGTTTCACACTAAGCCTATTATCCGACAGCAGGGTAAATGTGTGTTGGGACCATTGTTGTATCTCATATTTACTACTGATCTCCCAATCTCGCCACATGTTACAGTTGCTTTGCTATTGCGGACGATACGGCGATACTTTCAACCCACGTAGATCCTAATACAGTCGCAGAAACTTTAATAAAATAACAATGGTTTAATAAATGGCGAATTCATATAAATATATCCAAATCAATCAATGTAACATTTACAACTAGAAGAGGAAATTGCCCTGCTGTAACTTTAAATGGCAAGCCAATACCGTAAGGCTTTCACGTGAGGTCCCTACAATGCAGTCTTATGGTCAACAGCCGCTACCTGACAAGTCACGGGTCTTCACGTTATAACTGCCGAAAAATGATCGCTCGGACACTAATTTGTCTTAGAAGAAAAGTTGTTTAGAATTTGATTCTCTTTTCAATGAGAATGAGAAAAAATCACTATTTGTTTCAAATTTGTCAAATAAATTTTAATTTCATAATTAATTATTCGATTAAATTAAAAATGCATGTACCGGACTTTCTCAGTTGGGGCCTTTTATTATTATTTAATCGCGCGTACATCAGTACACGGACTTGAACCTCTTCATAAGTAGCGTATTTCTCTAAAACCACGCAAGTGTGTAAATATATATAATTGTAATATAAAACCATCTTCAATAGTACAATACAGTGTTATTCGTATAAACAGAACCTTTAAAAAAATTATATTATATGTTTACTGTGTGTGTAGTTTTAGACTGTGTGGCTGATCAAAACGGAAGCAATATTTGGAATTTCCGTAATGGTATTAGGTTTACTTTTCCTGGAAAGGAGGTATAATGAACGGCTCATAGGTACACAAAAATACTCTGCGGACCCTAAACACGAATACTCAATGATTGAAATTACTAATTTTTTTTATCAAATGGAGGAGTTATCGATTGAAAAAGTCAGAAAACATGTTAAATTATTTTAGTGTCGTGATCAACACATTTGCCAAACAGCCCGGGAGGAAATTGGAAATGATTTAAATTTAATAGTTAAATTGCAAGATATTTAATGTTGTTTCTAAGATAGATGTACGTTATTTGACGTACAGTGATGTAAGAGTGCGATGGCCGTGACGACGAGACGTGTCAGCAATGCAGTCACGCTAGGATTTTATACCTGGCAACTCACGTAACGTGACGGCAGTGTGTTCTACCTTAAAGCACCTCCAAACGTCAACAATTGGGTCTAAAATTCCAGAAACATTATTGGATCATGGGACGAAATTGACAAGGAAAGTAAAATATTGCTAATGTGGCTGTACGGGATACAACTTTGGAGAACAGCTTGTAGATCAAATATAGACATTATCAAGCGATTCCATCAAAAGTACTGCGATCCTTGGTAAACGCCCCATGGTTCGTTCCGAACGAGATCAGGTTATCCGAAAAGATTGAAGTATTTCAACCCTTACTGAAGCAATTCAAAACAATAGTGTGCGCTTCAGTAACAAATTAAAAGTACATCCAAACAAACTAGTGAAGCGACTGTCGGACTCAAGTGACGAGGACCTTCGGCTCAAGAAATACACACCTTTGGACTTCTATTCAGTAAAGTGAAGAAACAAATTCCGCAGTGCCAAACTTTTAAATTTTAACTTAACTTTGAAAGATTATCGATGGAATGTTTTTCACTGTGTTTGGTTCTGAAAGTCATATCTATTACTGAATGCCTCTTTCATGACAATCTGAAAGTTATAAATAAATAAAAAGGTTTATCAACAGCGATTAATCGGCGCCAAAACTACATTACCAGAGCGTTGGAAATATTTATTCCAACCCCTTTTTTTTGCCTAATGTAGACCTAAGCAAACGCGCGGACATCTTTCTCGTACCTAAATCTTAATATGTGGCAAACACTTTCTTTGTCTCCTATCCCTCTCGATGGTTGGTGAATTTGAACGTTGCTGTCTTTATCGTCCAGAACGATAACCGTCTTCCAAACTGCTACGGCCACATTAATATTCAGCTGCCATAAATTTCACAATGGTGCGGAGCCGCCGTATGCAGCGTCCAACTCGTCTTTGATTTGCATAGGCGTTTCCTTTCAAAAACAAATATTTGTAAACAGATCGATAGTCGACTTTTTCCATTTTCACAAAACACATCGACTTAAACGATTGTCAAATAACTACGCGTCCAAAATAGCAGAAGTTTTGGTGATTACCTTTCCATGGATTCGCAAACCCAATTCCCAGATTTTGTTGACGAGTGCTCCCATCTTCATGTTGAGGTCGAGATGTTTTCAAACCACATCGAGTACCACGAAGCAACCGGCGAACTAATGTGTGTTTCACTCACGTGCCCATCAAGAGAGTGAAGCAATGTTGTGAAATAATTAATTCTAGTATGAAAGCGGCATTGTTCCTGATTATTTCAACACTACATTCGAACTATTAGGACATTTGTTTTACTTTCAAGTAATGAAATAAACACCTGCCTGAATTCGAAAATTGCGATTTGAGTTCAAGAGTGCAATTGCTGCTTCAGCACGCCAAAGCGGTAGAGGTTATTGTTATCAATAATTTTGTCGAATTTACGATCTTACAAAATCAGTACACAAGCAATGGGATTTATTTTACCTACACATTCATGTGTAGGAATCATATCTCGGCTTACACGAAAATTGTCTGTAATCTAAACGCTTGCGTACTGTATTTATAAGTAGATATATGTAGCGACTTTCCTTAGAATTTACCGCCACAGGGAGATTATGGAGCGCAGGGAGACAAAGCGATATCGCTGCTTTGGTTGTCATTGTAACGACCGATAAAACAGTGTACATAGCAGCAGTTTAAATAAAACCAAATAATAATACCTTTTGTGTATTTCATATAGCTTACATGACAGATAGCATATTAAGTTACACTTAACAATGCAGGCCAGCTTGCGAGTTGCAATTGTTGAGGAACTGACGCAACTTGGGCCAACAATGTGGTCTGGCGAGAGGTAGAGTCGTCATGGGGTAGTGGAAGGAGCAGGTTGTGTCGGCGGGACGACGAGAGAATGACCACGCCCTGCAGATATAATTTTTTCTCATGCTCTGATTGGAATTAAAACTACTAAAAGCAATTTTTGGTATTTTTGGGAAAAATACCTGGCGCCCTAAAAGAATTATAAATCCTCGAATACGGAGGAACGACGTTTCCGCTACAATATATATATATATATATATATATATATATATATATATATATATATTGTGATAAAAAAAGGCGGATTTTGTGATGTTGTGGCGTTATGAGGCGCAGTTCGGCCAACAACAATGGCTAGTAGGCTGAAAGATGGTGATTCCCCGCGGGAATGTCCCTCCGAGCGTGTATAAAAAATGACGATGGTGAACCCCCGCGGGAAAACCCCGCCGAACGAGTGTAAAAAATGAGGGCGGGGAACCCCGAAATTTTGTGGAATAGGGGAATTCCCGTCGGAAGATTTAAAAGGGAAGCCGATGGGTGGCTTGCCCCCAGAAGGCAGGCGAGTGGAGGAGAGGACGGAGGTGGTCCGAGCAGAGCAGAAGTGAAACGAGTGGAGTAGAGAACAGACTTGGTCCGAGCAGATATCCAGAAGTGAGACGAGTGGAGGAAAGGACAGACTTGGTCCGAGCAGCCAGAAGCCAGATGAGAGGACGGACGTGGTCCGAGCTGTGAGAAGTCAGACGAATTGAGGAGAGGACGGACGAGAGCAGACGTGATCAAATCCTGCAAGACGCCAGAGAGACGCACAAACATTCGAGAGGTGGATGTTTGTTGCCCAGTAATTGTGGGTAAGCTATAAAAAAATTGTGAAACTTGCTCATTGCTCTGGATAAATAATATTTAATGATTTTTCTTTCTATTTTCAGCTACTGCATACTCCATCTCTTGAGAGACCCAAAATCCCCTGAGATTAAGCCCGTGTATTCACTTTAAATTAATAAATGAAAAATTTTAAAATAGATCATAATTTGTTCTGTTAATTAATAAATGTTTTATACCCAAAAAAGTATATTACAATATATGTAAAGTCACTACTAAACATTACAATTGCACAATTTTTTGACGTCTGCCAAATCTGAATTTAAAGTTGGGAGCTTTCCTGCAGGAGAAAATAATTTGCAGTCTTTCGCATTAGAAAGATTCCATACCTGTGATTGAAGGGGGCTCGGAAGGCCTTATCTTGCCAATCTTAAAATAGGTACCTACGTATTTCTCTCATATTGGAGAGAATTTTTCGCGGCTCATTTTTAACCTTTAGGATAATTTTCCAGTAATATGGTAAGGGAGGGTTTATTTGATATATCTATGGAGGTAATAAGGATATCAAAACCAAAATTTATCAGTGTTTTTTTTAATAATTAGTATCAAAACGATTGATAAACTTGCAATAAACAAGCCTAGCATTAGAACTATTTTAAGAGAAAATGTGATTTGCGTACTCTAGGCTTCCTATGAAGCTCACTGCATTTCTAAGCGTGTCACCAGCCTTGCGATACCTCACTGGATCAAGTGTGACACAAAATTATATCCTGGCCAATCGATGTATTCATCTTCATCAGTGGGTTTTTGAGAGCTACTTGTGTTCGGTTGTGTCAAATTTTAAAACCTTTCTGACCTTGGTTATTCTTTTATTGATGGCTTCTTCTGTCACCTTCTTTTGTGTATCGTCTAATGGCATTATCTGATACCCTTTAAGTAATTTGCCTTCGCTTTTCTCTTTTCCATTTATTCTTTTTCTTCTCATTCATTCTGAAACGGTGAAGAGGTTATTATTTCTGACTTCTTTTAAAGCCTTTCCCTTTTATCTTCCTTTTCCTTGACTTTAAGTAAAATGGAATGAATTCCGGCAACAATTTTCGTCGAACTTAAGCTTCCCGAGTTTAGAATGGTTGTTTCCTAGTTGTAAAAAAAATGATAACTGATGCATCCCTTGTGTCGTTTAAAGAATCGGCAAAAGTTTCATTAGACGGTTTCTTAAATTGAGCTGGAATATAATTTGTTGGTCCTTAGATCCATCTTAAATATGCTCTGTTCGGTTTTGAAGATGAGCTGTAACCTTATTTTGTGTTCGGTAAAACTAGTAGAGGTCAAATTGCTGTAAAATTCATTATTTGTGTAGTGAAAATAAGCATTAAGAATACAACCGTGGAATAAGACGAGATGAAATGGCCATTCAAGAACAGACGTTTGTATATGATATAGGTTTTTATAAAGTTATTTCATTAGATTACTCGTACTTTATATAAAAAAAACAATCAATTTAATGAGTCCTGCGCTATATTACAAATAAATTACTTAAAGGAGATTATTTTTCAATATCAAGGCTAATTACTTATTGGGGTAACCGCGACCGATAGAGATTTCGTTCTTTCTGGATAACAAACCTGTTTTATCTTCCTTGGTTAAACGGCGGCTTCCTCCTTCCTTGAACAATTCAGGCTGCTTGCGTAGTTCTTCCGCATTCGTCAGGCGGCTCCTTCCAGTGATGATTTCTGCCGTCGGTACCTGTTCTTCTTTCTAGGAATTCTGGTGCCTCGCTCCGTCTACCTTATTTTCAGATTGCCCCCAGATTAGATTGCAAACAAACTTCTCTCACTCTCAAGCTACGCCCGTGACCCCGATGTTCGCCTCTCTGGCGCCGGGAAAAACTACTTCTACCTGCTTGTCGCCAGTTAGAATGTTCTTGCTGGATTTTTAGATCTTTTAAAATTCTAAAAGTTTGAACAAAAATAGGTAGGGCTCCTACTGCGCTACTAGTTGTTTGTGATACAAAGAGTACGCACAGCTCACGTAGTTTTTTTTACAAAATCGTCATTTGGCGCCTGCACCATGCAGACACTAAAACCGAACTAGCCTAAACTTTCGTTGGCTCTGTGACCCATTAAGAGCCTTGGCCTACCAGGACGACTGCTGTCATCTTATATGACATTCCGTTTTTTAGTGATACGTGGTCAGCGTATCGACTCACCATCGAACTGGCCTAAAATTGTAGCTAAATAATTGTTTTTTGAAATCATATGTGGTACATAAAATTATAATTCATTGTTATGTGTCTTGAAATACTTAGGTTTTAAGCACTAATTATTATATTCAGAAGTAATAAAAGTATATTTTACTTGTTTAAATCCAAAATAAATAAACGTTAAATAGATGACTGCGTTACCATCCATGTTTTTAGGATAGATGATTTAAACGGCGACTAGATTCAATCATTAAACTCATCATTGTCTTAGGTTCAATTTCAGTAATTTCTATTGTGATATATTTCATTTATCTTTATCTAGAGTCACATAACCATTATGGTTCTAACGACTACAATGGAGGAACTCGTCTTCTAGAAAACTGTACTGGTTTCACAGTGAGGAAACACACACAACATCCATGTCACTGGCAGGATTTGAACCCGGGACCTCTGTGATGCAAGCAGCGACGTTGACCACAACATAGAATGTTCCATTTATTCGAATTTGTCTTCAGACGAGTTCACAGTAAAATAATCCAACTTTCAAGCACACTACCTGATTACACACGAATGAATTTATCATTCGTTCTTTACTTTCAAACTTTTCTACATTTCACAGAGTCCACGATCTTTAGATCAGAAAAGGATTTTTTGACTCTTGTGTGATCCAAGCGGACAGTGACAGTGGTCCAGCCATAATTTCCTCACAACGGCGAAGAAGGAACTGAAATGATGATGCTGTAACATGCTACAAATGAGAACAATTGTGCCATCTATAACCTTATCAGCGCAGAAAGTCGTACAGTCAGCATACAGACGAATTGATCAAAAGTGTATTTACTATTCAACTTGCCTTCATAAATGAGTTGTCTGAGAACGGGTGTACCCGATGGATGACAGCTTATGTACAACCAATCAATAATTAGGTTCGGTTTTTTGACGTTTGATTTATATATTAGGGCGGGTCTGCGAGAAGTGTTACCAATTAGGAAATATTTTTCAGGAAGGAGGATTCATATTGCATTTATACTTTATAGACATCAACTTACAGCACCACATTACACAAATAACAACAACCGCAATTTATGGTTAACTATGGATATTGGAAAATAACAAGAATTATTAATTGAAATTCAAATTTTATTCTATATGACTATATTTTAATTTCCATATCTTTTGTCATTTAATACTAAAGGCGTTGCCAGTAAATCCAGCCATCTCTACTACCATTGAGAACAATAGTGTGGTGCATAAGCAACAAGTAAGTAATTTTTTTCGCACTTTTGCGTAAAACAAAGAATTTGTTTGAGTTCCTTGGTGTTAGTTAACCCTCTGGATGGGGCTACTCCAGACTAGAACGTCCCGCTTGGAAATCATTGGCGGGACGAACATGTAACCAGTCAATTAATTTTCTTGTAATTACGTCAATCCAAATTCTAGTGCGATTCTTGTCTGAATAATGATCACCAGTGTTATGTGTAAGTATGAAACGCGGATATCAAGTGCCGGTTCCATAATTAGGTTATGTATGAAGTCTAAGTAACAGTAGACACTAAGTTAAAACGTAACGTTTATATTATCGATTCTTAATGTAAACTTAATTTTGTCAAATTCCTTTGAAAATTGGAAAGAAAATATAGATTTCGCTAATAAATGAAAGTATACGTTATGTCAACTGTGGGGCACATGATACCGTCATGGCTGAAGCCCGCACGTATTACGCGACGTTCGGAATAAACCACGCCCATCACTAAGAAATTAATTTAAAGATTTCATCATTCAAATCTTTTAATTTAGTGTAAGATTTTCCTTCATTCCGACTAGTCATGTGTATTTAATGTTTTTATTATTAAAATATTTACAGTTAACTCACCAGTTACACACCAATCACGTATGAGGTTGTTGGGTTTGACTCACCTCGGGGAAACGTTTTCGATAATATCAATTTTAATTCAGAGTATATGTTCACTTAATTTACTTCAGTGTTTACAGGAAAAAATTTACCTTAATTGATTATTGGTCAGTGAATATAATGAAACATAAGTGATAATTTAGGGATTTCAGAAAAAAAATAATTGGTAGATTAAGGTTTATGTGTGTGTGTGTCTTTAAAACTGAATTATCTTAAGTTGCGGTATTAATTTACTATAAATTTGTAGTTCCATAGATATATAAGAATACATTTACAATTTGTATAAATTGCTCTCAAGTTTGCAACCGGATTGAAGTATTTCTCAGTGATTTCTCGATAACTGGCACCGCCATCTTCAAAATAAAAAAATGCAATTATTTCTCGGCAAATATATTTTCATTGCTTGATTTCTCCTCCTAAATCTCGTAGTAATAGTTCTTTAACAATGTTTGCTTTACGTATTATGAATCTCGTGGATTTTAAAATGTTTTGTTAAAATAGACTTTGAATTGAATTTACATTAATTAGGCTTTCAATTATTTTATTTAACATACGTTAAAAACATACATTAAAACAATAATCGTTAGTCATAAATATCTCGGTTTAATAAATGAAATTGGTGTCTATAAGACGCTATAATTAAATTAAACACAATTACATTTAAATAGATAAAATTCAAAATACTTAAAAATATAACTGGCTATTAATTATATGCATATCTTTCAAACAAAAAGTTATATCGTGACAATATTTTATACTGTATATAAGCCGTAATTACAGTGTATTTCAGAATACCCATTACATACTTCTGGGGTAGTGCGGGGGATTTGGTAGATAATTTTGATAAGGAACACATGCTCGGAAATGTACCTTTTGATTACAAAGTAAGTTTGAAGGTTGAATCGATTTCAAATCTCCAGCTTCACGGTGAGCAAACCATTACGTTCAAAGTCGGCGTAAATTATCAACATCTGTGTAATCTTCAAACGTATATTTTACCACAGTGTACTGTCTCGTCATTTTCTGCTCAGTGGCTTACTGGCGACTGGAAACTGGTGTGAACGTCGACTCAGGAGAACTGATTGTAAACTACACACTATCTCAGCAGAAGCCCTCAGCCCATTTTGTTTGCGTACCGAGAAGCGGAAGATTTGAAATAGATTCGATCTTCAAACTTATTTCAGATTCAAATGGTACATTTCCTTATCATAATTTTATTCACTAAGTGCCATCTAGAAGTTCGCTCTAAGAATCTGTATCGGAATTCAGAAGCGCCATGTATATTGTAATAATAATGGAGGAGGGGGGAGGTTAGGGGTTTATTTTCTTATTAATTAATTATTATTGAAAATTGAGTTCACAGTTGGCTGACAATTTAATTTATAAGTATTAAGGGATAAATTCATGAAGGGTTCGAATGAGAGAAGAAAAGATTTAATTTATTATTTTAAATATAATAACAATAAAATTTAAAACAAGAGAACTGAATTAAATGATAAACAAATGAAAAAAAGTAGCAATAATAAATTTATATTGAGATTCATTCAAATCAGGGTTACCTGAGGGGTGAACGAAAAGGAAGCAACGAAATTCATGGCAAATAGGTCTGATGTCGATTCTCGCTGGTTGCATCCGGGTTGATCTCGCTGTATAGCTGACGTATTGGGCCAAAATAGCGGAGACACCAATAAGATGTCATGAATCTCCAGCGGACTCAAGACCGATTCTCAATTTTATGCTCTCTCCAGCAGCTCGCAATTTTCTGTTCTCTCGCCGGCGGTTCACCATTTTCTGTCTCTCCGCCTCAAAATCTGTCTCCACGTTGCAGATGCTCAAAAATTCTGCCCCTCATTTCCAGTAGCTAATCGACTGCAATTTCCAATAGAATCCATTGGCTAATATTTGTACAATTCCAGCCAACAAGAAAAATTTTTTAGTCGCAGATGTGGACGGGTGCCGTTGGACATGTTTTGTATTAGTTACGGATAGTGGCCGATTCCTAATGACAAAAGCACGTCCTTCTAGAATTTGGGTCGGATGCCATTCTTTGTTCGTAAAAGCCCCTCCCATAAATCTGAAGAAAGGCACATTTCCATTTCCCGAAGGAGGGAGAAAGTGCTGCTACGCACACTCAAAAATTGCGTCGCAGACAACTCGCGTATTTTTACTGTATTACAATATTACGCTACTTAGGGTATTTGGGTTACAAAAATTCGATATAGTATATAACGACGCGTCGTAACTACAAAGTCTGACGGAAAGTGAATCTTTTATACCTTCGTTGACTAAATAAGTAATTTTCCTTATATTTTTTCGGTGCCGTCCTATAGCTTGTACCTCAAGTTCAAAACTTTTGAATTAATCTTTGATGTTTTTAGCAAGCACAGACTGCTTCACACTTTTTCTGTGAATAAGTGTGACAACTGCCAGAAAGTCACGTAAGATGAATTTTGAGTAGTTGTCTATGGGTATTTCATTGGGTATCAAAGAAAAGTAAAATAGGCAGAGATGAGAGGATGTAAACAAAAACAATAAAGAAAAGGAATTGTTTGGTAGAAAATAATGGTCACCTGCAAAAAATAGACGAAAAACGATCAGAGAAGGATGGTATAAAAACATATGAATGTAGACATATACATTAGCTCTATAAAACATAATTGTCCGTTCTCTAATGGAGTTTTCATGTTTTAATGCACAAAGTATTACCATTAAGGCTATCTCTATTTAAAAAATAAAAATAGTACGGTTTGCATTATTAAATTACCAATTTCACATTTGCGTCACGTAACACTATTCCAACTAACGAAACAAACTTGTATATCAGCTTTGGATTTATAAATGCATCCATATTTAATTTGTACAGATATGTTGTTTCATAATGAACTAGAAGTAACTTTGCTTGTGGTGTGATGTGAAGTTTTTGCCAGCAGTGCTGCTTCATCTAGTCTTGGAGTTCCTGTGCAGCGACTGTTCCGCGAGCTACAGCGCCACCATCGTGAGGTCCTGCGACGGCCAGGTGAGAGGCGTCCAGCTGACCACATGGAAGAACCGCTCGTTCTCGGCCTACCGGGGGATACCATACGCCATGCCTCCGGTGGGGGCGCGACGCTTCCGCAGCCCTCTGCCCCCGGACCCGTGGACCACGGTGCGTGAGGCAGACAAGGACGGCCCCCAGTGTCCGCAGATGGAACGTGGACAGGTCGTCGGCAACGAAGACTGTCTCTACCTCAACGTCTACACACACGTGAGAAAAACTAAATAAGTATTTACGACAGTCAAAATCAGGCATTACAACCCGTTCATCACTAGGTTTGCACGATAACTCGATCTGAACCGGTGAAAGGATATTATAATGAAAAACTAAAACTTTGCTATTGCAAAATTTAAGTGCCATTTAACGTCGAATGAGTACTTAGAATTTTAAAGTCAGTTCACAGTCGTTCGATGGACGCGAGAATATCTCAATGACGGGCAACGAGTAGTAATGTTGACATCAGGTGTTCCTTGTATATATAAACGACCTACCAATTCGACATTGTTTGCCGACGATTGCATCAAATATATAATGCTTAAAACGGTAGGCAACGACAAAAGTTGAAAAGAACCTAGACAAGATGAATGAATAAGCAAAATTAAACAGGGTGCAAATTAACTGTGACAAAAGCAGGGTAATGAACTTTTGTAGAAAACGAACGCATTTCACACAACTTGAACCAAGATATCATACAATAAGAAAATACATGCAAATATTTAAAGATCCGTTTTTGCAGCGATTTGGGATGGGAGAACCGTATCAACTATGTGTCAAGTAAATCGAGCATTTATGCTAAATGTAATGAATACTTTTATTTGAGGGCTGTGATGAATTCATTTACTTAATTTATAATATAACTATAATATGATGGGGTTTTATTATTGAAAAGAAAAGACTAATTTAACTTCAAAATTCTGAATTTAATATAAATAAAATACTTCAGCAATAGCACAGATGGTATTCACGATTTATCAAAGAAAATATTACTAAAACAATAAATTAGCATTGGGACTTTAAAATCAGGGTACTCTGCGGGGTTAATTGCGAAGCAATTTAGATTTCTAATGGCAATAGCTCTTGCAAATGTGAACTCTTTCTAATTCATCCCGGTCTGCGTCGATGATGGCTGCATTGGCGGATGACATCTATTCATCACCGTCCGGGCTGATCTCGTGGACAAATCTGGCGGAGACTCCCTTATCTCCTTCCGGCGGTTAACAGTTTAGTTTTTGGTGAGCATTAGACTGCCTCTCTCCTTCTCTCAGCGGCTAACAGAAGGGTCATCCTTTTGCCCTAAGGAATGCGAGTGCCACCCACACAACCAGGAAAACAGATGCACAAATTTAAAGTTTCACTTCGCGTATTTAATACATTACATAATATAAGGTCAATACAACTTGCGAGATGCATACTCATCATTGATCCTTCCCATTATTTCCTTATATTCATACTTATATTAGCCGTAAGTAAATTCCTCTTCTTTGCGAAAGCCTTCCTTGCCTGTGTTATCCTATGATTCTACATTCCCTAGTTATTACGCTTCCCAAAGTAACAGAATTCTTAACTTCCTTCAAAACGTCCTTACCCAATCTAAAGCCTTTGTTATTCCACTGTTTTCCATACTCCACTCCATTACCTTGGTTTTCCTTCTATTAATCCTCATGTTGTACTCTTCCTCCAGGCCTCAGCTCTTCTGACTGCTCTAATACCACAATATTTTTACCTTGAGTTTTTATTTCATTTCAATATTTATTTTTAAATTTCTTCATCGCCTGTTCTACATATGAATTAAAAATCATGGACTATAGACTGCATCCTTGTCTTACTCCTTTCTGGATTTTTTTCCCCACCCTTCAATTCTAATTTTTGCTGACTGCCATCTGTAGAGGTTATGGAAAACGGTTCTTTCTCTATATTTTATTCCTGTTATCTTCAACATCCTTAATATTTTGTTCCAGTTTACAGTATCAAAGGTTTTTTCTAAATCTACAAATGCTATGAACGTGAGCATGCTTTTTCTCATCCTGTCTTCTTAAATTAGTTAATTAATTATATGTATTTACAATACGACTCTTACCAATTTTAACAAAACTCAGTATGACACCGTTTTTCAACATGCGCTGAACGAAAATGCTTATAGAAAGGAAAATTAATATCAACAAGAACATTCCTGATTAAGCTTGAATTTAAAATTTTCGATTAGTGTCATACGCCCAGCATTACAAGAAACACGTGCGTGTCAACTCTACATAGTTCGCGTGTTAAGTGGCATTCTAATAAAAATCTCATTAATAAAATTTAATATTTAACTTTTGTAAATTATAACAGAATATCCGAAAAAATCGATAATTTAGGGAGTTTTATGTCCTCACTCAGTCTTGTGTGGATGCAGAGTTAACTCCGGAGGGAACCGTTCAAAACGAACGACTCACCTCGGTGAGCAGCTGAGCGAATGATGCAGAAATGAGACTTAGTCGTAACCACGCCACACAACAGTAGTGATTTGATGAATTAACAGACTTCCTAGACATCGTTGAGCATGAGAAACAATATTCTTCACGTTAGCGGTTTTACACGCTTCAAGAATGGATACTGTGTGATTTCACTATAGATTAACTGATGCCTCTTCAACTTCCCTTTACCTACCCCAAGTGGCTATCTCCCCCTCCCCTCTCTACTCTCACCACTAGCTGGCTAAAATAACAATGTGATAAGCGCTGCGACAACATACATAACGAAAACGACCTCAGATAATGTGTTTCCAGAAGAAAGTTTAGGTGATAGCGAACAATGGTTTTCACCATTGTCATCTGAGCCCTGAACTACATAAGAATCACATATTTTTGTTTTGCGGCAAATTTCATTGTCGCGCTGTTATTGGCAGTGGGTGAAGTAATTGAAAAGGTTTACATTAAGGGTGTAATGCATTGTATTACATTTTCCGCTTTTTCCTTATCTCTGTTGGATGATGTCCGCTCCTTCCTCCAGTCGGTGTCGAGTCTCCAGTCCTCAGGTAAATTCACCTGGGAAATGAACAACTTTGCTCAACCAAATCAGAGTGCTCAGAGTGAATTCGAGTAATAGAGACCCGATTCTCCTCGCTTGGGCATCCAGACCAGGACCAACGTAAAAATCTTCAAAGCGATCTCCTAGAAAAGTCATAATACAGAACTCGGGCTTCACTCTGCTTAATATTCAAAATTACGCCTTTATAAAACTTGTCCCCACACCAGTACATTTATTTCCCCGGTTGCGGAGCAAATTCTTTCCCAATCTTGACTTCCACGTAATACAAGACAAAGTATTCACCCCACTAACCACCGCAAATTGGAATAATAGGTTAATTTTTTGCTTTCACGTTGTTGACGAATTGCACCACCTACATGTCCAGGTGCCAAAGTATCTGAAATTTATTGATCTGCCAGAAGAACCTCTTACATTGCCCTCAAGTTTGTTCCTTATGCACTGCTCAATTCCATGCAAATCTGTATTTTATCGACACCAAAGAATGCTTGGTTTTTCGGCGCCTAACATCTTCACCAGATCAACCACCAAGGAAAGTCGCTTGAGTTTATTTCCAAATAAATATTTCTTCTATCTTCAAGATAAAATAAATTAAAAGGAAACTACCCTTTACAATATTTATTTAGGCATGTATTTGAATAGCATACAGCGTGTGTCATCCAATGAAACACTGGATAATTAAATGACACCTCCGATGATTTTGATAGTTATTGAGGCCATAGGAAATGGCTCTCTAGTGAATTGCGATACTCGCCATCGTAATTCACACTGTGCAAGTAATGAAAAATATGTGATGTGAAAAATGCGTTACACTTATGATCCTAAATCTGTAGGACAATTTCAATTCTAAACACTGAATAACTGACCACGGAAAATATTTCAACAAACCTACCGTTTTCGAGTAAGAGGTCTTTGGAGGTGCATAATAATTTGTGATATCGATGAATAATCACATACATTTTTATTCAAATTTATTTAGGATATTTTAGAACGTTGTAATTCCATCCATGATATACTTGGTAATGCGAAATTATAGTCACTAGATTTACTCAAATTAGTCATACAAAGTGCGTAGGCAAAAGCACTTCCTTCGAGATAATAAACCAAACACCACCTGGCGATATAGTTCAACTGTTCTATGAAATTCCCGAAACCATTCCGAGTTGATTTAATAACCATTCTTGTTTTATAATTATTTTCAGTTTAAAATCATCGTTAATGGATTGTTAATATGTTTAAAAGTATATAATAAATATAATATAATAAATGTAATAGCCAGTCAGTAAAGGCTTATTTATTAACAATGTAATTAATACAATATACAAACTAGATTTCGTTCTTAATTTGGGGTTTCATTAGGTAAGCAATAAAAAGATTAGGTCTTAATTAATATTATAATATATTTCTTTAAAAATCATGAATATTCTGACTATAATTCGTAGAAAACATTTTAATGTGTATTGAAAAAATATTGTTACATTAACAGGGTTAACTATTTATGGAGCTGATTACAATCAATAATATTCACGTTTTTTATAATTATTTTATTAAAATTCCAAAATATCATACATTTTTTTCTGTTTGTTACTGTCATAAATTCAAGCATGATTCAATTCCTCCGTCAGCACACACCTCATATAAGTGAAAAATTATCTTTTCTTCGGTTTGTGAGCTTTTTATTGACTAAATGACTGCAATCAGCCTGGAGCAAGCAAGTTTCCGGTACTGGTGTGGTTTCACCGAGGAAGCTTCTGCTATGGCGAGAAGGGACCTTGCATCCTGGGTCCGCACTACCTTATGGAAAACGACATGGTTCTGGTCGTACCGTCGTACCGCATAGGAGCTTTGGGTTTCCTCAGCACCGGCGACGGAGTTATGTCCGGTAATTACGGACTCAAGGACCAGGTCGAAGTTCTCAGGTAACACGAAATTATCCATTCCATTGTAACCTTATTTTTCTCTGAATATGTTTATAATGATAAATACAAGCACAACGAATCTTATTACAAAATTTACCGTAGCGCACCCTTAAAGAAATAAACAACTACTATGATTTGTGGTTCTCCAAGTTACAGTAAGGTATTCGTATTAATAAATAAACAGGAAATTATTATATCATGATCGGTTAAAAAAGGATTACTTCTTAAGAGAATTGAAAATTAGCTAGGAAAGACCAAACCGATATTGGCCATGATGTATGAACCTGGCATGAATCGATGAATATTTATTTTGCAAATGAGGTTTCAACTATCACAAGTAGGATGGAGTTTATTTAATACTAAATGCAATATATTTAACATTTAAGTGATTCAATGCTCATATTACTGAATGTTGAAATTCTGCGTGTAACCGGAAACGACTCAAAAGCTCGTACTATACTTATTACTCCAATAAATATTTCCTAACTTCTTTTAAGTTTAATTTTATAAGCATGGTTCCATTTAGATTCTGTAAGCTACTTCTGATTTCATCCCACGTTTTAAACCTAAAATCATTCAAGATTTTGTACTGCGTCGATCAGTCTCCCTTTCTTATATAATTTTATTCACATTGTTTCAGAGACTTTTTTGTTATTGTACCCCAGGTTAATATTTACACCTTTCAGTGCTCTTTTTTTGGGTTAACAGGATATATGAGGGTGATACTGAAAGAGGCAACTCCCCTTTAATAGCATAGGAAGGGAATTGAAAAGGGGGGATGCGGAAGGTAGAGCAAGGTAGCCAAGGGTTAACTAGGGCCCCCGGGCTATAGTTTAAGGATTCTACCCGGTGTTTCACCTAAAGAGATGCAGGGAAAACCCTAGAAAACCTGCATCATGAAGGTTGAACATTGGGTACTATTCTCACGCCCTTCCAAATGACGGGAGACGAGTTTGTTATGGGTCACAGCATTCTCTTCTCCGTGTCTCCACCAGTTTTAGGAGTCAGTTAGCCGACTGATCCAATGGGATCAGCGGACAACGTTTCCCTTATGCCCAAGGTCTTCGACCCCAGTACATAAACCTTCGAACATAGCTTTGAGTTCATTTTTCTACGTGGAATTTGAGGTACGCGTCCCAGCGCGCGCAACCATATTCGAAAATGGGACTCGGCGGTGACTTTGTAAACTCTTTATATCAATACTCGTTTGACAAAAAATATATATATTGTGGCGTGTATTATCGCCCAAAAGTTAATTTTTATAAAAATGTATCGCAAAGCCAAGACAGCGTGTGCTGGGATGGACGCTTTCTTTTTTGTCGCCTTGTGGCGGACAATAGAGACGTGATGATGAAAGGGTAGCGGGCAAGTTATGAGGGTGACAGGTGGTGGAGACCAGAGTGGACCTCAAGCCTGACAGGCAGCTAAGGAGCCCTGCAAAAATAAACATGTGAACCCCGAAAGCTTGGGGAAAAGCGAAATAATATCCTTAGAGGGAGATGGCGGCGAAACGTTAGCTAGAGGTCGTCGCAAAAGGCTTGCGTTGCTGCCTCGCAACTCAGGGGTCGCGGGTTCGAATCCTGGCAAGGGCTTGGATGTTTGTCTCGTCATGGTCGCGAGGACCGGGATTGAGGCTGATGGGGAATTGATACACTGACCACGTATCATCACAAATTCGGAATGTGTCACGCCAGATGACAGTCCGCAGCCGTCTCAGTAAGCCTAGCCCCTCAAGAGGGCTGTTGAGCCATTGGAAGAAGAACAAGAGTTGCTTACTTTTCCATAGTGTAATATTTGATCATTTTGCGAACCATCCATGTAAGACCAAGCGGTATTGACGCAGTAATATCATTTTTTTGTCCACATGCATGAAATAAAGGTACTAATGCGATTTTTAAATTTAGATATGTTTTATTTATTTATCGAAAAGTTGTTCAATTTTTTAAATCAGTGAATAATTGCATCATCACGTTTCTTGATAATTTTTACCAAACTGTTTAGATCCTCTTTATTCACGTTGGCAAACGTATTCTTAAAGGTGCAGCCGATATTTAAAATTGACACATAATTTTAATTGTGGTGGTATTTTTAGAAACAAATTGTTGTCGACTGTTCAAGAAAGTATATTTTGTGAATCGTTGAAGATCCCCCCGTTTTAGAGGACAGTTTGATACCGATGAGGAAGTAATTAGAACCAATCGCTTACAACACCAACTAGACGGCAATATTTTCAAGAAAAAAAAGGCTTCCAGCATTTTAATAAGTTTATTTTTAGCCTGAAAGGCTGATATAGTATTTTTAACAACCTCGACTGAACAATTTGGCACAAATACAATTAAAAAATAATGCCAAATCGTTTATTTAACATGAATAACAAAAGAAAATTTGACTACTTAATGGTAAGCGATACTGTTTGTAGTCTTCGTCTTACAACATTAAGAACTGTAGATTTGTGGCGGAATTCGTTTCAAAAAGAAAATAATGTAATTTGAGTTAGGTAAAGGAGAAGTAAACGATTGATTTTAATAAAAATAATCAATTTTTCTGTTGTTCTGTTGTTCCAGGTGGGTGCAGCGCAACATTGCATCATTCGGTGGTGACCCTGAGGCAGTTACTATTGGAGGGAGCGGAGCGGGGGCCGTGGCCGCTATTTTGCATCTCATGTCGCCACTGTCCAAAGGGCTCTTTCATGGGATCATTTCTTTCGGCGGTTCACCCCTCAATTTCTGGGCTTTGAACCGTAATCCAAAGGAGCAGATCATCCGTATTGCCGAGAAATTGAAGTGTGCCACCGATAGTTCATTTGTAAGATATCAATTTCAATTAAGCGTCCTGCAAATTAGTACATGTAACAAATTGTTTATTGTGATATTTCTTACAGGCCATCCGAACCTGCCTGGTCGAAGTACCCGCAGCAGACCTGGCAGCTTTATGCGAAGATTGCACTCAGTCCGCGTTGCCCATCAACACACCGTTTTCTCCCATAATCGAAAACGTGCCTACATCATGTGCACCACCGTTCCTCAACGAGGATCCAATCACTCTTCTCAAAGAAGGAGCATTTGATGTATCGGTGCCTCTGCTCATGGGAGTCACGTCGGACGAAGGTCTGCCTCTAGCACAGATGGTCTTCGATGATCAGGATCTGAAGGAGAAACTGGATTGTGATTGTCAAGGCTTGTTGGCTACATTGTTGGACAACCCTCCCTTCTCGGATGAGCAGTTTCAATCTATACGAGACTGCTACGTTTGCCCAGAAGGTACGCCAAAACTGGAGGAATTTTCCGACTTGATATCTGACATGAGGTACTTTTATCCCGTGTTCATGACTGCGTCTGAGATAGTTCGTCACGGTAAGCCCCGTTTATTCTTCATGGTATTTGCTTACCAAGGTAGGGTGAGCGACGCCACTACGCACTGTTTTCCGCGCTCGAAGAACAATGCTTCCCACGCCGACGACATAATCTATCTCTTTAAAAATCGTTTGACATCGTTTCCTGGACAAATGTTGGAGAGTGAAGTTCTTACTATCGAGAGAATGACCTCAATAGTCTACAATTTTGTAAAAACTAGAAATCTGCGTGAGTCCAACTGCGATGCAGCAGACACCACCTGCCAGGCGCTCAGGCCCAGGACTTGGACGCCAGCAGACAAATGCTGCTTTCGGTACTTATTACTGGCTGATGATGTCATTTTAGTCACGGAAGAACCTTATCTTGAAAGGGTTCTTTGTTTAAATAAAGTGATGGCAGCAGCTGAACAAGCGACAAAAAAACCGTGTTCCCAGGAAGTTTCCCAATGCGTATCCGATGAAGATGATAACGCTCCTCCATGTAAACTGTCTGAAGAGTTAAGCGAAAGTACACCATCAGAAGAAGATCAATTACCGCCATCAGGAAATAGTGAGCCATCGACTCAACCGTGTAATGAAGATTCTCAAACTCCCTGCACACCTGTAGCCGAAAATACGGAAGATCAAGAGCCGCAGGCGAGTGCCGCGGAAAGTAAACCATGCCAAAATCGTCGTAATGAAAACGCACCATCCTGTCCGCTTTCTAAGAAAAAAACCGAAAAATCAGATTCTGGTGGATGTCGAATGCGGAAGCCACCAGAACAAGCTGCTGATTGATACAGCAATATCTGGCGTCGGGTTGTAATTGAATTTCTTGTAATTTTTTAAGTAGGCGTGTTTCCACCAGTCAAGTAAATAATATGTGCTTCTTGTCATTACAATAAATTATTGGTCATATTTATAAAGTTCTAGTGGATTTATTGTAGACTAATATTTAGTGTTTCTCCGTATATAATTTATTTGGACAGTAAACAATACATTGCTGACGATTCCTCCATAATATTGATATTGTTAATACATAATCAACCAATAAAACTTTATCATTTTAATATATTTTAATTGTAACATTATTGATTTACTGTTTTAGTTCAACACCAATAATTTTGAGTTACATTTGAAATGTGTTCAATGTACACAACTTTGGTATATTTTTTTAAAACTAACTATCCACATTCTTTTTAAAAATTAAATTTGTTAAAGCTATATCTGCTTATCAGATGCATTCTTTATTACATGTTCATTTGTATGCATCTCAATGTACTTGACTTTGTCGTCCGTTCTCGGCATGACATCGAGTCGCCATGGACAATGCATCAGAAATATTTTTTAAGTGACTAATATTTGGAAACGTAATACACTCGATAATTAAAAAAAAAGTCGGAAAACTGTGTTGTAAAAACAGGAGAGTCCTCTTAAGGAAGGGGGATGGGGTTGTTTTTCTGTTATGCATAGAGGCTACCGCATCAGGCGGTAAAACATTAACTTAAACTGTTCAATAATCTATACCAATAAATAAAATTGACGTGTCTATCTATCTGTCTGTCTGTCCGTATGTTTGCCTCGAATTTACTCTGAAACGGTACAACAGATTTCAATTAAAGTTTGAGGGTTTAAAAAAAAGATATTTTTACTGCGAGTAAGTCCTATTACGCGTCCCTATATCGTTCGTATCTATTATTGCAGTAGAATGAAAAAAATGAACTAATTTAGATCGTCAGGAAAATTTTAAAATTTAGTAATTGCTAATATGAAAATAAAAAGGAAACTATCAAGTTTTACATTATGACATTTAATATGCGTAAGTAAAAATTTAACCATTAAGTGTGGGAAATTTTTTATTCTGTCAGAATACTGAAAATATATTTATTCCTGCTGTTGTCCCGGCCGTATTTTGGATTCTCTCGAGATACTGGGAGTGTATTTGAGGTTCATATTGTAACGTTTTCGAGGTCGGTTTAGTTATGTGTTGACCAAGAATTAAATAATGTACCAAGATAATATAAATAAATACCAGGGCAACGCCGGGTTCCCAGATAGTTAAAATAATTTTTTATTGACATGTTGTTTCGATACTGAAGCATACAAATTATTGTGTATATTTAAACTGTAGTAGAAATTTTTATCTTACGCAAAGGGTCGGAATAATGACATATTTGTGACCAAACTGACGAAGATTAATCAAAAAATGAAAGAATAGAATTTTTTTTAATCTTTACCTTGGCAATTCCTAGCCTCGTTACTAGGTGCAGGCCAAGTAAATTATTTTGTCAACCTCACTCTCAAGGAAAAGGTGGATAAGATTGGTCTGTACAAATTTCCATTCAGTCTTTTGGACACAGGTAGAAAATTAAAGTTCCGTGGCTAGAATTTTGATTCAGAGATTTTGGTTTCGATAGTTGTTTCCTATGAGGAACTATCCACCCGAGAGATTTCCGTATCGATGCAGACGTTGCAGCATCAATCGGTTTGCGGGAAATTGTACAATCCATAAAAAAACGAGCCGGAATATGGATTACAATGGAGGCTGGTAACGTACATTAAATTCAGGACATATGACTGCTGAAGTATAGATAAAGCTCATTTAGCCACATTAAGTTTATTCATAAGTTGGGTGCCCTTGTTATCCGCAAGCTAAGATTTTTCCCGATTACAAAATAAAAGTTAAATTGATATCCACACAGTGGTATTGTTATAGTCATCAACGTGGCCATATAAGGAGCAGGTCAGTTTTAACTAAAATCGTTTGTTTCCGACCGCTATCAACGACTACAGAAATGGAAAGAACATGAAAAACTGCAATGGTCTTCGTAATACATATATATATATATATATATATATATATATATATATATATATACTAATGTACGAGAAATAATATCGGTACATATTAGTCAGCCACTTACTAAACGTATCTAATTTTTTAGTTAACTCAAAATAGGGGGGTAGCTACACCAGTTTCCTGACCACATTATTGTACAAAATTTTAATATAAAAATGCATTTATTGTAAAAAAATACTTTTGCTGTGATTTTCAGATTTAGGACGCAGTAAATGTAAAATGCAACAACTTAGTAATAAGTTTATCACGTATTTTCCGGTGAGAGAATTAATAGTGGCTTATTAAAAATTGGTCTTAAGATAACAAGAACTAAAGTGATTTTAGTTTTTCTGCGCGTTGATGTCACACGGAGACTGTTTCGTCCACCCTAAGAACTCGTAGAAAGGACGGAGAAGTATATCAACCTCCACAGCCGCGAAGACGCCGTCTGCATCGATCGCTAAGTACCAGTTACGAGGCCCAAAATGAATCTGCTTCCGCAGGCTTTTCAACCACGCTCACAACAATATCGCCTCCTAGTACACTTTCGTCAACGCCACTTAACCCTTACCAACCACCGAGGATAGTCCTTCCCAACCATAATCCAAGAGTCTAACGCAAATTCGATCGTTTCCTTAAAATAACGCGTCAATATAATTTGAAAAGACCTTAACGCTTGTATCTTTTGATTGATACAGCATGGAAAGAGTAAAAATAGTAGTGATTGACGTTTTATTATGATGTTGGGATTAACAAAGCGGTGACCAACCACCAATTTTTTTAGTCTGCTGCAATTCTTTGTGAGGTTCGCGCGGAAATAGTTATTTTTATTTAAACGAAACAACAAGTGCAGAATTTATGATCGCTTCAGGGTAAACCTTTTAACTCGCAGCTTGTTTTGAATAGGTCCCGCTATCATACGTTTCGGAGCCAATAAATATGAGCAATTACTAAATATTAAAATTTACATGACGCGACAAATAAAACCAATTTACGTATATATCGTATCGACGATCCAAAGAAGTTTATCATTTCTCATGGAGTTATTTCTCTACCAACAATAGGCTAATTACGGGGCGAATCATAATGCAACAATGGATGGAGTGAGAATATTCCCCCAACCCCCCCCCCTCTCTCTCTCTCTCTCTCTCTCTCTCTTATGCTGCCTAACTTACGGAATAACACAGGAAGTGGATTAATGGTATAGGATCGCAGAATAGGACTTATAGCTCTTAGTTCTTTTTCACGCGCCTTTTACGGGACAACACAAAGGATTTGTAAATATTTACATTAATATCTTCTGAACTCTGCAAGATATGGAAATGAAACATACACGAAAATTTAATTTACAATTCCTGTTTGAATCCCTGAAATTTTCATTGGAATCCGTTGTTTCGGAACATAAACAAACTAAGAGTGTAGGCAAACCAACACAAATTTTTGGAGACTTCAATGCACGTATGCGAATATATATTATTATATAAATATCTTCTGCTACATATTGAATTGAAATATTCACGAAAATTTAAGTTAAACCCTCAAATTTTCATTGAAATTCGTTGAGCCGTTTCGAAGCCTATTTCAGACAAACATATAGACAGACACTTCAATTTAATTTATTGGTGTACGTTACCAAGCATGCATTGATTTTATGAGGAAACATTACCACGCTTCCGAAATCCGTTTTATATTTATCATTTTTATCTGCAATAAAGATATCTAACATTGATCCAATAATACAAACGTGGCAAACTAATAGATTAATATAGAGCTGAGAACCTAAATAAGACAGTTTAAACAAATAATGTGTATTGATATTGATATATTTATTTATAAATCGCTAATTAAGTAATACTCGACAAACTACGAAATGAATATATATTTTTGTGACTAGTAATACTGAACTATACCGTAAAACTAGATCGACAATAAAAGTGAATATAAATTAAATTTAATCGATCCATAATGCGATACAGTCGAAACTTTATTATATCGATAATCGAATGCTTACGACGATAATTCAAAATATAACAAAAGCATAACTTGTATATTGACAATATTACGATGGCTGCTTTGACTTCTTGGACACCAAATAAAAAGCACAGTGATCGTGAAAGGTAATTAGTTACTTATTAATTCAAAACTTACATTAAGTAGTCCTATAAAATTGTTTTTCGTTGTATGATCTTGAAATTATTAATGTTCCAAAGAGTAACATATGTTGATATGCGTGTTACAATTCAAACATACATTCAATTGTGAAGGGTAAAAAGTCATCCTGTTTACCTACTTTCTTAATTAAGTCTTGGAAGTAATGTTCCCTCCTTTCTGTATAAACTTTTCCACCTGTTGCAGTTTACTTGTTTTTAGAACTAAGTCTTTCCTGGCGCCCTCTATTAGTTTGATCACTTCTGCTTCCATGTGATCGTTTCACGTTTGTTTCACCAGGTCTTGGTATTTGATTATGAGGCTGCAACAGCCTTGTTATCCTTTTTATATTATGATTTCCAGTACTCTTAGACTAACTTTTCTTCATTGAAACACACGGTCTTAAACAATTTTTGTGGTCTCCTTTGTTATTGTGGATAGGCTGCTGTTATAATATCAGCTTTGATGACTGGCAGCTTTAGTTCTTTATGTGAAGAACAGTTAATGTAGTCATTCAGTGTATTTCCTGAGGCAGTCTGTTTAAGTTTCACTGATAGGTAGATCGTTTATTTGGTGGCATAAATATTGATTGGTATATGTTGCCTCATGAAGTGGCAGGGAGATGTTTCCTGATAGGAGCATGGTGACCTTTGTTAACATCTATGGTGTGCTTTTTGATATTTAAACTTCTATTTTCCTTCATTTCAGCTACACAATTGAATATAAATTATAAAAATTCTAATCTACACAGAATGTATCCCTAATTGACTTGGAGGGTGGTTTTAATTAACTCGAATCTATACCCAAATTATTATTATTAAGTTTTTATGAACAATAATAATATAATTGTCTGAAGAGTTTTCAGGATGTAAACCGGGTTATAACATTATGCTAAACAGATGCTTTGCTTTCCAGTAATCCTGACAACTCTTCACTCAACAGTTACACCAGGAAAACTTTTGATCCCTATTGAATAAGTTATATTTTGTAATATGTATATTTTCATGTTTTAGGTGGATATGTATTTATCCTGCCTATATTAATAGCAAGAAAACAATAGCCGAAGGACGGAGAATTGCCAAAGAAAAGGAAAAGTATCCAATTAGATTCTTATGATACATCAGTCAAATGGTTTAAAAGTATTTCTTTGTTAATTTAAAGTTCATGGCATCATTCAAAATGAACTTAATTATTCATTTGAGGCAGTGAACACCTGCTAATGTTGTGGGTTCCTTTTTTCCCTGAAGGATACATTTTTTATTTGTGATCAACAATTTTGTATGATATATCCTTTAATTCCAATCAAGACATTTTAGACTTTATATTAATTTTTATTGAATTTATTAACCTCACTATTTACTCGGCACAAACATTGATTGTACTTTACCATTGACATTATTTTCTTAATTAATTATTTAACCTTACATATTGAATTCACAGAGAAATAAACTATTCAAACAAATATAGTTTAATGAGGTAACATTTGGTTAACCTTTATTTTTTTAGTACAGATTAAAAATTTCTTAAAATAACAACCTCCAGTTTTTTTTATAATTACTTTCAGTGAAATCTGTATTTCTTGCTTTATTTCCTTTTGTTGCATTTTTGCGATCATATCCATTTTGTATGTAATTAGTTTCAAGAATGTTCTAATGACTTTTATTTCTGTTTTATGACATCTGATATATGAAACTTTGTTTCTATTTGTTACCCATTAACAAATATATTCATCTCTACCACTACCTTCCTGTTAAAAACCATACACTCATTATGCATACTGTAGTAATATATATATATAACAATTAATGGGGAAAGGACTGAGAGATAGAAAGAAGATGACTTACCTGAGGTTCATAGATGGTAGACACCTTGTGAGGTTTAGAGTACTTGAATTTTCAGAGGCACCGCCTCCTTCATCTGATGAAGGGGGCGGTGCCTCCGAAAATTCAAGTACTCCAAACCTCACAAGGTGTCTACCATCTGTGAACCTCAGGTAAGTCATCTTCTTTCTATCTCTCTGTCCTTTCCCCATTAATTGCTTTAATTAACATGACAATGTCATTTACTGACTCATATATATATATATATATATATATAATTAGAATTTGGCATATTATGTTATTAAGTATGAAGATATGGAACTTTGATTACAGCTGCAAATGTAACATGGCGTTAAATTATCTGTATTCTTACTAAAGTTTTCATTTGATTTTATATAAAATTTCTAGTTATAGCCTCATCAATATATATGTTTCAAGTTGCATTTCCTATATTCTTCTCAATGGTTTATGTATTAATGAATTATGTATGAGAGTTGAGAAAGTTTAAAATTAACTTTACAAGGATCAAAAGATCTGCTTTTTATAATGAAAGAATTTGCTTATGCAGGCAGTGGATAACCCGACTCATCAAGAGATTCGTGATGTTCTGTCTGCTGCTGGATTAAAAATTGGTGTAGAAAATAAGTACTACAGCAGAGAAAGTAGCAAAGAAATGCTCTACAGGGGGCGAATTCGTGTCCAGTTAAGGAATGATGATGGTACTCCTTTTAATCCCAACTTTCCCACCAGTGAGTATTCTTGACTGTTTTAGGAATATTCAAAATTGTTTTATAATTTTTAATATTTAGATTATTTAAATATTGTTTGTAAAGGAATTTGTATAAAAATAGTAGGCAATAAATTTTAATCAGAATCCATAGGAAAATGTATATTTAGTTTTTGAATGAAAATCTGAAACTTTGTCAAGACTACTGTTTTTTCTATGTTCTACTTTGATGACACTTGCAAATATTTGTCTTAATTTATAGGGGATTCCATTTTCCTGCATTTGGGGGAAACTATTCCAAAATTGAAATCTCGTTCTGGTAAACAAGTAGGTGGAGATTCAGGACAGACTCAGAGTTCCAGTGGTGCAAAGAAAAAGTCGAAGGGTAGACGATAATTAATTTTTTTTATGTTTATATTAAAGCTCTAATTTTTATTACAAAATAATATTTGTTAAAGATGACTGTTTTAATGCAATAAAATGATATTTTAAGGTAATTAAGTGATTAGGTGTTGTGTTCCATTTTTGTGTGTGTAACTATTTGAATTATAAAACTGCATTTTTTGTTGTTACTGAAAATTGATGAAGTAGTTACAGGATTACTGACCATGATACAATTATTTTACTAAATCATATTTCCATTTAATCATTGTCATAATCTGTTTGGAAGCATAATAGGAAAATTTGTAATTTTGTAAGCTAATATATGCTCTTCATTATATTGAAAAATAATTGTATGCAATGATTCATAAATATTGCTTTGGTGTGACAACAATGAATTTTTTTGCTAACTCTTCCTTTGTGATAGAAAGTTCTAGAAACCAAGAATGTCATATTGTTAAAAAATTGATGTTGATTTATGGTGAATCATTTTAATTGATCAATTAAGTTGAAAATTAGCATAAAAATATATTTATTTTAAATAGATACAATTTTTTATTTTGTTCTACACATTTTCTAGGAAATTTAATGAATTATCTGGTTTAGATATATTTTGAATTTGTAGTTTAATCAATAGGCACAGATGTTATGTATTACAAATTTCTAATAGGTGGATAGAATAAAATAAGCAGGAAGTTCTAAGTAAAATAAGAGAAGGGAGAATGATATGGAGGATTTGACCATGAGAAGGGATAGATTAATAGGCCACATTTTGAGACATGAGGGTCTTGTAAAATAAAATTAGTATTAGAGGGAAGTGTGTGGGGTAAGAAAAGAAGAGGGAAGCAAAGTATGGAATATGCCAATTAGATTAGGGAGGATGTGGTAGGAATGGAAAGGCTAGCACAGAATAGGTTAGTGTGGTGGGTTCCATCATTCTAGTACTACAAGAATGACATTTTTAATACAGCCTTATTGCTAAACATTTTTACATTTTCTAAGACCTATCCTATTTTATCGATTTACCAATAAAGTCCTCTTGGATAAAATATTAATTTTATTATTTTACATAATTTCTTCATTGACCAGCACAGGTGCTTTCAGCCTCTTGGGTCATATTTGTCTGTATCTAGACAATACTACCAGACTTTACATTTACATTATTATTGATGGGTTCATTCAATATATTATAATTTGTTTACATCTTATATGCTTACCTTTGTGTACATTAGTCATTGAATTATTTAATATATTTACATGTTAATTCATTCTGTTTTTGAACTCCTGTGACTACCAATGAAGAAATGATGTAAAATAAATATTTTATCCCATTAGACTGTAATCAATGAAATAATAAACAAAGTCTTGATATAAAGATAAAGGCCCTGCTCTAATGACTTTGTTTTATTATTAATGACAAGGTGTTAAATCATTAAAAAAATTATATTCGAATATGGAAAGTTGAGAGAAAGTCAGGGGCCCTTGTAATGACATGTTCAAACTCCAAGAAGGATAAGCGGCCATCTCCATCTACATCAGACTCTTCCACCACTTTTTCACATACTTGGGCTACTTCTTCTGGGGAAAGTTCATTGCGTGTTAAGAGTCGTAATGTATGTTGTAAGTCTGAGGGGCCAAGGTGTTGGTCTCCATCAAAGTCTGTAAGAATAATACTTTGTTTTGTAATGTATTCTCTTTGCCAGGAGTAAGTTAAAACTAACTTAGAATATATTTATAGTAACATAAATTTTGGTGATCCTTCTATAGAAATAGTATGATAACTAAACATATAATTATAGTGCACACTCTGCTGAGGCTCCATAACTGCTCACAGAAAACTTGATCTGCAAGCCATGTACAAAATCAAAGGAAACATCACTTCCCTTTCCTCCCTCATCATATTTCAGGCAAATATCTGATCTGCATTCTAAACAAGCCAAACAAAATACTTCTTCCCATTTGTATGTGCAACTATTAAAGAAATTTTCCACTGCTTCTTATGCTGTAAGAGTTATATCTAATTATATGGCATACAAACATGAAAATTAGTATATACTGAATATTTTCATTCGGTATTGTTTTAAGGCATAGTATTTTTGGGGCGACTCATCAGAAAAAGAAAAAGTATTTATAATCCAAAAAGGAGTCGTTATAATAATGTCAATTCAATTCAAGACCATCTTGTCGAAGACTTTTCAAAAAATTAAGCATACTTCATCCTCTTTGTGACTACCAATAAAAATTTATACTCTACTAATTTAGATGTGCACAGAATTAACACCTGAAATAAAAACAACCTTTATATAGAATGTAAAAGACTATCAACAACACAGGAATCTGTACACCATAAGGAAACAACACTAGCCCCCCACCACACACATTTAACAACTCCGAAATGAAAATTGAGATAGCCACTTTTTTACTTAGTCACTCCTTGTATTCTATAAAGGAATTTGTAGAACTATGTTATTATTGATGTCAACTAGATATAAGATTATCCTGTTAATAATATAATAAATTTATGTAAAACTATTTGACACATTCCATATCCTCAAAGCATTGATTAATTGAAGGATCCATGGAAACAATGACTATTATATTGTAGCATTTCGAGAGGTGCGGAAAAAGCTGTCATTTGAAAACAGTCGACGGCTAGCAATGTTTGTGTAGTGGGGTCATGACTGTAGGAGGTGTCGCGTTTCGAATAAGCTGCCAGAATTCATTGTAGTGAGATGCCACACTGATTTATATTAGTGAGTTTACCACGTACACCTTCCAAGAACGTTGTTATCGGTGACATTCAGAAAATAAACCCAACCATGCTCTGAGGGTTTTCATAAAATCATTGTTAGAGAATAAAGTTGTTGTTATTAAGGTAATTTTACTATAAATATATATTTACAGCAAACTCGTCGCCCGTTATTCGGTAGGGTGTATAGCCTGGGGGCCTTACTCAACCCTTGGCTACCTTGCTCTCCCTTTTCAATTCCCTTCCTATGCTATTAAGTGGGAGTTGCCCCGTTTCAGGATATGTAATGTAAAAACGCAGGTGCCTGCTGATTTTGGTTCCATAGTGTCATTGAGAAGTGCCGTTGGGCCTACAATGAAGGAAGTTTGGTGCGCGACAATAGAGGTCAACAATAATGTGTAATTGGCTGAAAGTGGGTAAAATCCCGAGAGGAACCCCCGCGCGCCGTGTGTAAAAAACGGTGGTGGGAAAGTCCCGCTGGCGTGTGTGAAAATCCTAAGGGGAACCCCGGAATTTTGTGGAAACCACCGATGGCGGGAACTCCCGGGGCGAGAAGTTAAAAAGGAGACGTCGGGAGGCTGAGTTTTTTCAGTCGGAAAGATCAGAGGAGAAGTTCAGTTGGAGAGAGAGGAGACGAATTCAGTCGGAGCCAGAAGGGACGACGAGATCAGTAGAGGAGAGAGCAAACGAGGAGTTGGATCTGGATCACACTACATTCCTCGATGTAAAAAACCAGCAAGACGCACTAAAGACAGGGAGACGCGGAAACATTCGTGAGGTTGAATGTTTGTAGGCCCAGTAATTTTGGGTAAGTTCATCAAAGCTGTGAAACTTGCTCATTGTGCTGATTGTATAAATTTAAATGATTTTTTTCTATTTTTCAGTAACTGCGTACTTCACTTCTCGAGAAACCCAAAATCCCCTGAAATTTTGTTTCATGTAAGCATTGTAAAGCTGATAGATATAAAATTTTCAAACCGTTTAAAATTTGTTCATTAAATAAATTTTAATCTTATCCCATGAAAAGGATATTACAATATATAAATATATATTATATATATATACTGTTTTTATTTACAACGACGAACATTAATCTTTTGGTGTTTCCGGCGAATTGGCAGCAGTGTGTTAAATTTGTGTTTGAGTGTGTAATGACCACGCCCTGTTTTAGACTACCTTTTCTCATGGCTCTGATAAATAAATAAATGTTAATGTTAAAATAAACTTTTGGTATTTTCCTGTGAAAAAAGTTTATATAAATATATATTAAACTACGTATCGACGCTACGAGAACTGCAGCTAGTTGAAAACCGAAGATTTCCGAGTTTCCATTATTATAGATATATTCTTGTTATAAAGGTAATTTTACTATAAATATATAAGTCGCGACCGAGCAGAATATTTCGGCAAACGAAAAAAACATAAATTAAAGTGATGTTAGGACAAGGCAACGACGAAAGCTTATCCGGTGAACTTTCAAGAGAGATGCACTTTGGCGTGTAACAAAGCTCTTTATATAACTTAATACATTTTATCGAATATAGTAAATACTTACCATATATTTTAAAGGCATAGAAGACTTTAATATCTCTCGGTGCTTGTTCGCTGAAAACGGACAAGAGATCAAGAAAGTCTTCAAATGTCAGATTTCCTTTCCTATCCCTGGAGAATACCTCGCAAATACGCTGCCGGAATGGATTTTCCTGGTGAATTAAAAAAAATAGAAAAATTAACATGGTAATTGATAGCATAATAATCTGTTGTAATGTGTTTTGTAGAAGAGACAATATTTTGCTATATAATAAGATATTTATTGTTTGTGCCTTATTTCATAACTAAATTTAAAGCTTTAATTTATAAGTATGTCTATAGGACTAAATGTTTTAAATACAATACTAAGAATGGCCAAAAGTCACAAGTAGAATAATCTAACTTGAATTAAAACGTTTCGTCCCCAATTTTCGGTAACTCTTCAGTACCTTAATTAAAATATTACTGAAATGTCAAGTTGCTACCGCAATCAGGGTGTTGCGGTACCAACCTCTTTCGGAATGCAATGATTATTCTGTTTTCCCTTTACCAGTGACTAGGCGTGGTCCGCCATACACTTATTACACTCATGGCTTGGTTTAGTTTCAATCAGGACATACCTCCAAGAATGTGTCCTCCAGTTTATCTATTGCCAGGAATCTTTCGTAAGCGATGATAATACAGTGCCCAGATTCGCCCCTGTCTACTGTCAATAGCAGATTGGCATTTATTATCTTCTTTTCATATCATTTTACATTAAATTTTTATTATTACCAATGTATTAATAAAATTGTGTATTAGAAACCATGGGGAATTCCGGTATGCCCTATTAATAGACTCTATTAGGCGTCTGACACGATACGAGCGTTAATGCTCCTATTTGGGAGTTATATGTGGTCATTTTGGTAAGGAACTTAAGTTTTAAGAATCCAAATGTACGTCAACAATGTCTCTGCAAAAGGTGCGCAGTCGTATGTTTTTATTAAAAAATTCCATATTTTACATATATATATCTATTTGATTTACATGATAATGGCCTTCCTGATACTGCCAATCTTGTGAAGGTTTAAGCTATGGTTTTCTAGGAAAACCGTGCCACTCACAAGGGGGCAGACAAAAGGAAACGGCTATCTAGAGTTGTAAACTTAGCTGGGAAACACTAAAGTGTTTTCTGTACAGCCAAGAACTTTCCACTCGTGACTTCCACAATTATGGCGACCTGAAGAAAGCCATTCGTGGACGTCAGTTTCATTCGGGCGATGTGTAGTGCAAGAGTGGGTGAGATTTTGGATTCATCAACGACCTACCCTTTTCTACAAGACTGGAATTGATCCTGTCGTCTCCCAGTGGGATAAATCCATTAGCATCAGTGGCGGCTGGTGCATGTGTGCTCATGTACTACAGCGCATGAATTAATTTTGGAGGAATTATTTGTTTATTAATACTTACAAACTAGTGTTTTTAGGGAAATGCGCAGTGTTTTCATCATTTGCGGGTGCAATGACATACAGGCCAGTAAAGAACTGCTAACTAAAAACATTGCTTTTGCTCTTTGCAGCTGAATGGTAACTGTTCGCTCTTGTTCCGTTTTCTCGGACATCAAGATATCATATTCCTTGACGTTTTAAAATGTAATCAACGAAGACCGGTTAAAATGCGATTTTTTTTTAAATTAACGGGCAATTGTTGAACATTATTCAAATTTATCAGACGTGAGCACACCAAACGATAATTTAGAGTTGACAATAAAGGAACAACTAGGGTATCGTTAAGTACTGGCCGTCAGTTGCACTTGGTCCAGAATGTGGCTCTTACAGGCATGACCAGTTTCTTACCGGTAAAATGGTAAATGACCACACCGATAACTCCACGCCAAAAAAGCCCTCCCTTTCCTAACTTTTTGATAAAATCTTTCAGCTAAATCTTGTCTATGTCATAAATATTTTAGTAAAACATGTTCCCCTTATAGGAAAGTTGTAAATTTTTTACAAGAGACTCATTTTTGACAAGCCACAAGTGAAAATAATTGAAGAGAGGTGTGGTAGTGAACCTGATTTATGATAATTATAAATCAGTATTGATGTAAATTCATTGCTTGTAAATTCAGCGATTGAAGAGTTTCTGACTGAGCTGACCCAATCCGGTATTTTCCTCCCTTTTTATGTTAGTGTTTTGAATATATTCTTATATACCGGGTGTAACTAAACACGACGCCAAAGTTTCAGGAATGGATTCCTGATAGAAAGAAGTGTAGTACAACATGAGTCCGGAAATGCATAATTACAGAGTTATCCGAACGTTTATGAATGTTAGTATATGTCCATGTACCTTGTTATCTGGACTAAAATGTAAGGCTCGGGCCAAAATTGTTACACGAGGAAACATTTTGCCAATAAAAATTATGTTAAACTGAGTAAGTTACTTCTTAGCACCTCCAAATTGAAAATACGTATAAAACTGTTCGGGAGCAAGCAACGTAATGTGGTAAATTTCTGATTGAACTTTCCTAATTTTTAATGGTTCAGAAACTGGTCAACCTGAGAATAAACTACTTTGTCCACCGTATTTCGAGATTATTTATGCCTTCCATATAAAACGATCTCACAGTATATGACCTCCAATCGAAGAAAAACTTCGTCCAGTAAGGAAATAATCTATTTCAGTTATATCTGGCGAATATACAGCAAATGGAAGCATTAGAAGGCGATTCGTGAAGCCATAACCATCTAAAAACACACATAGGATACGGCTTTTCCGATTGGTGGAAAACCCGTGAATGCTCACACTTCTAGTTTGAGTACCGACTGAATTTAAATTTTAAAACGATGGTGAAGATACGTTTAATGTTGAATCAAACTATTTTATGTGTTAAACCTTTTATAACGAAGCATTCTGTAACAATTTGAATATTGATTTCATCCTTTTTAATGCATCGCATACCCTTCATTATTTCTCTTAATTAAAACAGTTAAATGCTGAAGAAATGTTTGAAACTCTATGGTGTGTCATATAATAGATGACTTGAACTACTAGCGCCATCTCTAGTTCAGGCCATTCCTGATGGCCTTTGTACTTTTAATATTTTTCATGTATTGTTTTGTACGTATTATTACATAAATACACTACACATATTTATTTATAATCAATAGTAATTTATATTATAAATATAATAAGAGTGGAATGAAATGCACATAGATTTACCCGCAACTCTGGTAATTTCTCCATATTCTCCAGAGGTACACGAATAGACACGGGTTCGTCTCCAGTCATACTTTTCGGGACCACATCGGGGCTGATTTCCCGAAAGCGCTTATGAACTCTGCAATAATCAACGAAAATAAATATTATGAGAAGAACTACGTAACAGAAACATTTATATGTTTTGAGAGCACTTTTTTGACAGCTTAGAAGAAAATTTTTTCGAGTGTTTTAAACCTCTTTCTAAGATTGAAGACAAAATATATATAACTGTTGACAATAGTTAGCATACACTATTAGTAGAATATCTAAGTTATTTTAGAGTTAAAATAATAATTACGATTTTACAGTGTTAAATTTAATTTAAATCATTTACAAGGTTTTCTCGGGCTTAAGCAAAAGATGGTAGCAATTACAGTTGCCGAAACGTCGAACTGTGTTTTTACCCGGTTAGAAGCCCGAGAAAACCTCGTAAATTACTTACACCGGGAAAGCTTTCATTCGATTATAATTTAAATCAGTTAATAAATGAAAAATTAGGATTGTATGCTATCTTATTATAAATGAAGACTGTGCGTCTAATTTTAGAAGACAGGATAAGAATAAACGGGCCTAAATTTCTGTTTTTGAATTGGAATAATTAAAAATTTGATTAGTTTATACAGAATGTGCATTTTCATTGAATTTTGAAAGTTTAGACCATGTAAACTGTATGTATTCAGGTCGTTACAATGGCTGGAGAAATCTCGTACCTGGCAGGGAGTCGACTTCAATAGTCCAGTAGCACTCTTTTGGTTCCAGTCAGGACGAGATTTTTCTATCTTGATCCTATTATTCAATTCAATAGCCTGTTTGTTAACTCATCTATTCAATTTTGTCTTTCAAGCATTCTCCTATTTGTTTTTAAATTAAAATTTCACATTTATTGAACGTAACTTTTAGCATTTGCACTTGAAAGACTTCGCTTACTAGCTTATTCAATTTTATATTATAACGTAAAGTTTCCTTATTTTCTGCATATACTGGTATAATTGATTTGTCAGAGAACTAATTCAATAAATACATTTGAAGCTCTATAAATATTAGTTTCATTTGGCCAGAAATTGAATTTAAAGATTACCGGTGTCGATATCAACAGAGAAAAATATGAATTCCTTTGGTCTAATGCTCAAATTGAATTGCATAATTTTTTTTTGGGTTGACAGGCTACATGAGGGTGATCCTGAAACAGGCAACTCCTCTTTAATAGCATAGGAATGGAATTGAAAAGGGGGATGCGGAAGGTAGAGCAAGGTAGCCAAGGGTTAACTAGGGCCCTCGGGCTATGGTTTAAGGATCCTACCCGGTGTTTCACCTAAAGAGATGCAGGGAAAACCCTAAAAAACCTGCATCAGGTAGGTCGGTCCGTGGGTACTATTCTCACGCCCTTCCGAATGACGGGAGACGAGTTTGCTGTGGAGTCGCAGCATTCCCTTCTCCATGTCTCCCCTAGTTTCAGACGTAGAGTCGTTTTAACATCTCATGTTGAATGTAAGAATACGTTATCTTCTGTTTACATAACCTGTTGTCTTAAAATCTGCTTCCATCCCCCGCCCCCCTCCCCATCCCTTCTCAGCATCCCCCTGCGCCTGTGACAATTTCTCTACGTCATTAGTAGAAGGAGTCAATTTCCTTCAGCGGGGAATAACTTTCTATTATTTTATTTTGCCCTCGCTGGGGCAGCCTAACAAAGGTCTTAACATCAGATAAACGCAGCCACAGTTGCTAAAAAAAATTAAGTATCTTTTCATTCATGAAATCTTAAAGTTTGTAAAGAGTAACCTCAAAAGGTGACTTCATAAATACGCGACTAGAAATCGCTCAGCTCTAAGGTCGGAATAGTATTCACCATACCGGGATAATTTTATATAACAGCCTTCCTCCAGAGGTTAAAAACAATAATAACTACAATAGTTTCGTGAATCAGTCTGAAAATATTTTATTAAATGGCGCGTTTTACTCAGTAAAGCAGTTTCTTGATCGTTCCGCTAGTAGTTAAAATTAATGTTATCTTTCTGTATAGTTTTTTCTGCTCTTTTGTTTGTTAACTTCATATATTGCCTAGAACTTCTACGAAAGGTCTGGTTTCTCGTTGTAAAGCTCCAAGAAATGAATTCTTTAAACAAATAACTAAAATAAACACGATATTGTCTAAAACCATTGAAAACACTATAGGCACACTAGAGAGCACAAACATACAAGGAGTAAAGATTATTTGTAGTTAATTATATACTTTAATTTATCCTTATAATTATTTGTTCTCTATAATATATTACGTACCTATGTCGTCAACCGAGGTGTAATGTAAACAACAATAAATCTAAAATACAAATAAATCCGACCGATTTATAGAACCTTTGAAAAAATTGTTCAGTTTTACAACTCCGCCTTAGACATTTGGGATCTACGCGAATTTCATAATCATCCGTGAGTAATTCCGCTTTGTGTTCGCATCCTTATGCTTTTAAATTAATAGTGTGGTAACGGGAACTGTTAGGTCATTTTACCACGAACCGGACGAATTATAAGGGGGCTATTGAAGTAATTTCTCATTGTACATACCGCAGGATTTCCTTTCTCGTGAAGAATGTGCAGTCCTGAAAAAATAATTCAAGTTAGTTGTTAACACTTCTACATGAAATAACGAATATAAACGTCTGGATAATTGGGATTAAATTAGCTTTGATTGACATCGTCGGTAGTGAACAATTTATACAATAATAGGAGTTTTGAATACAACATATGTTCTCGAAATCGTGGTAGCAAGTACACAAATATCAGATGTTTATTATGTGTGTAGCAGAAGACCCTCCACCAAAATTATGGTCCACAGCTTGTTTTATTCCATTTCAACATCGAACCGCCCTTATGGAAAAACCCTATGAACAAATCATATATAGAAGTAGTTAAATTAAATAATTAAAGTTATTTAATGGTAATGCTTATTTTATATCATGTTTTACAACAAATTCGACGATAATATCATAAATTAACTTTTTTCGTCCACTCAGATTCTATCGATATTGAAAAAGAAGTAAATCGTTTTTTGTTCATACCAGATATCAAATAAATTTTTGTGTTCAATTATTTAGAAACAAAGATCGTCCTGCTGTGGCGACCGTAACTGGCAATGTCAGTATAATTTTTCGGAGACGCACAAAATTTAATAATTCAAACAAATTATTTTTATATGAATATTGTCATTCTGGAACGTAAAACTCGACGACATATCTCGATTTCATTAAACAAATTAATGGAATCAGTACCGTTTTGCAAGTTCGTATGTAAAGCTTTTTCAACATCTAAGACGGTCCTTATCAGTCAATTTTTAATATAATCAGAGTAAAATAGAAAGCAATATATCATCTCATGTTATTCATAAATTTCGAATCCTTTTTAAAAATAAGTAATTTCACTATCAATTAATCTCATCAACGCCAAATATTTCACTGATAAATATAAAATTGCAGCTCGTTCGCTTAAACGTTTTACTTAGTTTTGAATTTTTTGTTCTTTCTCAATAACGTTTCGTTGTTTCAAATTATTTTCAAGTTATAACAATCTGATGTTCTGATGTTTCTTGATTTTATAATCGCCAACTTATTTCAATCCTTGCTATTTTCTTTTGCGTGATGGTATTTCTTAGTTTATCAGTTATGTTTTCAGGTTAAGCAGCAAGATGATTAAAATCAACACTTTCGTATTCAGTATAGTATAGTATATAGATAGTAGCATTATAAGATTTTTTTTAGGTTTTTATACTTATCTTGCGGGAGTACCACAACTTGAAAATTAACCTAAAATATTTAGTAAAAATAGTCACTAGTTCAACCACTTAAGCAAATATAACCATATATATTGAGAAGGAATGTTTTGATGAAAGTTAAGAAATTCTGCTACTTGGGAAGCGTAATAACAAGGGATAGTAGAAGTCTAGTAGACATAAAACGAAGGCAGCACAGGCAAGGAAGGCTTTCGCGAAAAAGAGAAATTTACGGGTGATATAAATGTTAATATTAGGAAATCGTTGCTAAAAATGTTCGGAGCATGGCGTTATATGGGTGCGAAACGTGGACGATAAGAGTTGCAGAACTGAAAAGAATAGAAGCCTTTGAAATGTGGTGCTATAGGCGAATGCTGAAAATCAGATGGATGGATAGAGTAATTAAACAGAATAAGGGAAAGCGAATAATATGAAGGTCGTTGAGGCATTAGCATTAGAGGGAAGTGTGTGGGGTAAGAACAAAAGAAGGAGGCCAAGGATATAATACGCTAAGCAGATTAAGGAGGATGTGGGTTGTGCTAGTTATGACGAAATGAAGAGGCTTGCGCAAGATAGGTTAGCATAGAGGGTTGCAACAGACCAGTCTTAGGACTGAATACAACAACAAGAGATAGTGGTGCCAAGGAATTGTAGGTTTTACCTGGACTAACTTATGACATCGGGATGCCCAAAGTTGTTGAAAAATAAACATGCAAAATTCTGATTGACATCTCACGTAAGTATATAGCACCATAGAGTAAATATTGTATTGTCTTTACCATCCAGTTTTCTTTAAGCTGAAATATTAATTACTCATTGCTACTAATTGAAAAAACGTAATGATATGTTAATAATATTACCTGGTAGTTCTCTATCTGGTCTTCAGTGAATGTGACCACCTTGTTCCCCATGGCGATTCCGGCCAGAACTGGAAATCGGAATACGCCCCGCTCAAGCTTGGGCGTGGCGTTCATCCACACAACATTAATCGATATAAATTCTTCCCCATTTGTAATCATTTTATGGTGATGCTATGCCACATCTGTTGGCATATTTTGCATTTCGCCAGAAATCAGCGGGCATTTCAATGCTTGAATGTGACTTAAATAGTTTTGTAGAGGGTCTGAAATCTTCTCGTCTTGACCATGGTGCATACCATTGCCTCGACTACACCTATTAACATTAAGAACAAAACTTTCAAGTGACGTCTCACTATGCAGGTATACTTAAACGAAAAGTTGGTGTTTGAAAATTAGCTGGTTCTTTCTGTACTGTTCTTACAAATTGTAACTGCGGCATTCAATATTTTGTAGTAATTTGTAGCTCAAGATGTTAGATTAATATCACCAGAAATTAGTGATGTTTATTTCTCAGAGAACTAGTTCAAAATAACTATACCGGAAAAGAGCTGTGAATATAGTTCACTGCTTATGTGAACTAGCGGCAGCTCATGAACTAAGAAGCCTCCAACAATTGAGTTGTTCGTTATTTTTGTTGAAAATTATCAAGCAAGAGACGTTTCATATAAAGGTAAATTATATCCTTATTACCTTTTAACAGAGGGTCCGACAAAAACCTCGCATTTCAATCGCACATTAATATTTAGTTTATTAACATGCGCATGTCCAATTGATAGCACCTGCACAAATAAAATAGTTCCCGTATAATGGCTCCCCATTTCCTCATCCACTTGTTTTAGTGTTTATTACAATCGAAGAGGGATATGAAAATAAATATTTTATAATTTCCTGTCTATATTTTACCTAATTGTTTCATAGGTCATCCTAAATGTCCTTATTTTTCCATCCATCTGCAAGTTCATTGTTTCCTCTATAAGGTCAAGTGCTTCTATTTTGCTCCTATCTTTCGGAAGTAATGGAAAATACTACAACAGTCTTCATGCAGGTATCCTACCTTCTCCAACACAACAGCAGAAAACTGTGATGTATGTGATATACCCAAAACGCTAGCTTACATTTAAGGCTGAAAATGGCATAAATTATTCTCAAACAGAAGCCAAGTAAAGACCTAAACAAAATACTCCTTCCGACCAATCACCTTGCTACCCAACATTTCTAAGATCCTAGAAATATTTCTGGCTAGAAGAGTCGGTTTGCGAAAATAACATTCAAAAGTGCAACAACTCCACAGAGTATGTAATGTTATAAATGAATACATCGTCGCTAAAATATTGCACTTCTATATTCTTTGGTATTGGACAAGCTTTTGACAGGGTTCGGCATAGTGAACTATTTTTGAAGCCAAAACTTACCTACCCACTAAGTACTTTGAATTAATGAAATCCTACCTGAATCATAGAAAATTTAGAGTAAAAATCCATATCCAACAAATTTGTCCTTGGACCCTTATATTTACTGTACACGGCAGATCTATCAACCAACAGACCTTCGCTGATAATACCGTCATCATTTCAACACAAGAAGATCCAGCAAGTGCTTCAGTCTCACTTTAATAATACACAAACAGGTAAAATATGTACAAACTAACTCTTCACTCAGAAAGAAACAATACCCTCAAGTATACCTCAGTCTCCGTACACAAAATATCTTGACATTCATCTGGATAGCAGATACACTTGTAAAGATCACATAGCAAAAAACAGAATGCATATACTAGCTTATTGGAAGAAACTCAAGTTAAAATTGCAAAATAACATCCTTCTATACAATATTATAATCAAACCCATAAGGATGTACTTTGTGTAGTGTGTAAACAGGTCTAAAAAACAGAGAATACAATAATAAAAATACTCCGATTTTTAGCAACGCACTGTTGCGTAAACAACCATACGTTACATATTTATTTAAAAATCTCTTACATTAACAAACTCATTAAGGTAAAAAGTATCGTGCACTCTGGTAATTTACAAGGATGCACAATGCCGCCCTAAACACACCATGGGATACTCAATTCAATAGAAGACTTAGAAAACTATAGTCAACTGACCTCGCGCTTGAGCGACGTCGCCCAACGCCAATAAGTCACCCGAAAAGACAACCTACCTGATTAAGGTTTTCTATGGTTTTCCTGCATCTCTTTCAGGAAATACCAGGCAGGATCCTTAACTTTAGCTCGGGATCCCATTTATACCTTAGATGCCTATACAATATATTTTGTATGTTGATGGTCAATTAATAATAAATTTAGAAGATAGAGTAGTAATGAGCCAATATGACACATAGGGGGTGCAGATAGAAAAAATAGTGACCAATTTATTATTACTGGAACTTCGTATGCGAAACACTCCTAAATGACTTGAAATAGATATTTTTGTGTCCTTGATCTAGTACGAACAGTAACATGAGAGGGAAAATGTGAGCGGATAGTTAACTGTTAAAATTAAAGCAGTTCTACGACTGGCAGCAGAAGCCAAGAACAGTCGTCCATGCAGTGATGAAGGAAAGTGGAAATATCCAGAAGAAAATAAACGCATTATGTTCTGAGACTCTATTTGCTTGATGTCTTTTTCTGAACCGCTAATAACATCATTGCTCAGAAGATCTCCAGATTTTTGAAAACCTAAGACTTAGTCGCTAAATATTTGTTACAGAATAACCTACAGAAGTTCAGAGTATGGTGAAATCACCGCAAACATCTTATTGCACAGCTAAAGAAAGGACACAGCTGGACATTCCGTGCAGTATGGGGTTCAGAAATACGATGACGTAGCTCAAATAGGCTCACAAGAAACAGAAACGGAAGAACGGCTTGTTGTCTTGGCCAATCCTTATAATACATTCATGTAATTGAAGATCACATTCAATAACGATGGTAAAATAAAGACTATAGTGCGATTAAAATTTGATGTCACTTGGGGTTTTTACATGGAGAGAGGTTCTAATGCCATTTATAAGTAGTTGCAAATAGTCTTCGTATACAGTTCACTAAAAGCAATTAAACAATCTCGGCAATCCTACGTGTACCGCCCTTCGTTCTGTTTATTCCTCAATCATCAAGTCTACTTAATGCAAGTGATGACAATTTTATGTTTTCTGTAATTGCCAATTCTATTCTTAACTGCATAAGTAAATTCTTTGTCTTCAAAATGCAATATAACTTTTCAATTATGATTATGTCACCGTTCAAAATGATTTCAGGAATTATATAAAATTTCGTGCACACTTTGTTCAGCGCGCTACTTCTGTTTCATTATTAACATTGACAGATACTTGTCTCATGGTTTAATAAATATCTTGGCAATGTACTTTTTAATCGTATTTGTGAGATTTTTTGAGTTTCTAACAAAAATTCTTCATATAAGTGAATCAATAAGTTAACGTAGGTTTCTGGCGTTTCTGGTTTTTTTTGTGTAAAAACACAAAAAAATTTAACATTTTTCTTTAATCAATCAACGGAGAAATAGTACTCTCGTGGCTATTCGAAATTTCCCACATAGAGAATTTTTTTCCAACGTATCTCAGTTGTATAATCTGTTTCATAACTTCACTATAGACCAAGGCTATTTCCAAAGAAGTTTTGCAGTAATCGTCATCGTGTTACGAACGTCATTTCTTGTTTAGAAGATGGCCGATACCAAGTTGTACGATATATTAGGTGTCAGCAAAACTGCTACTGATAGCGAACTAAAGAAAGTAAGATTATTGGTATATTTATTTACAGATTTCACACCTTATTTTTTTTATGTAATTTTGCACTTGTGGAACTTGGTCATTAACTACGGACCTTGGCATTTTCGTGTCATAACCCATTGCTAATATATTTCACATTTTATCGTAAATTTCGATGCGCTCTGTATTGTCTTTTGTCAAATATATCCTTCTTTTTATTAGAATCGTTCAAATCATTCAGTTTGCTGTATTAGGAGTGATACTTTATTACATGCTAACAAAGCTTAAAGTTCTTTGTTCTAAAGTTTGAGTTACGGCTAACAGAAAATTTTGTAGTTCACTTAGTATGTTTCCAAATATATATATAGAAGTAGTTTTAAACACCAATTTATTACTTCCGTTGGTATTGTATTAGTCGGTATTGGCCGCTATGATGAAGCGTAAAGTCACACGTGATAGTAATTGAACTAAGAAACTAACCTTACTTTGTATTAGGCGTATAACAGTCTCATTGTATTAGTGATTATCGAATGATTCGATTTTCAGCATTTTCGTTTTGAGATTTAACTAAAGTAATAACTGAAATTTATTATATATTTGTGTGTTAGTAATGGTTATAATTAGTAGGTTAATTATCAGAAGAACTCGAATATTTAATTTGACTTGGTGCTAAATTTTAAGCCATCTTTTATGTCTGGTTACTTTTCTTAATGAGATCAACTTCTTATCATGAAATAGATTCAAAGATTGTTTGATGTAGTGTTGTAATGAGCAACACATGTTCCAGTCCTCCATGAAACATGCCTTTTAAATCATGTGGCATAGGCAAATTAACATAGAAAATATTTCCCAACGTCATGTTGAGGTACATAGTTTAAGATGTCTCTCATATCAAATAATTACTTATTGTGTGAACAACTTCACATTTCTCAAAATTCATAAAGCAGTTTGGGGCTGCAAATTTAAATAATTGTTCAATGGTGAACAAAGCTATGTATATGTGCTGTATAATATATCACAGGAAACCTATTTGGTCCCATTTATTGTTAATATAAACTCATTATGTTTATTGGGGGTATCCAACATGGGCTATTTGTTGTTTATAATTTCTTTAAAACAAATGAGTCATTTAAACCTCTCACATATAATATTCTTGGTGTTTTACATATTTCTACTTATTTTTCAATTTTATACAAAATGGGGGTTTTGTTATGAGACCAATGATTTCTTTTTTACAAAGTTTTCAAAGAAGGATATATCTAAATTTATTAAAGATCGAAGGTTTTCCCGGTGTATATTCTGAATAAACAATTCTTGGGTTTCCGCCCGGGTTAAATGGAGTTTAAGCCACGACATTTCGATGGCGTACTCTGCCATTGCTCTCAAGTGAAAGAACGTCGTGGCTTAAACTCCATTTAACCCAGATGGAAACCCAAGACTTGTTTATTCAGTCTAAATTTGTTTACAGATTTGTCATAATGTGGATTTTGTGAAGGATAGTCTTATTGAAAGTAAAGCTTGGAGAGTATCATTACCAAGAGAATGGTAAAATGCACTGATAGGTATGAGACATAATGCAAAGTAAGAAAAATATGGGAAACAGAATTTGACAATGTAGATTCGCAGTTAATATTAACTATATAACTTTCATGATCTCAACACTTGTTGAAAGCATTTCTGTCTGATCGTATGGAGAAAGCAAATGCTCTATAATCCTAAATAAGAATTTAAAACATTTTGTCATATTAGACAAGGCTTGTATTGAGGAAAGCATTCCAGTTAGTAAATAGATATAGATTTTTTTTTGTGTATGACCTTCATTTCTTGTTCAAATTGTATTTTTAATATTTGTCTTATGATATACCTTGATTGTTTGTTTCTTGCAGCATTATTAAATTTCAATATAATAATGAATACAAATTTAATTTTTTTTCTATTGAAGTATTCCGGTTTGAAAATAATTTGATGATTGATTATTATGTGAAGTCTTCTATATCAAATATTGAAATTCTCTTGCTTAGAATTTTGAAAATTTTTATTGAGCTGAGGTCATTGTTTTACAGGCTTACCGTAAGTTAGCTAAAGAGTTCCATCCTGACAAAAACCCAAATGCAGGTGATAAGTTCAAAGAAATATCATTTGCTTATGAAGTTCTTTCTGACCCAAATAAGCGTGCAAGTTATGACAGATTGGGTTTGAAAGGACTGCAGGAGAGACAGGATGAATATGATTATGTTCCTGGTGCATTTTTCTCTAATCTTTTTGGAGGAGGATTATTTGGAATGGGCGGTGGCATGGGTGGAATGCGATCTAGGCGTGCACGAGGTGAAGATACCATTCACACACTCAAGTAAGTGATCATTTTATTATAACCAGCTTTGTTACAACGATTATTTTCCAGAACGGTTTCCCATTCTTACATGGTCACTTCAGTCTAATGATGGTATTTAAAGCTCTTTGTATAAAGAAATTCTTTACCCTTTTCAAAATCTTGGTTATACTCTGTCATTTCTGGGTTGATTCACTTTACATAGGCGCCGAAACTGGATATTTTTGGTACTCTTTGTCTGTCATCAACATTATTTTGCCTACAGGAAATAATACAACTATGAATTTAGAATTGGTTACGTATTGCTGTAAAGTTATTTGTTTATTCAATTTGCTGACCTGTGCTCTGAAGGTCATCTTGATTTTGTTAAGTGAATTTGAATAGTTAATGAAAGGAAGGTAATCAGTTTTCGTACTCTGCTTACCTTTTCACAAATTCTTGGTAATATTGAAACAAGTTAGTAATACTGAGTCAATGGCTATGGACTTAAAGTAGAATTATCATGTTTATTATCTCAATTTAAAATTATTTTGGGATTTATTATAATGGCCTGCAACCTGTATAAATAATTATCTGTATTGTTCAGGGAGAGGGGACATTGTGTAGTTGCTTAGTAAAGTTTGAAAACAGGAATAATGTATTTTATTCATCTATAATATTTTAATAGTAGTAAAGAGAAGTTATTTGGTGAGAAATTGTCAATTGAAATAATAAAACATGATATAGGAAATTGTCTGCTGGAATTTTGAAACTGTTTCAAACCTTGCATGGTGCCTGCCATCTGTGAACTTCAGGTAAGTCACCAACTTTTTTTTCTGTCCTGTCTTTATAGTTTTAATTAACCTTACAATGTTATTATCTGATGTATATTATATGTATATTTTAATTTTGCTGAAGCAGAGTAGTTTTCATTTCTACAGTTCTGTTTAATGTTTCAGGGTCACCCTTGAAGATCTGTACAATGGGAAGACTGCCAAATTGCAGTTGAATAAAAACGTTATTTGCTCGTCTTGTGATGGGTATGTTCCTTCTGATTAAAATTGCCATATTTAGTTTGTTTGTTTTTATATAAAATTTTCTTGCAGCAAAGGGGGGCGGTCTGGAGTGACACACACTTGCCGGACTTGTGGAGGTTCTGGCATCAAAGTTCAATACAGGCAATTGGGGCCTGTGATGACTCATCAAATACAGTCAAAATGTTCATCTTGTAATGGGGAAGGTACATCTTAACAAATCATCTCTATTAATATTTTACAACATATTCTACTTTGTGTGACAGTACAATAGATTTTATAAATAACGTACATATTTCTGTATTGGAGATAGCATTGTATGAAACAAGTATAAATGATTTTGCTATTAATTGTTTTAAGACCAACATTGTTCCATAAGTGTATTATCAATTGGTGGCCAGTGAATTAACAGAAAAAAGTTCCAAGGCTTTTCTAACTATAGTGAAATATCAGTATTAAGAATGAGTTACAAACATTCCTGCTTCTACATTTTAGGTGAATATATCAGCGAGAAGGATCGTTGCAGCAATTGTCATGGAAAAAAAGTTGTTAAAGAGACAAAAATCCTAGAGGTCCATGTTGACAAAGGAATGCACGAACAGCAAAAGATTTATTTTAGAGGAGAAGGAGATCAACAAGTTAGTTCATTTGATGTTCTTGATTGGTTGTAGATAATGTATGATGTTTTTAAAAACCTTAATTTTTTGTTTAGCCGGATGTGGAGGCTGGAGATGTTGTCATTATTTTGCAAGAGAAACCCCATGAAAAATTCACCCGCACTGGAGATGATCTGATGTTAAACCACACTATCACCTTAACTGAAGCATTATGTGGCTTTAACATGAATCTGAAACATCTTGATGGCAGGGATATTATTATTAAACATCCCCCTGGGCAGGTAGTTAAGCCAGGTACTGTATTTTTCCCCCCATTATTTTAATTTTAAAAAGTGCTGGCAAAAATGTTTATTTTAGTAATAGGAGTTAAGAGCAGTTACAGAAACATTAAATAATGATCAGTATCGTTTTCTAAAATGTTGCAGGTGTTGTAAGAGGAGTTATGGGTGAAGGAATGCCTCATTACAAGAATCCTTTTGAGAAAGGACACCTTTTTATTAAATTTGATGTTACATTTCCACCCAATCAATTTGCAAACGAAGTCAACCTTAAGGTTAGTCTTGATGTGCAATTGTTTTGCTTAAATTTTATCAATAATTTGACTTGTTTTGATATAGATATAACAGAAATTCCATCTAATATAAAACTAGTTTGAGGAATATATCTGACACTTCATTTTTGTTACAATTTTATGCTGTTCAATGTGGCTTAGTATTTTATTAATTGTAATATTTTTGGAATTGCTAAAACTTGGACAATTTTGTGTGCCCATTAAAATTTAGTATTTTGTTACAAAATAAAATATTTTCTTTCAGTTACTTGAAGGACTCCTTCCACCAAGACCAACATTTATTATGCCGCAAGGAGAGCAGGTGGAAGAAGTGGATTTACATGACTATGATCCAAACAGCCGTAGCGGGAGCTCAGGGCGCCAAGAAGCATATGCAAGTGACGATGATGATCACCATCATGGCGGTGGTATCCAGTGTGCTTCACAATGATGGATTAGTATTAAATTACTTTGGCCAGATTGCCGATCAAGTTACGTTGCCTACACAAAGAGAACATTTCACTATGTTAAATCATTTAGTAAGGTGATGTCTGTCAGACTTGAATTTATTTATGTGCGTGTACTATCAGTAATCAGATGGCTGTTTATGTAGAACTTCATTTGAAAAAATATTATGTAATTGTCATTAGTATTGATAAATCAATTTCAAAAATGCTTATGACAAATTTTAGAGGTACATTTTATTTATTTCAAACAAATGGTGATTGATATTTATTGTAAACTTTTGTAAGTATTTTAATGGAATGTATCTAAAAAGACAGTTTAATTTCTTTTCCCTTTAATTACCCTCTTATCCATCTTCAAAGAACTTGTGTCCAGTAAAATAAAAATTGTTTTTTCAAATCTCATGTTTCTATGTAATTAAAACAACTTTTCCTGCTTCTAAATATTTTTGTTGTTTCTTATAAATTACTACTTTGAATCATACATTTGCATTCTTTGTAAGTAACTTGCACATTTTACAATTGATTTTAAGATTAGTCTCTGACTCTTGATAGATACTGCTATATTAAATCCAGAGCAGGAATAATAATTGTACAATTTAAAAAAATACTCCACTTATACAAAGGTGGGTGTTTAGCCTGTTACATTTATTGTGAAGGTTGTTTAAATTGTTACTATTTTCCTTTTGTAGACATTGTTTTGATTTTATAAACTTAGGCATATAATTATATAAATATAGTATTATTGAATGAAACCTCATTTTTGTTAAATGAATACTTCATGTATTGTTTAAAATACTGAAGGTTTAGCAAATGTTCTTCTGTTTGAAGGATCTGAATAGTAAACTTTAATTGAATTAATTCATGTAATTTAAGCTTTAAAGCTTCATACTTTTATTTTGATGATCTACATAATTTTGGTGTTACCTTCAGCTTGTGTATACCATTCTGATTCTGTATCCTGTAGTCTTACCTGAAGGAAAAAAACCACCACCACATGTATATCCTGATGTGTACTGGGAAGACATTAGTCATCTAATTTTCTTCCTGTCCTGTGTGATTACCTATCTCTACTCCAAAATTTTATCAGTGAACAAGTTACAATGTTTTGATATTTCAATTTAAAGCGATTAGAATTCAGGTAAGTGTGTGCATGTGTTATAACATGTTAAACATTTCAGGTTGCATTGTTATTTTTTTACAAATTTCAATTTGATTAAATTTAGGATGTAACCATTTTTATTATGTTTGTGAGTTAAGATTTGAATTATGTTATGTAATTTATCTGCAAATTGTTCAAAAATACAATAAAATTATTTGACTTTTGTTATTCAACCTTCATTATCTGCTTCATAAATACTTATGAGCAATTTATTAACCACTTCAAAGATGTCTTGTGTGGTACAATGGCTGGATCATGTTTGGAATATTATATTTAGCCTTGACTGTGGTGTATAGTCAGTATTACACATTTTCATTTACAGAGTATATAGGAATGTGGATTATATTGTGAGAATTTATTGGCATATAGTGTCTACAAATAGATTTTTATGAGAATTAATAAGCAACATTTTGCAAACCAGGATCTCGTCTGGAACTTATTCCCAAGTTTCGCCGATTGTCTGTAAACCTTGGTTGAAAGGTAAATTTGAAATTGAAGTTAAAATCCAGATGATTGAGACTAATGAGGTTAATGAATAAATTATTTACAAGGTGGCTTAATATCTTATTCAGCTCTGAAAACAGTTGTTTCCAAGGTTGCCATGAAATTCCTAAAATGTGAACATCTTGTAGAAAGTTTGGCATGAGATTTAAGTTCTTGGAAAGCATAAGACTGGGAGAAAGAAATGCTGTAGTTCACACAACATTACTGTTTGATACTGTTCTTGATCTAGCTCAGTGAGTGGGCAACCAGGTATCATGCTAGTGATGAATTTGTGGGTTATGTCTGCGAGTTATTACTCTTTGCTGAATTGCATTAAAAACTTAGTAATGCAAAAAAAAAAGAAAAACATAGCCATAACCTTCATACAAAGTAAACCACAATAACAGTAAACACCTCATCCAACTACAAATCTTACATAAAGAATAAACCAATGGTTCCAACAACTTTGTTCTGTTCTAACAATGCTACACACAATCTATTGATTAAAAATCAAATGCTGAACTTGATATATTCTAGGCAAAACTGAAATAGTTAGCAAAGTTTTACTGTTTGAGTGTATTTTATATCTGTCCCAATTATGATATATTCATGATTTGTGACTGATCTTTAATAAATTAATAGATTTTTGATTTATGATAATACAATCCATGGTAAATACAAAACCTAAATGATTTTGTTGTAGTAGTACTTAGTCCTTAGACTGGTCTGATGCAACCCTCCATGCTAACCTATTCTTGTGCAAGCCTTTTGATTTACACATAACTACCACATCCTCCCTAATCATCTTAGTGTATTCCATTCTTCACATCCCTCATCTGTTCTTACCCCACACACTTCCCTCTAATGTTAATTTTACAAGACCCTCATGTTACAGAACATGACCTATAATCCAACCCTTCTCTCGGTCAATGCACTTCATATTGTTCCCTCTTCTCTTATTCTGATTAGAACTTCCTGGTTAATTACCCTATCCACCCATTGATTTTCAACATTCTCCTTTAGTACCACATTTCGAAAGCTTCTATTCTTTTTTATGTACAACTCCTGTCGTCCACTTTTTGCACCCATAAAATGCCACACTTCATACAAACAGTTTTAGTCATGATTTCTTAATATTCATACTTATATTAGTTGTAGGTAAATTCCTCTTTTTTGTGAAAGCCTTCCTTGTGTTATCCTATTCTATATGTCTACCATACCTAGTTGTTATTCTTCCATATTAGCAGGATTCCTCAACTTCCTTCAAAATATCCCTTCCTGATCTAACACCCTTTGTAATTCCACTATTTCCTCTACTACACTCCATCTTGGTTTTCCCTCTATTAATGCACATGTACTCTCTCCAGGCCCCGGTTCATGCCATTTATTATTTTTTCCAAGTTTTCTTCCAACTTCCCCAAATAATACAATATCGGCAAACTGGGGTTTTTATTTCCTTTCCTTACAGTATGATTCATTTTTAACTTTCTTCATTACCTGTTCATTGGTGACATACTGCATCCTTGTCTTAATCTTTTCTTGATTTATACTAAAGGATATATTAGTTGATATAATAATTTTATTAAACCAGCAAACATGGAATACCATTGCTGAGTAGATATGAAAAGTCATGAGAAGACTGAAGTCAACAATGTTTAGTAGTAAAAACAAAACTGCAAGGAAAGAGCCATGCAGACTAAGAATTGACACTGTCCTCAAGACAAAAAAGACCAACTTTTGTACCTAGAAGAGCCAAGAAAATCCTATCAATTTAAGAATAATTTTTCATTATAACTATCAAATTAAAGATCAAAGGCCATCCCAGTGAATTTGTTTCAAATAGAATTCTCAGGTTTCAACCCGGGTCAAAGTTTGTTTACATAACATTTTGACAGCAAGCTCCACCATCGTCATCAGGTACAGTCTTACAAATCAAGTATTGAACTATTCATATAACAACCAGAAACTGTGATTGTACAAATAATCATGTAGAAAGGGTCCTTTATGACGATTAAAAGAAATCACGTGAAGAATAATTTGTTACAGAAGATGAACTGCTAGAAAATTGTGTGAAAGAAAAGAAAATAATTAATTCAGTTGAATGGTTTAAATGATCTCTTGGAAGGAGAAGCATAATTAGCAACAAGATGTTTTTAAATTCATAATCTTTTACTAGCCACTACAAACAGTTTAACATTTAAAAAAAAACAGATTCCATAATTATTGAATATAAACAGCAACACTTTGAGAACATTTTTCATATTTAATTGTTGTGAGGTATCAACATGAATGAAACATAGTTAAATTTATCACTATTTGTCTGCATGTGTGCAGTAGTGATTAAAGTTGAGGGTAGCAGCAACCATCACAAAACAAGGACAGCAACTTTCTTACATTGCAATGCTCTGGTAAAAGGAGAACGCTATTAAATGAACTATTAACATATATATATATATATAAATTAATGAAACGTTTGTAACGTGACGAAGTCACAGGTTATATATATGATATAATTAATGGGGAAAGGACAGAGATATAGAAAGAAGGTTCAAAGATGGTAGACACCTTGTGAGGTTTAGAGTACGTGAATTTTCAGAGGCATCAGAAAGTTAGGAAGACATTTACAGTGATCGGCTAGCCGATGACTAGAAATGTCTTCCTAACTTTCTGATGAAGGGGGCGGTGCCTCCGAAAATTCAAGGTGTCTACCATCTATGAACCTCAGGTAAGTCACCTTCCTTCTACCTCTCTGTCCTTTCCCCATTAGTTGTTTTAATTAACATGACAATGTCATTTCCTGACTCATATTTATATATAATTTATATATTGGATAAGTGACAAAGTCACACATTGCATAAAAAAAAAGATAGAAATATTTGGGAGAAAGGCAGGAAATTTGCTCTTTGAATCATATGTATGGAATGGAAATACATATGTTGTTCGTAGAAGGGAATGGAAGAAGGAAGAAAGACTGAAAAAATTCAAAGTGGCTAGGACTCGAACCTGAAATATATATATATATATATATATATATATATATATATATATATATAAATTAATGAAAATATATATATATATATATATATTTGCAGAGAGAGAGTAGACCTTGGAGGAGAATGCCCGACTGCTCTTAAATTACTTAATTATTGTTTGTTAATCTGATAAAGAACCAAGCACAAACTGTTAGCAATCACAAAGAAACTTGCAAAATAAAATTATATATGTTTCACATAATTTTTAGATGCCCCAACTTCATTTCACAAATAACATTTCTATACTATTTTAATTCCAATAACATGTAAACTTGATATGGCCTCTGTAGACTGTAGACTACTCTTCACCTCAAATTCATAGTACTCTCCAACTACCAACATTCTGTGGACATATTTTTATTTTATCATCTGTTAATGTGCTAAATACTTTTTTTCATACTTATTTGAGTGTATTTCGTTTGACACATGATTGTTTAACTGATATTCTGAGTCTGGAAACTGGTAGATATATATATTATTATAGAATATGTTACAGATACTTTGATATGGTGCTAAGGAATTAAATGAAATCTTTCTTTTTAACCTTGAAATGTATTATCTAGCCTGCCAACTTTGATGTATTTAATGTCACGCACCATTACTCATTGTATTCAATGTGAGACTTTGAGACTCCTTCAATATATTATTTGTATTGTGTTAGCGATATTTAAAAAATGAAATGTGTATTTATTTCAGTTTACTTTGGCCTCAATTAAGCTAGGCACAAAGTATATTTGTTAAGATAAATATAATATCAATATAAGAATAAGATCAAATAATTATTGTATAGATAGTATCAGAGCAGAATAATTTTTTTTTTAAGTAATCACTAACACAATACAGATGGAATATTTTTCAATGTTAAACTGATTGTAACCACATAAAAAATAATTGTTTATAAATCATTTGAGTATGTGAAAGAGAGATTATTAGAACATTCTACTATAGCAATAACAGAAAAAAAGATCTTGTGACTTCAATACATATGCAGTGTGTGTTGCAGAAAATGTTTTTTAAGGTCAAAAAATTGTTAATCATTTTGAAAATAATATCTTCAACCAAAAAGTATGCTATTAAAACAATTTTTTGTTAGATCAAAGTAACAATTAACATAATTGATCTGGAAAGGAAAGAGAAAGAAATATGGAGTTCAGTGTCACCATAGTGGGTAGTCCACCCTGATATGGTTACACTGAGCTCTAATTTCCTTTCCTTCCTCTCCTTTCAATATTAAATTTGTTACACAAAATATATTTGTCTAATTATATATCTTAATTAAATCTACATGTCCTTAATCAAATTTGACTATATACAATCATCAGAAATTTGATCAGTGCTGCTGTTATAACTAACTATAAAGAAACAAAGAAAACTTAATAGTTTGTAAGAAAATAATCCCAGAAGATAGAGACTTCTCATGTGCCGTAATTACTAAAGAAGGATGTTTGTTGTATTGTTGTACCTAGTGTTTTCATTTTAATAGTATTTATGTATATAATACTATATTTCTTTTAACTGATTTAATTGCAAGTAAAATTATTGTTTTGATGTACTGATGAATTTTTATATTATAAATTAATGTTTGAAAATTTTTGCTATTTTTATGTATGCTTTGTAATCAATTGTTCTGGTTTTTAATAGTTTAGAATTTCTTGGTCAGTAAAGTATTTTTCATGTCAATTTGAGCAAATAAATTTATTATTAATGTATATTGAAAAGTATATATCTTCAAAATGTTTACTGGAATTCCTCTGGTAATGCTACATGAAGAACCTCCCATTACCAGATTTCAGCTATTTGAGTTTGGTATAATAGATGCCATATAATTATTAAAATTTTTGAGAAAGTCTGGAGTAGTTAAAAGATAAATTAAAACTGAAATATTTTAGGTACTTTTCTTCCCATTTATTTATTTTTGTTGCTTTTAGGAATGTGGTTCATCTTGTAAATAACTATATGGGATGACATTGTTCCTAAATATTAAATTTTAATGAAGGATTTAAGAATGTTTACGTTTAAGACAATGAGTTAAAGTGTTTTATTTTAACAATAATACAGCATATATGCACATTATGTTTTTTTTTATTAAATGACCATCAAATTTATTTGAAAGTAACATCAAAAGCTGACAATTTTGAATTTTGCTCTTTGAATATTTTTACAATTTATTAAAAATTTATTATGTGTAATTAAAGTAGTACCAGGGGCGGAAGATTGTTTCATAAAGCATGCAACCCCTTTGTCGCATAAAATTACTTTAATGTGCAAATTATATCCAGTTTACTAAATAAGTCCTTTTGGCTCACATTTCCTAATTGAAAGATTAAAACCTAAATTGAAAGTAAGCGACAAGAATAAACGAAACCGTTTGCTTCTAAATGTTTGTTCTTAGATGCAGCGTACGTATATTTGCCATCATATTACGTTGTTGGTTTACCCTGCCTCATAGGTTGTAAAGTGAGAGAAAATGCTAACATTATGTTACGATACAGCAACTTTATTTACATAAGATCTTTGCTGCAATTGTTCCGACAATATTGAATCTTTTGTGGGCCGCGGACGACGTGCATAGGTTATGTGGTTGGTGTTGGTGACGCGGTAATCACGAGATAAGACAAACGACACAGGCCTGCCCGAGGAGTATGCCGCGAGCCATCTTAGATTCAACTGTGAAAACTCGTTAACCTAATGGTACGACGAATATCTCTATTAAGTGCATAGTTATCCAGTGGCCGCAGTGGGTAGTAGTCGAAAAGTCACAGTAATTTGATATGCCAAAATATCTCGCAACCGTTTCCTTAACAGACTTTTCGAACTGTTTCTTTTAGTGTCTTTGTTTACAGGAGGAAGCCCTTCTGACGAGGAGTTGTTTAAACGACTAGAAAAGAAAGCCCAAGCTGCGTTTATTTCGTTCGCCGCGAGTAAACCTCCAGCGGCATCGATCGCCGAGGTGAAGTTGTTGCAAGCGACGGATATTCCTGTGCCCCACGTAGCCGGAAGTCCCATTACGTCACTAGTGGTGCTGGCTGTCATCTGGCAACTGAGAGCCAGCAGCACTGGCGGCCTGCAGAGCCAGACTTGCGGCCATCAAATCTGGAGCAGCGGTGGGCGTGTTGCTGACGTGAGGTGAGTCCTCTTTTAAAACCGCCAATTAAAGGCGGAGAAAGATACATTTAATTCCTCTTAATAATCGAGCCGTTTTACCGCGGAGGGCTTTGATTGAAATGAAGGCAATTATTACTGTATGAAATTGGTACTATACAATTTGATATTACTTCATCACACAAGTTAGACACATTTTTTTGAATTACAGAAAAAATGTTCTGCGGTGTGGCCCTTCTCGGAGCCCGAGGAGGATTCAATTTGAAAGCTAAGGCAAGGATTGGTGTATTTGTTAAACTAGAGTCATTCACAAAAGAACGAAAATATAATTGGCTCCTTCGCAATTGTATCTAATGCCTTGTGGCGTAATAGTTACAGGATTTTTTCTCATGTACCGTTCTAAAAGTACTGGTTAATTAGGACTCGATGATGCCGCTGCTTATTAACGACATATATGTCTACGCCAACATTGTTTGGTGAGAAAAATGTAAACAAGACAATAATTTAATAAACTGGGCTATAAGCGGAATCAGATCACTTTCCTCGAGTTTCATCAAGTTCTATGAGAATGAAACGTAATGCTACTTATAGATTATCAGTGACTCGATGCCATTGTTGGCCGTGAATTCGAGATGTCTTCGTCTGCAGATTCTTTGCTAATATTGTTGACAATTAGATGTCAGCCATCACTCGATGTTGGAGGAAGGGTGAGTAGAAGGCCCACGTGCGCCCTGGGACTACCGAAGGCCCGCTGACCCTGTCATTGATTTTTGCTACGGCCTTGTGGCTTCACCACGCGCAATCTCCGTGCAGCTTTCAAACCCAATCAACTCAAAGCTCTTGGACATTGTACACATTTCCGCTAGGTACTTTCCCTAAAGCCTCTGCGGACGAGCATTAGATTTCACCTTAATACTGCACAAAAATCACACTACATTAAGCAAATCATTTTTACGTAGAAGTGTAAAGTAATTAGGAAATTTTAATTTGGTGAATTTCACGTATAAACTATTGGATACATTGATAGCTTTAGTTAAGTAATTAATTTTTACTCTGATTACTGGTCACAACTTTTTACTGTTTACTATGTTGAAACATAATTCAGCCCAGTACTTTTTCGTATTGAAAAGACTTAGTTCAGAAAACAAGATTACGAAGACTTCGTGTTCAGCAAGCTAAGGATGTTACTGGAACCACTGGAGAAGTAGATCTCGTGACGTATTCTTTCGCGATTCAGGCAGCTTCGGAGGTTCAAGATGGCTGCGAGAAGGTTAATACATTTGCCACCGTCGCGTCGCGTCCCAGAGGCTAGGCGCCCGCCGCGTGATATCAGTTATTCATACTCATGCTCTCTCTCGTATTCACGAATAGTTTCAACTCGACTAGTCTTTCCTTCTCTTTTAGTTCAATTTGATTTCGTCCACATCCTCGTCCCCCAAGTGCGTAAATAGCGGTATTACTCGTTAGATATTTAGAAGCTTGACTTATATTTTTACGTAACGAATTACCCTACCTATAAATGATAGAAACCAGGAAACGGTATTCGTAAATTTGTTATTATTATTATTATTTTATATCTCTCTACAACATCCTTTTCACAAAAGTTACGAAACCTATGTGCCACTAAATGGTCTGCAGGCAGTTATTTGCCATTAATTTGTAGAGATTAACATTTATTTATTATTTAATCTGGAAACGTAGATAGGAATACTGATTTTTAAGTATTTCGTCGGATATGTTTACATCTCTCATCACTATCTCTTTCCTTTACTAGGTAACGACTGCTTTAAGCCAACGAAGATCATAAGTCAAGAAAATATTTTAAATGACCGTTCCCGGTTTGAAAGCAGTCTGCACATCTTGAAAAAGTATGTACAAATTCACTACTTATTAAAATTGTAAGATTCCAGTGCACACACAAGTAGTTTTAAATTATGTATACTGTACTGTTCTCAGGTAGAATATCATTCCCGACTATAAACGCGAACGAAAATCTTCCGAATTATTGTGACAACTAAATTTAATGAGGTGTACTTTACGTCGTTGAGAACATGGTTGTATTTGGTAAAGGACAATGGCTGACCGAGGCGACTTCCAGTCAGGCAATGGATGGGGGACGACAGCTGTTAACTCGGTTATAAAGGCCGGTCCGTCTTAGGAACTAGTTTCTCGTCCGGAGTAGTCGGAAGACATAGGGGCAAATTTACCTGAGCACTAAACAGCGAATCTGCAGATGTCCTGGTGACTTTAAATGCCCCTGGAGTACCATGAGCGTCCTCGACACGTCTTTCGTCTAAACAATTGCGTGAACGCGTGGTCTGCACCTTTACTGAATATTCATTCAAAATGTTAGATCGTTCGATCAACAGTGCATTTCCCTCGTCGGTTCAGTTTATCATTTCTGCTGGCGCCATTGCCATTCCAATACTCATTTTTCGGTGAAAATTATTTCATCACATAAGAATATCAACGCGAAAAGGAAATACTAGTTTTATACTAGGCTCAGCGTAGCTAAAATAAATCAAAGGATTCTCAATTTCACTTTTCACCAAACTACAGTGTCACGAAAACACATTTTGAAGAGTATAAATAATAAAACATAAAAAAATTCAATCGAAATTTTCGATGCGGAAACAGTTTCTCGGCAGCTGTACTCAGTTTTCTTTTTGCTTGCTTGATGACCAAAACGTGATAAAAGTTTCCATAAAGCCAATGTAGCTAGAGAAAGCTGATAAACTTTACAACGTCTACTATTAATGTAGTCTAGCAACAAAAATCACGAAATTAAGCTGTTATTCGTTATCAAATATATTTTCTTATAAACTTATTATTTTATTTGGAATCAGAGTTTAATAGTTAAAAATGTTTCTGACAAACTACTAAAATAATTAATTTTGAGTAGAATTTCGTTTTCTTAAACTCTCGATGTTAAAAGCACACATGTAGCCCGTTACTAACACAATGCCGTTATTTTACTGTATAATAATAATAATAATAATAATTTATCACATGCCAAATTAACTTTGAACGAAATAAAGTACGGTTCTGTTTTTAAAAACACTTTTTCATAGGCCATTTGAAAATATCAAGACGTATAGGAAATTTTAAGTATAAAATTTCGTATCCCTGTGATATTGTGTTTAATTGGATTATAAAAGTTCTTCGTTAAAAATTTCTAACCGATAACCTTAATTATTAGGAAAAACATTTTATTATCAATGAATAGTACAAAATTTAAATTATTTCTAGCTATAAGCGATTATTGAGTCCTTAAGACGTAAGAAAAATAAATACTCCAGTTTAATGAAATATTAAATTTAACAGACTAGTGGCTAATTAAATGGTATCACAGACGCATTATTGGGAATAATTGTTTCAACCATTTGATTAATATTAAAAACTGCCAGAATAAAGGCCCTCATGGGCAACGAAAAACACGGATGAATGCCGGAACATAACCTTTTTACGTGGATAATAACGAGGAAGAGACTGAAAAGTTTCAGGTTTTTAACTAGCACTCGCACGCGGAAACTTGAATGTACTAGACCGTGCTTAAGACATCATTCCCTTCCTATGCTATTAAAAGGGAGTTGCCTGTTTCAGGATCACCCTCATTTAGCCTGTTAAAAATATATATATAAATCAGAGTTCCGTATTATACGTGGCCGCAAATTAAGAGTGAGTGAAAGGTTAAGATTGCCATTATGTATTTAGTCAGGTTTATATTGTGTTTTACGGCAGTATTATGATACTGGTAAGTTGGGCGTAATAATTTCTTTTAGCGATATCTAAGAAAACATGGGTCTATACTATGTATGTGTAGTTCGCGAACGAACTAGTTCAAAAGAGCTATTCCACAAACAGAACTGCAAATGTCAGAAGCGAATTTTGATACGTTTTTAGGGAACACCTCAGTTCTTTAATTAAAATGTGACAAAATTTCATGTTGCTGCTGCAACATCCGGGGCCGAAAATTTTATTTTATTTGCAGCAGAACGTGAATTTTGTAATATTTTAATAAAGGAACTGATGAGGTTCTGCAAATTTGGGTGACGAAAGGTATTAAAATTCTATATTTTGTCCGTTCTTCGTATTTTCTTTATAATATTAAGTCAGATTAGTTTTAATACTTGGTTATAATTATGCAGATAGTTTACAGGTTATGAGAACCATCGTTCGTGAACTAAGGAGGGTCCAATAATTCTGATGAGGGTTGACGTGGTCGTTTCGAGTTGTTCGTTATTGTTGTTCGTTGTCCCACTTTTCTTTGTTGAGTTGGTTTGTTCTCGCGTTTGTTATTGCAGAAACTTTATAGGGTATTTGTTTAATCACCAATTTTCTTTCTGTATTCTGGCTACTTGTTTTTTTGCAAAATATGTATATGTGAAGAAATCTTTACTGCCTGAGTGACATCTTGGTCTCATAGTTTGCATGTGTTTTCCAACTAAATTTGTGACACACAAAAAACAAATCCGTTCAGGTGATCTACTTCACAGAACTAGTTCAGTACAATTAACGAACTTTTGCTGAACTATTCTCGTAAAAGAACTAATTTTCCCGTCGCTAGTCTATGCTGTGCCTGCAATAATGAAACAGGCATTGTTGTCGCGTGACACTATGGCACGAGACAGAAAATGACTTGTGAAAAGCTGTAATCATTGGGCGTTGAAAATTTCCGCTGTAACCTGTGCTTTAGACAGTGGTTCCCCTTCTGTCCTCAGTACACCCCAAGAGTTCGTCCCCCATGCACGTGACTGCGTTGCTATACCACACCACTTTCTCGTCGGAGTACAAGGGCTGGTATGTTGTCTCGTGACACCTGACAACGAAATGTTCGTGATGGAAACAATCCTTCAATAATATCTGTTGTCGAAGAGAGCAACTGCCGACTTAGGGCTACGTGAACATTTGTTAACTTTACATTGCAGGGAAGTTGACTGATTACTTCTACAGCACTGGTGTGGTACCAGATCGATTAATTTAATAATGCGGCATTGTGACCAGGAAGACGTGCTCGGACTCTAATGTACTACAACCTATCAATTAGCCGTGAATAGTAGTTTGAATGAATAATTGACGAAATGAGGATTCTTTTGAATCACTCACGCATGCAGTGTGAAATCTGAGTCCGATCACAAGATACGAATATACTGAAGCTTATTGAAACATTCAATAGAATACTTAATCCAAGTAATAAAAACGAAATGCTCGCATTGAAGCAAATATTGAACATCAAAAAGACGGAAAAGTAATAAGTAGGAAAAATATTCAAAATGCTCGTATTGCTTGCTTAAGTTGGAATAGGCTTTAAAATGTTCAGCTAGTCGTATACTGCCATCTGAAATTCAGAGGTAAGCAAATGCAACTGAAAGTAATAAATCATTGTGTCTAATATTCACGTATTCACGTCCTTTACAGATTTACTTACCTTTGAATCATTCATTGATGAGATTCTGTAGTAACCTTGCAATTATTCAGATCCTTGCTTTTCAGCATAGAGGTATATTTTCTCTTAGTTGCCATATTTTAAAATAATCATTTCCTCTTTTATCTGGTTCTGTCTTAATGAACTACAGGCAATTTGACACTTTCTCGTCTGTTTTCTCTACTATAAGCCTTCCGACGTTATTTCGCAATGACGAATATTTCTTATTATTCACATTCCGCAATTAACTTTTCCCGTCCATGTAACTCTGTATTGTATTTGAAACCAAGTGCATTTATATGAAAACATTTTGTATGGAGCGTTATCTTGCTTGCATGGTTAATTTTACTTCCCAAATAACAGTAACTTCTCGTTTCTACTTATTTTCTTTGAACTCTTTCAACGCTTTTAATCATTTATTGTCAAAATGTTTGATGCGTTAAGCTATGGATTGTTTTATATTCATGACATCTGTCGTGGAAGGAATAAGTGATTTGAATTCGGCTTAAAGAACTCTTGTATAAAATACAACTGAGTTGTCATTTCCTTGTTGGTATATGCGTCATTACAGAACACTTCCTTAGGACGGGAAACAGGAAACTGCAAAGATCGGGGGGGCTGCCCTCTGAAATTTTTTAAAGATTTTCAAACAGTCGCTGTTGTTAGGGTACTTTACGCAATAACATCATTGGTTGCATTGAATAAATTTAGAATTAGTCGCAGACAACTGTTCATGAAATGAAATACAAACTAATTTAATGGCTTCCTAATGATTGCCCAGACATTTAGTCGCGAGACTGTATCATAATATTTTAACTGGGAATACAGTATATGCGTCGGGTTTGAGCAGAAAACCCGTCACAATTTTGAACAGTAGAAACGTGCCTTCTAGAGTGGACAGCGACATCAAAGTGAGTTGTGTGAGGTTTTAAAATTTTAAGTCTACTTGGGTTGCCAGCATTGGATGCGATGGTCTGTTATCAACTTTCCTGGTCTGAACAAGGCCGCCATTCTACTTCGCCTCCCACCGCCGCCAGAAGGAAATCAGGCTCCAAACTATTCCACATTGTTCAATAATCCACTTTTCTGAATATTTTTGTACTGCCCTTTCGTTTACGGCGGGTTTTCTTGAGTAAAATTGAATTGGTCCATTATAGATAATGACATTTTACCAATTTTTACGACTTGCACCAGTATATAAACAGCGACCAATTAAAATGTTTTCCCTGGTACATAAATAAACTTTGGAAGTATAAGAATGTCAGAGATTTGTACTACAGTTAACTGAAATGCATAAGCAATGTTTTTGGTGTCGACTTAATTATGACCGAAAAAAGTTGAAGATATCATTACTGCGCCATCTTTTACAAATTATTATTTTTATTTTAGAATTTTCAAATTTTTAATTTCCTCGGCAGTAACACCTCTTGGATTAACAGCAACAACACTTCCAGTCGTATTGTTCGATGTAGTTATTTCATCGTGAATGATGCTATACTATTTTTTCTCATACCTTTTATTCACTGACGACACATCCCGTATTTGTAATATTTTGTTAGTACGTTTTTCTTTTAATAATGGATACCGGTGCTCAATTCCTCTCTACTCGGACCAAAATCAGACACTTTCGTCGCTAATCATTATTTTCTGAAGAAAGTAGCTGAGAATTATGCCTTCTACCAGCATTATTTTTTCGTATATGATAGGCGCTACATCCTTCAATTTAGAGCTTTTCTGATAATACTGCCAGATCTTTGTTCAACAGATTTATCACTGGACGAATAACAATCAGAAAGCGTAAGCACATTGTGTAGAATTTAACATTCCATTACTTATTATAAGCAACCTAGACGTCATAAACCAATAAAATTATTTTCTGAACAACAAATTTCCTCTTCCCTTCTTATGATATTAAACGAGAGAAAACACCACATGAAAGATCCTCGTGTGACCTTTTACTAAAATAGGATTAATTACTTCATAATATATATTTGAAAAACATTGCATATTCCACCAATTATTATACTGTATTATTTAAAAAGTCTGTTAATGAATACACGAAATTATTATTATATTTCTACAATACATTACATTTAATATTTATGCACTCAATTTTTTAATGAACCTATATTCTTACCTTTTACTGCTCTTTCAACACCTTTCCAAATAAAAATATGGAAAAATAATAATTTATTAAATTTCTGAACAAAAATGGCCCTTTTTGCGGCGACATATCTAACTGTTTGTATGATATTAATAATTTGCATCAGTTGCATATTTCCCAGATTGTGGTGCATTTTCACCGTTGCGATGACGAAGACAACTTGATGGCCGAAGGTCACGATACGCTGACGCCATCTTGGGCGTCACGCTAGACGTTATTCTCGAAGCTATTCCAAACTTACAATCTTAGTTAATCATTTAGAATCAGCATCATTTTTCTCATTACCGATCTAAATAGTTTTTAGCAAAGTGCAGAACTTCGGGAAAAATTCTTTCTTTATCTTCATCACGGGTGATTCGTACAAACAGACACATAGATAAAGCATATAGTCAGTAACCCTTTTCTTTCTCACGTCGTTTGCTTTGAAAATTCCTTGTCGTTTCTCTATTTATTCCAAGGTCAGATGGGTCTAATTGGAATTAATTTGGCACAGAGATGTCGAGTGATTGCCCTGAAAGCGTCGACGACTCCTCGCTTTAGAGGAGCTGAGATTTTTCCGTCGCCTGGGCGTCTGTCGGTCCAGCATCCGCGGCGGACAGCGTCTTTGGCAACGGTGCGCGACGTCTATTCTGGGGCGGCCTCTGCAGCGTCAATAACACGGCCGCGGCCTCGCGCGCACGCACTCGCGCACGCAGCACGCAGCGCCAGCGCCAGCTCCGTACCAGCCTGGCCAAGGCCGCGGCCATATTGATTCGGGTACCACCGCCGCGCCGCAGCTCGACGCGACGCCTTCTCGTGGCGGGACGTTCGCTTTAAATGGCATCCGTTGTCGTAGTTGAAGGCGGACGCTTGTGACGCAGTAGCCGCTGGCGGAGGGGGCCGACCCTCCGGTTCTTTTTGTTGCGCTGCGCTGAGGTGTGGGGGCCCCAGCTCCGGCCCCCGGGGAGCAGCTGCGTCTCGCTCCTTGTGGGATCGCAATCTACCAACCTTAGACTCGTATTCACGAAGGCGAGGAAACGAATTTTCTGATTCCGTGTATGCTAATCACAATTTTATCATAAGAAAGTATCAGCGGGTAAAAATAGGCTATACGTTTTGTTCATCTTGGATTTGAATTTTGACAATTGTGTATCCGTCTATTGTTGTTCGGGTTTTCGATCAGGGAACAAGATAAGACCAATTTGATTACTTCCAAAAATAAGTAATCCTACTAAATTCAGTCTATATCAGAGAGACACGGTCTGAATGATAAATGGTCTAAATATACTTTTCTCAGTTTTGAGCCAAACCGTTGTCATGTAGGACCATTAACCAACCGGGACACCTAGCAGCCACTTCGCTTCTCTTCTCCATCGTCTTTTGTATTGTAACCCTACGATAATTGCGGCATAGTTCCTCTTAACCCTGCTATGAGTTTCATAACTATGTAGTTAATTATACGTGGTAAATAAATTGCAGAAACAGTGTAACAGGGTCACCGTCCTCAATCGTAAACGAATATTACACGGTCTCCTGCCAGCTACATGACATCACGGAATGGGAAAGCTGCTTACAATCTCGATGATCGAACTTCTTAAGATAAGCTTTCTCGAAATGTCATTTATTTCCCCACGTGCATCTGTAAGTAAACTACCAGAAAATTTCCTCAGTACCGTAAGAATCCTTCCATGACATTTTTTTCAAATAGTTTTTCACGAAGTTCTATTTTACGAGATATGCGGTTAGATCCTCATTACATTTTGTAGTATGGAATTATATTCTGCCGGTAAAGGTAATGGTTTTTGCGGCACAAAAACGAGTTGTCCGAGCAATAAGTCAGGTCACATCAAGAAATTGTGTATTTTAACTCAGTCGTGTTAATACAATTACTCATTAATGTTATTTGTGATTACAGGTAGGCAGTTATTTATGAATAATTTTAATATCCATAGCTTCAATACTAGAAACAAGAATAATTTAAACAAAAAATGTAAATCACTCTCATTTGCACAGAATGGTGTACATTATTTAGAATATAATAGTTATTGTCTTAACTTAAAATTAAACATTAATTATTCTCGTATCTCCATCTTTAATAGACTGTCAAGAAGATTTAAACAGTTGCCAAATAGCCTAAGTCAATTTAAGGCTGAGGTTTCATGATTTCTGCTTAACTACTGCTTCTACTCATTGGAAGAATTTGTAGAGGAATCTGAGATTTACAGTTATAATGTAAATAGACAGCATGAATTATTAATTAGAATCCTCGTCGTATGTTGTTGCATAATATATGACTGTTATCATATGACTGGAAATAGCTAGCATGAGCTATTCATGAAGTTTGTTATAGAATATTGTTAGTCAGAATTAATTGATTAATATTGATAATAGTAATGGGGAACAAATTACACCTTAACTCACTCCGTATCCTTGAAGCTAAGCTTCAATACAGGATGTACGGTATATGACATAATTATTCATTTTATTAACCATATGCAACAAGTTATCGTACAGATTTTTAAATAAATTACTTAAATTGTCTCTGTAAATAGAAGTATATTTTTTAACTATTCTATTTAATGACATAGAGTGACGGTTCAACAAATAATTACGTTCATGATGTTAGTATATACTTATACCATGATTACTTTGAAGTCGGTGTGCACGATGTTTCGCGAAGCAAACATTTCAGATATAAACTGAAATGGCGCTAAAAATAATTTCTTCTATTATTAAAAGAAATAGAGTTTAAAATTTGAAAACAAGAATTTCAACGGTGCAATAGTGATCGGGTGAGATCCTGAACTGCGCTTTTCCCATTAAACGTAAATTTAATCCGAATACCTAACCCCAATTGTTTGCTTTGTTTGCGACATGTTATACACAAAAACCTGTGGGTTATGTCTTCGAACTGACCGCAAGTGTTTAAGTACTTAAAATCGGCTGAGACCTAGTCTATTTCTATGCATGTGTATTTCATTCGTTGCCTCAAATATTCCAATTTAGTGGGCTTTATATATTTGGCTGATCTTCGCTTATCTGGACAGTTTTGTTCTAAGAAAAGTTCAGTTTTTCCAATAACGATGTAATGCTAAAAATTTAGTTATATTATAGTCATGATATGGTACTGGCTTATAACAGCTCTGGTTGTAAATGCCGATTTGTACACGTCGCTCTTGTACCATCTCTCTGCGAAGAATACATTGTCTTCGGGCTTTCTAAATTTCCTCAGTCACATTTGTTGGTTGCGCCTCTCTTTCAACGAATGTTTCCTTAATGACATCGGAGATAAGGAAGTAAGGAAGTCGTAGATAGCTGCAACACATGGAAACTATAAGACACTATAAGTCTAGTGATTACAATTAATATTTCAATATAATAACTATTATCAACAGGGAATCACAATACAAGGAGAAATAAAAAATAAAACCCAAAGGTTTACTGATGATATTGTGGTATTCCGGGGGTCAGAAGACATGAAATCCGTAATAAATGGTATGAACGTGATCATGGAGGAAGAGTACAACATGAGGATTAATAGAGGGAAAAACAAGATGGCAAATAGTGGATTAACAAAGGGTGGTAGTAAAGATCGAAGTTTCCACCCGGGTAATATCGATGAACAGCGACGTTTCGACATGAAAGCCGTCGAAACGTCACTATTCGTCGATATTAGTCGGGTAGAAACCCGAGAAGCTTTTCTTCAAAGGGTGTTTGTTACGTTGGAAAGGGATATTTTGAAGGAAGTTAAGGAATTCTTGGGCAGCATGAGAACTAGGGATGGTAAAGTATAGTTGACATAGAGTAGGATAGCACAAGCAAGGAAGGCTTTCGTAAAAGAGGAATTTACATACGGCTAACAAGTATTAAAAATGTTGATATGAAGCCGGCGTTACATGAGTCCGAAACGTGGAAGATAGGAGTTTCAGGCAGAAAAATAATAGAAGTTTTCAAAATGTGTCGATGTAGGAGAATGCTGAAAATCAGATGGGTGGATACAGTAAACTATCCAGGAGGTTATAAGCAGAATAGGGGAAGAGAGAATAATTTGGAGGACTTTGACCAAGAGAAGGGATAGATTAATGGGCCACGTCTGGTAAAATTAGCATATAGGAGAGAGAGAGAGATTAAGGAGGACCTTGGATGTGGTATTTATGTAGAAATGAAAAGACTTGCGCAGGATAAGACCAGTCTTATGATTGATTACCACAACACACATCAATAGCATAATAGTTCAGTGATATACTATTCCATAGTTTGCATAATTTTCATTTCTCTTTGCTTTTGTTGAAAATGTTATCGTGGCTCCAATCGTCTGTAAGGGAAGGAAATAAACAGTGGAAGAAAGAAGAATCTCTCCTAAACGCAGATGATGTCTTATAATATAGACTGTGGAACATCTTTATTTTAATATTAACAACCATTGCCAACCATTTCCAAAAACTCTTTGCTTGCCTGTTCGTCGAAGGGTTTTCGTCATTAACTCTGAAACTTGGCGGTCCTATTGTTTTCAATCGAAAATATTTAAGACTATACTTCACAAGAGACATTTTGAAAGGCCTTTTCTTTTTGCAAGACGCGTTCCTCTACTTTTAAAGTACGTTCTTGCTTACCTACCACTAACTTTACGTTAGTTCTTTTACTGAAACCTTGACATTTTACCTTCCCACTCTCTCGCTTTAGGTTTGGATTCTTGTATCTTGAAATTGACCCGTCTGGATGGTACTTTAAAGTAATTTTGGATTCTTTGAATTGTGTAAAATTTTCAATTTGTGGTATTCATGTCAAAGATGGAAGCTAAATTCAAATTGTATAAGAGTTATTTCCCGAGAGTATGCAACGAAAAACTTCGGATTGACGTTTATGCACTTATCTTGGCTGAATAGAAGATTTTTGGGAATTTTTCTCAGTATGTCAGCGTCCTGAGTTAAAGAAAATTATACTATTGCCTTTTGTCGTTTCATCCTGAATCTGGAAAGCCCGCGTTAGTCCTGGTTGGATATAATTTTTCCTTTGATTTTGGGCAATAGCGTCTTGATGGGTGAACTGAAAAGGGAAAACAATTGAAATTGCTTAAATTAATTTCTTTATTTTATTGAATGTCTATTACATTGGTAATTAGCACCTGTCGTGTTCCAATACATTTTGACGAAATGTTTCTTGGGAAACTGTTACTTCTAATATCACCAGACAGTATCCGGCCAAGTATAAAATCGTCCGTATTTTACCGAATGGTTTATCATAATATGTCACCTCAATACTAGGAAAGTACAATGTCACTATTATCCGAATTACAAATTTCTCTGCAAAACTTCTTCTCAGGTCCTAAGCTCTTCGAAATATGGGGCCCTTCATAAGTCCAGATATTGTTCCGGTGATAAATATGTTTTGCAGATACCTAGAATTGAAATACAGTTTAGCAGTATATTAATAGTATAATAATAAACAAAATCATTTTTGGGGAGATCGGGGCCCTAAGCTATAACTTGAATAGCGTAAATGCGGGTCTGCTTCTTCTATGCGATTATCCAATTTGTTGTTTCTATATTGACATCTGCCATTGGGAAATCTGACCATTTATATTTTTTAGCTCCCAAAGGTACACACATTAATCTTTTTCTAACTTTGGACATCAACTGAAATATTTTCTTCGTCATATAGTATTAATTTAACTGATTTTTTAAAAAAGAATTTAAATTCTTACATTGTCACTAACCAATATACGTATAATATATATAATCAACAAAAGGGATAGTCGATTAAATGTGACTTGGAGTATAAAGAAAATGCCAACAGGAATCATCCTTCAACTCTTCTTATTTCTATTTTCACTCCGCTGTAAGAATTATTTTTCAGTTATTACTTTTTTTCTTGTCGACTCTGTTATTATTTTCGCTCCTTTTTAAATATCTACTTTCACAATCTTTACTCTCGTACGTCCAACGTAGTCAAGGCGCAACACTAAGACTTGTCCCTTTACTTGCAACACACCTTCGTTACATCAAGTGGTTCCTATGTGCTGCTACGCTATGAAACATTCGAGTGTATTTAACAGTTCTGTGTTATGTTCATACGTATGAAGTTTATTGTCTGTTCCATCATTGATTACAGCAAGCCCTATTCATAAACCTCAAAATAAATTAATACTGTTTCTATGAATGGGGTCTTCATGCCTGTGGACGTGATCGTATTTAGTTAAAGATTGTAATCAGGTCGAATCACTTCTGTTCACTCAGAAAATTTCACAATTTACGGTCTGCATATTTGTTAATTTCTGATAAATATCACTGAACAGATATACTGTCCTGGTTTTTTGACGAAGAGTGTTGAGGCCTGTGGTTTGGAAAAAACTGTTGGTATTCGAGATCGGCGAGTCTCAAAATATCCACCAAAAGTGTAGTGAAGCTGAGATGAGCTTGTGCCTGAGCCCGTGGAGAGGCGATCGTTAACCGGCAAGAAAGACAGGGAGGGGGAACAAGCTCCGGGACACGGAAGAATTGGGCCTTTACAGCCCCTATACTTCACCTCGACGAGGTCTGTGCGAGCTGGGCCGAGAAATGTTCAGGTCGAAATTCAATAAAGTACGTAACATCGCTCGTAAGATTTCGTGCCAGGAGTAATTCTCGATGTCAACCAATATAATGCTTTGATAGTTTGATCGAAGCACGGATTTAGCCCCGAAACATCACCTTACAGGCTGGATATGGAGATTCAAGAGAGGATTCTTCTGATAAATCTACTGGGTTACAAACTTTTTTGCTATGTTATATTGCGTTTTTTACCGTTTATTCAAAATAGCTGTTCTGTGATTTCGTTATGCACATCCTTCTCTAGGATTGATCAAATATATTTGAGGTGGATGAATTGTCTTAATGATACGAACTTCGGGGCACGCATTCAACAGATACATAATGGTATATGATTACTCACTGGCAAAGAACGGCAGTTGAAGACAGCAATGCAGGAGAGTACTTTTAGAGTCAAAAAATTAAAAAATAACTCAACCAAAATAGGCGAATATGCGACATGTGGAAACAATTCAATACACCGCTCAAGGAGTTTACAAGCAGCAACTGAAGACGAGTGAGGAGGTGCATTATCCACGTGAAAAATAACTTTTGACAAGGCCAAATGTGGACGTTTTGTCGTAACGGCTTGCTGCAGTAATGCTGTGGAATATTCTCCAGTGATTGAAAACGTTTCGTTCCCCAATTATCGGGACCTTCTGAGATCTTTAACTAAAATATAACAATATATAACAAAAATTTCTTGTTGCTGCTCCATCCTTCGGTCCCGAGCGTTGCAGAAGCGACATGAAATTTTTGTTATATTTTAATTAAAGAGGTGAGGTGGTCCAGAAAGGTGGGGGACGAAACGCTTTCAACTAAAATTCTTTCATTTCCGACTTCTGGCAATTCTTTGTGTTTTATTCATGTAAAATGTTATGGACACTTTCTGTCGATACCTTCTGAATCTGAGCAATATCACACTACTTTTTCAATCGCGGAGTGTCGATACTGGTTTGTGAATTTTTGCGATTCTTTCCTATTTGTCGTGGTTGCTGGACGACCTGAATGCTCGTCATCCAAAGTAGAGACGCAAGAACAGTTGTCCACTGCTTTACCTCCGAAAACTACGCCATTATTAATTTGGTAAAGAATCTAATTCTTATTTTATAGCTCTCGTGTTATCCACTATTTCACAATACTTCTTTCTTCTCTCAATTACCCCAACAAATAATTAAAGAAATATGCCACGTAACAATTAACTGAAATATGCATAACCCCTTGTTCCCACTAGTGCCTCGTCTGAGTCAGAACGAGAGCTACCCAAAACTACTACTGTTATTATTATGAATGAAGTATGACCACATAAACATTTTACCATTATAACTATAATTTCCCTAAACTACCAGTTATTATTCTGAATGAACTAAAATTACATAATAATATTACTATTATAACAGTTTTAAGTTACCTCCATCCAGACCTTCTGTGTGTATAGCGGTTAGCGTCATTGGCTTAAGCCAGAGATCCCAGGTTGTTGAAGCCACGGAAAATCTTTATTCAGAATAAAAAATAATTTAAACATTAATTACAATGAAAAAATTAAGTTAATGTTTTTATTAGGTTTTGTTATTGTTAATAACTTATTTTTTATGTAAAACTATTAGTAGAAAAATTACCATTTATAAAGTTATTTCTATGTGGCAAGGTCATAACATACAGGGTCTATATTTTAATTTACTTGATGTATTGGTTTTATTTGAAGGACTTTTACCACCTGGACCTCGTTCCTTTGACAACTTTATCCTTCAATGGCGCTGCTTATGTAGTACTCAGTATTTGAAGCATATTTTGAAATGCGAGTTATTTCTACAGAAATTACGTAATTGTGGTTGATATTTAGTAATTAGTTTGACTAACAGACGCTTGCAGTTTATTGCAGTTGCACTATCAGCAAACGCGCCAATGGAATTGAACTTCAGATTCCCATATCGACTGAAAGAGAAAATGGCGATGCTTTTTTGGTTGCTCTTCTACTGCCACCACGTTACCATGGCAATGAATTCGCTGCTTAGATATAAAAATATTCCAGAAGAATAGGTTGAAGGCCGTTTAACCGTAGACCCGGACCAGAGATCCTATCATATCTTTTCTAATTGTGTTGTTAATTGCTTTTCTTAATACCTCATTTTGGCGACTACTGCATTTTTCCTACTAGGTAGGACATTAACATCTTTCAACTCGTCCGCTCAAAACCGACTATTGGTTTTCTTAGTATATTTAATATTTGTCTTTCAATGAAATGCATAATGTATTTAATATGCTCTTCTTAATTTTATGACCAAATTTTTTTACGACCGTACATTTCTCAGCTTCTGAAAAAGTAGTTATTCGGCTATAATTAAAACTTTTTTTTCAAATGCAGGGCCTTTCATAGTTCTCTAATCTGTAACTATAAATACTCCCTTTGTTTTTGCTGTCGTAATGTACAAGTATTGAAAGTATTCTAACAACGCTCCGTTACTTTAATCGGTTTTTAGAATAATCAATAAAAATTCAGAAGTACATTGATTTGGCTTTGATCGTCTTTTTAAACAGTGTATAAAGCCGTATAACTAAAACAGCATTCTGACTCGTGTCCAAATAATGACTTTTCTTTCTTATATTTATACCAGATTCAATGCTGAGGCAGACCACGAACTCTAACTTCACGTAGTAAACCAAATTGGGTTTTATAGGTGGCAAAAACTGTTTCCTAAGTATTGTCTACATTTATGTTAAATCTTGGTAATATGCCATAAAACATATTTTACATGGCTTGAAGAAGAAATAAAAGTTTTAAAGCGAGAAACTAGATCTAAATGTCGGAGCGAAAGGTAATTCAAGTCAGTTAAATGTAGAAAATATCATTGTGCTTTCCGATTTTTTTATTTTAATTTATTTTTGATGAAATTCCGGCCCTATAACCAATGTTCCTTTATCATGAGTTAGTATTAGCAGTTTTCATTCCATCCCACAACAATTAAGTTATTTTCATTTTGTATAACTTGACATAATTATCTGTTCCCCAGAGCGATTCATTGAGATTTTTCCAATATTCTCTTAACGCTTTTACAAAATGTCGATTCTATTTTTAACATTTGTCATGATTTCCATTACATTCTATTGATGACTTAATTAAGTCATCTTTCATCCGATATTTTTAGTGAATTAATTTTTTCGATTTGTCCTATAGTTTGGCGCCACGCGGATGGCAAGGTCTGCTGCCACCGGGAAGAGGAAATGAACGATAAATAACAACATCGTACACAAAAATGTCGTGAAATGAAATTAATTTAGGAAAAAAAATTGTCCGTTTCGCCCTATTAACAACTAAATCGCAAATTTTGCCTCTAATTTATCTTCATGACACGTTCTTTTACGAAAGACATTCAATAATTAATGAGAAACATTGATGTAGGAAAAAATATTTTAGGATGTTTTCGTTACTTTCATGACTTTAGGTTGGCATCGCCGAGATGAGTTGAGAACATCCGATGTATAAAAATTTGTTTTAACCTCTAAAGCGCATTTAGCGATGCCATGTCCGCTTAAACTTTTGCACACTAGTTTCAATGATTTGGTGTTTGCTTTGTGAAGGTGAAAAACTGGCTAAAATCTTATTTTGCATGATTTTGTAGTACGGTGAAAGTTGTATGAACCGCGGAGCGTTTTATAACTCGGTGGAACGGTTCAACGGTCGAACGTCAGTAACCAAAGTTATTATGGGTCAGCCTGACTTTTTTTACCTTATTTTACTTTGTTTCTGGGAGCGCAACTATTATTTTGGTCTGTTCAAATCGAAGTTACTTATTTTACGTGTCTTCAGAAACAAAACAAAGTTAATGAAAAATATCGACATTTGTTCTTGGTTCACAAGATCTGATGCAAATCAAATATTAATTAAAATATTATGAATATTAACTGCTAAGTAAAACCACTCTGCATATTTTGGGTTCGAAAAATACTTTTATGTCGAGGGCAACGGCAGGTTTGACACCAGAGGTGGACCGCGTTAACATGACAATAGTGCTCTTATTTCTGGCTCTCCTTCAGCCTTTATAATTTAGCAAAGTGTTTTCATGGCCGGAGAAGTTTCAAACTCCGCATCCCCCCATTTCAATTTCCTTCCTATGCTATTAAATGGAAAATAATGAGAAACAATAAACCAGAAAAGGGAAACCTACAGTCTGATTACCGAAAAACAAAACCTTATCTATGTAGAGGTGATACTTTCAGTGCATCAATCGTGAGTACAGTCATACAGGCGTGGACCTACTTGGTTTCAGGTCGCACCTATAAAGAACAGGATTATATAGGTTCGGTAACATCCTATTTTAGGAGGAACGTCTATACAGTTGATGTTATTATCTCCGAAAATTATATGGAATCCTGTTGGTTTTGTGTGTTTTGTTTGATATTCCCTTGTGGTCACGTGGAGACTATTCTGATTTCTTTGAGGGAAAAAGCAGTAACTACTGTTCTAAGAATCCACCAATAATCAACAACAGTATTATTATTATTATTTGAGTTCAGATCTCTCAATAGGTTATTTATTTGTAAACTGTCTTAAGACCTCTCTTGATGAAGTCTACATTCTCTTCATCGAAATAATTATTATTGTATTTATTACTGTCTACTTTCAACTTAGCTTACTGAATCGTATCCTCGTGTGTACTTGTAACTTTAATTGAAAGACAAAGATTAGTGTTTTGTGCATTGCAAAAACGTCCACTGCTTGAGTTGATATTTCTTTGTATCCTACATTGTGTTGCAAACCTTTTTATGCACATCTCATTAAAGCTAAAAGCACTCCGTTGTGGGACAAATTAAAGTCCGTGCATGTAATATCGTACACATAGACCGTAAAAGACACACTCACAGAGGATGTAAGTCCTCACAAAATATTAGACATATGTTGTGATATTTCAGTTTATTTAATATTAGATGCCGAAATCAGTTGGGTATAGTATAATAGAAAGTAAAAAATATATGAAATAGGGGTAACTGGTAGTACATGGAAAGCTGGAAACTGTAGTTTTGTTAAAGAACAACTTAACTTAGTTTCACTTCAAGAAACGTGCTGCTATAAATCTTCTTTCTGTTTTCATAAATATTCCATATTCTCCAGTTTCCGTTCTTATTCCCACTGACACTCTATTTCCATTGAAGTATATACTACATTACTTTAAAATTCTTTGGATGATACCTGATGTGGTTTTCTAGGGTTTCCCTGCATCACTTTTAGGTCAATCGCCAGGTAGGATCCTTAAACTAAAGACCGGGAACCCTAGTCAATCCTTTGCTACCTTTATCTACCTTCTGCATCCTCCCTTTTCAAATTCCCTTTTGTTATTAAATGGAAGTTGCCAGTTTCTGGATCACTCTCGTGTAACCTATAACTCCCCCCTTCCCCCTTCCCAAGGAAAAAAATCCGTAGATTATTTGAGGGTTGGTGTATAGAATTCTGAGCCTTTACCACTCCCTATTTTCATTAAATATATATTAATAAAATACAATGTAATAATATTTCCCTTTTCTTCTTTGATGCTTGTACAATAATTAATAATAGCAATTCGTCTAATTTAAAAATATATAAAATCAAATATGCTTGCATAGAAATGGTATGTTCACAGTCCCGTTGTTTGGTTGTTCACGTATTCTTATATGAAATAAAGTCTTCCGAAGATCAGAAGCACTCAGCAGTCCTCTTCAATCCTCTACTAGGAGGAAGTTTAATATACGAACTGTGAAAAGAATTTTGAAAATTTACAGCCTTTATCAAGCTCCAATAAACATGTAAAGTAGATCATGCCGTCGCAGACCTAAATACAATGTTACGATACCTGTATAATGGTAAATTCGCGTTTTAGTTGAAGATTTTCAATCGAATCTCGAAGAAATTGACGTAAATAAGTTATATTAACGAGCAAAATGTTTTGAAGCTGCTATTTTAGAAATTAAAAAACTGCACAGAGAATTAATGTAGAATCATGGGAAACGTGACTACACATGTGTTACACTTTTAAGTTAAGCTATGCTATTTATAAGAATATAAAATGCCAACAGATACAAGTGACCAGTGAATCATATCTGATGATTGAAAGCGAATCCGATATGCATTAACACTATAAACTACAGTAATTGTTCAGTAGAAATTTATCTTAGATAGTAATTTTGTTGAAGTTCTTAGAGAAACTCCGTTTGGTAAAAATATTCTTAATTCCCGCAACTGTATGAACGCTTACACTACTTTTCGGCTTTTGGGAAATACATAAATTTATTGAGATTCAACTTGAAAGTCTAAATGCGGTTTCAGTGCTTTCATCGGTTAAAGATTCACAGTAGTCGTCGTTTCACTTTTCGGTTAAAATAAACCAACAAGAAGAGTGAATTACGTTTGTAAACGAATCAGTCGCGGCCTGCTTGAACATTTCATGCCACTTGGAAATAATTTATTTGTTTATTATTTTCCTTCTGTAAAATATTTCTGTGTGTCTTATCAATCCCATAGGAATTCTTTAAATTTTCTGAATTGACGTCATGAGCCAAGACTGCGTCAGTTTTCTCATTTGACAGAGTGCGACGCTTTTGTACTGACGAAGGTTCAGCAAATTACTTTCTACAAAGTTTTATTTTATTTTCCAGTGTTTGTGCATGCCTGGACCTGGTAGTCGAGTGAAATCCGTGTGTAAGTCCGAGACGTGGTTTTCGGTCTGACACCTACGTCTCATTTAAGCTAAAAATAGTTGTAGGATGGAACTTGAGCGAAAGTCCTGATTTCTATTATTCACGCTGAAACCAATTTAAACAGTTCAAAAGCCCTCACATGTATTTCGAGAGCTGATCGAAAGGCTGCGTAATTTATTCGTTGCGGCTTGTGCTTCTTTACTACTTATTTCAAGGTATCTTTAATTTTCCACTCGTTGAGTCGTTAATGAGGAATCATTAGAACAAGTGAGTATTTGTACGGTGGTGACCTCCTAACTGTTGCGTTTATTTTCGCAGTGACCTTTGTAGGAGTATCGTAGCACTGCGACGTGTCTCTCTCGGGAATGTATGCAGCAGAGCGTTGCCCGTACAGCCGGGTACAGCTCGTCTCGCACCCTGTGGTTGATGTTGAAAGTGAAAGGCGCGGTATGTCTGTCTGTGATGTGCAGATTCGGCTGGTTTTGAGAGCAGGCCAAGCAGCAGCGTCTTAGGATGCCAAGGCCAGCGAGCTAGACACACGACGACGCAACACATTTCTTCCTTTCTCAACGATCACATCAAGTTATCTTTGCCTTTGGAATGATCGCCGCCTGTTCGGTCGTGCTGGTTTCCATTTTCTCAGATACTTTGATAGGACCCGGTAGCTTTTCTTTGATACTCTCATATATATACTTTGCGTAAATAAGAGTTTACGGTGTGTTACTGGTGTTCATCGAGGAACTTCACCTTTCTTTTGGCATATTAATGATCCCAAATCTGATTGTAGGTAATTAAGTGATGCAGGTTGTGGTAAACGACAAACCGACATTACCTTCCATAACTCAGCAGTTCTTTATTCATTATGCTCCAGACATGTAACAGTTCAAAAAAGAATCTATTAATGAAACGGCTGGATAATTAATTCTTGAGTTTCTTACCTAAAACGTGTTTGGATTGTACGAAATCCTGTAACTAGCTAAAGAATGTGACTTTGGTTTCAAGTACACAATTAAGCATTAATAAAACTAGACGTTGGTACTTTCCAAAACAAAAATGTTTCTCGCTGTGTATGAAATTAAGCAAAATTAAGTCGAAAAAAGAGAAGGAAGATTGGAAATTTGTTAATGGTGCCGTTTTGAAATAATATATTATATTAAAAAATGAGTGATGACTGTAAAAATAATAGCTGGGATATATTGACTTTCTGCATTCCGATATCCACAATAGAGGATTAGAAATGTAAAGCGAGGCTAGTAATTACAAAATCAAACATTTTTTCTGAGACTTAAGATCTTTCAATACTAGTTATAAAAATTCTATGGGTCTGTGATTTCTCAAAATGTTAGTTTTCTTACAGTGGACGACTCGCCGACAGTGGTTAATGCGTCGAATTTCACAAAATGGTGAAAACTATCGTACTGGCAAGACTTGACCCATCTGCGAAATGTTTATATTTCCTAATCGGATCTAGATGAATGTCAAGACTGACGCTTTTATTGACATGAATCGAAAACTTTCTTTCAAGGTTCGAAGAAGTTGAAGCAACGCCGAAAGGAAGTAGTTTTGAATAATAAAAATGGATCAACCCAAAATAAAGTCATTTTTAAAAAGTTGACCTATCCTGGTGTGTGATCAGCATCACTGTCCCAGGTTTTATTCCCGACGATGGCATGGGTGCTGTGTGTGTCTAATTTACCTTCGTATGTCATCATCAATATCTGGGACTGACTATCTCAGTTGTAAAAACACGCCACCGACAAGTGTGTTAGCGCAATTAGATACTTCGGCTTGTGAAGTAAGCACAAGTCACACGTGATACCTAAGGGTTGAAACGAAAAAAGAAATCAAATGTTGGTTATGCTTACTATAATAATTGGGGAAGACCAAAGAATATCAGAATGACTTTCTCAACGTCTCCATCTTGCTAGTTGTATCTTTGGTTTGGAATTATTGCAGATGTCGGGGATTAAAGTGTACCTTTCCTGGTAATTTATGATTGCCCTTGACTATATAAAAGATGCGTTTGAATATAATGATGGAGCAAGTCCTGGTTAACATACCGTCACTTGAACACTCCTGGCAAATGACGGAATCCTTTGAAATAGAATCCCAGACATTAGAAGTTGGAACTGGTGCTGATATTTTACTATTCTTGCGTTTCATCAAGGTGTGACATTGTTTTATACGTATTGCAGTGGCCCTGCCTTTGTTGAAACTTTTTTCGCCTCATAAAGCACGTCATGTTTTATTGTTTCACTGGAACGTTGCTTTCTTCCTCCGCGTTGTCCTTTACGCAGTCTTTAATTGTCTCAGTCCTAACTTGTCATTCTGAGCAACTTTAGGGATTTTTGTAATGAAGTTTTGAGTTGAGGTGACCCACAGGTAATAATTTTCGGCGAGGCTCCAGTTCACCGAGGCTATTTCGAGCTGCAGCGCCTCTCCTCTAATCACATTCCTGCGGCGCTTCCCTCGTCGTCCATGGCGTCCATCTTCTACTTAACTTAGAAACCCAAAAGAAAGTGAATCCTCAGCATAATATTTTTTATTAGATACCATATTTTCATATCTAGTTGAAGGGTTACTTCGGTTTTACCGACTAATTTAGTTATAAAGTCGAACACAGTGTTATTTTATATTGAACTATGTATAAAGTACGAGAATGTCACATAATGTGATTTTTTTTTGTTAGGTCCAGTTTTGTTCATTATCTCAATTGAAGCCAGTTATAGTGGCTTATGGTTAATATTTTTTTACATTTTACGTTCATCGAATGTTCTAATATCATCAAGGTTATAATATCAATTTATAGCGGCAAGGTTATGACATATTTTTGTACTCAGTGTGAAAGTAATAGAACTCCATTATGCGCAATAAAAAATTTAAGAGTTGAAAATTGCTATAAACAGGATCTCTTCGTCATTATGTATTGACAAAGAATTTTGTTGTTATATTTCGTTTCCCCTGTACCTTCAATAATTAGCCGTAACAAATCCACTAACACTTTTATGAATAGACAGTAAACTAATATTCAACGGACAATAATGCCTCATGTTTGTTGTACTAATCTACTATTAATGTTTATACTTCTTTCTCAGAACTTCCTTCATTATTGTATTGTTTACTGGTTTTCTAATGCAACAAATTTTCCTTCCTATTCTTAGTTTCAATGTATTTATTGGTTGTCATATTTTTAATTGACACAGTTATACAGGAATACAACTTGGTAATCAAATGTTTTTCCCAATATAAAATAAGAATTGATTGTAGGAAGGAAATGATAGAATAACAATTGAAGTTGGTAAAAGTATGTGTGTCATTTAATTGAAAGAAGACAGCCGATTTCTAAGAGTAATTAACTGTTTGAGACTAACTTACTGATATGCACCTACTCTGTAATGTCCCAATCAAGAGATTTTTCTTTATTGCACCTCGAAGAAGCGTTACCACTGTTTACTTTGACACTTCTGTTGTTCAATTTCTCAATATAGGTTTTCTCTTCTACGGGATGAATGTATTTTTGACCTAGTGTTGTTCCTGAATGTGATGCAGGAGGCAATAGCTGTTAGCTTTAGACCTCATGGATCAATGACCTGGCTCAAGTGTTCGGAATTTCCAGACTGATAAGGTGCAAGAAGCTGTGGGTCTTTCTTTGTTGGGGTGGTACACTGGTGATCTTGTTCCTTACCGTATACCTTTGGATACTGCACATGCCTTGCAAACATTCTGATCTGATCACTTTGCATCCACTTTGGCCTCATTACTTGAAGCTTTACACATACAAATCTGAATCTATTTATAGTAGTCTGTAAAGTTATATGAATCGTTTATTTCGATGAAGATTCTGCCCACTGGCCTTTGCCTACCGGGTCGATTCATCTTACATTCTAGATTTTGAATTTGGATGACACGTGGTCAGCGTATCGTTTCTCCAGCAGTCTTAACCCCAGTTTCCGTGGCCATGGCGGCACAAACATCAGAGTCCATGCTAGGATTCTAATCCGGGACCTCCGTGTTATGAGGCAGCGACGCTAGCCATTAGACCACTGGAGGTCAGCTTCGATAAAGATTCTTAAACAATTAATATTGTCATCCATAATATTTGTGATAACACAATTACGATCTGATTGTAAGTGCGTCATATTAAAAAAAAAGTTGGCACGGAAGAATGAAATAAGCTGTTCTAATATAAAAAAGCATAATGAATGATAGAGAATATAGATTTTCCCAGTGAATAGATTGAATATAAAGTTCTCTGGTTTCTATCTGGGTTATATCAATTGTAAAATACAACGTTTTGAAAGCTATCTCCGTCATTGTCTTCCGGAAAATATTCAATCACGACCGAGTGTGAAAGACTGTATCAAGGAATATCGCCCTCTATGAAATATTTTTTTTATTACCGTTCCATATTTGCCATGATTTGGTGTCAGAAATATACCCTATCTGCTTATACATGTCTTTTTAATGAGTTTTTACAATGAATTAGTAAACACTCCGAGGTCGATAATGAAGTTTTGTAATATTTTAATTAACTAACTGAAGAGGTCCCTAAAGTTGGTGGGGGGGGGGCGTAAAGTATTCAAATTAAACTATTCCGTTAATGGCTTTTGGCCATTCTTTGTGTTATATTTATAATATTAAGTCAGATAATTTAATTACTATATTTATAATCAGTCATTTTATGTCTCCTACTTCAATTTTTCCATTTAAGAAAAATAGCTTCCTGCCATATCATCTATTGTTCAGTGCTTAATAGCACTCGAGAGTCTCAGAAGCTAGTTTATTTATCTTCATCATTTTTATTTTGTCTGCAGTTTTCTGCAGTGCCGCTGTAATTGTAACATTTTCAGGCTTCTCATTTCCGGCTTGTAGTGTTCATTCCACGAAGTAGCGTGGTAATTAGAAAATTCCGTTAGATTTAGGTTTGATGATGAACTGTATTGAAGGTATTTAACAAACGCCAGAGTTTTATGTTTGGAGCCAAGAAGTAGATATTCTAATATCAAGACGCAGCTGAAATTACAGCCATAAAGGGAATGGACTGATGATTAGATGCTCCAGGCAGAAATTTGAAAATGACCAAAAATTTTGTGTAGAACGCAGATCACCAATCAAACTTGGCAACTTCGTGAATGGCCCAATGAGATTTACCAGTCGACTAAGTGAAATCAAGTTAGAATACGATTTTGAACATTTGTCCACAGAGGAGCGAAGTTTTGCGCAGTCGTTGAGCAAGTCGTCGGTGAAGAAATTAGTTGCAAAGTGTCGGCGTCACACTAATAACCGAGTATTGATCAAATTTATGGACACAACTGAATCCATGTTTTCACCATCCTTGGCCCACGTTGTGGGTAGTAAAAGAATTTGTTTCGTTGAGCTATCTCAATCATTACTATATGCTAAATAAATATTTTCTTCGTAAAATGACCCCTTTGCTACATAAATTGTCTCCCAACGTAGAAATTTACTGTTTAATAAATCTTGTTACCTTCCTGTTTCTTTATATTTACATTACTCCCCCATTACTTCACACGCAGATCTCGACTCACAGTTTAGTTTCAAAAACTTGTGCACTCATAATTGTACGGCGTTAATTGGAAAGTTTCCGTGCTTCAAGAATGCTTTCGCATTACGATCGCGGTCAAAACAATACGAAGGGCATTTTGGTTCTCATTCTGTAGGTTTCCATTGCTTTTATCTGCATCTCAATTACATTTTTTGTTATTGGTAGCTATATATTAATAGGATCGGAATGGATAGTGTCGAGGTCTATAATAGAACCAGTTATATTGTTTTAGTAGCCAAGTCATCGATTGACGAATTGAGAAAAAATTATCGTTATTGGAGTGTGGAATTTAACATCTTATTTCTCTCTATTAAAGTTTGAGCCTTGCTGACGGTACAAACGTCTCTTGCGAAAGTTAGTCAAAGGATGTCTTTATCGATAGCGCTTTTGACGCGCACTTCATTACAGCTTACAATTAGTATTATTTATAAACGCGGCTAATAACTGCTCTCGGATGCCAATTTTGCGATCCTGTCCAGTGTATTGTTTGTTTGAGCTGTATATTTCCATTTAAACTGTTCCGTTTCCCATAGCGGGACGCTCCTCTCGATGTCCTCTGGTGGCATTGCGGAGCCGCAACGGGCCGATTCATTTGGAATGCAAATGACCGGGGTCATCGAAAACGCGTAACAGAAATGACAAGACAGTTTTCTCTTTGTTCTCAGAGTCCACTGTGGCAGATACTCCGAGATCGCTACTTTTGAAGCCAGGAAACGGAGTCATAAAGAGTGAGTTACATTATGATACAATCTGATATACATTTTTTAAAACTCCGCAATCTTTTACAAGTCCGTTACGAAGCTCGTCATAGACTGAGGGTACTTAACTATCTGCATTTTAGTTCATAGATGTAATATTTATTGGAAGTCTTATATTTTCATTTATTACGGAGTTAACCATTTATGAACACCCGAATACAAGTTGTCTGTTTGTCCTCTGAGGATGGAACAGTGGTCAGCACTATGTAACATTGCATCATAAATTATTAGGATTTATATTTGTGTGAATGTGAATGTATTTTTGGAAGGACCCATTTTTCCTGTGATTTAGCATACATGGCCTAAGCGAATATCGATGAAAGTGTCAAATTGTTAGGGAAGGAAGACCAGATAAAGTTTTCAGATTGACCAAATAATGTTCTATTGTCGTTCTGTCTAATAAATACTGCAGATATAGACTGAAAACATTGAAGTGCAGACCGATTTAGTAATAAAGTTTGACGTGTCCGATGAAATTAGGATTTCGGACGTAATCCTACAAATTTTAAACGAAAGGAATTTTTAAACTAATAGACAAGATAGAAACAACTTAAAAGAAAATGAGACACGTTAATTACATAATCATGCTTAACAAACACTGCAATGAAAGGTATATGGAGGGTAACCATATAGCGGACATCAACGCTAAACTTACCTCCAAGACTTCGTCGTTAAATTTTTGTTTCATCTCCGCATTGTGATCTGGAAATTTGTGTATTCGTTATTGTGAGTGGTGTGCCTGTAAAAACGATTTGTTGCTTTCCTTTTGATTTAATGCAGTGCAGGCAAATTCTGTTAGTAGAAAATAGGCATTTCAAAGAGGGATTCACCACAGCTGTTTTGTGCTGCTGACTATAAATGTGGTTTTATGTCAAGCAATACCACGTACATAATCTCTCATGTATCTGTAGAAGATGACTTTTTGGTTCTGGTGTTTTACGTGTATTACGAATTTCTTTCTCGCATACATGCTTACATATATTACCAACAACTGAGATGACTAACTCCAGCACGAGGAAGACGAAGTGCTCCTGTTCCACGATATGCACTGCCCCACGCCGCTAATTTGACGAGAGAATTGTATTTAAGTTCATTTACCCTTAACCATCCACCCTAGCTTTAGCTCTCGCACACATTTACCATCGGGAGTCCGTCGTTCTCTCTAAATTCAAGGTTCCCACTTACCGAGGCTTCGTCATTTTCTTTAAAAGGTATATCTACTGAGTTTGAAGACCTTGGACGTACGTTAAGAATTATCCGCTTATCCCATTAGATCAGTCGGTCAGCTGCCTGTTAAAACTTGTGGAGAAAGGAATGCTGCGACCCCACAGAAAACTCATATCCCGGGGACCTTAGTCAACCCTTTGTTACCTTACTCTACCTTCCACGCCCCCCTCCCCTTTTCAATTCCCTTCCTATGCTATTAAACGGGAGTTGCCTGTTTCAGGATCACCCTCACGGTAGCCAATAATGGTAGCATACGACAGCCTATATAGAAAGACGTTATTTATTAAAGAGTTTAGAACACCATTAACATTAGTGAATTTGACGGCAGTGTATTAAGTCTATTGTTTGCAGGGTCAGATTGGAGCAGATGTGAGTAATTCCGTGGAGTGGAGGGAGGGGTTGCTGCCGATGTATGCGATTTTTACTTTACAAACACATTTGGTATTGGGAAGGTAATTTTTTTTGTGCTTGTCTTGGTTAACAGGGTACATGAAAGTGATCCTCAAACAGGCAATTCCCTTTAATAGCATAGGAAGGAAATTGAAAAGTAGGGATGCGGACCGTAGAGAAAGGTAGCCAAGGGTTGACTACAGCCCCCGGGCTATAGTTTAGGATCCTACCCGGTTTTTCACCTAAAGAGATGCAGGGAAAACCCTAGAAAACCTGCATCAGGTAGGTTGGGCATTTGGTACTATTCTCACGCCCCTCCGAATGACGGGAGACGAGTTTGCTGTGGGGTCGCAGCATACCCTTCTCCGTGTCTTTACCAGTTTTACGAGGCAGTTGGTATCAGCAGACAATTGTTACCGTATGTCCAAGGTCTTCAACCCAAATGCATACACCTCATAAAATAAGTGAAGGTGTCTCGGCATGTAAGAACTTTGTAAAAACCCAGAGAAAGAACGAGGCATTCCCGACGTAGTCAGGTGAGCCCCGCAGTCATTCTGGGGAGAAATGCCTGCGAGCGACACGCATTTCTTTTAATTCGGCGAGTGACAATAAATGAAGAACAGACTATATTCAACCTGCAAGTTCAAGTGGTAGCATACGCGGATGATGTAGTGTGTTAATCGCAAGGAATACAGGTGCGCTAAAGGATAATTATGGCACATTAGAATGTGCGGCGAGAAAACTAGGACTGGAAGTGAATACAGATCAAAGAAAAGTATATGTGATGAAAGATAAAAATGTGGTAACGAATTTCAAAGAGTGAAACCATTTAAATATTTAGGCTCGGTAATAGCAGAAGACAATAAGATAGGAGTGGAAATACAAGAAATTACTGCAATCGAAAACTGATGCTGGCTTGCAACACCTTTTAGAATATATTTAAGTCTAGAAGTGTTAGTAGAAAATGAAAAAATAAACAATATGTGACTGTATTAAGACTTATAGTAACATATGGATCGGAAGGTTGGGTGATGACAGGAAAAGAGGAAAGTTGGCTGTTGAGATGGGAAAGAAAGATATTGAGAAATACTTTTCGAGCTGTGAGAAATTAAGATAATATGGGCCGGCCATGAACGGAGAATGCCAGAAATCTTGATAGCAGAAGGAGAAGAGGAGGTTTGACAATTAGGAGGACCTTGAAACAATCAAAATATCGTCCCAGTAAGTTGTTGTCTGAGCATGGCTATGTTTGCGGCTGTAGAGGCTTTCGAAGTGGAAGACCTGTTGGGCCGTATTGATCCGGTCCTCAGGCTCCCGGCAGCGGCCGCCCTCGCTCGTTCCTGCTCCTGCTCCTGCTCCTGCTGACTGTGTGACATTTGCGCCTAGGTACACTCCCTTCAGGTGACGCCTGTCCCTTCCTTTCCTGGAACCTCAACAGAAAAGAAACATCTCCACCCCAAAACTACTCTACGAATATAAACTGGAATTTCAGGATCACAGATTGTATTCGGGTGGAAAGCTCGATTGTGGTAATCCTCCGCGTATTATATATACATATATACAAATTATAAATTAACACCTAATTTTATAATAATGGTGATTGTTTGAAGAATCATCTCAATTGTTACCCGAAATCAAAATCACTTGGTAATGACCAGAAAAATGGACGAAAGATTTAGAGATTAAAATATGAACATTTGATTTATTACATTAGTCCGTGAATGAAAAAATGGGATACGTAATTATATAAAATCACAAAATATTTTTTACAAGCTACAATTAATCACAATCAGAAGTTTTAATCATACATAAATAAAATTCGGGGCATGCAATTTGCCTGACCTATATAAATATAGTAATAAAAGTCCTTGAAATATTAACTCAATTAAATAACATATCACTCAATATGAAATTACACGACACATGAGACCAAAACAAACGTGGCAGACAAGGCGCTTCTCGGGACTGAACAACGAGGAATCCGTCCGTAGAAACTCCAGGCCGTTCATGAAACACTCAAAGAAAAGAGGAGAAAAACTTGACAGAAAATAAACAAATTTTGAAATAAATAGTTTGAAGGGTACATTGAATGAAATATGAAACGCTCAAATTTTAGGATTATGATTGAAGTTAAAGTTCAATTATTTTTAACCATCATAAATATCTGTTGAATATCACTTTTTGGCAAACTTACCCATTTTTTACTAAATTGTTTTAGCTGATGTATTATATGTTATGGTCCATGTTTAAAAGGTATCCTACTTTTACCAAACAACCATCGAATTTTGTTTACTGTACATAGTATAAAATCATTATTCTATCTCTTACCGTTTTGGAAAGTACAAATATTTCGAAATGCAAAACAACTATATGTAAAATGTTAATTTGTTGCGGTATATAGCCAGAATATTTAGACCCTGTATAATACGTATCAAGTGAAAAGTTTGAAATGCAGACCTTAGTATTTTTTCTTTTTAACTTGAATTTTTACACATGAATATATCTCCACTTTGAGTTGCTGGAACGTTGTGTATTCGTGAGTGGTGTGCCTGTAAAAACGATTTGCATTTCTCCTAGTCGAAGGGAATTTGTTCCAGATTTGTTGCTTTCCTTTCGATTTAGTGCAGTGGAGGCAAATTCCGTTAGAAGAAAATAGGTTCTTCAAAGAGGGATTCACCATAGCTGTTTTGTGCTGCGGAGCGCTCCTGTTCCACGATTTGCACTGCCCCACGCCGCTAATTCGGCGAGAGCAGATAACCTGACCTTCCTAGTGTTTTTTCTTTTTAACTTAAATTTTCACACATGAATATATTGATCATATTTTTAAAATCAATATTTTAGGAGTTATACGGGATGATGTTTTATATTACGCCCTAAGATAATTTCCACCAGCGTGAAATTAATGTTACTATCCTTGTTAACTGTTAACACAAGCAAATTGTCGTTTATTATTACACAGAATGTGGATCCCACTTCGTTTAAATAACTCATTGATTGTACGACGACGGCTATTATTCTTTTCAACTATGGGTCTGACGAACTCGCTCCTCAGAAGCCACTTTCGCTAACTGGAGGTCAGGTAGCTACAGAAATAGATTATTGAAGTTGAAAGTGAGAAAAATGGTTGCTTTTCTACTTCCTCTCGCTAATCGTGTTTCTGTCACCTCAACTTCGTTTCCTATCGCCACGGTTCGCCCTTATCTTATTTCATTCCTGTTTCGCATCACATCTGCTGCTTCCACCTTCCTTTCATCCACACAACAAACGCACCATCAGGAGTAACTTAAAAGACAATCTGCCTCAGTAAAAGTCTATTTTAAATGTAACTAAATGGTATGGTATATTGAAACTATGTAGCTAACGGGGAAATATTAAATAATACTAATAAGATTGTGTGGCCAATCAAAACATAAACATTTAAGAAACATATAGGTTGAATATCGCATTTAGTAAAGAAAGTTTTTTCAATTTTTCATTATTTTTATATGATTAACGTTTTACAAAACCGGAAGAGGTTTGAGAAAATCAGGGATAAAAGCGTTGTGCATTTTATTAGTTACCAAAACTTATCGGCCAGACGTAATCTTATTAATTTTATGTAATACTTAAATATAATTTAAAAAGTTAATATCAATTCAACTTGATTTCGCCTTATATTTATTGTAGCATTATATTTTGTAGTAGAAATAATGTTGAGAAAATATCTGCAAGTAATATGTCATTCGTTATCCTTATTAATTACGATAAATGTTTGCTCTAGTCAACAGTAAGATCTGTTCTATTACTAAAAATTGTGGCAGTGCTTAATAAGAGTTTACAGTCAAAATTACGACTACAAATCAAAGAAAATGTTTACACAGTTTTATACGGTTAATTGTGTGTTAGACACTGAAATTTCTTTTGTCTTGATTAATTTACGATGACAGACTAAAGCCGTTTTGGCAGAATATAGAAAAAGCAGTTGTTATTCTTTCGCTTTAAAAAATCATCTTCCTTTACGTTGTTAACGTCGGTGCTATCTTACGGATCGAATTTGGATACTTGCGCTTAGTAGTCAGATGCCAGCAATTACAATAGTTAACATTTTAAAAATTATGTTCTGAATATACAAATTCTATTTTACAGCAGTTTATGGAATGAATAGAATGCAATAGTCGTATTCCCCGATTTCCTCACATTTGAATAAAAATATGTAATAATTTGCTGCGAACGGGATGAATCCGTTTGGCAGTTCAACAAACACGAATACAAATGGATAAATAATATTTTGAAATTAAGAGTCTTGTATATTACATAAAATCTGCTGAAATTCACTTCTGTTTAGGTTATTATTAGACTATTGTTGCTGGTGATAATTTCGTCATTTAATCTCCATAACTGACTACTTCATCCTCAAAATTATTAACCAGTTCAAAAAGAGTACGACTATTAATGTTTTTATTAAAAGATGTGGCTGACTTCGCCTGACCGAATCGTAAAATGATAAACTTCTGATAAATGTTACTTATTAAGTATTTATTTAGAAGGATTTAGTAAAAAAATTAAATGCAAATGCCTTTTTGTAGACAGTAAGGTGTCAAGTTCGTTCATAGCACCATATGGAAGGTCAACGTCGGGTCTGAGAAAATAGTGTATAAGAATTTAAATTGTCATTTACTGTCTTATTTACGAATGTGTATTTGACAACATCCGTGACAATTTGAGTTGTATAGTTACATTGTGGAATGATTTTTTATACTTTTTATCTGTGTTCTAATTTATAATTGAAAGATTAACGGCCAGTCAATAGACATAAAAATCGAATTATTTATTAATGTTTCGGTTTTTAGTGGCCGTCAATCGATTATTATAGAAGATGTAACAGGCCTTCAAATCCGTATTAAATTGTATTGTTGACTTACTTCTCTACTTGAAGGAATTTTACTATTAGCGGCCAGAATTACCAATAAAGGACGAATTAAATAATGTATTGGAAGAGGATTCCTCAAGATATTAGTAGGCAGTTTGAAATTGATGGAAGGAAAAATGCACCTACCATGCAAACGCGGACAATTAGAAAGCTTGAAACAAGTAGACTGTGGTGATATGAAAGAATATTGAAGCGGAAATTGTCTTCCGAACGAAAAAGTATCGGAAGAGGAAGAAGTCATAAAAGCTCTGTAATAATTAGATGACGCAAGTTGTTGGGGGAACACACACATACATATTTAGTTGACTCAGTGAATGAAGGTTAAATTTTGGAAGACCTCTGATCCCAGTACATAGATGAGATCATGAGGAATGTTGGGTGAGATACATTGTAACTTGGAGGCATTGTTACTGATCTAGTATAAAAATATTTGGGAGCTCAGAGAAAATCCCAATCATTGATGTCCAGAAACGGTAAACTCAAGCAAGTCCTTACCATTACGACTCGGGTAACGTAACATCGGAAACTGCATTAATATTTTAGATATTGAAGTTCATTTTAGATTACAACGGGGACGTTTGGGGCACTTTACTGCTAATTATAAAAGAAAGCCCTGAAATATGTGAAATCTGGACTCGCTCGTCTTTAAAAAAGGTAATTATTTGAAAGTACCGTAAGCTGAAAATATTCCAGAGTGTCATAGGAAGACTGATTTATTGAATGTTATATACATATGAAGTATGGAAGGAATAGAAAACAAAAGATTTATAATTCAAAATCAAACCTATGACTTTTTTGTTTAATGTGAAAGTTTGTCACAGGCATATTTCCCGTTATGAGTGGTAAAACTTAAACCGTATTCCTTCTATTATGAATATATTGTTTTTTTGAGAATGAAATTTATTTGAGTTATGGTATCAAAGTGAAAGAAGTTGTGGTTCTGAAAATCTCGGTTGAGGCAAAGTGTTAAATGTGTGGGTCTTAATCGGAAGTACAATCATAAACATGTGACTGCGCTGTTAGCTGAAGGAAGTGCAGATTCCTACGCTGGAGATCGTAGGAACACCTTAGCTTATCTGAAAGGCGTTCTTTGGGTCGAACCAGCGATAAGATAGCACACGGCTCGCAGTTCCACGGCTTCATGGAAACTGCCCGTGGAAAAATGGACAAGAGTATGGTTGTAATATTGAATTTAAATATGACTTCTACATATTTATAATTTGATAGCCTCTGTAAAAGCAGGTGATGTTCACATTTTCTTATCCAGACTCATGCAACGGATTACGCGATTAACGTATATCAAACAACAGTGCATCTGTGGATCAAGAAATTGATTGATATGTGGATATTAACTTTCAGAGTTCAATGGATGAGAGTCTCATTTTCATTTATTTGAGGTATGGACATGTATAACGTACGATTTACATATTTGCAGATGAAGCCCGTTGCACTGACAGGATATAGACGGGAAATCATTCATTAAGCTGCTTACTTAAATTTTGGTTTTGTCTTTCACTATTTTTATTTGTGTATACATACATGCCATTGAATCTTAAGAATCGTGAAGTACGTTTATCACATCAATATTTTCTTGCAGTTATTGGATTTTAAACCATTACAGTGAATTTATTTCTATTCCTTTTGTTTATAAAGATTTCTGTTCAATACCATCCGAGCTTATGCTCTATCATTTCCCGCTTTCGTAAAAAGAGTCCTTCGTGGATACTAAAAGTCACAAATTTTACCTTTTGGTTGTAGTGAACGAACGATGTCTCTCCGAAGAGTCTATTGTTAGCTCTATGAGGTCGGCAACCTATAAATTGGCAGAATACCTCACCAAGGAACCTAACATCTCGTTTACCTGAATTCCACAGACTTCTCATACAACAATGGTTTTGACGATGTCAGAATATACTGATGCTCAACCTAGATAATATCGCCTCAGATATTAAAATCTAGCCTAAAATTATTTCGCCTAGCAAAGCGTACGACGACATCCAAGAAGACGCATACATTGTATTAGTTCATGGACGCAGTTCGAGTGTTCTTCGGTGTCCACCTCAGGGTTTATGTAATCAAAGAGAGGAGAGAGCGTGGTACGTGAAGTCTTGGGTATTGTACTGTGGAATATTAATATCACACCTTGGGTTTTACCGTTACGTTGCTCAAATCAACAGTTTGTCTTGATCTACATAGCCCGCATGACACTGCCCTGCTCATTGAGGAGACAAAGGACTTTTTTTTACATTACTCGCACACTGAATGAGCATCCTCGGCGTCTTACTCCGCCTACAAGCTCACGTTTTTATTAAGCCATAAACGTTTTTTTATATTTTTATAGTCGCATCAACTGGAATGGAATTAGCGTCTGTACACGATTAGGGGACTTATACACATGTAGGGGTATCGTAGTAGGGTTTCTCAGACAACACAAACATCAAAGTCCGTGCCAGGATTCGAACCCGGGACTTCTGCATAAATGTTTCTTTCTTGTTGTTAAACAGTACCTTCCGGCTTTATACTATATTCGGATGACAATTAAATACACTTCTCAGCCGACCTCCGACCTCCTGTGGTGTACTGGTTAGCTTTGGTGCCTCGAATCCCAGAGGTCCCGGGTTCGAATCCTGGCATAGGCATGGATCTTGTGTGTGCGTTTTCAACTTATGAAACTAATGATAAACGAGTTCCCTACCGTAGTCACTAATAACCATTAGCAGTTGATGCGACTTCAAATAAAAAAATACACTTCTTCTTACACTGCTAAACAGTGTATGATTATCTTGTGCAAGTAGAGGGGATACAAATTCTGCATTAACAAGCTCCTACAGTAACAAAACTACAGTCGGGACGGACTTGATTTGTGATTTTCCACTCTTGTCCTTGCCATTGTTGTTGCTGAATCGTACGCGAAAATCCATAATTCGCAATTCGTGAATACACGACTGAAAAAACGTGGGTCATTATTGATTCAGTCAAAAGGGTAAATACACGCATTCTTCATGAAGTATTTTTTTGGCAAACTATCATGCGTTAAAATCTTATGAAGTATAAAGCGATTTCACAAGAGTGTCACTCTTTCTCAATTTTATTGTTTAGTGAATTCATGCTAGTTTCGGATTACTCTACTTTCCGACCTTCTAAAAAAAGCATTGTGATATCAACAAAACCTTGTTTAGTCAAAGGCTCGTTGCAACTTCAAACTCGCAAAGTTTAGCTGATAGTTTAATTGCATACCATTGCTCTAAATGTCGCTGTTCCATTTTGTTAAAGGCAGTTCAGTCATCCCACTGGAGAGGGTTGCGCAGGTACTACACTAAGTTGAAAAGTTCTTTCACTGGCCGAGGCTCTGGGAATGCCGATGCACAAACTGTATGAAGGGGAAGAAGCCTGTGACGTTCTCTTCTACTGACACTCCTTACTTTTCGGACACACTTTATAATGGATTTTAAGAATCAATTATTCAGGCAACTTTGAACTGTGTTAACTGTATTTCATACATAATTTTAACTTAATATAACTGAAATATTTAAAAGACATAACTTGAGAAATATTTAAATTCAAAACCACTAGCCAGGTACCGAATACTGTGTAGCGATGTTAGCGTATTTTTTATGCATTGATTGGATCCTGAAAACCGCATTCGCGGATATGAATAACATGACAAAAAGGAAGCATGATAAATGGACTCATTAATTTATGAATTTAAAGTGAATAAAGGCAATTTATAACATTGAAGTAATTACTTAACACAATTTCTGACGTAAATATTGTGTAAACATTTCAGTATATTACTTTCGCTATGCATAAAAACCCAGCTGGGAAGTATACTTTCTCCTCTCATCTGTGTTTTTAGTGTAAATTTTGTAAACCTACTCTTCAGAAAAGCGCTATTACGAAATTCTGATGCACACCTCTTATTCTAATCATGTATGGTGTTTTTCAATAATAGCGGGTCGATGTTGAAATGGAATAAAACAAGTTGTGTGTGTGGTATTAACGAAATCTTTTTTTTTTATGAAACGCCCATGTATGTCCTTTGAAAAAAAATCGTTAATACCTGACACACAACTTGTTTTATTCCATTTCAGCATCGACGCGCCCTTACTGAAAAACCCTATATTTTACGCAGGAAAAACATCTCTATTTTCAGCTACCTTATACAAGAATGACGACAAGACAATGAAATATTTCAGTATCCTCAATGCAGTCTGATTATCGTGTTTTAATTTATTGATCCTTTTGGACAACTTGCAAAGCAGAAATATAGAAAAAGCGTTTTTGTCTTATTGAAAAATTATAATAATGCCTTATTAAGCTTCTTCTTCCTTGGCCCTGCAGCCCTTGGTCTACCGGGTGCGCTGCGAACTGTCATCTTACATGACACATTCCGAGTTTGGAGTGATACGTAATCAGTGTATCGATTCTCCAGCAATCTTAATCCTATGTCTCCGTGACCATGAGGTCGCCGGCTTCTTAACCTACTCTCCGATTAATCTTTCATGAAGACAGAAATCCGGCATTACTGCCGAAACTTCGTTGCTATACACGCGGCAATATGATATAATACTAAACTATAAACCATACTAACAATACTTTGTGTAAAAGAAACAAAAGAAATTAAACTATAAATACTCGTGTAGTTAAAATCAAATAGAGACAAGAGAGCATGGAAGTTGAAACATTTGATTTTGAGAATTTTGAAAAGAGGTGAGCTCACATACACCAGATATTGTATATAAATATCTCGTACGTTTTCCATTTTCTAGAAAACGTTCTGAATATCAGGTCGAGGCACTGCAAATAGTACAATGGAATGGAGAAAAATTTGTTTACACGGAAAGGCGAAAGTTCAATAATAATAATTTAAGAATAACGACGTCAAATTTACATATCAGGACTTTTTCGAATCTTATGTTGGCTAACCATCCTAGAAGGTTGGAAGAAGCTAACATTTGCGGAGATCGCAATTGTGAAATTGGGTAAAGAAACTTTAAACTCACTGTCGGAAAATATTCGTTTTGAAACAGGTCATACATGATTGGAACAACTTAACCTACCTGCAGAAACTTTTGAGACGTTTTCTCATAACTGTAGTTTTTGTGAGGAAGAATAAGAAAGTGGGTTTGTTAGTGAAATAAAAGTTCAGTTCAATATAAAACTAATTACACAACGGATATATTCGTATAAAGTTTATGTATTATTTTCTTTCTTATATATATCTGTCCTTTAAGCATAATATGGGAATTCGTTCATGTCCATCCGCTGATTCCCAAATGGTCCAAAGTTGAACACACACTGTTCTTGCACTAACCATAGAATATATGCAGCTTTCTGCGCACTATATGAAAAGAAGGTATAATGTGAGGAAGAGAAACCCATCTTAAATAATGTTAAATTATATATTAATTTAATAAGAAAATTAACTTTTTATTTAGAATATTTTTTGTATTCATACCAAGTGTAAATGTTACCATTCATTTAAACACCCACAAAACACTTAAAATTTGATTCACAGATTACCCCACCCCCCTCTCCCACCTTTTTTTCTCTCTCTCTTTAACTTATCGAAAACTGCAAAATATTGTATATTAATATATTTTTCTCACAAAATACAGTTTACTCCCCTTTACCTTCAGTGAGTCGAAAACTGCAATAGTGTTTTGATGCGTTAATGAAGTAAAACAAACCGAATACTACACATGAATGCCGTATACGGCAATGAAAAGCAATTCTCGCGTATGTACCGGTATCAACATTAGTTCGCCTTCTCCTACCTGCGTTCTGTCCCTCGGAGATAAAGAGAAAGGGGGATATGTTTTTTTGGCTGTGCCCTCCCACGCTTCCTGTGCGACGCCTTCGTAGAGTCCACAACTACTCGAGCTGTTAATGAAATAAATTGATAGTCAGCCCATGACAATATCAGCATTCTCATCGTCAGATTTCCCAGTTGCAGATTCTGAAGATGAAGAACCACAACTAAATAATGACAGCTCGGCGACTATTCACACAGGTAGGCTTTTAAGGCAGGAGATGGTTTCAGTTACAGTTAACTTTCACGGAAATCGAAATCACCAACCCCATTACGCACGCGTACATATGTAATGAAATATTAACCAGAGGAGCAGTGGCAGGGTCCTGCGTCTATCTGATGCACGATAAAATATGCAGCAGTTTGGATATTAGCATACCGTATGTGAAAAACGCATGCGACATAGGATTGAAAAGTGTGTCAGGAGATTACGACAGGATGGGACGAACTGAACTCGCGTAGAGGTGCCACGCAAACGCCACTTTATCTCCGCAACTACCTTATCACTCGGCTTATTTCAAACCGTTTTCCATAACCCTTTTCACAAACTTAAAATATTTATTGCAATGTTACAGTTCAGAAAAACTTATAAACAATAGCTTCATTCAGTTTGATTGTTTTGCAACTATCTAGCAACAAAAACCCTCAATTTCGTCCTCATCACGACAACCCTCTAACTATTTTGGTTACCGAACTAATTATGTAAACCTTCAAAACATTATTATCGATGCACAATTCAGCTAACTAACATTTAACGAATATAATAATTTGACAACATACGATGCCCAATTATGCCTATATACTACAGTACTTTTTGATGAATAAATGCTTTACGAGCAGGATGCAGATATTGATAAAAATTACAATAGGTTGATAATGGTATTTTCTGTAGTCGGTATCACGTTTACCAAACACGAGATTATTTTATTTAACTACAAGTTTGTAGAGGAAAGGCTTTGATTTGAAATTAATAGTACGCGGAATATGACTGAAATTCGTAAATGTCCTCTTTGATTTGTTCGCTGGAAAATCCGAAGATGTTTATGTTGCAATTTCTACCCTTTGCCACCTTGTATTTCCACTAAATTTTGTACCGATTGAGACAATTCATATTAATAATTGTTCATATTATTGACTGCTACGCTGCTTACAGGTCGCAAATATTTTCCACCGTTGATTGCATAAATTAAAAAGAAACTTATCCGGCACAGTTTCTCATAGTGAAATGAGTGAAAACTATGCGGAGTTCTGGTAAGTCCGTCAGGGCTGCTTCCTCCTTCCTGTTTTTTTCCCTTTCCCTTCCCCCCTTGATCCATGGCCAAGGTAATTAAATGCAGTCTCCTACAAGCCGAAACCACTTCTAACAGTTTTAAAAGTGTATGTACGGAGGTCAAAGACCTTCGGCGTACGGTGAGGGTTGTTCGCTGATACCATTGGACCGGTCGGAAAACTGCCCTCAATACTGATCGAGGCATGGAGGGGGGTTTATTTCGTTCCCACAACAATCCAGTCTCCCGTCATCAGAAGGGCGTAGGAGTAGTTCCCAATAGCTCGACCTACCTGATGCAAGCTTTCTAGAGTTTCCCCTGCATCACCTTTAGGTGAAATACTGGGTAGGATCCTTACAGTACAGGCCGGGGACCCTGGCTAACCCTTGGTTACCTTGCTCTACCTTACACACACCCCCTATTAAAGGGGAGTTACCTGCTTCAGGATCACCCTCATGTAACCTGTCCCCCCAAAAAAACGGCGGCATTGATGAATGCCTGTGCGAGTTTTCTCTCGCAGGCATTTCTTCTCCAGATTGACTGCGGGGCTCACCTGAATCCGTCGGGAATACCTCGTACTCTATCTTTTTTTTAAGTTCGCAGATGCCGAGGCACCTTCACCTATTTTAGGAGGTGTATGTACTTGGGAATATGGTAAGAGGTGTTCACAGGTCCTATTGGATCAGTCGGCTAATTGTCTCCTAAAACTGATGGAGACACGGAAAAGGGAATGATGCGAATCGTAACGAAATCATATAAATACATATGGCAATGAACCTTGAAGTTTTATATATTTTTTCAATTTTTATAACATTGCAATATTAAGATAGGTAAGATAAACATAGTAACGAAATAAAACGGATTCAAAATTTATATAATAAATAAATAAATAGTGACGTGTCAGGAAGTTTGTTCAAAAACACCATTACGTCACCTAATATAAAACGAGCACTACACCATTGCCGTAAAGAGTGTTACTAAGGTAAGAAGATTTTGATTTATTCTTGTTTCCATTAGTCCTCGGTTGAGGAAATAGAATACGTCATACATTAAAAATAACAAATTATTATAAGAAAAAATAAAGTAGATAATTACAAATGATCTTTAAATAACTGAAATAAACAGGCTATAGTCTTAAATCATTAAAAAAAACTACACGCACACTAGAGAGCACAAACATATACGCGCATAAGCAATGGAAATTTCATATTCATATATATAGTTTACAGCGACCAAGAGTAATGAAATCAATACAAAACAAAAAAGGGGTGACAGAGAGAAGAACGATGGTACATGTCCTGCTGCTGTTTACTTCGACCGACTGACATCGAAAAGGGAAACGTATCTGAAACGTTTCAACTACTCTTCAATACATTATATTTCCCTCCCATAATAAACGGTGTTATCTAATGACACAAATAAAATTCTGGTGAAATTTTACAGTTAACCATGTGCAGCAAATAAACGCAGTGCTGTATAAAATGAACGGTATTTATTTCATCTGTGGTATGCGTCATGCCAGAAACAGCTGCGTTCGTGTACTTTACTCAGGCTTTTAGATGCACTTGTTATTTGGTCAATACTCTGCTACTTATGCGTAAAAATTATCCCAACAGTTTATTAATATTGTGCAACAAAAATGTTGCTGTGCTAGAAATATATAATACGTCATGTAAATAAGAAAAATCCATTTTTATCCTTTATTCCACTTAGCGTTTCAATTCCACATCTAAGTATCCGGTTACATACCGCATCATTTGTTTCGTGGGATGAAATCGTCCACCTCTTGAAACTTCCAGAGTCGGCTTCTTTTGTTAGTCAATGTTGAATGTCAATCCGAATTATTAACTAGATCTTACCGAACTTAACATTTTTTTCTAAACGTTGCATCTCAAAAATAACAAGGTAGATAAAATCACGGAGTGGGACAACATGCACACACAAAATTGTCGTATTGAAGTGATTATTTCTGGGCCGCTATTGATTACGGGTAATATAAGTGTGAATATTAGGAAATCGTTGCTAAAAATGTTCGTATGGAGCATGGCGTTATATGGATACGAAACGTGGACGGTATGTGCTGCTAAATGCTGGTGGGTAGAATCACTAACGCGGAAGTTCTAAACAGAATAGGGGAAGAGCGAACAATATGAAGGACGTTGACCAAGAGAAGGGATAGATTAATAGGCCACGTTTTAAGACATGAGGGTCTTGTAAAATTAGCATTGGAGGGAAGTGTGTGGAGTAAGAACAGAAGAGAGAGATATAGGATGGAATCCGCTAAGGAGATTAGGGAGCATGTGGGATGTGCTAGTTATGCGGAAATGAAAAGTCTCGCGCAAGATAGGTTAGCATGGAGGGTTGCATCAGAACAGTCTTGGGACTGAATACCACCATCACAACTTTTTTTATAATTCAGAGATTTAGATAGCGGTGGACTCTGAAGTTTTTTTTATAATACATTTCAAAGCAATATAAGAAGCAAACAATTAATAAAGAGCTATTTTATTTGAACTGCTGTCGTATATCCAAATTAAATTATAGAATTATTTTCTTGGGTAAAACACCGTTTAAAACGCGACGTTTCGACGACCAACTTATAGATGTTTTAATCAATGTTGTAGCGAAGATCTTTTCCTTCAACTTCACTGGTAAAGTCTTCGTTCTTAAATTGTTTGCAACAATCTTCCTACGGCTGTTCGAACCACCCACAAACTGATCTGTATACATTACAAATGAGACTTCGCATTCTTTTTCTAATAATATTTTTCGTACTCATCAGAACTTACGCTTGTGTTGTTAATTCATATTCAACTTCAAAATGAAGATGTATTTCTTTTATCCTTTGCTTACACCTGATCACACTTTTTTATGTTGCAGTCTCTGACATTTTCCTTCGTTATAATTGTTTAGTGAAATAAATTAAAAATGTAGGTTTTGCATGAAAATCAACCTCATTAATCCAAAATATTGTTGACGGTGTTTATTTCCGACAACTTTAAAGTTTACTTTTACTTTTCTCAAGTTAGCTTCATCTTTCGGTCTAGTCTGAATCAAATTAGTCCACGTTTGTGAGATTCTACAACTCTCAGTAGATTGTTTAACTTCTTGTTTATCTGGAAAAAGGAACAGAATTCGTTTATACGATTGTAAACCTAGATTCTCATTACCATGACTGTTCTTCCGTTCCCTGCTCACTATATTTATTTCATTTTCCGTGAGTCAGATTTTAAATGTTCTTATAGAATATGCCATATCATTAAAACTTCTTGGAAACAAATTATATAGTGGGGTTTTCGATGTAGTTATTTGAAAACTATTTTATTTATTTTTTTGGAACAAAAATTTAACTTTCTCTAGTCTGAGCATTTGAATCATGATTTTAGGAAGAAAAGAATATATGACGAATTTATTCAACTATAATTTATTCAACAACAATAAATTAAAAGTAAACTATTCAATTAAAACCTTTGTTATTAGTCCTCTAGAAAAATGTTCTCTAATGTAATATCAACAATTTGATCATCTTAAAACGAGGAGCTTTCGTATTTTACGGACATATTCATCTTTACCATGTTGTATAGATGAGATGAACATGTTCGTAAAGAACGAAAACTCCTCGTTTTAAAAATGATCAAATTGTTGGTATTACTTTGTGGACATATTTATAGATTTATAATCGCTTTGTTTTTATATTTTTTTGTTCGTTTATTGCAATTATCGAAAGTAGCGTGTACAGCGTAAATACACTTCCTCTATCACTTCCATATTTGCTCAGAATCTTGGTCCAATGAAAGAAAATCTGTCCAAAAGTTCTGCACTCTGATATCCGTTTAAGTACGACGATTTTATTAAATGCTCCTTCCTTCCGAAGTCTTCTGTTCGTAGATGGACCTCTATTCAATATCCTTATCCCATATATAAGCCTAGTTTTCGCACACATATAAATCTAGGTATACTGCCCCGTATTCGAGTATGGGATTTATAAGGCAATTTCGGTGTTGAATTTTTTATCATTTCTAAAAATTGCCATTCCGGAATGCAGCTATACTTGCCTCGATTATTGTTCATCCCCAGATATTAATAGCATTTCTGCGGAATAGCGACTCAGTTCACATAGATCCTGAGTAAGCTTTCTTCCCGTATGCCTCTTCTAGATCATTTTCGTTGGTGATATTCTGTTATATTTCTATAAATAACTTTGTCATCGGTGGGGAGATTTACCTTTCTTATAACTTTGCATAGCCAGTCGTTGATATAAATTAGACAACATATTTTAGCAATCACAAAACCGGGTGAAACGTCGGATCTCACGAGACCTACGTTTGAAAATTTGTCCCATTTTTAACAACCTCGTAGTAACTCGTACGTCCAACGAACGACACGTTTATCGATTCCGTCTTATACTTCGTTTAAGGGGTTCCAAATTTTAACTCCTCTTTTTCCCACCTTTGTTGTTCCTACAACCGTATTGTTCTGAGGTGAAATTCCGTAGATATTTGTATTTGAAACAGAGCCTCGGGATGAACTGATTACTGACTTGATGCTAAGATGATAGTTTTTATTTTGGGCTAGTATGAATGTGCTGCGCATATGCCCCGTGGATCTGTCCTTCAGACAGGAGGAATGCGGTGGGGGCGTACCAGCAGCTGCACACTTTGCAGCCACAACTAACTCACGTACACAGTCATGCTGGGAGGGTGGCAAAACAATCAGCAGAATACGTGGACCAAGTTTGACAAACCGGCATAAGCTATTACTTCACGAAGGAATTGGATGCGGGGGAACGTAGCTTACAGGGCTCCTGGCTCCTGGCAAATGTGTAAAAAATATTGAGAGAATGATTTGACCTCTAAAACAAATATAATGAATAATGAGTCAATCTGTGGTAAAGTAACCTTGGTCGGAAGATTTATTTCTACTAGAGCAACCAATGAGGAGATGTTGCTCCAATAAATGAGTACAGAGGTTGTGAAATTAACGAACGCGGTTAATAAGTTACTTATTGATGGAATTTTGGACTTTCAAGAAGAGGTTTTCTTATTACATATCTCCCAAAACAGACGTACTATAGGACGATTTCCCTAAAATACGTACTCACTTTATTCTTAAAGATCTGTTAATATAGAGTATTTTTCGTGTTATTGCAATGACTGTTTTTTCTCACTATTTGGCGTACTTACTTCCGTGATTTACGTTATCCAACTATTCCCGCCCTCGAACTCTAGCTGATCATGTCCCAGTTCCGTAACATAAATTTTACCACTCATCTTTGCTGTCTCTTTCACTTCTGTACATGGTGTTGTTTAATATCCAAACCAACAGAATTATACTCCAATGTGGAACGAACAGTGTTTTGTGAGACACTAATTGAAATTGTCAAATCTCGAAAATTCATCTAGTAATCGCAGGACTTTTTCGTTCTCCCGCCACACCGTCGGTACCTCTTTTCGTTACTAATTTTCCTTAACTATGGAGCAAGATATTTAAACTATTGATAGCTGGCTTTGTAGTTCAAGTAATAAGTTAATCATATGACTCCGGAAACCTTATAATTGAGAGCTTCGGGAAATTTTGATAGACAAATTGAATGACGGGGAAGATGATGGGAACGACATGAAACCGAAAGATGCCTAACGATGTTTTAGGAATAGGCTAGAAAGGTGAGGAAAAGCTGAAGGAAGAAACTGCGTGACAGAAATAAAGTGTCTTATTTTTTTGGGTTAACAGGCTACATGAGGGTGATCCTGAAACAGGCAACTCCCCTTTAATAGCATAGGAATGAAATTGAAAAGGGGGATGCAGAATGTAGAACAAGGGAGGCAAGGGTTGATTAGGACCCCCGAGCTATAGTTTAAGGATCCTACCCGGGGTTTCACCTAAAGAGATGCAGAGAAAACCCTAGGAAACCTGCATCATGTAGGTTGGGCAATGCGTACTATTCTCACGCCCTTCCTAATGACGGGAGACGAGTTTATTGTGGGGTCGCAGCATTCCCTTCTCCATGTTCAATTTTAGGTTGGCCGACTGATCCAATGGGATCAGAGAACAAGTCTTGCCTTATGCCCAAGGTCTTCGACCCCAGTACATATACCTCCTAAAATAGATAAAGGAGTCTCGGCATGTAAGAACTTTGAAAAAAAAAACAGAGAGAGTACAAGGCATTCCCGACATAATCAAGTGAGTCCCGCAGTCACTCTGGGCGTAAAGCGCCTGCGAGAAAACTCCCACAGGCACCTGTGGTTATCCATGTCTTATTTGTTAGTAATATTACATTCGACTCCTCTCAGGTAACGGAAACCACAGACTATATAATTGTTAAAGCCCCAACATGTTCCTCCTCATGTCTTCCGATGCTCAACAAACTGCTTCTTTATATTTGTGTGCGATCGTGAGGGAGTAGGGTGTTTAGTACAGGCTGGAAAGTAAATATTGCCGTCATTGTTTTTCAGCAGCAGGAGGGTTGCGTCTGAGAACTCGCAGCCATCGCTAGATTGAAGAGGTTGGATGATTCACGCTGGCACACCTCCGCTTCATCCAGTCTTCGCGACTCTCGGAAAACATTGCGAGTATTTGCTGCAATTATCTGCCAGGTCGCTTTGTCAGCCTAGTTTCACGAACGCGATAACACGTGGGCGCGTCCTTCCTGTGTGATGTCTAAATGAAATTCGACTTTATGGTAACCTTGCATTCTCTTGGACAATTTTTCGCCCGAACAATTGAACATCTTCTAATCCTGAATACGAGCTTTTAGAAGAATACAGATTATAATGAAATATTTTCAAATACTATAGTAAGTACTACTGACGCATTACGTTCAAAATGAATTTTATATTGCAAAATTTGGTCACTTAACAACCATCAGTTTGATTAGTTTTGAGGTGGTGCTACTTGAAGTTGGTATATAAATAGACAACAGCATCTACGTTCGTAGACTTCTTCGTTGAATTAGAAGTGGTCCCTAAAAGTTTTAAGTGCCGAAAACTGACTGGTTAATTACTTCTGGACGTAAATCCTTTTCGGGTGATGCAATTTAGTTGACAGATGCTCGTTCCCGACCACGGGCCTCGAACTGGGTGTCGGCTAGGCACAAGTTAATCGATCGAGCTACCAGAGGGCAAAGCACGGCACAGCGTAGTCACCGCCTCAACCTCTGCTGCGTAAGTACCAACAGATCTGCCAGGCACAATTTATTTTTCGCAATATTCTTCTTCGACTGAGATTCAGAAATTTTTTGCTGACTGACTTATAAAAAAGTTTTGTACGATATAATTTTATACGATTTTTGGCCGCGATTCATTATTGTTTTGATGAAGTTACGTCCTTTATCTTTATTACAAACTCTTCGTGTAAAAAAAAACCAACCTGCTAGTTTCACTTTACGGTGTACTTACAGTTATTATTCTGTGTTACATGAACTCGCAAATATAATCTTATCATTGAAAGAATTCTAAACCGTGCATTTTATATTTACTCGTCGTATTATAGTTTCGATGTCGAATATTTATATCTACATTGTCGATGATTACTTGAACTTCAATGGTAGTATGGAATTAATGGCGTCTTTTACTGCATTTTATTCGAATGTATTATGGTCATTACTCATAGTTTAGGGAATAGGATACATTAAAGGTGCTTGTATTCCTTTTCTTACAACAAAAATCAGTTAATAGTAGGTACTCATGAATTTTTTGAGGTATTTGTAGTCGTTACGTCAGTCCGAGTGAAGTTTGTTTTCCCGAAGGAAAGCGCCTTTGAAGCATTACGGCATCGGGGATGAAAGATCTCGTCGGAGGAACGGATGAGTAAGGATTTGCCAGGCGTCGCCATCTATTGACATAAACGTCTGTTAGAGGCAACAGATACGAAGAACGGTCCACTTGCTCCCGTAGAGGCGAGTAGAACCTGTGTGAGCTACAGACTATGCCCCGAAAGGAGATTTTTACCTTATTTACGGCCAGAAGACTTCTGTAATTAACCACGAAATTTCGATGAACCCCCTATGCCATCCTTATCCCTCGGAAGTCTTTAATAGAGGAAGTGAAATTTCAGAAATGTACCTGAAGAATATGGCAACAGAAACTCTGATATTATCCCAGGATAATCACTCTACTATTTCGATTACTAATCTCTTATTACTATTACTAACGTCTACATTTTTGACATCCCTTTTCCCGTTACAAATGTCCTATCGCTGAAATTTATAATTTTCTTCTACTAATTAGACGACGGGATGCCAGAACAATATTCTGATTACGTCATTGACGTTTTCTTCAAGTAAAGGTTAGGATGACCATTCTTGGGCAAATTCCGATACCTACACTGTCTGCGAATTCGTGGGGGGCCAGGGTTAATTAGTGGCCCGCCCGTTGAGGATCGTCTTGGATGACCCAGTTGCTGGTGTTGCAGGAGGACTGGCGCAAGATGGCGGCGGCGGCGGCAGTGACGTGTCCTCGGGAGGCCGAGAGCGACGGGCGTGGGCTGGGGCCAGTCGATAGCGAGGCGGCGGACGCGGCGGCTGTATCCATGCCGAGGTAAGAGCTAGTGCGCGTGCGCGGCCGGGGGGCTACGACGCTGCGGCTACGGCTAGGGCGAGGGCTACCACCTGTTGCGGCCCACGTGTGCCTCCGCGCCGCGCCGGTATGGCCGCCTAATGATCCCTCCCCGCGCGCCTGCGCCGTGGCTGCGCGATCCGCTTTTGTTTCTGCGTCCCGGCGATAGCGAAACGATGAGTCGACGAGCTGGTAGGAGCGGGTAGGGTATACCGGGAGGCGACGTCACGGGAATTCAACCAGCATCTGTCTTACGGTCGCTTAACGTGAACTGTGTTACAAGAATGACGGGAGTCTCAAGCGCCGCGGTGGCCGTACTAGATGGCGGAGGTTTCTGTGGAAGACGCGAATCTCGGTGAAAGTCCGGTTTGAGGCGAAGCTCCGTCCTTTGAAGAAATAGGTTGTTATTCCCTTTCCCGTCCCCGCGACGCAGACAGCGTGAAGGCCTGTTCGTGCAGGCGGGACCCTCGTCTGCTAAACCTGTCCTGGAAGAAAGGTACATCCTCCGCTTCCCCCACGGAGCTTACGTCATTATGCTTATGTTCTCCGAAATTTGCGGTGGTTTCCCTTTACTGCTGTATCAATTTCCTATGCGTAATGCTGTATATTAGATTTCTAGACAACAAACGTTCTGAGCCGAAGTCTTGACTCCTTTTATTAGAAGAACGGCAATTCTATATTCGTTTTCGCTTTACATGAAAAAAGGGCAAATCATAAATGTGTCTACAGTTATTCTGCATGAATTCAATATCTTAAAAGCATTAACTCGTTGGTATTCATTTATATTACTTCAATAATTTTACGACTATAGAATATACTTACATTTACCTCGTCGACGTGCACGCATATATATATATATATATATATATATATATATACTATATGTAGTTTGCGTGTGTGTGTATATATCGAATACCAAATTCAAAGGTAAAGTAAGGACTTCGATGGCGAACAGCTGCGATGTCGAGGACTCGTCCGAAGGTCAGTCCAGTGGTGAGCCATGACCAGGTTCGGAGAAGGTGATGCAAGCTGTAGCCATCAGCAACACTCTTGTCCGCGAAGTTCAGGGTATCTTCTTTGTTAGTTTTAGTTTAATATTAAAATATTTGCAGTTATATGTTAGCAAATCTTTATGATCGTGAGCGACTGTAGATAAATGATAAATAACGAACATTTTATAATCGACAATTTCCTGCGGAAAGCATCGATTTTTAAACGATCGTATGATTGCCACGTTATTCTGCAGGTATTGTTTGATTATTGTGGTATATAAATAAGTCGTCGATAATGCTAAAGCAGTTTCCGAATAATTTTCAACAATCCCACTGATGAAGTTCCAAATCTATGATGCAGGAACATAACCGAGCGTAAATTGTGAATCTTCACTCGGCTTCTGATAAACTAATGGTTGTTCTTCCGTTCAAATATTTTATCTTCTCATCGTCGATGAATCATTTATTACATTAGCTAATTTTTTGGCGCGTGCAACCTTTCGGAAAAGTCAAGAGTACATTTGCATTGCGTCAAGAAATCGCTAAATTTATCTTATATGTAACAGATTTCAAACAATTTTATACAGAAACGTGCATTATCACATAAATATGAAGTAAAATATTATTATGTGATTTATGTGAAAAATAAAATAAAAATCTTGACCAATTTCAGACTATATAATTAATAATTACTCAATTTTCAAGTTCTCCAGGGAGTCACAACGGCAAGTGATAGGTTGTAGAGGAGTCTCGGAGGAATTATGAAATTATTACATTGTATCTGAAAGAGTTAACATGTGGTGACAATTAGAAAATGCCTGAAGAAGGAACAAATAAGTACCGAAATGTTGATCTTTTAATTTTATTAAACATACAGTCTGAAATTGGTCAATAATTTTATTTCGTAGTTTGAAGTTCTACTATCCACGATGGCTTTACCAAATTATTTGTCTTGTCTGCAGGTCGAGCATGACATCGCCCTCACCGTCTACGGCCCTCAGCGTCGCGAGCGACGACGCGATTTTACAGAACGGCGCCGGACCGGGCGTTGACGAGGACGAGGAGGAAGAGGGCAGTCTACCGCAGTGCAAAATCAAGCGCAACTACACGTGCTCTCATTGTAATTACTTCACTCAGAATCCCCGCAATTTTCTTTACCATCTGCGTGGCGTCCACAAGGAGAAACTGCGCATCTACGAGTGCCCCAGCTGCCTGTATGCGTCCAAGCACAGTCAGAAGTTGCAGCGGCACGTACACATGGTTCACGTCATGGGCAAGGGTCGAAAGAAGGCCACGAATCCGAAGCCTCCCAAGCCCCCTAAGCCTAAGAAGGAGCCCAGCCCCGTGCCGGAAGACTTTCCGTGGGACGGCAAGGAGGAGGAGGATGAAGAGGGCGAGGAGGAGGAGGAATCCGTGACGGAGGCGCGCTGTTCGCAATGTCCGTTCACGGATAAAAGCAAAGCACTGGTGGCGAGGCACGAGCAGGCGGCTCACTTACGAAAAAAGTTCTATCGCTGCGCAAAGTGCAACTACATGACGCACTTGCGCGCGCGGTATACCAAGCACGTGAAGTACCACTCCATGCCTATGATAAAGTGTGCGATGTGTGACTTTCGGACTCCGTACAAGTGGAATCTCGACCGCCATTATAAGAATCACACGGGCGACGGCGCTTTCCGTTGCTCCTTGTGCAACTTTACGGCGGACATAAAGCAGAGTCTCACGGTTCACGAAATGAACCACCACGTCCCCCCCGCGGCGGGACTCGCGCCCTTGCCCCGACGCCGCAACAAGGTCGGCGCCAGCGACTGCGATGCCCAGATCGACGTGGACGCGGAGGCCGACGACGTACAATGCAAGGTGATTCGCTATACTATTTGCACCCACTATGTTATCACGTGTGCCCACTAGTCGTTCTTAACCTCCGTTGTCTTATCAATTTGACATCACAATCCGCTGGTGACAGGGAACTCTCCGAATAGCCTCTTTCTTTATATTTTGCTCCTATATTTATTTAAACATCTAAACTTCCATATCCTCAAGCGTAACGTTTGGTGTTTTCAAACTTTCCACTATTCACGTTCATACTTTTACAATTTTTTCACAACCTAATGTATCATTGTTAACTAATGCCTTCAGGCCTTGAAGAATAATTCTGTAGACAGTGCTAATATTCTTCGAATATCTGGAATATACTCTTCCATCTTTGGTAAAGTTATTATCTAATAATAAAGGTTGTAGGATTAAATGTTCCCATTTGGTTTGCAGTCATTATTATTGCAGAAATAGTTCTCGGGCTTCCACTCGAGCACAGCTGGGATTAAGACGCGACGTTTCGGCAACCACGTGCTCTGTCGTCATCAACTACACCGGGATTATTATTGTTTTATGCCAGGGGTGGGCAAATTGCAGCCCGCCACAGAGATTTGTGTGACCCTCCAATGCAGTCCTCGTTTTAAAAAAAATGTTAAAAAAAGTGTGAAGAAATTACATTTGTCTCATTTTTTTGAAGTAAATATGCTTGCATATATTCACATGAAATTAGCCCAATAAATAAGTTGAATAAACTACTACGGTTCAATTTATTGAATTTTATTAAGCAATTTATAGCTTTTATGAAATACCCAATTAATTAATGAGTGCAATTCTTTTAACCTCCACTTCCATAAACTGATCCCTGAGCGAAAAACAAGTGCTCTTTATGGCATTATGTTCTTCTTTGGTTTTGTTTTAAAATCATTTGTGCCATATTATTAATCTGTTGTATGCCAATTTTATAAAAAAAAATCTGTAAAATGTCAAATCTTGTTAATAATGCTTAAAGCAAATTTATTAAACTGACTGCATAAATTAGGAAACATGAGAATCAGTGTATAAAGTTAGTGTAACATTTAATTTTTGCTGTATAATCAGGGTGATTGGATAATTTATTAATCCACCTCCTTTTTATATAATATATATGAAAAATATACTGAGAGAGTACAAACTAACAAACAATCACATATTTTGATTTGTGATTCCTTACTCCATCATCTTTTGTTATGTGAATTACCCAGTCTTCTCATTTCCGAATTTTCATTGCACATGTCTCACATCCAAACAACAGCATTGTACTCATAAACTTAGCTTCTTTCTTGCATTTGGTTTTCATTTTACATTGTTTCTGATTAACAATGAATAGAAAGAGAGAAAGTAGTGATAGCTTGTTACACATGTTATATTTTCCATGAATCATTACTATTCTAGTACAATATTTGCAGTTTCAGCAAGTCAATATTGTGAAATAATTATGAAAACATTTTTTAAATGACTTCATTGAAATAAAAACAATGGCCAAATAATTCAGAAATTAACTTTTTAAAGTAACATAATAAGTAAAGCATGTTAATAAAAAATACATGGAACCTCTTTAGATGAAATATAAATTTTTATAAATATTTATTTCTAACTAATGTGGCTTTTGTATTCATTTAACATATATTTAATTGTATCGTATATTTCTTAATGATTTCAGATTCCTAGTTTTAAACCAAAACTGGAAACACCACCCGGTTTACCAGTTTCAGTTCTACAACCAAGCATTGGAAGTGACAATTCCAACAGTGATGGTGCATTTGTTCCTCTTATAAAGAAATCACCAAAAATTAAGATAACGCCCAGAAAAATTAAGGTGCCCTCAACACAGGAACAAAATGAACGGCACAATTTTGAGACTGATTTCATTCATCCAGATGATATTATACATCACAAGAATGGCAATGTGTACATAAAGAACTTAAAGTGCAAAAAGTGCAATTTCAAGTCAGCTTGGGAAGGTGAAATGGCAAGGCATGAGACCAAAGTTCATGGCATGAGCCGAAGTTTAATCAAACCTCCTCTGAAGAAAATTCCTCGTCCTATTCCAAACTTAATTCCAATTCAGAATAAGTTACCTGTTACTACACCTCCCTCAACTCTGCCAATATTAAAAATTCCCACCATCCGGACTCGTGTTAATGTAAATTCAGGCTGTAGCTTATTGAAACCTCAAATTCCTCAATCCCCTGAAACCTGCTTAAGTGAGAAGGATTTGAATGAAATCTGTGCAAAATCATGTCCAAATAGTTCTCTTCGAGATTTTGCTTCTTTGATTGGTGATGAAAATGCTTTCAAAATGTTAGATGATGATAAAAGCTTTATTCAGAAACAGGATTTAAATAACATGAAAAACTCTTCTATTGACCCTCCTGACTCATATTTTGAATCAAAATGTGATATTTCATCATCATCTTTTACTTTAAAAAAAAAGAATGCCTCATTTTTTGATCAGTTGAAGGAAAAGCTACTTATAGGACCAGGTGACCCATCCAATTTAGTGTGTTCATGTTGTGGACATGAGTCCAAGTGTTTATCAGAGTCACTAAGACATGAAAAATTACACACTAGTGAACCAGTAAATGAAAAAGGTGCCTTGCCAGTTAATACATGTATACAAAGTATTCCTAGCGGTGCAGAACTTTCGTCAACTAGGTGTCAACGATGTCGTCAACGTTGCAAGACTAGTGCAGATCTGGTTGTGCATTTACAGACATGTCTTGAGCGAGGCAAAAGCCCTAGTCACACTGAAGCTACTTCAGATGTAAAAATTGAGATGGACTTACAAGAAAATAATGATGATGAATCTAAAGTAAATGATTCTCACCCAATGGTAAATAAAGTATTTGTTTGGAATGACATCCAACGAAGTTTGGAATCAGAAACTGAGTTAAATGAAATGGATATGAATGGTGAATCTTACAGCACATCTGAACTGTCCATAAGTATTACACAAGATGATATGGATGAATCGGAGCACAGCAATTCGCCCAACAGTGAGAGTAGTTTAGTGGGTGTTGAAACTGCTCCAGGTTATGGGGCAGTTATGGGGACTCCTGATGATGAAGGACAATCTCAGGAACTGAAAGCCAACATTTCTACAATCACTACAAATAATGGAGCACTTGCAGTTAAAAAGGTAAACGGGAACATTCATTGCCAATCAGTCAAACTAAAAACTTATTGGTAGTGATATGATTGTATGATAATAGTGTACAAAAGTAATTTATAAGTTTTTGCTACATGGATAAATATATAAATTGCAACAATGTCTCAGATTTGTTCCATGTACTCTACATGTGAAATTACACAGATTTTTTTGTAAGATTCACCATGTTTTTTAAATTTTACACTCTTTTTTAATGACACATTAAGATTTACTGACAATTACACTCATTCAGAAAGTAAATCCATAAAATTAGATTTTCTGGTGAAAATATACTGGAAAATAGAATAATTAATGAAATTATGTTTGAATATTCATTGCGGTTATGATAAAATTATCAGTTATAAAATATTCACTAAATTTCCTCTTTATTTTCTGTAAAGATGGAAATGAATTAATTGAACTAAATGTTTCCATTTATTAAAATTACAGCCTCACATTCTCAGTAACTGTTTTTAGGCTTGTGGGGTTAAAATGTATTACAATTTAGAGAATCAGATGCATCATACTTAATGTTATCCAACCAATTTAACTTTTGGAAATCATAATTGAAAAATATTAAACGAGCCACAGAATTAAATTTTATTTTCTCTTTGATATGCTTAGTGGTGAATAAATGTTTCTATTCAAATCGACAGTGGAGAACCTACAGTTTTTGCAGTGTGTTGGCATTTGTACAGCAGTAGAAAGGAAATTTTGCTGGAATATTATGGTTAGCACAATCTCTAAGATATTGTTATTGATTTTCCAAATCAAACCTTTGCTAATTTTTTTCAAAAAAAATTATAGAACCATTGCAATGCATTATTTGGCGAGTGTTACCGAACCTAATTATTTTCCGCCATTAATAGTTTTTTTCTTATAGTCTTCTTGGAGATTATGTTCACTTAAATATATACTTATTCCTTTCTATTCCAGGTGTTTAAGTGCCCTCATTGTTCCTTCTGGGCTTCTACAGCTTCACGTTTCCATGTTCACATAGTGGGACACTTGAATAAAAAACCTTTTGAATGTTCTCTTTGTGCTTATCGCTCTAATTGGAGGTGGGATATCACCAAACATATAAAGCTCAAGTCTATTCGAGATGAGAACCATGAAAAGGCTAAGGTGTTGATGACAGATGAGACTGGACGGCGAAATTATAGTAAATATAATAAGTATCTGACAGTAATGCGTGTGCAAGAACCACTGAGCACACAAAATCAAGTGTTACCTGCACCACCACAACTCACTAGGGCACCAGATCGACCTAGTGGAAATCTGGAGCCTCAGTCAGTCTCAGGCACTCTGAGACCTCCACCACCTCTAAGAGCTGCACACCACATTGTATTCCCAGGACCACCAGCTCTCCGTCATCATGAACATGCCAACTTTAAAAAAAACCAGAAGCGGTCTGCAAGAATATTGTTTGATGATGAAGATCAGCCACCTTCAAAGAAACCTGCTACAGAGACTAAAAAAACTCTTTGGAAGTGCAAGAAATGTAATTTTCGGTAAGTTAAACTGATGCTATATTTCTTCATGTTTTGAGTAATCACTATAACATATCCAAACTCTATGTTAGTCTTCATTTTAACTGGTTTAATTAATATTACTCCATTAAGCTATTTTGTTTCATAATTCATAATCAGTAACGCTACAAGCTTTCACAGAATTAGGTTGTTACATTTCAACAAAAAATTCTTATACATTTGTCGGCACATTATTGTACCCCCTACCTCAATACTTCAGGGTGAGATATTATTAGAGCAGTGTGTTTTGAGTGGGTTTAATAAGTGTTAATGGTTATTCGTTGTCATCCTACATCTTTAAAACTGTTAAAAGAGGAGTGGTTACTTTTTTCTCTACTAATTTCAAGTTTAAAAGCATTGACACCAGTCCCTATAGCATTTGAGCATGACTTTGACAGTTGTACAACTCTAGTAGAATTACAAAGCTGCATGTAGATCACCTATAGTTACTTTTTCAGTATTTTTGAAACAATTAGCTTTACAAAATGAAGCTCAAATATTCATGTGGTGATTTTAATTTAAACTAGCTATTGGAAGATACAAAAAACAACAGAAGAAATTAATTTCCATTTTTAATTTCCTACCAGCCTGTAGAACTAAAAAGGCACCACTGTGGATAATTTAATTGATATAACAACTGCTTACAATAATAACATATATTTCAAATGTGCGCCTCAAAAAATTGTAACCTATGCAAGGAATGTGACATACACAAATCAAATTGGTGAATTGTTAAAACTGGAGTCCCATAGAGTTCAGTATTAGGGCCTTTACCATTCCTTATATATGGAAACGACAGAGAGACAGAAAGAGGTGACTTACCTGAGGTTCATAGATGGTAGACACCTTGTGAGGTTTAAAGTAGTTGAATTTAGGAGGCACCGCCCCTTCATCAGAAAGTAAGGAAGGCATTTCCAGTGATCGGCTAGGCAACAACTGATGTCAGGAGACATAGCATATTTATGTTAATTAAATTAATGAAATTATATGCTGACTTATTGGTTGCCTTTTTATTTATTGTTCTTGTTGTTGTTATGTAATTATATTGAATTGAATTTTGCTTAATTTTTTTACTAGGGATTTGAGTAGGGCTCAGGTGCTGGCACATGTAAAGGAACATTATCAGCAGCGGTTACTGGTTCAGCCTGGAGGCACATCAGAGGCAAGTGTTGAACGTGGCTCTGCCCCTTTCAAGTGTGGTCATTGCCACCAGGTATCAAATTGGAAGCATGTAATTCAGGTATTACTAACGATTTCCATTCCAAAACTAATATGTACCCATCCCCCAAAGGCTTCCCATTCACTTTTAGCTGCTGAAATACGTGGTTATTTATTTGTTTTTAATGGCATTTTTTAAGTAATGCAACATTTATTTACACTAGTGTATTACAGTCAATGTGAATATACACAGAAAAAGAAAACACTGATAACACACAATTTTGTAAAACATCAATCTTATATTGTCAACTGCACACAAGCAACATAGAGCAAGTGCATAGGAGGGAGCATCCTTAACATCCAACACCCCTTCTCACTTTTAATGAGAACTTGCAGTAATCTTTCATGAGCTTCCCATGGTAACGGTTTTGTATGGATGCTGGGCAAACATTTCTGAAATCCTGTTCTTATATATTGTGTAATAAATGGTATTTTCCATGTATATGTTTGGTTCAAACATTTATTTTTTCTGACTACATCAGACTCATACAGCCTTGATTATTTTTATAAAATGTAGTAGAATGCTTATGTGAATAGCAGAAGTCATCCAATAATTGGCATAACCATAATGTATCTGCTGCAGTATATTCTACCTCTGTAGATGATTGTGCAATGGTAACTTGCTTTCTGCACATCCATGATATTGCAACTTGGCCAAGTGTGAATACAAATCCCGATGTAGATTTTTTGTCTTTTTATTCACCTGCCCAGTCATCTTGACCCAAATTTGAGACTATAATGAACAGTCATCCCAAGATAGTGTATAATACACTATCCAATCACTGTGTGATGTTAGACTAATGTGGCAACACAGTATGTTCACTGTGGTAGTGTTACTGTCCCAATATGACTCCATGAATTTATGGTAGTCATTATTTTTTGGTAAAGTATGAACATCTTGTGGTGATGATAAAAATCCTTCCATATAGGATTTTCTGATCTACTGCATTAAAATTCTAGGTGAGTTAAAACCTAAATGTACTTTTCTATTCTAAATTTTTGCGGATTGCTGGAGTACAAAAATACTTTTGTCTAATTTAATCTTTTCCTTTAATTACAAAACCCACTGGCTCTTTAAGATAGATCTCTTCTTCACGATCACCACTGAGAAATACAAATTTGATTTGAGGTGATGTACCTCCAAACTGTTGATGAGCTTCAATTTTTAGCAACGTATCGTGGTTAACAACAGGTGCGAAGGTTTCATCATGCAGAATGCTTGGTATTCCGGTGACAATCACTTTTCACTTAAATCACCATTTTGATGTAATTGCTTTATGTCTGTTAGGTAATGGAACAAGTGTCCAGAATTTTCTACCTCTCAAAGAGTTCATATTTTATTTGGCTGCTTCCATCAAATATTTTCTCTTTATGTCAGATAGTTGCATGACATCAAAACATGACATAGATTCATCATCATGTGCCAAGGTTACTGTATATGATAAGCATTTGACCGGAATATCTTTATTTCTGTGTGTGGAACTGCGGACAACAGGAACTGCAGGGATTGTTTCATTGGACTGAGTAGGAATTGGCACCCAATGTTCCCATTTCTACCTCTGAATCATTAGCTACCTCTTTAGGTTTGATGATTTTTAAAGAATGACTAATCCATACTTTAATCGTTGTTGTAGGATTGTGAGATACAGTAACACACACACACAGAGGTTATAGATATTTATTTAACATTGAAGTGCTGTACAAAGGCCAGTACTGTGTAAGACTAACTTCGATTTGGAATCCAGTACAATTTATACATTAATGGAATATTTCAGAAACAGAACACACTCAAAACAGAAAATACTGGAAATGAAAGGTAAATAAAGTAAATAAATAAAAATGGTTGTGTCAAGTCAGACTCAAACCTGAGCCTTCATTTCTGCAGTCCAGCTCAATACAGCTCAGCTATCACTGCAGGTTTCCAAATGTGGCAACATGGTAGCTTTTGACATTGCTGTCAAAACGAACCAAAACTCCTACAGCTGCCTTATCTTCAAGCTTGGTGCATTATTGTTGCTCCGGAATATGGGAATATACTTTTAGTGCAAAAATTCAAATGTGGTTTACATCAGATCTTCATCCAACCCATACTTCAAAGGTTGTCTTCACTACACTTCTGTTGGGCAAACAGTTGTAGATTTCCTGTTGTGCAGATTGCATCTCCCCAAAAAGATTATGAAGTCCAGCATCGAGAAGCATGCATTTTTCTATTTCAATCAGTGAATGGTTCTTACTCTCCACTACTCCATTTTGTTGTGGTGTATGAGGAATGGTAAATTAATGAATGATACCCTCTTTCTTGAGGAACAGTTTTAAATCTTCATCCAAATATTTACCATTATTTGTGATCAAGATCTTTGGTTTTCATTCAAAATGATTTTATAACATGGAAATATATTCTTTAATGAATTGGTGAACTTCTGTCTTGGTTTTCAGCAGACAAATTACATTGAAACAAGAATAATCATCAGCTAGTGTCAAGATATATCGATTACCTTGTGGCGTTGCAGTTGAAAAAGGCAGTGTATCAGGTCAAGTAGTTACTTTGTCTTGTTTACACTTTTGTGAAAAGGTCAATGGGCCAATTTCCCTTTTGCACCAACTTCACAATCGACAATAGCAGCTTTTCTACTTTGGTAAAATACAATCACTAATTGTTCCGTTTTGAGTCTTTTTATTTACTGCTGGATCATATTGTCCAAATGAATAATGCTATAAAGTCATTTTGTCTTGGTGACCAAATGATTGACCAAGTATTGCCATCAAATGTCACAGCATAACCACAAACCATCATACATCAAACTCGTTAAAGATTTGAATCCAGAGTTTCCACGTATAACACTTTGGTAACATTTATACTATTACTTCTAGTAGGGATTTTTACTATCAAAGTACCACTTCTGATGCCCTCTACTTTGATTGGGTTATTGTAGGCCAATGTGTACCTTTTAATTTGTTGCCTTAAAATTCATAAAGAATTCATGATCATTTGTCATATACTGATGTAACATGTACGTTTCTTCTTTGATCGCCGACAATTAGTTGCTTGGAAATCCCAATGAGCCATACTATCTTCTATATCCTTTCAAACAGTTACTTTAGCCTTTTCTTTCTCTTATACAGCAGCAATCTTCTTTTTCGGTTTCATCTTATTGTGAATGATATTAATCAATAGGTTTACCTCTGCTTCCTTCTGATGCCATACTAAGTGTTGCATATGAAACAGATAGACTGCCAAGCAATGCTAAAACAATGTTGTCAATTGTTGTCCCAGTCCACATAACTGGTTGACAATTTTTAACCTATTTGTGATGTGTATTGCTTTGTTCAGGATGTAAATCTTATGCTATGCAATTTGGTATAAAAAAAACCTTAGTAATTAAATATATAATTGTACTGTATATGTTTTCACAATCAGACTTTATTACAACAAATATGTTTGTGCTAATAAAAATAAATTACAAATTTTTTTTAGAAATTTTGCTCCTAGAACCATAATAATAAGAAACCTTTCTTCAACTAAAAAATGGGTGAATTTTATATTCTTTTATCTTTTTATAACAAATAATAGAAACTTTAATATCTTTAATAATTTTTCACCATTTGACTCGGTCATAATTTTACTGTTGCATTTTAAGTTATATGAGAATGGTGATTTAGGGTAATATTATTTCATGCCCAATTTTAATAAGATTCAAGTGAAAATTCTTAATTTGTCCAATACCGGAGTCTGTAAATGTTGTGTAATCATATGCCTCTTCTCTGAATTGCAACCCTCCAAAGTTGAAAATTGTTTCAAATATTAGTCTGTCGCTATGTACTATCCATGAATTATTGACTTCCTTTACATATAACAAAATTTCTTTTTTACAACTCTTAGTTATGTCTCAGGTCATGGAACATCCATATATTACTACCTATATTTTACTTTTTTTATTAGATTAAGGTTTGTTATTATTACGTATCTTAAATAATGACAAAAATAAATTTATTATTTACTCCTAAGTAATCATCAAAGCAATTTTTCAGCGTCATTGTCGTTTGAAGCACAGTGGAGATGTCCGTGTAGTAACTGACTCAAAAGAAGAAGACCATGATGAAAAATCATCTGGAGAAGACAACTGTAATGAGTTGGATGCAAATGAAACACAAACTGAAGGTATTTATATAATAATTATATTTTTCACTGTTTTAGGATGGAATATATAACAGCATAAATTAATTTATACATAATACATATATGAAGCAAGGAAAGAAAATAAGTAATTTATTTCAATAGGAAACAAAACAGAAGTTGACTTATTTTTCAAGAGCCTGAGCGCCTTACTTGAAGACACTGTATGTCTGAACAGCGTGGTAACCAGCTACTTAGTTTGAGCAGCTGGCACCCATGCTACTTGGACTCTTGTTGGAAAGAAAGTGGCTGGCTCACTTGGACTTTTGAATCTTAATATTTCGGAGGTACTGCTTCCTTTATCTGAAAGTTAGGAAGACACTTACAGTTATTAGGTTAATTAACCTGACAGTGTCATTTTCTGACGCAAATATATATATATAGGGGTTGGACAAAATAATATGGACACCATGCAATAGGGTATGGCTGGTTGCAAGTTGGCACCACTGTGTAGACGTAAATTCTGTCACGTACACAGTTAAAGTTATCTTGCAGTATATTATATTCTTTGTTCTGGGACAGTTAACACCAATGATCGGTGAAATGTGTGATCTGTTAGACTTTGAAAGTGGACTAGTGTCGTCGTGAAAATAGTACAGCCCTGAGTTTGAAGCCTCACTGTGTCCATTCAGATTGACCTACGCTATTGTGAAAGGTCTCATTTTACGCATATTTTAATGCTATTTTATGATATGTAGATAAAAAATTTTAAGACATTTTATACATGTGGTTTGGCGAAAAAACTGAAAAAAGTCGGGGTTTCATATAGCTTAACTTTGACAACTCATAGATTTCAAACTGTTTCTTCAGACGGTCTGAAACTTTAGCATAAGACATATCAAAGTCTTCCAAACCTATCAGCAAAGTTTCAATTATCTGTGTATCTTAAGCTTTACTAAATTAATTAGTGGATCTCTGCTAACTCTTTGACTGCGCATCACAGAAGAGCTTTTCTTGTAGTGAATGAAAGTCATAAATATAAAATATAAGTTTCATGGATGTAGCAATGCTACAAAAGTTTATATGAGTTTTTAAAAAGTTGAAGAAGAAAGGAAAGGTTCATTGGAGCAGGAGGGTGAAAGTAGGGTGGCGCCACTGGATGACTGGAAGAATGTGGTATGGTACAATGACTCATCATTTCTTACAAATGCCCAGGTTTATGTAAGGAGGATACCAAAAGAAGCCTATGATGCAGCCTTCCTGCTTCCTACAGTCAAGCACGGTGAAGGTTCTGTTATGATTTGGGTGGCTATATTGTGCTACTCAGCTGGCCAGATTACTGTGAATAAAGATCTTGACATCCTAAACAATGAAGTGCTTACTATGACCAGCATATTGCTGCCAGACACAGCCATATTCCATGATGATAATGCACCCATACACACAGCCAAAAAGGTTAGGCGTGGTTTGTAGAGCATCAGAATGTCATCAAACATCTTCCCTGGCCAGCACAATCACCAGACCTCGACATCATTGAACTGTTATGGGGAGTTAAAGAGCAGAGAGTAAGGTGTATATTTCTACCTCCAGCATCACTGCGGCAATTGGCAGATGTTTTGCTACAAGAGTGGGAGGACATTCCATTGGAAACTATTCAGACACTCTGAATCTATTCCGCAACAAATTGCAGTTGTTCTCAATGACAATGACTCATTCATCTGCTGACTGATCACTGGAATTGTCCTCCTAACTTTCTGATGAAGTGCCTCCGAAAATTTAAAGAACTCCAAACCTTACGAGGTACCTGCCATCTGTAAATCTCTGGGAAGTCACCTATATATATATATATGAGTCAGGATATGACATTGTCATGTTTATTAAAACAATTAATGGGGAAAGACCAGAGAGAGAGAAAGAAGATGACTTACCTGAGGTTCATAGATGGTAGACACCTTGTGAGGTTTAGAGAACTTGAATTTTCGGAGGCACCGCCCCCTTCATCAGAAAGTTAGGAAGACATTTCCAGTGATCGACTAACCGACGAAATGAAATTAATTCAAGTGGACAATTAAGAGAGAACTATTGATTTACTTTATTCAATAGTAGGTGTTACCAGGCAGGGAAGTAGTAACTTGTCAAATTAGTGAGACTGAACATTGTGTTGACTGGCTGCACTGTCCTGAGGAAAAGTGCTTAGGCTCTTAAAAATTATAACCTTATAATAAATTGTTTATACTCCAGACTTTTGTTGTTGTACTTTCCCACAATTTCATTATTTTAAACTACATATGTTATTTTTGTTAAAGATTATTTTTTTTTATATTGAAATAGTCACGATTAAATCATAAAATGTGCAGAACTTGATTTCTTTTAATCAGTGAATAGTATTTTGAAATTTGAAGCTTTTCGAGGTTTCTTTTTTTACTTTCATTGTTGTTTTATTCATTATATTGGTAGTAATTAATTAATTTAAGCAACTTTGTCTTTTGTTTCAGATAATTTAAATAGTTGTACAATGTGCCCATTTGTAGCAAATACAGAAACTGACATGAAGGAGCATTTAAAACACCATTCACCTCATCCTGATGCCATATTTAAATGCTTCAGTTGCCCTTACTTTGTGCTGCTCAAAAGGTATTTATTGAAAGTCAATATGATACTGCAGAAATACTAAGTAAGCTATATACCATATGCCAAGGGCTAACACAAATATATACATGATACAAACTATATTAAAAAAACTTTTTTCTGAGACTATAATATAAAAGTAACAATATTAGTTACAATTTTTATTTTGACTTGACCAGATAGTGGCTTTAGTTCTACAGTAATGTTCACACTACTACTCATGAATCCAACATCATTTCTGGCTCTGGATTGGGTAAGGATACTGAGAAGCAATTTTTCTCAATACCAGTGGAGGCGATGAGTCTCATCCTGAACTATTGTCTTATGACACCAATGTTGCATGTATATTTATACTATTCATAATGACAGGAAAGAGTGAAAGAAATGTGGAAGTGTAAAGATGGCAGGCACCATTGTAGGTAGTTGGTGTTCTTAAAATTTTTGGAAGCTACCGCCCTCTTTAATTGATAATGGAGGCAGATGCCTCTGAAAATTTGAAGAACGTCCACTACAAATAATGGTGTTTGCCATTATATTTATGGTAAGTCACCGCCTTTCTTTCTCTTGTTCCTGCCTTTATCAATCTCGGTATAGCTGCGAGATGCCTTTAAACTTTTTGCCACAGTGCAGGTTTGCCAAATATAGTCAGTCTTGTGGTTAAGTTGTATTAGTTGGGATGGATAGAGAGAAGAGGGATGGAAAAGTTTGGAGCATCCATTTGAACAGTCTAAAAATTAATGAAATGTGACGCAGTCACACACATCGTGTGCTATAGCGAGAGTTCTGTGACGATCCAGGTTCGAGTCCCGGCAGTGCCAAAAATTTTCAGTCTTTCTTTCTTCTTCTATTCCTCTCTATGCTTAACATATGTCTTTCTCTGAGCATAATTCTACATTGAGCATATGACAGAGTAGGAAAAACAGAACTTGTAGACGATTTTGCTTTGGGTTTGAAAAGTTTCAATGGAACACGTTACCATAATATGAAATTTAAAATTCTTTTGCTGTCTTGATAATTTTCCAAATATGGTTCTTGTAATCAATTTTTTGTATGAAATATGAAATTCCTCTTGTATGTTGCAGTGACTTACTGGAACACATGAAGTTACACGGTGTTAGTGAAACAGATGATTCTGTTGAAGCAATACAAGAAAAGATGTCTGCACAAATGCATTTAGTATCTGATCATGACAAGAATATGGTAAGAATCTATTATTTGATTGGTATATATATATTAAAACAATTAATGGGGAAAGGACAGAGAGATAGAAAGAAGATGACTTACCTGAGGTTCATAGATGGTAGACATCTTGTGAGGTTTAGAGAACTTGAATTTTCGGAGACACCGCCCCCCTTCATCAGAAAGTTAGGAAGACATTTCCAGTGATTGGCCAGCCGATCACAGGAAATGTCTTCCTGTATCACACATACAAATTCCACTGAGTTTAAAGATCTGTAGGATATTGAGTCCAGGGCTTTGTCTGGACTGTAGAACATGCTGAAATTAAAGTTCCCCATAGATGGAGTTCAGCTTCTGAAGAATCGGGAGGTAGGGCTTTGATGGGGGTCAGTGTGAAGCACTGATTGAAGTTGTTGGTGTTGGGGCTATGGGGAATTGTGTTTTGTGGAGCTTTACTGTACTGCGGTGGTTGGTAATCAGTTTGGGGAGGGGTCTCTTTGTCTGGCCAATGTAGATAGCTGGGCAGAGTGTGCAGTTAAATTTGTAGATGGTGTGGGAGGGCATAATTTTGTATGTAGTGCTGTTGGTGGGGTTCTGGAAGGTCATGGTAGGTGGGAGTATTGGGCTTCTGTTTCTGCCACATGGTCTGCAGCCAATTGTGGGTTGTGGGTGTAGTATTTGAACAGAATGTTGCAAAGGTTAGGTGGGCGCCTAAAGGCAACTCTTGGACAAGTGGGTAGTATGGTCAGGAGGATGTTTTTCATGTCAGGGTTGGATTGTAGGCCAGGCGAAGAAAAGAGTTCAGTTTTACGTAGTCTGGGGAAGTAGGTAGTGGTTAGAGGAAGACTGCGTTCTGTATGATGGTTAGGGGTGGAACTGGCTGTTTGGGAGTGGAGAGGGCACGGGCTATTTGTTCCTGGAGGACGTCTATGGGGTAATTTCTTTTGTGGAAAGCATTGAATATGTGGTCAGTATAGGATGCTAGACTGTCCCAAGTAGAACATATGCGAGCTCCACTAAGGGTTAGACTGTAGGGGAGGGATCGTTTGGTATGTTCAGGGTGGCAACTGGAAAAGTGGAGGTACTGAAGGATGTTAGTTGGTTTTATGTGGACAGATGTGGTAATGAGGCCTGAATTTAGTTTAGAGTGGCACTGTTATGGGCATCCAGGTGCACCTTCCCATGCCAACGTGCTGATGGGGCAATTGGAACAGCAGAATCTAAATTCTTCCCTACTCAAACTCTTAATCTAGCTCTGATTCATAGATGACATTTTCATGCCATGACCCATTTATACTATTTTGGACATGTTACATAGTCTAAATTTTTACTTTTAAGGGGCTGTTCCTCATCTTACTTTAAAGTCAGTATAATGAAAATAAAATATTGACTAATTATATTAATATAAATTAGTTTTTTAATGCTTTTATGTCTAAGGCAACAACAAATGTGAGGTACGAACAATAAATATTTGGGAACAACTCAACTAATAGAAAAAATAATAAGTGTTTTGAAGTTTTGTTTCTAGTTTCTTCAGTTTGTGTAATTGAGTTAATTTCTTTTCAGAAATCCCTGCAGCCAATGGGAAATGATGGAAGTCCAAATAAACGATACAAGTGTGTGAACTGCCCTTATGTCAGCAATAGTAAAAGCCAATTTCTTTATCACAAACAGTTTCATCGTCCTCGTGGAGCACCCTTTAAGTGTGGACTCTGCTCATATAATGTAAGCCGTCGCCATCTACTTCATCAGCATCTGAGGGTTCATGGAATTCTTATACCTCCCCAGAAGAGTCCAAGCAAATGTGGGAAAGAAAATTTAGAAGGAGTAGAAGATGTTGAAGAAATTTCTACGGAACAAAATTCTCAAGTTCAAACGCCAATTGATACTCATGATTTGCCACATATCCCTCTGGTCTGGGTTTCTCGAAGTTCCAAATTTTTTAAAATGTACAAATGCCGTTTTTGTCCACATGTAAATATGCGCAAGGCCAATATTCAGGAACATGAAAAAATGCACCAAGTTCGAAACAAAGTCATAACAACTCAAGAAGCTGATGGAAGTATCAAAACCAAGGAGCATATACAAATTCAACATCGCTGCCCAGATTGTAATTATGTGTGTAACAATGCTGGAGTTCTGTCTTCTCATGCAAAAGTGCATCAAGGAGTTTATGGAACAGTGTATGCATTGGTAGATTCTTCTAGAAGTGATGAATCTCAACTGCAAGAATTAACTGCTTCTCTCAAGTTGCCTGTAGAGTCTCAACAAGTTGCTGATGAAAGTAACGTTAGCTTTGTTTCTGAAAGTGATCCAGAAATAGCAGTTGAAGTAAATTTAAATAATTCTGTCACATCTAAAGACACTTCAAATGCAGAAACCGATATTCTTTCAACAGTCACTAACATTGACAATTCAGCTGATAATGTTGATGAACCTCATATTCTGCACTTTTGTTCTCACTGCCCAGCAAGATTTATGTTTGAGAAAGAAATAAAAATTCACAGCAGATTCCATGAACTCAATCTGGCTCATCAATGTGAATCATGCACATACACATCCAGACAACGTCCCTATCTTTTGGCTCATCAAAAAGTGCATACAAGTGACTATCAGGAGAAAACTAATACTCTGTGCAATATCTATCAAGTGTCATCACAATATCCAAGACCTAAAACTGCACTTATTGTTGAAGGTCCAGGGGTTTCTGGATCAGTGTGGATAGTGGTAGATGCCCAAAAACATTCAATACAGTTTAATAAAAAAAAGTTGCACTCTGGTCCAAAACAAGCTGAAAAACATTATTCATGTACTTTATGTCCAGCAAAGTTTATTAAAAGTGTAGCTCTTCAATATCACATATCACTTCATGGTGGTGAAGGTATGTATAAGTGTAAATACTGTGATTATGCTGTAAAAACGTATGGTAATTTAGTCAAGCATGAAATGATACATGAAAATATGACTTCTCATATATCAGACAATTCTGTTTCATCATCAGAAAGAAATCTTAAAGATAAAATTTTAACTGAAAGTGTTCCCTTATCAGGAACAGATTTATTTCAACAGAAATCTGAGGCATGTAAACTTATCACTGAAGATAAATTGAATAATGTTAAGGACAATCAACATCTGCATGTTGACCCTCAATTTGGTATACTTATGCATGGAAGTCCAGAGTTTATCTATCCTACTTATTTAAAGAATGGGAGAATGAAGGAAAAGCGGTACAAATGTCATAAGTGTCCTTCAGCATTCGAAAAACGTGAGCAATATAAAACACATCTCTCTCTCCATGGAGCAAAACAGAGATACAAATGTGAAAAATGTGATTATTCTGTTAAGTATTATGCCAATTACATTCAACACATGAGAAAACACAAAAACAACGAAGAAGCTCAGGCAGCTCGCAAACTAGAAAGCCCACAAACTGATTCAGTTTCACATTATGCCCCAGAAGAAAAAGAAGAAGAAATTGAAAATGAAATTTCAGCCAGCGAAACAAAAGAACCTCCCATGCAACATTCAGTGAAATCAATTGGAAACTCTATTAAAAAGCCAGGACCCATTCAGATGTCTGTTGCTGATAGACAAATGTTGATGCTTATGCAGTTAAAACGTTCTGATGAACCTATACCTAAAACTGAAACATTTGAGGAACAATTAAAACAAAAATTTTGGTGTCCTCACTGTCCTTATTCTAATAATCTCCCTGATGCTTTGGATAACCATGTAAAACGACATATATCTGTCTCAGCTATGCAGTCTAATTTTGTTTGTAATTTTTGTGATTATTCTGTTTCTCAGATTCATTTATTAAGGGAACACAACAAATTACACTTCTCTGCTCAAATACGGTTTACTCCTGAATGTTACATGAAGTGCAAAGAGATAAAAATTTGGGCCCATCCAGATGACAAAGAAAATACATTAACAACAACAACAACGGCAAATAAAATACAAGTTTTTTCATCAAAAAAGTTCTCAAGTATGGATAGCAAAAATATTTTATTCCAAGACAAAGGTAAAAAATTGGCAGAATTTGATAGGTTTTATCCATCATTATTGCCAAAAAAGAATACTGATAATTGTGATAAAGAAAAAGTTTTTATTGATATCAATACCAATGAACCACTAGATATGAATTACACTGTTTATGCTAATGTACAACATGAGGATACACAAAACATAAATCAACCTGTTCATACTGAATTTGTAACTAACCAATGTACTGAACAAGAGGAGGAGGAAAATAATGATGATTTATTCAATGAGAAAAAATCAGTGGAATGTTTAGTTAAAGAGAAATTAATGGCAGAACAGGAAACTAATTATGTAGAGAAAGAGAAAATTACTGAAAATCCAGAATACTCTGAGCGAGATGCATATTTAAACGATAACAGTAATAGATCAGATGCAAGTGCAGTTAGTGATGATGATGATTTTGATTATACAAATCGTGACATTGGCAAACAATCTAATTCATCAGTAATTGAAGTCAAATCTGAACATCATTATTTTGAAACAAAGACTGATAGAAATAGTGAATCAGATTAAATATAAGTAATTGTTGTCTACTGCTTTATTTTGTCAAGTTTGTAGTAAGTTACTCTCAATTCCAAAGATTTTAGTTTTAAATGTTTACAGAACCAATAATAAAAAGTGATTGTCATAAAATGAGCCAAAGTTTTCAATCACATTGCAATCAGTATTTACTATTTATTAATATTTTACTACTATGTACATATAATTATATGGTAAATGTGTTGAAAAAAATTGTTACCAGATTGTAATCTACTTAATATTTTGTAGTAATATGCTACAGCTATTAAGTACTGTTAGTGTTGAAAATAATTTTGTAACATATCAAGCGAAAGATTGCTAGTAAATACCTCGCATGTCGTGAAAGTTCAAAAATAAAAAAATAAATGTATTTTCAGTCTAAACCACGAAAGAAACTTTTATCTTGAAATAAAGTATTATTTCCACAAATTCCTTCCTTTTTCCAATAATTAAGATGTATAAATATTTTCAATAATTTTATTCCTATTTTATTATACAAGGGTAGCACAGAGAATGCACCACTTTATTTATTGAATACAATGAAACTTATTCACAACTAGCTTACCCCCGCGACTTAGTTCGCGCCGAAATAGTTCTTTTTATTTTGTCTTAAAACGAAACAACAGGTACAGAATTCATTGAATGTATAAAAAGTACCCGACAAATAAAGCCAATTTACGTATACATCGTATCGACGATCCAAAGAAGTTTATTATTTCTCAGGAAGTTAGCTCTCTGCCAACAATAGGTTAAAAACGGCGCGAATCCTACTTAAACAATAGATGGAGTGCTTCGGAGCATAAACAGATCAAGAGTATATGCAACCCACATTCACTTCGGAGACTGTATTATCATATTAATATCTCCTGCAAAATATTGAAATGAAATACGCGCGAAAATTTAAGATGAACCCTCAAATTTTCATTGAAATCCGTTGAGCCGTTTCGGAGTCTTTTCGAGACAAACATACAGAGAGATAGACACTTCAATTTTATTTATTGGTATAGATAAAGAATAAGTTAGGTGGGCGAAAAAAATCTTACATTCTTAACAGCATAGCACAGTTGAACATGCATTATTATTTATTATAGACATTGTTCTGTGATACCGATTTAAAAAAAACTAATAACTATTTTATTATTTAGAGCCATGAGAAAAATCATCACCTACAAGCGTGGTCATTTTACATTCACTCGATTAGCAAAGTCGACCAAAACATAACTTCATTAATGCATGCGATTCCCGCGTTTATTCTGGTCTAACACGTATTTTTGTGGCTTGTTCGTTAGCCGTTTTTAAGACACATGGTCACGACTGCGCAAATCACCAAAATCACGTCCTCCTCCTAGCTCAACTCGCCACCGACTGACAAAACCCATTTTAGTTACTAGCCATATAACAAATGCACGGTCGCATAACCTCTGCAGCCAATCACGTGTACGTGTTATCCTGGGTCTGGCTACCTCTCAAAACGATTTCGTTTTAAAGCGACATATCACGTGAACACGACGATTACTCGTTTACGCGCTCTTCTACTGTCTCGCTCGTTGGCCCGCCATTGTCGGCATAGATCAAGCGACTTTCAACACTGCAGTCTGACCGTTTAAGGCTGGCATTGCCACTTTATGGAACGGAGATGTACAGGTGAAAATAAATTTAAAAAGCCATAAATTTTATGAAGTGTAACAAAACATAGTTTCATAGAATACTTTTGAATTTAACAACACTTTTCTGATTTGGATAACTTTTACCAAATAACGTGAAACATAATAACATTTACTTACACAAAATTAGAGTACTATATTCGATTCCCTTTGAGATTGAAATGTAGAAATTACTTGTAACTGACTGAAGCTAATTGGCTTTATGACCAAAATAATTGAATAATAAGTTTTACGTGGATTAAATGATTTCTCCAACGATACCAAAATTTTTAATCTTCGTGCTGCCGTTCTGTCTGAAAAACTGGCGGCTCTGTTTGAGTGGTCAGCTCAAAAAATCACGTAGCTGAAAGATTACAGAAACATGAGTACACAGACTAAGAAAAGTCCCTATTAGTACGAGCTTCTCATTTAAGCAATAAGAAAAACAAACTGTGCCTTTACTGTAGGATTTTGCAATGTTTATTGTTTACAAAGAAAAGAAAATTATTTATACTGGAACAAACACAGAGCACATGACTTATTTTTAAATTATGTCATTGAGTAATTAACTCTCATAGTTACTGTTATATCGCCAAATACTACTTGGACGTTCAACTTCGACTGCTCCCGACGCTTCACAAACACCAAAATTAAGCAATGTGTGTTTGCCCTCTTCGATCTGACGTCCTGAAACCGTTTTGCCACTGCAATTTTGGGCGACTTCTAATCAGAGTTTACTACACCTGCTAAAATGAGAATGCTGAAAATCAGATGGGTGGATAGAATCACTATCGACGATGTTATAAGCAGAAACATTCCAAAACAGATGACTATGGCCCTAGTGGCCGAAAGCATCTAATTGATGTGACGTTGTATAATGAATAAATTATACAGAATTGGCAGTACTTTTTTTGTTTTTTATTCTGGAGTTGAACAACTATCCTTACTTATCTTTAAAGTGTATCTTTAAAATAACCACCTCTATGCCATAAAACCGCGACAACAGGAGTTGTGTGTATTTTCACACTTTAAAGTAGTCTGTATATTATCTTTGGCGAGTTTGTAACATATTGAAAAAGATATGTACTTGGAATCATGGTGGAAGAAGATAAATAGATAGAGAGGCAATGCCAGCAGGCGGCAGCGTGACGGCCATCCCCACTCCTGTAGGTGTAACTCACTCATAGGCCCATAAGGACCCGCAGCAAAAGACAAATTGAAGTGAATCATTTATTTACCCCATATATTGATATTTCCAAATAAATATATTTGGCAAAAGAATAAATTCAAATGGGAATATTAAAAATATTGAGCATGTTTCGAAATCGGTATTGCGAGTTGGATGAGAAGTTATATCAGCATATTACTACATTAAATGTTAAAAGTATTCAATTTTCTATTCGCAAATGTTGTTGGAGAATTGAAATTGTTTTTTTCTCTGTTCTAAATTCTGATGAAAAGGAATTTTCTATATGCTTGGGCCGATTGGACTTAAAAAATGAAACACTATCTCATTAAATTATTGAAATGTCACCTTATTTAAATTTAACAAAAAACATTACAATACGTTTTTAAACAATTTGATAGAAAAAAAATTATAAAAATTCAAATTACTAAAATGTTTTTTAAATTATTTATGTATGCGCGACTTATTCAGCGCGATTAAATAATAATAAAAGGACCTAACTGAGATAGAAAGTCCGGCTGATATATTTTTAATTTAATCGAATAATTAAATATGAAAATAAATATTAATTAGAAAAAGTAAGGATTATAAATTTTAATTTAATAGTGACAACACGGCTATTTGTCCGTTTCTCATTTGAATTTAGATGTATTTTCGGAAATAATCGATTATGTAGTAAAATCAGATAGTGAATAAAATTCTGAACAAGTTCCCTTTTAAGACAAATTAGTGTTGGAGCGGATCCTAAGTCACCTGAGATAGTCTGATGGCTCTCACTCACACGTCAACAATTCAGCGTGCACGCTTTTGACACTGCCCTTAATAACACAAGATATACGACTTTATTCAACACAGGTAGCTTAAGAATCAGTGAACTAATTAAAATATTTAAATTCCCTTTAAGAGCCAAAGATGCTAATATCGCATCGAAACGACGGCCTATCTAATTTATATTATAAAAATATCTTATTTTTAGAATTCAGATCCTAGGAAAAAAATTTTACATTCTGCTCCAACATTTGCGAATAGAAAATTATATATTTTTAAACATTTAATGTAGAAATATGCTGATATATCTTCGCATCCAACTCGCAATACCGATTTCGAAACATGATCAATATTTTTAATATTCCCATTTGAATTGATTCTTTTGCCTTATATATTTGGAAATACTAATATATGGGTTAAATAAATAATCCACTTAAATTTGTCTTTTGCTGTTTCATGAAGGATTTTAGCGGACTCAAAGAGCGCTGTTTTTACATGGGCTCTTAAGCCGTGTCCACACTTGCGAGCAACGAACCGAACACGAGGCTGTACGCATGCGCTAGATCAGCCAGGGTTGCTCGCCGTGTTTTTCATCTGTTGTTGGTATTTTGACGAAACATCAAAGGAATGCTCGGTTCGCGTGCGTCGTAGTGTGGACGCCAGCCGAGCCGAACCGAGCTGAGCACTTTGGCTTGTATCAGAGAGCTTAGTACCTTGGCTTGTGTTCTGTGATTGTCTCGATCATTTGCGATATACCTTCAAGATGATGATGATGATATCGGATTGGGATTGGTCCCAAGAACGGACTCTGAAATTTATCGATGCTGTTAGGAGCCACTCAGGTATATGAGACTTACGATAGCATAAAACTGAAGCAAACTCCGCACCTCTCACAAAATCCACTGTCAAATTTATTTTGGTAATACCTCACATAATGAGGCAATTTGCCTTGTTACTTTAATTCTCATGGCATGAAGTATTATATAAATAATCTCAATTAATAGTTATCTATATTTACCATTGGATATTAATCCTAAATTTCTTTCATATACAAGTAAAAACATTTTAAAATATGTATTATACGTGTTTAAGTTTTTACAATTATCTAAAAAAAACGATGAAAGCTTGAAAATATGGATTACTCTACTGTATTTCAACCGCTACTGCTCGATCACATTAATTTGTAAATGTAACAATAGTTAAAATAAATACATAAGAATTTTTGTATCATTAAGGCAGGTGGACACGAGTAATTATCCCCTAAATAAATTAACAATGAAAGATGTGAAATTATCCTTATAAAAACACAATAGCACGTGACACTAAACTTAAGGTGTGGTTTTATAAACATCAGTATTGTTAAATGAAATCAATTTCGAAATTGTAAAAAAATTATTATAATTAAGTTTTCATTGAAAAAAATATTATAATTACGTTTTCATTAAAAAATATTATAATTAAATAAATAAATATAAAAATATTATAATTAAATATTATAAATAAAATAAACTACTCGCTTCCTATATGTTGCGTTTAATAAATCTTTCCTCGGCTCGTTCCTCACAAGCAAATCTCTTGCTGGTTTCTACCCTCGCTGCTTGGAGTATAATGTCTTCAAAGATGATGCTCGACTCCTTTCTAGTGGCTCGTGTTCGTAGGCCGCGCGTGTTCGCTGGCACTAGAACGCCGAACCGAGCAAGTTTCAGCTTGTTGCTCGGTCGTGCTCGCAAGTGTGGACGGGGCTTTATGGGCCTTCGAGCGAGTTAAACCTATAGGGGAGGCGATGGCTGTCACGCTCCCAGCGCCTCTATTGCCTCTCTATCTATTTAAGATACTCTTTGTCTGCATGTATGTTCTACAAATCTAAACGAGTGGACCAATTTCGATACTATATTTGCGACCCGGAAATGAGCACTGTCGGGGTAATACTCGGCTACCACCCCTAGGTGCGTGGGCAGGGGCGTGGAAAATTTTAAATAAGCAAAAACGGCTAATATTTTTATCATATAAATACATTACAGGCTCAATTAATTCAATAGTGTGTCCTCAGATATTGCTAGCGCATAATTTCAACCCCATCCATAATCGAAGGGAATTATTCTTAGGGGTGGGGGAGGACACATATCACATAAAAATAAAACAATTGAGATTGTGCTCTAAACCGGTGTAATGTGAGCCGCTGAGTACGACATAAAAAGTGCAATTTAAGTTACAGTTCATCCCCTAAGAGGGATTGGAAGAGGGTAAAGCAGATTTCCACATATTATCTTTAATGGATGGAACAATTCAGACCAAATTTTGAACAGATGTTCTTCACACAGTTAAGGGTAATACACGGCTTCCAACACTTGGGGCAGGGGTGGAGGGGCAGTAATTTTCAGAAATCCATAAACTGCTGTTATTTCCTTCTAATATATATATTTCTAATATATATATATATAGTAATATCCTTTTCAGGGGATAAGACATTAATTTACTAATTGAACAAATTTTAATCAATTTGAAAATTTTATATTTATCAATTTACAGTGATTACATGAAACAATATCTCATGGGATTTTGGGTGCCTCGAGAAGTGGAGTATGCAGTTACTGAAAATAGAAATGAAATCATTTAAGGATTATTCAATCAGCACAATGAGCAAGTTTCACAGCTTTTAAGAACTTACCCACAATTACTGGGCCTACAAACATCCAACTTCACGAATGTTTCCGCGTCTCTCTGGCGTCTTGCAGGTTTTTTACACTGATGAAGGTAGTATGAACCAGGTCCAACTTATCATTTGCTCTCTCCTGCCTCTCCGCAACTGCTCGCTTCGCTGATTGATCCGTCCTTTCCGCAACTCATCTGCTCTCTGACACCATCTGACAGATCCGTTGTCCGTCCTCTCCCCAACTGATCTGCTTTTTAATCCGTGGTTCGTCCTCCCCGCAACTCATCTGCTTCCCGAGCCACCTAACGGCTCCCCTTTTAAGTTCTCAACCGGGAGTTCCCCGCCATCGGTTCTTCACAAAATTCCAGCGGTTTATTTAACAAAACTCCGGGTTTCCCCGCCATCGGTCTTTTTCACACACCACCATTTTTTATACACGCCCCGAGGGAGTTTCCCGCGGGCGATTCCCATCGGGGGTTCACCCGCTTTCAGCCAATTCGATGTTGTTGTTGGCCTCGCTTATCGCGCACAAAACTTCTTTCGTTGTAGGCCGAACTGCGCCCCACACGCCACAATACAACCAAAATCCGCGTTTTTTCATTACAATATATATATATACACACTTAACAATGCAGGCCAGCTTGCGAGTTGCAATTGTTGAGGAACTGACGCAACTTGGGCCAACAATGTAGTCTGGCGAGACTTTGGGAGTCGTCATGGGGTAGTGGAAGGAGCAGGTTGTGTCGGCGGGACGACGAGAGAATGACCACGCCCTGCAGATATAATTTTTTCTCATGCTCTGATTGGAATTAAAACTATTTAAGTCTATTTTTGGTGTTTTTATGAAAAATACCTGGTGCCCTAAAGGAATTGAGAAATCCTCGAATACGGAGGAACGCGGGATCCGGTACAATATATATAATGTCACTACTAAACATTACAATGGCACAATGTTTTGACGTCTGCCAAATCTGAATTTAAAGTTGGGAGCTTTCCTGCAGAAGAAAGTAATTTGCAGTCTTTAGAAAGATTTCATACCTGTGATTGAAGGGGGCTCGGAAGGCCTTATCTTGCCAATCTTAAAATAGGTACCTACGTATTTCTCTCATATAGGAGAGAATTTTTCGCAAGGACAGTATTCACAGGGGTGGGGGTTTAAAGGGCGTCATATTAAAATAAAACAGTCAAGTTTGGAAAATTGGTGCCATGGGAGTCCTTGCGTTTAATTATGACATTTAGAATGTAAATTAAATTGCAGTTCATCCTCTAAAATGGAGGTGGGACGAGGAGAAACACACTTCTGCGGACTACATTTAAAAGTAACTTACAATTTTTTTTCCACATTCCTCGTGACCCAAAACCAAACACTTTGAGATAAGGCACGGCTACCCCCGTAGGGAGAGGGGGTGGAATTAGCGGAATTGTTATGTAATAACGGCTCAAATGACGTCATCGCGGGGACGTGTTGAATACCACCACAGAGCATGCGGTCAACTCATAGCAGAATATTACCCATTCTCCAGTACATAAGGTGAAGCAAAAAATGATCCAAAGTGTTCGTATTGGCAATTTTTCCTTTTTAATAAAAAATACCGGACAATATATTAGAACAATTTCTTAAAGGAACTCCAGTGATATTGGCCTGGCCACAATAAACCTAAGTTCATTTAATGTAAGATGTGTTATAAAAATAGAGTCTGGGCAATTTTTCTATATATAACATTACATATATCTAGATATAATTGGATTCCTTGTTTATAACTACAATATTCAAAAAAGTCTGCAATTATATGTTTTTCCTTCTTCCTCTCAAACAACTAAAATGAACTTTTCTCACGATGTTTGTTTCCCATCCCTCATTTCCTGTCATCTCCCAACCATACATGACTATAGGTAATGCATATTTTAAATTTTTATTTCTACTAACATTTCTAGAACGGAATATATTCCACAAGGTCAAGGAGCTTGCAATCGTTTCTTGTATTTCCATTTCTATTTTATCACCTTCTGTTATCTCACCAAACCTAAATATGAAAATAGTTCCAATCCAATAAGTTTACGACCCAAAAATTAGAAACAATAAAGTAATTTAATTAAACCGACTGGTGACTTTCTCGGGTAATTTCTTCAAAGGTTTCCAAAACAAAAAATTTTAAAATAGAATATATTTAATATTTATAATAGTTATTGTCTGTAAGTTTAAATTAATGTTTAAATGAGGCCAAAAACAGACAAAATTAGTAAAACGTATAGTTGTTTTTAAATTCTAATTGGTTATGTTTTACAAATCTTGGTCTGTTTTGGTCTCATTTAAACATTACATAAAAAATTATAAATTCATAATAAAATGAGTCAAAATAAATTAATAATGAAAACTTGTCATTTGAAGTATTGCGAACTAACTGTGTGGAGAAGCAGAAGAGAGAGTTGCCTCTGGATGGGAGAAGCGAAGATGTGGGGAATTTTTGGAGGGGGATGATCTTTGCAGGAGCAGTGGTGATTTTGAACTTGTTCAGAGCTTGAATAAATGTAATAATATATCTAGAAAGATGATATTACAATAAATACTGCAATATATAGCCACGGCGTACATATATCTATCTATCTTTTTTTTACGAGGGCTGGTGAAAATCTTCGGAAGACACTATCCCAGGGTCCGCACTGTGTAGTAGTGTATATTGTAATATTCTACGTGAGGTGTAATAAAAATCAATAAACAAAGATTATTCACATTTAAAAAACTATATTGAAATAAACATAAAAATAATTTCTCAGGGCGTTATTTAGGGCCTCTCAAAAGTGAAGTTGCAGTATCTAAAAATGAAACAAAACACATGCCATTAATTAATCTGAATCTCTCTTGAATGTATAATAAAAATGAGCAAGCTTTTCTTTTACTCACCCAAAATAATTTGGCTGCATTTATGATTACTTCACTCCTTGCCAACTCTGCCAAGTGTCCTATATGATTGTGTGACAATCATTCATTTACGCTTACTAAAAAAGATAAATTTACAACATATAACTTGATAAACTAATAAAAAGGAACTTTGAGCATGGAGCCACTAAAAAATGAAAGCTACAGTTTACACGACTATGAAATTCCAGAAGACAGATTATTTCATACAATACCACTTTTCATGCCCCTTTCATTCTGGCCTGGTTGTATCAGTCCTTTCTCTCGCATTTGGAACACACATTGCACACTAGGAAAGAACAGCAGATAGCCAAACATGTACTCCAAAAATAGTTATATATATCCCTCTTGTGAGACTGTGCCCATGCCTCGTAGAAAAAGAAGTTTTACAAGAAAAATTATTTATTCAAAGAGTTTTGGACATCACCGAGCTAGTTTAATTAATCAGTATGTTGTTGCTGTTGTTGTGATCTTCAGCCCTTAGATTGGTCTGATGCAAGGGCTCCATCTCTTGTACGATTCCCTTTAATGCTAATTTTACATGACCCTCATGTCTCAAAACGTGGCCTATTAATCTATCCCTTCCCTATTCTGCTTTGAAATTCCTCGTTACTTACTCTTTCCACCCATCTCATTCTCCTATAGCATCACATTCCTTTCCGCAACTCCTACTATCCATGTTTCGCACCCATATAACGCCACAGTCCATACTTATATTCTATCTACCTATCTATTTTTGGCTCTACAGCCCTCGGTGGGCCTTTGCCTCCTTCACAATCAGCCTCCAATATCATCGGTCCTGCGCTCTTTTCGTCTATCCTCATACTCCCATCACTCTCAGATCTGCAACCACATCATCCATCCATCTATGCCTTGGTCTTCCCTTTCCTCTTGAATGGTGGATCCTTTCTTTCAGGATTCTTTTTGGCATTCGTTCTGTTGCCATTCTCTCTACATGGCCCATCCAATTAATCCTCAGTGCCTTCACGAATCTAACCACATCTTTACCTTCCATCAATTAATCCAGCTCCACATTATATCTTGCTCTCCAGCCTTCATCTGTCATTACAGATCCAAATATCTTCCTTAAGATCAGTCTTTCAAATATTCTGAGGATTTTCACATCAGTATCTTTCAGGGTCCAGGTCTCTGCTCCATAAACCACCACCCGTAACTCCAATGTATTATATATTTTTATTTTTCTTGTGATAAGCTGGTTAGTAAATAGATTCTTATTTGCGTAGTATGCTTGGTTTCCAGCCTGTATTCTTTCCCTGATCTCTTTGCTAATAGAGTTGTCACTGTACAACATAACCCCTTGGGTTTTTGAATCCAAAAACTCCTTCAAATTTCTTATTTCCGACCTCTATGTCCTGAGATCTTCTTCTACCCTCTGATCTGGATATTCTCACGTATTTAGTTTTTTCTTCATTAACTACCAGACCTATTTTTAATGCTTCCCCCCAAATTGCATATACATTTGTTTCATTACACTTGTTGTCCTTGTAATGGATAATACATACGCGTAGTTCAATTATAAATAAAATTCATCTGTTTCTTGGCTTTTTCTGCGTGTGGGTGGCAAAACACCAAACCCTTTCCATTTTGAAACTGGGAGGTCTTAGGGCGCATTCCTTGGACAATAGACTGACCCTTCTTTTGAACGAGAGCAGCCCATTGATAAAAGGGACCATCTTTATAAAGTTGAGTTGTTACCGGGAGTGGGCGTAGCTAATTTGGAAGACCGGCCGGGAAAAATGGAAGGTCCATGAAGAATTTGGAATGTGTAACATATGCAGCATTTATGCACTCCAAGACAAATAATTTTCTATTGGCTGCAATTGTCAAACTTTAAGCCAATAGGAGACTTTGGTGGACAACATCTGATTGGTGATTGAAGATTGTGTGGCGTCCGACCGAGGTGATGACAGAGGAAATTTTGGGAGATGATAATCACTAGATGGTGAGATGGAGAACAATTAGATTGGGAGAGCAGAGAAGAAGTAGTCGGGGGAGCGGAATGAGCTGGTCACCAGATGCTGTCTGGGAATTGGAGCAACATTGGTGGAAGATGCAACTTGGAAGAAGAGACGGAGACCATCTAGCTGCAGTCAACCAGTAATCGCCCAGCATATAGAAACATATGCATTTTATGCGGTACCGTACACGTATATTTGACTTTGAGTTCACATTTGCCTGGCCTATTGCCATTAGGGATCAAATTAAGCTTTCTCGTTCACCCCACTGTGGAACCCTGAGAGTAAAGTCCAAATGCAAAATGAATTGTCCTTTTTATATATATTATTCATAAATTGTTAATAATTCTCATGTTTATTAAGATTAAAGCTAGAATTTAAACTTATATTTCCTTTTTTTTATATTCCCCATCAATCAGTATTATCATATAAATATTATTTAAATTAATTTTACCCCACCCCAAAAACTATCATTACATCCTACTGATGATCGCTACACCATCTGCATATGCACATATTTGACTGAACTTCACAAATATTGTTCCTTTTTGATCAATTAGATTTACCACCTTCTGTATGGCTAGATTAAATAGAGCTGCTGAGAGTCCATCTCCCTGTTTTACTCCTGCATTGTATTCTAATTTTTCGCTGAATTTATTACCCACTTTTACCCTGGCATTGGTTTCACTCATGGTCATTCTTATCATCCTTATTAGTTTTGGAGGAATATTATACTCCCTAAGTATCTCTTCAACTGCCTTCTGGTTAACACTTTCAAAGGCCTGCTTGAAGTCAATAAACATAAAATGCAAATCTGAGTCATATGCATAAAATTTTTCCATGATCTGTCTAATATTAAAAATCTGATCTGCAGTGCCTCCGCCAGGCCGGAATCCATATTGATATTCTCCAAGTGTTTCTTCTGCATAACATTTTAGCCTCTTACTAATCAAACCAGATGAAATCTTATAAGCTACGCTAAGCAGCGTAATGCCCCTATAGTTTTTACATTTATCCCCCTTCTTGTATATTGGACAGATTATTCCTGCCATCCAATTTTGGAGCATTGTTTCATTTTTCCAAATATTTACCATCAATCTATGTATTGCTACAATAAGAGCATTTCCTCCATCCATAATAAGTTCTACCATTATATTATCCTCACCTGGAGCTTTGTTATTACTAAAATTTTTTCACAACACCTTCTACTTCTTCTAATGTTGTTCCATTCCTCCATTTTCCCTCTCTTCTATATTTACTCTATATTGTTCTTCATAAAATATTCCATCCATCTATTAAGAATTTGACCTTCTTCAGTAATTTTTTCCTCATTCTTACCTCTACATCCATCCACTTTGGGTACAAATCCTGTCCTCATCTAGTCACTGCCATATAGAATTTCTGCACTTCACTTTGCTGATTTAATTCTTCTATCTCTTGCATCTTCTTCCTATGCATTACTTTCTTCTTTTGCTTGCATATTTTATTTCTTCGTATTTATGCATGTTACTTCTGGTTTCTCTTTGTATCATTGTTTTTCTTGCTCTATTCTTCTCTTCTATTATTTGTCTACATTCTTCGTCGAACCATTCTACACTTCTTTTCTTTGCCCAATGTATGTTGCGCTGCCTCCTTTATAGTGCATTCTATTATTCTCCACTCCTACTCCACAACTATCTTTTTTCCTTCCTCTCCATCCTCCAATCCCTTCAACACTTTATCCATGTATTCGCCCTTGACCTTCTCCTCCTTCAATTTACTCACATTCCATTATGTCGCCTAACCATATCTTTTCTGTTCACACTAATTATTTTATCTATCATTACTTTTTTGACCAGATAGTTGTCACTATCACAATTAGGTCCTCTACATGCTCTTATATCAATTACTGATGACAAATATCTTGCATTAACCAAAACATGGTCAATTTGATTTAGTGTCCCATGTTCCTAGGTGCATCTTTTTGTGTTCAAAGGAAGTACTTTTAATGATCATATTATTTCTCACTGCAAATTGACAGAGAAGGTTTCCATTCTCGTTATTATCCTCGTGATTCATTTTCCTGCCACAAATACTTGCTGGTAATCCCTTCTTCCCACTCGGGCATTAAAATCACCCATTATTATCAATACTTCATACTTTTGCACTCTTCTACAGCTTTCTTCTAATTCATAATAAAACTGTTCTCTCTCACCCTTATCTTTTTCTTCTGTTGGTGCATGTACTGCAAGGATTGTCATATTCCGTAATCTTCTTCTCATCCGTACCCTACATATTCTTTCGTTAATTGCTTCATACTCCATCAATCATTTTCTCATTATTCTAGTGGTTATAAATCCTACTCCATATTGTCCACTTTCAGGTCCACTATAAAATAATGTATACTCTGCTTTGTCGATTCCCCCTTTCCCCTGCCACCTTATTTCTTGAAATCCAACTACATCAAACTTAAATTTTAATATTTCATTTGATACTTTATTCATTTTCCTGGGTTGTAACAAAGTTCACACATTCAAGAGATAAATCATTAATCTGTGATGATTGCCGAGGTCGAGCTCCATGGTATCCGTCCGTTATCTGAGGCTGATGATTTGGTTTCGCAACTTATTTTTTACGAGGTAGGGTTGTTAGCCCTATGCCCAACCTGGAGGATCAGGGTGTCTCATTTAATTAGGGTCATCACTTTTGACCTGACCGGCAAGGGAGGCCCTACCAGTAGCTATGCTACCACCGGCATAGCTCACAGAATCATTTGACCACTCAAGCCCCACCACCACATCAAGGTAGAGACACCTTTGGTGAGGTCATACTTATATTACATAAGTAAATTCCTCTTACTTGTCTGTGTTATCCTACTCTAGTTATTACACTGCCAACGTAGCAGTATTCCTTAACTTCCTTTAAAATATCCCTTCCCAATCCAACAGTCTTTGTTAATTCACTGTTTCCTATACTACACTCCATCACCTTGGTTTTCCCTCTATTAATCTGTATATTGAACTCATTCTTCAGGAACACATTCATACCATTTCTCATAGTTTCCAAGTCTTTTTCTGCCACCCCCCCCCCCCCCAAGTACTACAATATTAATGGCAAAGCATAGGGGTTTTTATTTATTCTGCTTGTATTTTTATTCCCTTTAAATATTCTTTTTTTAAGTTATGAAGGATCAAATAGCATTTGTCAGTAAGTAGCACGGGTTATTACAGTATTTGGTTGGAGGAAGACCCCCAACGCGGTGATGAAATGTTGCTTTAATTAAATAAGTCCTTCATGTCTGTAATTTGGTGGTAAACTTATTGGATTTAAATTGGAGATTGGAATTAAATTGGGCCGTTTGTGTTTAAAACTTTCCGGTGCCCTTAAGTAAATTTTTATCTACGATACAGGTAGGAAAGTAGAGAATCGATATGAATCTTATATACTTAGGGATATCAAAGGATTATTGTTATAATATAGTATTTTAGGTTCTTTTGGACAGGTAATTTATTTAGTTGTGTACATATAAACTTACAATTCTTATTGGTTGTATCTTGTAATAAATATTTTGTATTTTTTTGTTGTTGATGAAATGACATAACTTATTGTATCATTGGAGGACTAATGTAATAAGGTCAATTAAATTCTTTAACTGGGAGGGTCTTCAAGGATAAGAAGTGAGCCGTGGAGAGTGAGGATGAGGGTTAGCTTAAGTAGAAAACATTGCGCAATTCGCAGCGGATTACCTGAAGGGGAAATTCCGTGGTCGGGTCGCTTTTTTCGATGCGACGGCGTTGGTCGTTACAACGTTGCTAATAGTTTCTGTCTAGAGACGGTCTGTTGTGTTCGGCCGTGATGTCGGTCGTCCTAGTGCTGTTCGTGAGTTCCGTGACGACGACGAATCTCGCCTGGTGGCAGAAGGGAACACTCTACCAGATATACCCGCGGCCCTTCAGGGACAGCGATGGGGACGGCTTCGGAGACTTGAAGGGCAAGCCTCGCCATGTTACCAAATAACGTCCATCAATAGTTTTGCAAAAAAAGCTTGTAGTAAACCCCATGTGTGATTTGCTACATACAAAGTAGGTTACACAAAGAATCGAAAAAGATTTTAGGAACAACATAATTATCCTTATACCAAAGAAGACTGCGGCTGATAGATGGAGGACAATTAGTTTAGTATCTCATGCTTATCCGCTGTCACGATTAAGAGCGAGCAACGAGCCCTGGATAATCGAATTCAAGACCACTCAACAGCTATAAAAAGTCTCTGAATCCTGCTCCTAGTTACCCCACTTTCTCTCTCTATCAATGACACTCCATAACTCCTCTATCCATCACCATAATCATAAAGCCCTTAGTCAATCGGCAACCTCCAATTAGTATCAAAATCAAATTGTGTCCCTTTTTAATAACGTTACCCCACTCCAAAATGTAGTTCCCTTAGGTGACGATGACATAATAATTTCGAATAAAACATATTTCCCTATAAAATTTGAACAATTGTAGCGAGCCAAAAATTGATAATATTCCAGCAGAATAAGATCATCGTCCATTGAAACAGGAAGGACACAGGAGATTTCAGTAAAAACATAATTACCCCATACGAAGACTGGGGTTGATAGATGCAGGACAATTAGTTTAATATCTTATGCGTACAAAATTTTAACGAAAATAGTATATAGGCGGATGAAACGACAAGTAGAATGCGAGTCATTCAATAAAAAGTTGTATACTGAGTAAATGTTTTAAAAGGTATAAACAGCAATGTCGTTGACAGTGATAGAGAGATAAATCATAATTAGAAATTACTTTCAAATTAGATTTCACAAAACTTTAGATATTAACACTTCATTTAAATATTACTTTCACTTAAATTATTTTCGACCACTATGTGTAGTACTGTTGTTTTTACAGTTTGTATATCATCAAAGAATTTAAGAAGTATAATCTGCAGTGATTAAGATACTCATTGGATTTATGTACGCAAGATCAAGTTCCAAACGTTGGCGGTTTCTTTTCAATTCACCTAACATTTTCCTGTCCCGTATATGTGATTGTTTATAATGAAACCGTTTTATGATTTGTCTATTATAACCTCTGAAACCTCTAAACCATTTATGAAACAAGTTTTTTCTACACTTTACGACTGTAAGTCACATATTAAATCTGGTTTGTATTCAGTCAATTATGACAAATGTACATTAAAGATAAAATCGATAATATACAAATTAATTCCTCTATAATTTAATATATATAAGCATTTTTGTAAGATTGCTAATGCTATAAGAGATTTTATTATGTCGTGGACGTTCCTCTAAATAATAAAAAGGTTGATGTTGAAACGTAAACTATAGAACAAATTCAAAAATAGTAGACAAGTAAAAAATCATTGTACAGAGAAATGGCCTCAAGCATCTAAGAAAATAAATTTTACATTAAAATGTAGATAACTTTTATTTGTGTTTTTTAGTTTAGTTGAATTGAAATGAAGACTATGAAGCAATTCAATAAAACAGTAATAACAGGTCATATTTGTGCTTACATCTCTTATACTATAATGAAATTTGGATCATGCAACTACTTGTCAGCTGTACATCACAAAAGCCTTACCCCTAACACACCTTAATCATTTTCCTGATCTTTATTTACAAAAGTATGGTTAAAAAAATTATATGTTAAGTGTCTTGTAATTGGAAAGTGTGTTTTAATTTAAGGAAAATCCTTAGATATAGGCAAGTAGGTGCAACATCCAAACTCTTATAAAAAAATTTTGACTTATCAAAATATGTTTATCTCACAGTGTATCATTATTGAATTTCAGTAGGATATAAAACTGTTGCAGTAAATACAGTAATGGAAGAGAGATTGTCAGTTAACAAAAATAAGAAGAGGAAAAAAGGAGATGTGCGTGAGTCTGTTGATTTTGCCCCAGAACCCATTGATATTGAAGACCTTAAAAATGTAAGCTTCCTGTAAGAAATTTACTATTTATAGCCAAATTCAGTCAGTTTATGTTGTATAATATTTAAATTAATATAAATAATTTTTTATATTCTAAGGGTATGCTCATTTTTTTCTGTTTAGCATTCTTTTACACATTTATCCCTATACAGGTACCTGAAACCCAAATGAGGTATCTGTATAAGGATAAGTGTGATAAAGAATACTAAACAGAAAAAACGAGCATACCTTTAATATATAAAAAAATTATTTAGGTTTGATCCCAGGGAATGGAACTAGCTGCCATTTTTTTTAAAGACATCACTGCACACTTTGCCGTGAAGCTGTGATGTCACTGCTGTTAACAGTGCACTACATGTCATATTGAGAACATAATATACAACAAAATACACAGAAAATAATAAATGTGACGTCATATCTTGTACGCAATGTCACGTAACTCAAAAAAATGCACGTGAATATTAGCTGTGACGTCATACTCATAATGTAATATACAACAAAATAAACAGATGATAATGTTAAATGTGATGTCATAGTTTGAACAAAACAATACATAACATGAAAAAATGCATGGCAACTAATATTAATTGTGAAATTTACTTACATGTCCAGAGAAATTGTGTGGCTGACAGGTGCAAATTTAATAAGAAATGTCTGCACGAGCTGTTGCCTCTAGTCACTATCATACACACGAAACGTGACATTCATGTCTACAAAATTTAGAGAATGATTAACTTTATTTATAGTTTATATCACTGAGTCCGTCATACACTTTACAACAATCTATATAAATCCTGGAATAGTGCTGTTTTTAATAATGGTTTAACCCACAAATTAATTCATTAAAAATGTCACGATCCTCTTAAAGGTCCATTCAATCTGAACTAGCAAGCACATGTTGGCAAGTAGTGTTGCCAACAACCAGATACAGAGAGAAGTGAAGAGGTATAATTAAAAGATGAGGCTACAAATAATTTATTAGTAAGGAATTATCTGTAAATAAAGACTAAAGTTACGTAATTACTTTTTTCCGTCTGGTTGGTAGAAAAACATTTGAGACAGCTGAAATATGGAGCTGTTAATATCTGAAAACACTGTTTACGTAAATTAACAAAGAATGTGACACTTTCAAGTTGAGCATGAAATTGCAGGACAAATTATTTTGTAAGATTGAAAAAAATATATATTGGAAGTTATGAAATCTAAAAATGAAACATGTGCTGGGAATCTATCTCAGACTGATAGCATAGGAAGTCAACACGTTAACCACTCGGCTATAACATCAGTTGACAACAGTAAGCACAAACATTATTGTTGTGATGTAAAGCTAATTGATATGGACAGTGAAGCAATAAATATTTATAGTCTTATCTGAAATATAGGGCCGGTGTCGGATTATGGGAAATTTTGAAAATTTTTAGAGTCACATGCGGTGTGCTGTATTGTTTCTCTACTGTTCATGATGAAAATGGTCATGCATTCTCAGTCAAATGTTTGTAATTTAGTAGTGGATTTCCCTTCTTCTTATACAGATTTGAAATGATTTTCAGAACTTAATCACAGTGGTTACATAATGTCAGATAGATCGTATAAGCTGTGTGGCAAGGTAGAGGCGTGGGAGGAGCGACAGGCAATAAGAAGAGGGATGAGGTGATGGCATTTAACTAGCTCAGTTCTTTATTTTGTAATTATCTTATAATTAAGTCAATTTTGGTCATTTATTTAAAAAAATTAAAAGTTCAATGTGTTTACACACCATATATGAAAATAGCCAGATAAATTTCTTCTAACAGAACGACAGTGCGCAGCGCAAACCAATTTAATAGTATGATATTGTAAAGCTAATTGATATTGACAGTAAAGGGATAAAATATTTATAGCCTTACCTGATGCCAGCCCTGTATTTCAGGTAAGAGAATTGACCACTTGCAATAAATTGAAGTCTTAATGTGCCACACCTTTGGTCACAACTATAATGCAATGGTAGTCTACAACTATTGTTTGACAACCAATTTTGCCACCAAACCTGGTACACATGTGTTGCCATGCTTAGAAGAATGGCTTGCCACACTTTCCATAGGAATGTTATTGCGCAATTGTTAGCTATGCTATTGCCGAGTTTTAAGGTTTCCTATAAAGAAACTACATAGAATGGAGGGCAGTTGATATCAAAATGGAAATTGGCTAATTCATGTTGTCTCAATAAGTGTCCCCATTGGAAACAATAGGAGGAAAGATGCTAGGTAACCTGATACTTGGCAGAACACCAAAATAACAGTGTTAGAGAATGTTAAGCCATTACCTGAAGAGGAAAAGTAGCCCTCTGTAACAGTTGAACTGAATTGGAGTAAAAGTTCAGTCAAATCAGAGTTTTCATGTGATATTGACTGTTCTGGTACAGATCCTCCTGATCTGGACAAATGGAAATATCATAGGGCGTCATGGTAGCTGATTGTATATGGTACATGACTGAACTATGGTTGAAGATAGTAGGCATCACATTAATCTGGTTTGTTTAAAGGTTCATGATCATTGTTGCCACATTGATAAGGTTTTAGAGGAAGTAGTCTTTTGCAATCACCTTACTCATATCTGATATGCCCGACTTAAAAGATTAACCAGTGGACATCAAAGATCTGTGTTCTTCACCTGGACTTGTTCAATCAGGTAGTAATCCTGTCAACAAATTATTTGTAACAGAGGTTTGAGTGGACATGTAAGATGCACACGGGATTGTGTGTTGGCTCTATGTTCTCTTTTTAGTTTTCAGTGTTATTGTGAAGTAAACAACTGGTACACAAAGTTATTTTGTGTAAAAAAACAGGTTATGAAGTTTGCAGCTTTTATTGTGATAAAAGAGAGAGTTCGTGAAAGAGTGGATATCTGTCTGCAGTCTTTTCTGTTTAAGATACTTTTTTCCTTGTTCTTAATTTCTCTTTTTCTAAAACTGAATATGCTTAGATTTTGCTGATTTCATTATTTCCTGTTTTCACTACTGACCTTGTTGGTTTTATTATTCAGATTAACATTTCCGATATTGGTTTCCATCTGTGCCAAATAATTTTTAACAAGAAATAAAGAAAATGAAATCATTCTCCAAAATTGCCTCCATTGTTTTCCAAATCCATAAAGTATAAGAATATTTTACTGAACTCATCTTCTGCTAGATTTTAAATTTCTCGAGGTAAAATATTTTTAACATAATTTGTATTGTGATTCCACCCAATTTGCTATTATTATTTTTCATAAAGACTGTTCATTTGATTTGTATTTTTCATATTTATGTTGAATGTATTCCCAAGTTTCCTTTAATTTCAGGAATTCATTGGGAAATTGGAGATATACCAGAGGTTAACATTTCATTTTTCTGACCAACAGCAGGTACATTTAATTGTAAGTCATTAATTACTTTTAATTAATCTTTTTCATTCATTATTTTGCTTTTTTCAAAATAATTCCAAAATTAATTTATTCTGATATCAATTACAGAATCAATCTAAAAATATGAAGAAATATAATCTGTTGGCTGTAATACCTACCAAAACTGATTTGTTTCAGGTATGTTGTTTATAAAAATTAAGAATAGTGATAATTATATTGGTTGAAATTAAAATTAACTGTACAAAAATTTTAGGATCTTTCTTTCAAAGTTTTTCTGTGGAATTAACACACTCCAGTTCTTCCTTTTAGTATCTCAAATATGTAATAGGTAATGATGATGTTTTCACCCAGTCCCTTTCTCTATATGGTAGGTGAATGTTTATGTACATTGAATTAGACTGTTTGTAGTTCCCTTGAAGTTGACATCATTACATTTGACCATGCACATCGATCTCCAATTCAAATGAATCGCAAGATGTACAACATGGCTACTGAGCGAGGAATATTTTTTGAGCTCATGTATGCTCCTGCTATAATGGACTCAACGGCTAGGAAAAATATCATACGTATGGCCCACTTATACCATTCGTATGGAAAGTCAAAAGTAAGTTGTAAGTTAAACAACATTAATTTATTAATATTTATAATTAAATTTACTAGTTTTCATATTGTAGTGATAGTTTTTGTAACTCTAATATTTCCCATAATACTGTCACCAAAAATTTTTACGTTGTCTAACTTGGAAAAATTTTACCAACCATTCCAACTTCCCTCATTAATAAACTGCTTGTTAACCTATATATTTTATAGGTTGAACCTTATAAATAGAATTTAATGTTTGTGTATATACTACACAAATTTTCATGTGTGTCAAAATTTGACCAAATTTTTTACAAACTTGTGATGGCTTGGTATGGGGTATAGTACTACTACCAACACTAGGGTGGAGGATGAAATTTTGAAATATGTAAAAACAGCAGATATTTGTGTCAAATATATAATTTTATAGGTCAGTGAGAAAGAGTTTCTCCTGATGTTGGTGTAGAAGTTTGACCCCTTTCCTCATCAGATTGGAGCACCCTTATAGTTCAGAGTGTTATATAAAAAAAGAAGACAGAGATTGGTGGTGAATTTATTGGTTTGGACTCTCCAAGTTTAATTCTGACATTCAACACAACTGGTTAAGCTGTATATCAGGCCCTAGGAGTGGGGGTGAAATATAGGGCTGCATCCAATCTTGAACATGTGGAGCAATTTCCACCAATCCATGCACAGGGGTAGGTTAAACCCAGCTTTGACATTCATGATCTCAGATTTTAATGAAACTTAGCATGTTTGTTCTTTTCATGGATGCAAGTATAGGTATGAAATAATTCTGCTGTATCACCTATGGTTTTTGTTTTACAAACTGCTAAAATTTATGAAAATGCGTGTTTTTTAGGGATCGGCGGAGGAAATGAAATTTATTCTTCACAGAAAATAAATTATACCTTCCTCATTTACCAACCATGTTAATGAATTTTCCATTCCCTTCTACGCTTGACATATGTATTTCCTTGTGCATGATTCCATGCCGTACATATGATTCAAAGAGCGAATTTCCTGCCTTTCTCCCGTTGTGAGGTGTTCTTTCGGAGTTCTTTAAATTTTTGGAGGCACCGCCCCCTTTATAAGAAAGTTAGGAAGACATTTCCAGTGATCGGCTAGCCGATTATCAGGATAGAGGCAAAGAATTGACGGGGGCGGGGGACGTGCACACATACAACCAATTATTAATGAACATATAAATACAATACTAAAATGTGTATACATTGACACACACATAACCATCTAGAGGATTTTGAGTTCAGGACTTTGTCTTTATGGCAAGAAGGAGAATTTCCATAGATGGAGATCAGATTCTGAATAATCAAGGAGTAGGGTTTTGACCAGTGTGAAGCAGTAGTTGAAATTTAGTGTATGTGGATTCAGGTATGGGAAATTGGGCTTTTAAAAGTTTGACTGTTCTGGTGGTTGGCAATTTGTCCTGGGAGGGGTCTTTTATTAGGCTTGAATTTAGGTGTATGTGGACATCCAGGAAGATGGTGATGGTGGGGTAGTAGTTCCAAGTGAACTTGCCGGAGAGAATTTAGAGTTAAGATAAGATGTATGCTCTGAATTTTCAGTTATTTGCTGATTGTAATGTTATAATATTGTTTTGTATTTCAGAATGTATAAATGTGCAATTGAATATAAACTCTAAAGTTTACAAATATGTGCATGCTTAGTAAAGATAACACTGAATCTTCAATACAATGTATTCTTTGTTTTCAGAATATAATCATCACTAGTGGTGCAATTAACGAAAAACTGTTAAGAGGACCATACGACATCATTAACTTGTATCTTTTTTTAAATTCCATTTTAAGTAGCTCATTCTACATAAAAATTTTGGTAATTAATCTTTTAAGTAAACTTAAATATATATAGAAAGAAAGATAGAAATATGGGAGAAAGGCAGGAAATTCGCTCTTTAAATCATATGTACGGCATGGAATCATGCACAAGGAAATACATATGTCAAGCGTAGAAGGGAATGGAAGAAGGAAGAAAGACTGAAAAAATTCGATGTGGCCAGGACTCGAACCTGGGTGCACGAAACAACAGTGCATCACCCCTAGAGCCGGGGCGTGCGTCTATCCACTCCGCCACCACGTTCGAGTCCTGGCCACATCGAATTTTTTCAGTCTTTCTTCCTTCTTCCATTCCCTTCTACGCTTGACATATGTATTTCCTTGTGCATGATTCCATGCCGTACATATGATTTAAAGAGCGAATTTCCTGCCTTTCTCCCATATTTCTATCTTTCTTTCTATCCAATTACCAAATGCGTGACTTCGTCACTTATCCCTATAAGTATCATTAGATATATATATAATATATATAGGTATTATATATATGATATAATAATATCTAAATTATTTATTTATTTATTGGAGCAGTCATCCTTGAATATCATTTTTTTTGTACAATTCTGTATGTTTTTATTATTTCATTGATAAATGTTTATTTTTTTAATAGGATTACAATTTTGGTGGTTATTTAAATATAGAAAGACACCAAGTTTTCTTATCATGCAAGGTTTATTAAGTGTTGTAGATTTTTGATTGACAAGAACTTCTTTGATATGATTTGGGAGATGTACACCTGTACACCACTGAATATGATAATGATTTATATATATATATATATATATATGTGTATGTGTGTGTGTGTGTATAAGTAATTAATAAGGACAGGAAAGAGAGAGAGGGAAAGTTAATGACTTACCTGAGGTTCACAGATGGCAGGCACCATGTAGGGTTTGAGATTCTTAAATTTTCAGTGGTACTGCCTTCTTCATCAGGTTGGGCACATTGAAATTTTTTGTCTTTCTTCCTTCTTCCATTCCCTTCTACGCTTAACATATGTATTTCCTTAAGCCGTACATATGAATCAAAGAGCGAATTTCCTGCCTTTCTCCCAAATATTTCTATCTTTCTTTCTATCCAATTATATATATGGTGATGCCTAATATTTTCAGGCTTTATTTCTTCTTCTATTCCTCTCTACACTGATCACACAGATTTCTCTGAGCATATTTCTATGCCGAGCTTGTGACTTAAAAGCGAATTTCCCAACTCTCTCCCACATGTTCTATCCTTACACCCTATATAAATATACAAGCCAGAATTGGTTACAGCAGTGATGGGCAAGTCAATAAGATTTTTATGTCATAAGCCTGAGAATGGTCTGTTCATATTCATTGAAATGTTCCAACATACTCAAGCAGAGAAAAATATTTTGACAGAGCAATTTATGTATAATATATTTGAACTTTGGTAAGCATTGTTGAACACTTAACATGCAATCAGAGGCATATTATTAGGTTTGAGTGAAGAAAAAGCAAAGTACAGCATCACCAATGAAAGCAGGACATTGTTGTTGAGAGCAGGTAACATTTTAAAGACTAATTTGATTCCTATGGCTGTAATGACATTTTAATTATTTTTAATAAAACTCACTTTATTTTCAGAATCTCGTCGCTGTGGAAAAATTCTTATGTACATTGAAAAGGAAGATACCAATGAATTTGTTGAGGAGGAAATGGAAGATGAACCTGCAACAAAAATGGTGTGTGTGTGATTAGTTTTAACATTTCCATTTGAGGATTACTAAGAAAATTGTGGTATTACATGCTACAACTCAAGTGTAGATATTTCTCATTTTTGGCTTTTGATAGGTTTTAGGAATAAAAGATATTGAATAGTTGACAAATTAATATTAGTTTTATTTGATAAAAATTTCCCTTTGTGATAAACTGAAATTATTCATCTACCTAAATAAAACAGTGCATTTTGTTAAATCCTATTTGTATATTTCCTGTTGAGTGTATCTGATATTCAAAAGATAATTGTATAAATAATCCCTATGAAATGATATTGCTATCATATAGAGGTGTAACAAGGTTTTAAACATCACAGAATTGCCATTCAATCTCTACATTGAGAATAATTTGAGAATGTTTTTAAGTACTATACATATATTTTTAAAATTTATTAATAAATTTAAACTTAATGTTAATATCACCCAATATACTAGTAGCAAAAATACTACACACACTTGGTACCATGACTATCAGTTATAAGTAGATAGCTAAAGGGGCTCAATGAACCTGAGCTCTCTTCTACTACTAGCATGTTGTAGGCAAATAAGTTGTGCCAAAAGTTATTTCTAATATAATATTTTCTCTCTTCTGTAGTACTCTGCTAGTATTAAATATAACTAATTTCTGGTCTTTACATTTTCATTTGTAGTCCACCATGATATCTAATTAAATTTTACTCATAATTCTATACAAGCCAGAATTGGTTACAGCAGTGTTGGGCAAACTTTTTAAAGAGGGGGGGGCCAAATGAAAGGAAAAAAAAAAACTTTAGGTGGGCCAATATAATTTAGAGCTGAAGTGTCGTGAAATGTTACATTCTTTGTTGAATGCTACAGTTTCGTTACAGGTGAGACAGTGGTGTAGCATACCTTTATATATATTGAGATTTAAGAAATGTTTAAGGTTTTACGCTGACAAATATCTATTTATTATTATAAAAACGCGATAATTAACTTATGAAAAATTGAAAATAAAAGTTTCCTAGCTAGTTAAATGTGTAAAAGTTGTCTCCACTCAAAGTTAACCGTGGGGGGTATATATATATATTAACCCACCACATTACTAGTGAACTACATTCAATAGACTAATGATTTGACTTGGGGTGTCATGGAAATATTGTAATAATATTGTATATATATATATGAGATAGGAAATGACATTGTCATGTTTAAAACAATTAATGGTGAAAGGACAGAGAGATAGAAAGAAGATGACTTACCTGAGGTTCATAGATGGTAGACACCTTGTGAGGTTTAGAGAACTTGAATTTTCGGAGGCACCGCCCCCTTCATCAGAAAGTTAGGAAGACATTTCCAGTGATCGGCTAGCCGACGACTGAGCAGCCAAAATTTGCTGCTCTGCTAACTTGGGTCGTAAACAATTGACCCCACCAGGTCACCAACTTTCTCTCTCAATAAGGGTCTGGGAAGAGGCAAGGACTTGATGGGGGTTGGGGAGATGCATACTAACACCCCCATCTTGACACACATTCATTTAAACACATCCATCCTCAAAGGTGTAAATATTTAAATATTGACACACAAACTCACATACATACATACAACCATCATTCAAACAAATAGTATGCACACAGAAGGTTTTATTGCATATACAAATTCCAATGATCTCGTGCTTTGCCGGGGGGGGGGAAGGTTGGAGATAAAGAGTTATAGGATATTGAGTCCAGGGCTTTGTCTAGACTGTAGGACATGCTGGAATGAAAGTTCCCACAGATGGAGTTCAGCTTCTGATGAGTCGGGAGGTAGGGCTTTGAGGGGGGTCAGTGTGAAGCACTGGTTGAAGTTGTTGGTGTTGTGACTATGGGCATGGGCGGCTATGGGGAATTGGGTTTTGAGGAGTTTTACTGTGCTGCGGTGGTTGGCAATCCGTTCGGGGAGGGGTCTCTTTGTCTGACCGATGTAAAAGGCTGGGCAGAGTGTGCAGTTTATTTTGTAGATAGTGTGGGTTATGTTTTCCTTAATTTTGTAGGTAGTGCTGTTGGTGGGGCTCTGGAAGGTCGTGGTAGGTGGGAGTATTGGGCAGACATGGCATCTGTTTCTGCCACACGGTCTGCAACCAATTGTGGGTGGAGGGTTGGGTGTGTGGGGTTTGTAGGGTCTGACCAGGATATTACGGAAGTTGGGAGGGCGCCTAAAGGCAACCCTTGGACAGGTGGGTAGTATGGTCGGGAGGATGTTTTTCATGTCCGGGTTGGATTGTAGTCCAGTGTAGGCAAGGCGGAGGAAAGAGTTCAGTTTACGTAGTCCGGGTACTTCCCCGGACTGGTGGTGGTTAGGGGAAGACTACGTTCTGTATGATGGTTGGGGGTCGGACTGGCTATTTGGGAGGTGGAGAGGGCACGGGTAATTTTCTTTTGGAGGAGGTCTGTGGGGTAATTTCTGTTCCTGAAGGCATTAAATATTCGGTCGGTGTAGGTCGCCAGGCTGTCCAAAGTAGAGCATATGCGGGCTCCCCTAAGGGCAAGACTGTAGGGGAGGGATCGTTTGGTATGTTCAGGGTGGCAACTGGAAAAGTGGAGGTACTGGAGGGTGTTAGTTGGTTTTATGTGGACAGAGGTGGTAATGAGGCCTGAAATTGTTGGTCGGGGAATAGTTCCAAGTGAACTTGACAGGGAATTTAGTGTTGAGGTCGTTGAGGAAGTCTGAGATGGCATCTGGTCCATGGGTCCATAGCAGGAAGATATCATCTATGAACTGGAACCAGGTTAAGGGTTTCAGTGGAGAGGAATTTAGATGTTGTTGTTCCAGTTGACCCATAAACAGGTTGGCATAGGAAGGGGCCATCCAGGTGCCCATGGCAGTGCCGCAGATTTGGTGGTAAATTTTGTCTTGGAATGTGAAGAAGTTTCTGGTGAGGACAAACTGGGTGAGTGATATCAAAAGTGGGTGTTTGGGAGAGAATTTGGAGGCCTGCGAGACAGGAAGTGTTCGAGTGCCGACAGGCCACTGGTGTGTGGGATATTAGTGTATAGGGAGACAACATCTACGGTAACCAGTAGTGTGTCCTGTGGGTAATTCACAAGGCGACGGAGAAAGTGGTTGGTGTCTTGGATGAATGAGGGGAGATTTTCCACTATTGGCTGGAGGGAGTCATCCACCAAAGCAGTGTCAATATTTTAATATTAACTCACACATACATACAACCACCCCTCACTGCATAAACCACACACACACATCAGGTTTTATCACACATACAATTTCCAATGAGCTTGTGCTGTTATAGGTGCTTGGGGAGGGGGGGGGGGCAAGGTGAAGGTAAATATCTATACGATATTGAGTCCAGGGCTTTGGACTGTAGGACATGCTGAAATGCAAGTTCCCGTAGACAGAGTTCAGCTTCTGAAGAATCGGGAGGTAGGGCTTTGAGGGGGTCAGTGTGAAGCACTGGATGGTGTTGTGGCTATGGGGAATTGTGTTTTGTGGAGTTTTACTGTACTTCGGTGGTTGGCAATCCGCTTGGGGAGGGGTCTCTTTGTCTGGCCAATGAAGAAGGCTGGGTAGTGTGTGCAGTTTATTTTGTAGATGGTGTGGGAGGACAGATAGGTTATTATTTTCTCTAATTTTGTATGTAGTGCTGTTGGTGGGATTCTGGGAGGACGTAGTGGGTGGGAGTACACAATTTCTCAGAATCAAAATGGATACATCACCCTCTATTCATGTTAATTTTTGCATGATGTTTACTTTTTATTACAGCGATTTCCAAAAACACAGCTTTGGTCTGATAGGAAGTTATGGAATTAATGTTCATTGAGCAGTGGACATTCATCTTTCACAAATATCCAAATATTGGCGAGTTTGATGTTGCCAAATTGGGTTTTTAATGAATTGTTGCAAGACAAGTCAGTAAGATTTTCTTTTCCTATTGATGTAAATTCAATGGAGATTTGAGTGTGTCTGATGCATTGTTATGGGAAGTCCCAATACACTGTTTATCTGAAGTACCACACAGTTCCATGTTTATAATACCATTATCACTAATTTCATTTCAGGCAATATTATAATCACGTCTTTGATTAATCCGTATAGAATATTACATAAAATGAATTGTAATATACTATAAAAGGATATAATTTATATTTTTGTATCAATGAATCATGAAAATAAGAGAAGGGAATTTTAGTTAATCTGTGAAATCTGGGCTGAATGCGTCTGTCATAATATTTTTATGATACCCCAGGATGTTGCAATGCAGAGTTTGGTGATCAGTGAGCTATACAATTAAAGCATCAAAACTAGTGAAGAATGGCATAGAAACAATAGAAGTAACAATTTTTACCAAGTTGACTGGGAGATTGAACTGCATTAACAAGTATTGAATCTATTGTATTAAAATTAAATTTTGTCTTTAGGAATAGATAGACTTGATCTGAGCTACGAATGCCAGTATGAAATCCCTATAAAGACCAGACCTACTTGTAAAAATGGGCATATCAATAACTGATAATGTTTAAACTAAATGCATTATAATTTTGTGGTGGGTTGGTTATTGGAATGACAGTTTACAATTATGTATTTTTGGGGAGCTAAATTGAGAGATCTTTACAACTGGCAGGGCTGTATGAGGGTATTATAGTTTTATTAGTTATGTTAATATGATCCGAGTGAATTTCTATGAAGATTTAGAATAATTTTATCAGGTAAGAGAATTATTTTGTGATGTGTTGATTTTGTTTAGACAAATTGTTAAGATACTTCAAAATAGGGCCAGGTAATGGAAGTAATGATAAGTTAGATAATTATATTAGAGAAATTAAGAATATTGGTAAATACTAAGTAAAAGGAATTATTGCTGTAGGTTATCAATAAATTATGACTATAATCAAACCCAATTTTCTAGAAATTTGTTTCAATTAATTAGTACTTTTGTTTATGTATGGGTATGCTAGTTATTAACTAATATTGTGTGATATAATATGAAGTACTGTATGTAATAAATATATTCAATTCATAAGATCAGGAAAGAGATAGGAAGATGGTGATTTACCTGAAGCTGGTAAACTCCATGATGAGTGAGGGGTTATATAAAATTTCGGAGGCAAACTTGCCCTTTGTCAGAAGGAAGAACATTTTGGCCAACCAACCATTGACTGATGACAGGGGCGTTTTGTCTCGGAAATTAAAGATAACCCTGCACTCATCAATCATGGTTTTGCAAGCTTTACAATTCTCTTTCCTGTCCTTATTAATTGCTTTATTTACTTCGACTTATTTTATGTATGGGAAGACAATGAAGGAAGCATGCAAATACAACAAGACTATTGTATCATCCTTATTCAAAAGTATTATTTCATATTATCTAACTACTAATTTTCATGCCTTGTGTGTCCAACAAAATACTTTAATATGGTGATACAATTCACACGATTACTGTAACGAATCTGCAACTAATTGAAAAGATTTTTAAGAATAGTAATTATTGTGCCTCCTTGCATCAACTTTTTGGGTCCAACAATTGATGTGCTTCAGGGAAACAATAGTAATTATATAATAAATTATCTCGTGGTAAAAACAAAATATAACTTGCTACTTAAATGACAATTTTCTTTATGTATCTCATAAATTGCATTGATTTTCTTGATTAAAACTTGGTTAGTGAAGAGTTAATTGTTAAAGAACATTTTCAGTTTTATAAACATTCTAGTTTAATTCTTCGCAACATATCTGAACGGAAAACGAACGAAATCACTCTACTCTACTCCTGCAATCCGACATTTCTTGCTAGTGGTATGAACTAAAAAAAATAAGTTGCATATTTAAATATTACGATTGGTTTAAGATCATTTATTGATCTCCAATATGATAAATGGTCTAAAAGCCGTTATTAAAAAGTACACGAAGTTCGTGAAACGCGAAAGCATATATACCATACTTTCTTTAATGTGCCACCCTAACCATATTGAACTGCTTAGAAGCTACACGTAACTTGAAATGCACATCTCTTTAAATCACGCCGTATCAAACAAGACCAACAGTTCTCTGTACTACTGATAAATTTCAAATCACATATAACGCACTCGTTTGTTAATGTGTAAAAGAAGCTATTATACATCTACATATGTGATCTGAGATAAACTACAAATATTAAATTAAAAATATCAGTTGTGCCAATTTTACGCATTAGTTTTTAAATGTTGAAAAACGTGAATGCTTTGCACGATAGATATTATATACAGTCGATAGCCTAGTGATTTATACTTTCGAATACAGTAACATTTAGCAACAAATATCACAGCTGGTAACAGAACTTCGAATTTCGGGTAACATGGCGGTCAAATATAATTCGTATGTATTTTATTTGGTTAATAATGTTTCATATTGTCAGATAGATTTTTAAGACTTTTTATTTATTTTTATAAATTGAATTCCATACTGTATATTAAACTTTTAGCTCAGCCAACGTAAAGGATGTTTTATGAACTATATTGCCCGTCATAATGCCTTCAAATCTAAGCTAATGTCAGTGTTTTTAATGTACCTTCTTTCACGGGTCAGTGGGAACTTTGCCGATTATTAAAATAGGCAGAGTAATAATAAACACTTTGAATTGTTAAAAGTACTTTAATAATGGGATAATTTCAATAAGAGGTATACATTATCTTCTTATCCATGGATGAAATGATTAAACGCACACTGCAGCTATTAATATATCAGTTTCTCTTTTCATACCGGTGTTAATTCAATTTATATTATTTATATATTTTTTCACCTGGTTTAGTTCGTAAACCCTCCTGGAGAGGTCACGGTTATATAGTTCCAGTAATCGCCGCATGGCAGTGCTGTCGCCAGTGATGTGATGGGAGAAGTGAATTGATTACTTTCTCCTACCTACTAAACTAAGATTTTTTTGGGAAACCGGGAGTTTATAATTTATGAAAAGGTTAAATAAGTTCATTTTATAATCTTTGATAAGCATTTTTGTATCACATTGACGGAAAGATGCCTGCTTACTACGGGAAACTTCAGTCTGATGAGTGAGTATAATTACATCATTTTACAGTCGTTTCAGACCACAAATTTTCGTATTTAGAATCGTCTACGGTACTATTAATTTAATTTCCTCGTTAAGAAATGAACTTTATTGCAGACATTGACATTCTTATATTAAAAAGAAATGTTATACGGGTACTTAACTAAATGCTAGTACGCCATTGGTTGCCTGAGAATCCACATTTCTAATGACGCCATATAAGATACCACCTGATTGGTTGCATTTTCACGACAAGTAAGGATAGAGGGTATTATTCTAACCAATTAGATCACAGGTCTTAAAACCAATTCCCACAATTTTACACGATACTGGACGATATGTGGAAGGAAGGTACGATATCGGAAGTCTGTTTATGAAGAGTTCAAACACATATCTAATGTGTGTGGGTATATATATCAATGTGATGGCAAAATCTAACATGTACGTAGCCACACCAGGGGCAGGAATCAATCTACCTTTCATCTCAGATGGATTTGTAGTACAGGAAGTATTGAGCGTATCAAGGCACCCAAGCCGAAAGAGGACACTCCGAATGGCGTTCACGAAGTTCATTGTTCTCAGTCGCGGTGATGGTATTATAGTGTGAATAGTGTACTGTAATTCAATTATATTATGTGCATAGTGTGGCTTCAAAAGATTATTTTTGTTTTTCTCATTCAAGTTCTTGTTTGGAAATACAAAATTACTTCTGAGGTCGTCTGTCACCAGTTGCTAATTGAATTTGCTGTACATATGAATGACATTATCAATACATTATTGTCCCACAACATTTTTTGCGACTCCATCTTCACAGAATCCTGAAAATAATACTGTAGCTGTATATTAGTATTGGGGTATTTCTTTCGTTTAATAGACCAGTTTTTCGTATTTGAAGTGACTAGTACGTTTGACGTTACCGCTTTAAAGACAGAAATGGAAAAATCAAACTTCGATGTGTTTCGTTACCAACATAAGTTGTTTCATAGTTCAACATAGTTTTATGTAGTAAATAATCTTGCTTATCAAATTTTCAACTATTAAAATAAGGCATTTTCAATAATTGAACGACTTAAGTTTAGTGTTGTAATCCATGGGAATTTGACACATTGCCACAATTACCAGATACTTTGACCAGATATCCATTTTTGTGATTTGATTCACTCTTTTTCTCTTACTAACTTCCATGTAAATGATTCATAGTCATTAAGTTAATGACTTAGAGTTCATCTTATTCTAAATAAATATCATTATTCAATATAAAAATATTAGGGTATGGTCAGTTTTTGTCTTCCTTTATTTTGTTCGATAAATATGCTTGGTATTCAATGTTTTAATTTTTAAGGGAAAATCCTGATGTATATGTTTGGGGGATCATATTTCCCTTTAGCCTTTTTAACTATGGTCAACTTATCGGTTAGATGAAACTATTCTAAACTTGATATTGAGTCAAAGTCTATAATTCATTCTAATTTTTAGTTAACTGTATCTAATTTGACTTTTTTGTCATTCCTGTAAAGTTCAGTATTGTCATGTGTGTTTGGAACATTTTACTTCAAAGTTTGTCATTTGATGTGACAATTGTATAATGTGCATTTATTTCTGTAATGTATTTTTATTTATTTTACCTTCATTTTGATTTGTTTGATTAATTATTTTAACTTGCTGTAGTTTATAGTTGGTAAAGTCTTGTTTATGCTGAGTTTAGAACCCCACATTGTACCACAATTAATAATTGACATTTGTACTTGATACCAAGTACATGATATCTACGTTTCTCATCTCCACTTTTTGTATATTGTTGTGGTCTGATGCAACGTACCATGCTAACCTATCTTGCACAAGCCTTTTCACATTCCACATCTTCCCTCAACTGTTTAGCGTATTCTTGTAAGTAGCACATTTTAACTGACATATGCCATAATATGTTGACCATTTTTAAATGGTGTCCAACTACGAAGTCCATTATAAGATTTGTTCATTTATAATAGTCTGTTGTTCATATTTTAGATAGAAATTTTCTGTGAGTTTAGATATAAGCTGAATGTATTTAAAGTATTGATTAAAACTGTGTATTTTGGAGTGTTCCGGTGATAACTAACAATTTGCCCAAATGACGATATAGATCAGTAACTTGGTGCAAAATCTATCGCTAGTTTTAGAATGATTTATAATCTTCATATTTTTACTAATTTTGGCAAGTTTCAAACTCCAATTTGTTTGTAAAAATATTTTTAGCTATTTTAAAGATTCTTATCTAGTGAGTAATATGTATTTTATTGGCATAATTTTTTATGAGAAATGTCTGTTCCAAAGTAATTTATTGAAAATGTTCATTGACTTTGATATGATGTTTGATTAATGATTTATTCATGACCATGATGTGAAAATCTCACCTTATTTTATGAGTAACAATAGAATGTCTCAACATTTTTATAATTTTCATTGTGGATTTGGCATTTGTTGCTTTCTGAAGTAAAATTTGTGTTGATGATTGAATGGCTTAATGTATTCATTTCAAATGTGTATTGTTACAGATGGTATGAATTGGACTTGACCTTTTATTTCTTGATTATTTTATTGGTGATCAATTTTTCCCATCCTTTTTCTTACAATGCCAGTCCCCACCCTATATATATATATATATAATTATCAAAAACTGAATTATTACCTACTGCAACCGAATTACTATTTGTTACAGATAAAAACTTCAGTTTTAGAAAACCATTACTAGGAGATTATTAACAGTACTAAATATTAGGATGACTATTAAATATTAAAAATGTAATGAACTAAAATTCAAGTACAAAATAACCATATGAAAGATTTTTTATATCTAAATTTTTAGTTATTTAATAAATTCAATGTGAGGTGACTTCCAGTTCAGTGTTCTAAATTCAGTGAAATCCTTGTATGTTGTGCTTGCTGCAAAGAGATTATATCAGTAAACTCCTATTTGTAATGCAACAATATTGCAACCATTCAATACAGTAGCTTAGTAAATAATATTCTTTATTGTACATAATACTCCAAACTTAAAGGCTTGGCTCGTTATAATGTGAAACATGTAAAGAACAGTAATTTAAAATTAAGATACTATTAATTTTTTGTACAAGTATAATCATAGAAGGTGGCTTTTCAATTCTTAATGAGCAATTTTTCGGATTGCCTCCCTGACTAATCAAATTTCCCATCTTCCCCTAGTGGGAACTGTGGAACCCATGTTGGGAACAATGTTCCAGATGCTCTAGTTCCATCCTTGCATATTTATAAGTATATACTTCATAAATATGTACGGAGTAGAATGTTGATGATCCAAACTAATCGGGACCATCTGATATTTGATTGTTTGAATAACTGAATCCATAATATTAAAAGGACATGTAAGGTATTGTACAAAAATATGTTAAAATGCAGTTTATTACTCAATACTGTTAAACCGTTTCCCTTTCTGTGAGAATATAGGAAAAATTCTTAAATTTAACTAAATCTTGCAGTTACTGTATTTATACTGTGGCACATAAGATCCTTTAGTACCTTATATTGGAAAAAGTTTGCAAAACATGAAAAAAGTAAGAAAGCGATGCCCTTTAAAGTGGAGAAAACATGTTCAGATATTTGATGTTTCAGACAACTGAAGTTTGGATAAATGTTATTTAACTGTATCTCTTATAGGAAGTATAGATTATATGATTAAATGTGTGTTTTTTACTGGATATGATTGATTGTTTGTATTGTGATTACGAATTAGAAAAGTATATTATAATCTCTTGTACTCTTGTATTGTACTAGAAGATATTTTCGTAGTTCATTATAATTTAAATCTCCTGGATGATTAAAAATTTTATGTTACATTATAATGCTTGTTCAACTGTGTTGTAGTTATGGTTCAGTTTGAGGTAGTGTTGAAACCATGATTATCTTGAATTGTATCACTTTTCTGTACTGAAACAAGTTGTGATTAATATTGCAATTCACATACAGGATTTCCTATGGTGCATCATTTTTATGAGTTAATTATATATGGCTGAATTTTGAGATTAACTCATGTGTTGTCATCCTTTTGTATGTTACGAAAATTGAGTTATTACACATGCTGCTTTTTTTTTCTTCCTTAAATTTCATTGGTTAACTTGGATTATGATGTAATGTTTGATCACATTGAGAATTTTCTTCTTAATTAACCAAACATTCTTGGTTCATTTTTATAATAAATCGTTCAAAATATTATGTGGTTATTAACCAGTAACTTGGTGGCAGGATGGTTTAAGTAGGGCAAAATATTTTACTTTTGATGCAAATCTGAAGTTATAGATTTTATAACATAATTTCTCTGCAATTTCAGGACCTTATATACTAACAAAGGCATATGGAAGGCTTGCAATATATGAGATTTCTAATACTAGTTAAGGTGAGTAACCAGGATTCAAAATTAAACAATTTTGCTTATTTTTCTTTATTTCTGATTATTATCCAGTTTTTGGCTTTTTATGCTTACAAAGCATAGTTAATAAAAATGAAATTATTTTTTGCGTTATATTTTTAAGAATGTAGTTAAAATTTTAATGATCTAATTATTGTTATGGTTTTTATTAGTTTTGTAGCTAGTATTTTGGAGAGAAAAAAATATTGCTGCATTATTAAAATAAGTTTGCACTTGTTTGCACATGATATACTACAGTTATTAGTTCTTAAAAATCTAACATTTCATCACATATTTGTTTTAGCAATTTTTAAAATATAGGAAACACAGGAGAGAGAATGTTTTAATCCTAGTGGTTGTTTTTGATGTTCGAAATTACTCCTAGCAAAATATTTAGTATTTAAATAACCTTTCTTTTATTCTTCATAAGTTCGAATATTCAGCCTGCTTTTACTTCATTGACTAATTAGAAATTTGTGTTCTTCAGTTATCCAATTCATGAGTACTATCTCATTCATAATAGTGCTGAAGAAGAATGAAGATGACTTTGACTGGATGTAGCGGGAGAAGCTATAGCGATTATGTTTTTATTTAGTCATAAGCGTATAGCTTTTCCCCTTTCATCCAGCTCCTAAACCAACTTTTTTACCACCTTATTCTACTTGATAATTAGTAATTTTTAGCAATTTTTTGTTTCTCAATTTCTGAATTGTCTAGTAAATTTAGGTATCAATATGTTTTGCTTTGTTTCAGACAAATTTCCTTGAATTATTTGGAAAAAGTGACAATGGCACCCACATCAAGTGAACATGAAAGAGGTGTGAAAGTCTATTTGACTGGCAAAATAATGATTGGCGAAGTGTAGAGTAGTTAACTTAATTAGAATGGATTCATATGATTTGTTTGGGGAGGATGTTGGGGGAAGTATGTTGGATGGTTTGGCTGATCTGGGTGCAGATAATTTTGATCCCACCCCCTCATCTGTGACAGGCTCAACACGTGATGCACCTGGATCTGGTGCAGGCTATGTGCAGCCCACTTATGGTCATCAGATGCCAAGCCTGCAGCAAGAGTCGCCCCTCCAAAAGTTGGCATCTTTTGGAGGAGAATTTGCACCCACAAATCATTTGGATCCATCATCTCAGACTTTATTTCACCAGAATCAAGGTGGATATGATGGCTCCTCGAGACCTATGTGCCCATCTAATGCTGTTGGAAGTTATCAAAGCCATGCTAGAACATTGGGACCTCAACATGACATGAGACGTCCTCCTCACCCTCAGGCCCCACCTTCTGGCCAATATGGACCATACTGTCCTCCTGATAACCTTTACAGCATGGATCAACAACCAGGTATCGGGGGCCCAAATATGAACATAAGTGACAGTGGAATGCAAGGTTGGACAAATACTCCTGGGGCATATCCTGGTGGTATTAGGCATTATAATCAAATAAATCAAGGTGGGTACAGGCATGTCAACTATCCCCATCAGCAAGACAACTTAGGACAGCAAAAATTGACCCAACAACAACAGTATTCATCTAATCAACAAGGGATAATGAGTTCTATGATGCAGTCACACCAAGGTATTCCTGCTGGAAGTTATCCAATGACACAACAGCAACGAATGCAATCTAGTGTAAATATGTCTCAACAGCAGCAGCAGTGTTATCCACAGGGTTCACAAAGTTTAGTGTATCCTGGTTCGACAACAGCTAACCCAATGACACAGTCATATACCGGATACAATCCATTGCAGCATCAACAGTCTAACCGGATGCCACATCATGTACAGTATCCACAGAATCAACCAATTCAATCACAAATGGAAATTGGTTCCACTCAAAATCCACAAACTTCATATAACCATTTGCAACAGCACAACCAGTCCTTACCAAGTGGGCAGTCACAAATGGGTCATCCAGGTGTTCCAAGTTATGGACAACATGGGCAACCTTCAAATCCTATGAGTCACCAGATACCCAGGCCTATTGGTATCGAAGTTAATTCTGGTTCTTCTTCATCACAGTACAATGTTGGGTCCCAAAAGCAGCATAATCAAGCTTTGGGTAGTGCAAGCCCTCAGTACAGAGCACCATATCCTCAACTTTCTCCCCAAATATCTCCCAGACCTCAAATGTCTCCTCGACCAACTCCTCAACAGCAAATGTCGCCTAGACCTGTAATGTCACCAGCAAAGCCGAGTACTCTTTCCCCTCATCCACATAATCAACAAACCACACTTTCACCTCGCCCTGCAACAGCTCTTACTCCAAAGTCGTCTACATCATCTCCTGCTCCAATGGCTGTGCCACCATTTTCTCAACAAAGCACATTGCAGCAGTTGGAGCAAATGGTAATGCCTCCTGTTACTGGTAACTCTACTGATTATCCACCTTATCAACCTCGTGTTTCGCATCCTCCTTCACAGCAAACTGCGCCTATATCACCTGCATTAGGACCTAGAATGCCGGTTTCTCCCCAACAGTGGCCTCATCAATCTCTCAGACCTCCACCCAGTGTCAATGGTGGGATGGGACTGATTGATCCTCAGCCAACTCAAGGCATGTCTACGTATGTTCCTCATTCCACCACTGAATCAAGAGTAATAGAACCATCGAAGACTATTCCTCCTTCAGTGAGTGCTGCAAGTAATGAAACTAGTATTTCTTCTCTTACAAATGCCACTTCAAGTTCTGCTGATGGCAACTCAACCACACCATTGTCACAGACTGAATTCAACTCAGCTCAATCTCAAATTTTAAGTGACAAGTTTCAAGACAGTGATAGGACTCAAAATGTAAATAGTGCTGAAAGTAGTAATGTCAATTCCAATGTTCCTGGCCCTCTTCCTACTCAACCACCTGTTAAGGCTGATGTTGAGGCTACAAAATCTGTACCTGCATTAGAAGCTGATGTACAGAACACTCCTTCTATTGATGGAAAAGGAACCAATAATATGTTGCCTTCAAATCCTAGTGTTGGACATTCAATGCCTTCCAACCAGCAAGATCCTTCAGTACCTGCTCAAACACCAATGCCTCCAAATTTTGTCGATTACAGTGCAAGTGGAGGCTTACCATATCAAAATAATCCTGGAATGGATGATATGATTCACCCAGGAAATGGTCCACACTTCAATCCAGTTATTGAGAATGGTCCTCCTGTTATTCCTGACCCATCATCTGGAGTTATGATGGGCCCGACACCCAATATATATGACCCTGGGATGGGTCACACAAGTATGATGGGGCACGGACCACCTCTTCCACCTCATGTTTTACCAATGGGACATGATCTCACATCTATATACCAGACCCCTGTGAGTCATCAACAAGAAATGGCAGCCTTACAACAACAACTTCAAGAATTATATTGTATGCCTCCTGCTCCTCAAGTTCAAGAAAAGGCAAGTATCCCTAAAATTTAAATATTTGAAATATCTGTGAATTGTGACAATTTAATATTCAGTGTTAATTAAATTATAACTTTTAAACAAAGTTTAATTGTATTTTGTGAGTGTTAGATTTATATAAAATACACACTAATTTTTGATTAGTTGTTGCTAATTCGCCTGTGGTATGTTAAATAATACCTTTTGAGTTGTTAATTTTAAACTCTCATTTTTTTCCATATTTTTGTCTTGTTAATCTCTACATGACAGTATTTTTATACCAATTTATGATTGACAAATATTTGAATAGCCTGTGTGTATGTGCATCTCAATTGCTCTAGTTTTTCTCATTTCCTATATGTTTTTTAATACTCTTAAAATTGAATGATATAAGTATTTTGTATATTTCATATAAGTAATTCGTGTGGAGACAAGTTAATTCATATTAAAGTGTCTGTTCTGAAGAGTGAAAAGAAAAGTGCCTGTAATTGAATGAATGGTTAATAAACAACTATGAGCAATACAGTACTTGTAACAGACCACCCGGGTCACTAGTTTTTTTTATAGAACAGAAAATGTAGAAGGCATGATTTTTTATTATTTACAAAATAATTACTAAATATTTACAAACATTAAAAATCATCTCCATAATTTTTTCTACAAGTTATTGCTCAAATGAAGAAATAAAGTTCGAGATTTCATTAAATTTGACTTTGTTCAAATTTCTTACTCTTACAAAGTAAGGCATTTTTAACACTTGTGAGATAATATGATTTGCCTGAAAAGATGATATTCCATTCTCTGATGATTACTAACTCCAGCTAGAGTAGAGTGCTTTGAAAAAATAACCTTTGCTCAGAAACCATCACATGATTGAACCCATTATCTCTCTTAGAATGGCTCTAAAAATTATTGACAAGAATTATATTCCCCTGCTTAATATAAAAGTGATCTAACTACTAAGCATTTTATAATTTTCCTTCATCAGGACAGGACATAGGGAAACACTGGTGTTATTGGAGTGTCGTGATAGAGATCAGCTGATTTACCTTAAATTGACATATGGTGGTGTTAGTGTGTGAAGCAGTAAAATGAAAAATATTAAAGGCCTGAACCCTCAAATTTTCAATAATAAATAAATTTTGTTAAAAGATTATGTATTTTTGACAAATTAAACTATAATATTGGTTTATGATACAGATTAAGTACTTTTGCACCATACTAAATGTCTTTTCGATTTGTTTTTAAACTTATTATATAATTTTCAATACTATAACCTAAGCAAACTGCAATATTTAAAAGTAAAATAATATTTCATTCTTAAATGTAATTTTCTGCTTAGAAGAAACTAATGTGTTGGTGAAATTCCAAGTCTCTAAAATAAAGAGCTCTGGGGTAAATAAATTTGAAAACTTTAAGAATCTTGTGCGTGTTTGGTGTGTCTGTCTACCTTATGAAAAAGGTTAGTTTCCAAATATAAATTTTTGTAAATAATTGTCAACACAATTATCCTACAAACAATGCTTATGTTAGTTGATGGTCGTCCAGATAGGTGATAGAGAAAGTTACCTGAGGTTCACAGATGGCAGGCACCTTGTAAGGTTTGGTGTTCTTTAAATTTTCGGAGGCACCACCCCCCTTCACCAGAAAGTTAAGAAGACATTTCCAGTTATTGGCTAGTCGATCTACTTTCTATCTCTCTTTCCTGCCCTTATTAATTATTTCAATTTGTCTGACAATGTCATTTCCTGACGTTTGTGTATATGGATTAGAAAGGGAGACAGAAAACAGTCATTGACTTTAAATTGATAGTAGACATTGACTGGTGTGGATATTGAACCCTTCTTCAGAGCATGTCTGAATGGTGTGGCAGGCATGTAAATACAATTGATAAGGATAGGAAATACAAAGAAAAACTGGTGGTTTACTTGAAATTGAAGCTTGGTATCACCATTGCAATGTGGAATTGGTTAAAATTTTTGGAAGGGTTGCGTTCACTGCTGTAATAGTTTGTGGTGGGGAAGTAATTTAGTGCCCAGCATGAAAAGGAATATTAAAGGTTCATAAGGCCATTTCAGTGAAAGTGAGACTGCATCTTTGGTAATTAGCTGAATGTGTTTTGGTAGGTAACAGATGTCTGAGGTAAAAGTTTATATCTTCGATGAGAGAAGGTAGCTTTTCAAATTATTGTTTAGAGGGATTTATCCTACAAAGGTATTATCCCTTTGGTGAGGCAGATGTAGCAGACTTGAGTTGGATGGCCCGGGACTTAGGGTTCTTATTATTGGAATGTTGCTAGGAAAAGTTGGTGTTTTGGGTTTCCCAGAGTGAGTAGTACAATAAACATTGTACTACATAGGTAAGTGGACTGAGAGTTTGACTATGTTGGTGTCACCACATTAAATAGTAAGCGCCTAATTACCTTTGCTTAAGACAACTGGACTGCACCTGCTGCCTGTCAACTGCTGTTTCAAATTTTTTGACTGAAAGTTGAACAGAAACAATCAATAGCCAACAAAATCAAGAGAGGGCCCAACAATAGAAATTGTGAAAGCAGTGTATTTTATTAATGACCAGAAAATAAAATTTTGATAATGCCTGGCAACTTTAACTGGTAACAGCTGTTATACTTACAAAACTGTATTAGTGCTCTTCCTTTTATCTTTGTCCATTTTGCCACTGTGAGAGAACGAATGGCTTTGAATCTGATGTGACCTACTCCAGTTATTGAACATAATCCCTCCCAATGTAACTCTTAATTTTTCAGACTATTTATAAGCAAGTTATACAGACTCGTCTATTTAAGAGAAGCAAAAGATTGGGTACATTTACTACAAGATATAAAAGCTTTGGAATATTGATTTTACCCAAAATGTGTACAAAAATTGGGGTACATGTAATAAATTCATTATTGGATAGTAGAATTTGAAATTTGATTATATTCTCCCAATTTTATATCTGTTAAGTTTGCCAGTGACACGAAATAATCCTGGGTCAAGGATAGAATTAGCCTCAAAAACATGATTAGTGAATAGGGTCACTTGTCTTCCATGACAACATAGTGTATTTAACCTGTGTATGTCATGTCAAAAAAAAAGGGGGGGGGGTTAATCTTTTACTCTGCTACTATACTAGCTCCAATGGTTTATTATAAACTGTGTCCAATATAATATGCTGTTATTTTGATCTTGTTCTAGATCGCTATTCTTCAAGAAAGGTTGGATGTTGTTCGAAGACATGAAGCTACTGGCCAATGTATGGGAGGTCCCCATTGCATTCTTCAAGAACATATGTTTGGAAGTGGTCTTATGGATAATTCTCAGGTATATCAAATTTATAACATTTCATAATTTAAAATATCAATTGATGTGCTTTTAAAAAAATACATGCTATTAAATTAGTAACAAATTCATAGACAAGCAAAGTTTCTATTTAATTCATGCAATGTTTCGACATTAAATTTGGGATTTCATGAGGTAAATTGCTTCAGAATGTTACTTCAGAAAATTCAGAAATTATAATGTAGCATGATTTTATTTTAAAATAACTTATTAAAATTTCCAGTTTCTTACTTATTTTTATTAAAATAAATAGTACATTTTGAAGTATGTAGTTACACATAATTTTGACAAAAAAATAAGTTTTCCAGTGTAACTGCTGGATGGAGAGTTCGTTTGAGTCTAACAAGATCGCAACGTTTTGATGTCTGGCACCACAATCTTCAGGTGAAGTGCCATTGAAGTTAAGTTTGATCACTTGTATAGTCTGTGGTCCCAGAGTGTGAGCCCCATTTTCTTGGCACTGATACTTATGTGGTATGGGTGAGTCACCTGTTGTATTTCCTCCCTTCTGCCTCTTTGGATCATGAAAACTGCAAGTCTCTCATCTGGAGTTCCAGGTGCATCTGTGTCTTCATGGGCAGGTGTACCACACAGGATGTCTGGTTCATCATTTGATGCATGTGTCGTGTGTAGAATGACCAATATCAGGTCCCATACTTTGTGAAGATGGAAACCAGTGTTCTTTATAAATTCACTCTAGGCAGTTCTTATTACCAAAGCCACCATAAGTATACTGTCCCAGAAATTGCTAATTGGTTTCAGTATCTTGGCCTTCTGAAACTCAATATTGTGACCAGTCATGAGCACAATGTCAACTTAGATGGTTGCTTTAATGGTAAATTATGATGTTCATTCCTTCTTTCCTTGGTTTGCAGAATTTGGCCAATGTTTCTGATCTGAACAGGTGTTTTATAGACTTTTGGTCTTTTAAGCAGATGTTGTCTTTATGTAGGTTTAACATATTTCTTATTTTAGTTAGCGGACAGGCAACTTGTTCAGATGTTATGTCTTTTCAAGAATTACTAATCATGCTGGTGGTTTGACAAGAGAAAGGAATGTATGTTGTTCTTTTAGTAGAGTAGTTTGCATGCAGGCAACTCTTTAAATGTTTGACTTCAGCCAGCAAACTTTCTGGATCCTATAACAGATTGGCTCTGTCCACCAAAGTTGTGATGACCATTGATTTCTGCGCAGGGTGGTGGAATATGGAAAGATTTAGGTATATGCTTGTGTAGGTTTCCTATACACGCTGACTAAGACTACTATCTGGTTTTTTGACTGATCAACCTGAGTAGAAATGGGAGTTTTCTGTCTTTTTATACCTTTCTGTTTTGAGATTTTTTTGTCTCGTGTATGTGATAAATAAGAGCTTTTTACATCTGTTTTGATTTACCAATCCAAATTTATGTACTATGAAAGGTAGTTTGTCAATTTCCTTCTTCTACTTTGTGATGACAATATTTTATATATTCAGCTAATAATTTTGAGATTATTTGTGAAATTCTCATTAATAATTTTCATTAAAGGTTTCCAGCACTACAGGCAAAAGTCGAAGCAAAGGAACACCCCGTAGTAAGAAGGCAAGGAAAAAAGTTGATGAGAATGCAATGGGTCTTGCACCTTTGGAATGCAATGATATAGGAGATTTCAATGAAATTCATGATTCAAATGATCCAGCAGTACAAAATGCATTACTTGAGCCAAAGGTGAAGAAACCAAAATCGCCAAGGTACTACATGTTGCTTTCTTAATTTTATATTATGTATGTGTATAATGGTAATACATTAGCCTTCAGTCCATCAGATACTGAACTTTAATCCAGGGAAATACTTAAAATCTTTTGTCTTTTCTCACTAACTTCTATTTTTTCGGCACTCTTTCAGTTGCTAATGCACCTTCCCTTAGCCAATATTTGAATCGATTAGCTTTTATCCACACACAAATTTTACTGTTGTTTGTTCCACCTCTTGAACTGTGTGTGTTATGTTCTTTGTTGATTTTTGTTTCTCTCTTCTTTTGTTTTTTTCATTGTTGCCATCCTATGGTTGCTCTCTGTAAGCTGAATTTGTCAGTGAGTGGTAGTGCTGAGCAAGTTAGGTCTTTCAAGGGAATAGTACAGTTACAGTTTTTTACATTGTACTGGACTAGTAGATTGAAGTAGTTCAGCTTAATTGATTAGTTCATTTGTCTTTTGTGTTGCAAATATATCGTTGGTTAACTCATACAGACTATGAGATCAAGTTGTCACTCAAGTCGTAGGCAGCAAAGAAAAGTATTTCTTAAAATGTGAAGATGTTTGATTACAGTGTACAAACTGCAAAAAGGAGGAGCCAAAATACAGAAAGTAAATTAGTGATTAAATAAATACAACACAACCTTTGTAGCTCAGTCAGGTGATGGCAAATATGAGAACAAAACAGAAGAAACCAAGAGATCTCTTGCAGCTCTCATGTTGGTCATAACTTGGTAAAAGCTACAATTGTGTAAAATGTATTTAATCATTTATTTATTATCTGTATCTTTGCTACTTCCTTTTGTAACCTGTAAAATATTTATTTATTTAATTAATGTCCAACTTTGATAGCATTACACACAAAAACAAAAGTTAAATGGAACAATGAGTCATTATATGCTTAAATTTTACAAAGAATTTGTCTGAGAAATATTTTATTTTCACTGGTGCTCTCCGTTAGACATGCACAAGTTAATAAAGTATATGTTAGGCTTAATTTGAGCTAATTTTTGTTTTGTTGGGCCCTCCCTTATAACAATCTACTGAAAATAATTTTCCTACAAGTTTGTGTCACACCGTAGAAAACATTTGTGCATATGACCTGATTGACTATGTATAAAAGAAAGATGCACTTGATAAAAGAAAAAGTGATAACAATCAACTAACAAACAACTGTTATTGCTAACTGATATTGTTGGACCCTTCTTAGTTCATAAACTGCGGCTAGTTAAGGAACTGCTGCTAGTTCACAATTTAGAGCTAGTTTATGAACTGTAGTTTACATAGCTCACATTCTATCTGCACAGTTATTTATTTTTGGAATAGTTCCTTTGAACTAGTTCATTTGTGAACAAGACATCACTAATGAGTGACTGCCTGCCATGCCATTCAGACATCTATCTGAAGGGACTTAACCTCTCGAAAATTCAAGTTTTTTACTTCCCTTCCAGTGGAAGCATACTATCAATTTAAGGTGAGTTAATGACTGTTTTCTGTCTCCTTCATATCCTATTTATTGATATGATTTGGAATTTGTCATCTTATTTTTCATTTTTCCTTGTGTTTGTGTAGATATATTTATATAATGATTATTAATATGCACGTTTTACCCAGGAAACCCCGTGAGCCTAAAAAACCAAAAGAACCAAAACCTCCAAAGGAACCAAAGCCTCCTAAGGAGCCCAAGCCACCAAAAGAACCTAAGGCACCAAAAACTCCTAAAGAACCCAAGAAAAAGAAAGAACCGAAAGCTCCTGGTGAAGGCAAGCCTTCAAAACCAAGAAGGTACTGCTGATGACGTTCTTTTTGTTGATATTTATCAGGTATATCTTTATTAAACTCTATTGTTATTTGATTTTTCTTAGGAAACCTTCTAAGAAGAAAAATGATCCAAGTACTGGTGAAACTACAATTACCTCTGTTGAAAATGGTTCAGAGGAATTGTTAAGAAATGTGAATGCACCAGAGTCTGAAATAACTCATTCTGAAAAACCAGAAAGTGGGAGTGAAGTTGGTGCTCCAGACGATCCTGCTAGTCCTACTAAAAGTCTGTCTGAATCCTCAACTAAAGCCACACCATCACCTAAAAAACCAAAGAGAGATAGAAAATCAAAATCTAAACCTGCATTTCCTACAAAGAAGAGTTCAAAGTAAGTACTTGACCAATAATTGAACAATGTGACATTGCCAGAACTCTAAAATTGTTAATGACTACTGTGGCAGATAATAAATTTGAAGTATCTTTTTTATACTGATTGTAGAGTTAGCGAGCATCTGATATTATCTTTTGAAATTATCATTTAAAAATTAATGGCCAAATAAGTTCGAATAATATTCTGAAATAAAAATTCTTCATTTAGAATAACATTCTTCATTTTTCCTTGTGCATGATTCCATGCCGTACATATGATTTAAAGAGCGAATTTCCTGCCTTTCTCCCAAATATTTCTATCTTTCTTTCTATCCAATTATCAAATGCGTGACTTCGTCACTTATCCCATATATATATATATATATATATATATATATATATATATATATATATATATATATATAAATATGAGATAGGAAATGACATTGTCATGTTTAAAACAATTAATGGGGAAAGGACAGAGAGATAGAAAGAAGATGACTTACCTGAGGTTCATAGATGGTAGACACCTTGTGAGTTTTGGAGAACTTGAATTTTCGGAGGCACCGCCCCCTTCATCAGAAGGTTAGGAAGACATTTCCAGTGATCGGCTAGCCGATATATATATATATATATATATATATATATATATATATATATATATAATTAATGGGGAAAGGACAGAGAGATAGAAAGAAGATGACTTACCTGAGGTTCATAGATGGTAGACACCTTGTGAGTTTTGGAGAACTTGAATTTTCGGAGGCACCGCCCCCTTCATCAGAAGGTTAGGAAGACATTTCCAGTGATCGGCTAGCCGACGACTGAGCAGCCAAAATTTGCTGCTCTGCTAACTTGGGTCGTAAACAATTGACCCCACCAGGTCATCAACTTTCTCTCTCAATAAGGGTCTGGGAAGAGGCAAGGACTGGATGGGGGTTGGGGAGATGCATACTGACACCCCCATCTTGACACACATTCATTCAGACACATCCACCCTTAGAGGTGTCAATATTTAAATATTGATACACACTCTCATACATACATACAAACATACATACATACATACATACATACATACATACATACATACATACACCATTCAAACAAAAGGCAAGGTATACACACACACACACAGAAGGTTTTATTGTATGTACAATTCAATGAACTCGTGCTTTGGAGGGGGGGGGGGGGGAAAGGTTGGAGATAAAGTTATAGGATATTGAGTCCAGGGCTTTGTCTAGACTGTAGGACATGCTGGAATGAAAGTTCCCACAGATGGAGTTCAGCTTCTGATGAGTCGGGAGGTAGGGTTTTGAGGGGGGTCAGTGTGAAGCACTGGTTGAAGATGTTGGTGTTGTGGCTATGGGCATGGGCGGCTATGGGGAATTGGGTTTTGAGGAGTTTTACTGTGCTGCGGTGGTTGGCAATCCGTTCGGGGAGGGGTCTCTTTGTCTGACCGATGTAAAAGGCTGGGCAGAGTGTGCAGTTTATTTTGTAGATAGTGTGGGAGGACAGACAGGTTATGTTTTCCTTAATTTTGTAGGTAGTGCTGTTGGTGGGGCTCTGGAAGGTTGTGGTAGGTGGGAGTATTGGGCAGACATGGCATCTGTTTCTGCCACACGGTCTGCAACCAATTGTGGGTGGAGGGTTGGGTGTGTGGGGTTTGCAGGGTCTGACCAGGATATTACGGAGGTTGGGAGGGCGCCTAAAGGCAACCCTTGGACAGGTGGGTAGTATGGTCGGGAGGATGTTTTTCATGTCCGGGTTGGATTGTAGTCCAGTGTAGGCAAGGCGGAGGAAAGAGTTCAGTTTACGTAGTCCGGGGAAGTAGGTGGTGGTTAGGGGGAGACTGCGTTCTGTATGATGGTGGGGGGTGGGACTGGCTATTTGGGAGGTGGAGAGGGCACGGGTAATTTGCTTTTGGAGGAGGTCTGTGGGGTAATTTCTGTTCCTGAAGGCATTAAATATTCGGTCGGTGTAGGTCGCCAGGCTGTCCAAAGTAGAGCATATGCGGGCTCCCCTAAGGGCAAGACTGTAGGGGAGGGATCGTTTGGTATGTTCAGGGTGGCAACTGGAAAAGTGGAGGTACTGGAGGGTGTTAGTTGGTTTTATGTGGACAGAGGTGTTAATGAGGCCTGAATTTAGTTGGATGTCCACATCGAGGAAGGTAATGTTGGTCGGGGAACAGTTCCAAGTGAACTTGACGGGGAATTTAGTGTTGAGGTCGTTGAGGAAGTCTGAGAGGGCATCTTGTCCATGCGTCCATAGCATGAAGATGTCATCTATGAACCGGAACCAGGTTAAGGGTTTCAGTGGAGAGGAATTTAGATGTTGTTGTTCCAGTTCCTTCTACCTGAATATGATTTCTTGTGCATGATTCATGCCGAATATGATTTAAAGAGCGAATTTCCTGCCTTTCTCCCAAATATTTCTATCTTCCTTTTATCCATTATCAAATGCGTGACTTCGTCATTATATTGTTTATATAAATATAATATATATATATATATATAATATTATATATATATATATATATATATATATATATATATATATATATATATATAAATAAATAAATATAAATGTTTCAAGATGTATATACTGATCACGAGATTCTACAGGTGGTGTTTACTTGCGCAGAAGGGGAAGGGGGACTATTGTCGTTTGAGGAGGTACTAACCCTCCAACAGTCCTGGCAAATCACTGCTATCATTGTTAACAACAAATGGGATATGGAGACAGCGACAACATCTTTTTAACACGCGATATATTTATCTATTACAATTTAAGGGTGAATTTTTAGACATACAACATACCTTGAACTGACAGTAATATATTTCCCAAATGCCAATATTTTCAGAAATGCTTTTACACTACCAACGTGCCTCAACAAAGAACAGAGTAAAGGTGAGCTGATGTATACCCCCACTTAAAATTGGGTGGTGTTTCATCTTGACACCCGACTAGCTCATTCTCCTGAAGTGTAATATTTTTAACTTATATAAATTGTGAACAAGTTTGTTACACTACAAGAAAAAGCGAGTTCCATTCTTAATTTAATCTTACAAAACCTTATTTAAAGCCTAACATTGTCTGGTTTTGTTTTGAGGAACTATCTTTAAAATGTAGAATGATTATTCCTTATGTTTAACAAGTTCAAATGGCAAGATAAACTTCAATCAGGGAAATTTTCATTATTTATACTCTCCAAACTGCAGTACAACATCTGAAGGTGATGTCCTTTGGAGTTGTGTGTTCATATGTCTACCCAAACATACTCCTAGTTTTGGATAGTGTATCTTGATGTGCTGCAAACCAAATTTCCCCATCCATTGTTCCAGAGCTAAACTTACATGAATTGTAAGGTTCCAAAATATCCATTACATGTATTATGCATATAGAACTCAATAAATTTATTCCAAGGAATAACTTGTATTACAGGGTTGCACACAAGTTTGTTCAGCAGACTAAAATTTCAAAATTTGTTCATTACAACTGTCAACAATAATTAATTAATCGAGCCTGAAAATTTTCTCTAGCTGGGATTTTTCATGCTATGTGAATACTTTGCTTTATTATAAATTGATTATGCTTCTTGATTCCCAAAGATCTTATGTCTCAATATCTTGTAAACATTGTTTTAAGGCACGCAATCCCATTTAAATACAATTCACAGCTTTTTATATTTAGAGACAATTTTAATTAATATGATAGCAGATTTGAATATTTTCTTCAACATGCATGTGAAGAAGACCTTACATTTTTAGTAGCAGGATTTGTCTACAGAATTAATTTGTCCATTCACTTCAGCTTGATTTTGAAGTTATATTCACAGTGCTTTCTTTGATATTAGCACACAAGGGTGTGGGATAAAATCTTCAGGATAAATTTATGTCGAGGGGTTTCCATTTTGTAGCTTTTCCACTTCAAGTTGGAGGAAAGTAGAAAAAGATGCTGTGTAATGGAAAAAAGGGCAGACTTCAGTTTGTCAATATTTATCATTCTTGATTTTATTTTTAAGTCTGTTTTTGTTAAATATAAAGTATAAACTTTCCTCTTTTAAGGTTTAAACAATGTTTTGGGTCATCAGTCTTGGATGAAAATACAAATTATTTTATAAAAGAATATTACAAAATTTTGAAAATACTTTTTCCAATTAACAAATGAATATTAGCCAGTATAGTTTTTCAATTCAGGCAGATGTTTTAGTGGCGTCTCTTTAGTTTATTTATTATTCAGCCACTGATGCCAAATCACCACGATGACTGAGCAACACGTCCAAATGATAGATTTATTATTGAAATGAGTGTTCATTATTGCAAACATTGCACCCATTGTATGGCAGACTGCAGTGGCTCTTCAAAGTCTATTCTCAAAAGTTTCGTGGCCAATACGAGAGAACCAGTTTGGTAAACATTCTGCCAATGTGTGTATGTCAAAGGAATGCCATATCGGCAGAGTACACCGCAGTGGTCTGTGAAAGTGTGCAGGAGAACCAGAGACAGACAATTCCTCGCTGTGTACAAGAACTCAGCCTTTCGAAGACTTCAAATTGGTTAGTTTTGCGTTGGGACTTGGGCCCAGGAGCTCAAAGTTAATGACCATAGGCAATGCCGATTGTTCACTGACTGGGCTTAGTAGTGCTTTGAAGATGACCCCAATTTTGGCCAAAAATCTTTAGAAGTGATGGTAAATTTTTGGATGAATGGCTATGCTAAGAAAAGTGAATATATTATGGGACAACATCAACCCACATGAGGTTCACCAGGTGGCAATTCATCCACAGAACTTTATATTTAGTGCAGATTTTGGGCTGGCAGCGTCATTTATCTGAAGTTTTTGAAAACAAAAAATGTTGGCGAGGTCTTCACTGAAAATGTCAAGCAGTACAGAATGATAACCAATTTCTTTTGGCCCAAATTTAATTATGTCGTTCCAACAGGATGCTGCTATGTGCGACTAAGTGGAAGCCATGATGGACGGACATTTGGCATGAACGATTTGAGAGTAAGGTTCTCTCTTGTAGAGGTTTGTGAATTGATGACAAAGATCATGCTATTTGACCCCGCTAACTTTTCCTTTGGGGTTTTCTGAAGTTGCGGGTCTTTGCCAACAAGCAACAATCGGCTGATGCCCTTAAAAGTGAACATAACCCTGGCTGTATCTATGTGGCAGTCATTGAAAATTGGACGATAAGATCTGTGCTGATGTGGCAGATATTTGAACGTTATATTATATTCCAAACATAATGCATACATGGGCTTTTCAAATAAAAAAACTAATTTTGTTAATACAACAGCTTGTTTTGGTCCATTTCAACATCGGCTCACCTCTGTTGAAAAGTCCTGAATAGTTTTGAAATCAACATGCTTCATTGGTCCTAGTTTATTACTCGGATGTATAGGTTTATACCCATAGTATATTTGTCTTTATAAGAACCCAACATGATAAGTCCAATTTATTGTTTTATTTGTGTATATCTTCATTTTTGATATGTTATTAGATTGATGATTGCATTGGCAAACAATACATACTGAATTTACATTTATTTGTTATGACATTCATATAGATAAGTGATAACATTATTTGGCTTGTGTTAAAGATGCCTTTCACAAAATTAGATGTTGATTAGGATCCTTTCTATAGCTTTACTGTTGGACAAATCAATGTGAAGTTCTGGAAAAGTATTAAAACTATAGATGTTTGGTTCATACTAATTTTTGTTTATTAGAGCTGCATTCCCAAAGAAGAAGAAAAATAAATTGGTGTCAGGTGATGAATCTGAAGTTGAAGATATGCTTGCAACTCCGCCGCCTTCACCAGATGATGATTCTGATCCATCAAAAAGTGTGAGTGTCATTAGATGTAATTAAAATGTGTTATAGCAATGTGCTTCGTGCAAGTTTCATGAATGGTATAAGTGGTGGATAATATATAGGATTTTTTATTTTAATAATTTTGAATGATGTTGAAATGGAATAAAAGAATTTGTGTGTGAGCTATTAATGAAATTATTTTATTATGAAAAATGAATTTCATTAATACTTCACACAGCTTGTTTCATTCCATTTCAACATTGACCACTCTTATTGAAAAACCCTATATAAATGATGAAGGTGACCAAAACTGTGTTTATTTTATATTGTATTATAAACCTACATACCTATAGATTGGTGTAAAAATTGACTTTTTATCTACTCACATGCTTAATTTTAGAGAGAATTAAAAATTTATTTTTTCTGAATATATATCAGTAAAAAATATATAGGTGAAATTGGATTAGTTTTAATAGTATGCAATTGTAGATATTCTTTGTTTTAAAATATTGTTAAATAAGTTTTAATCTGTAAACTGAATTTCAAGACAGACCGTTATGTTAAAAAGTCACCATTTTCAACCATCATCATTTTTTAGCCAGAATTATGGGCAGGGTAAAAAATTCATCTGGCAATAAAAATAATTATTACAGGTGGTGTGGTATTCTACCTTTAATAGTTACAGCTCATAATAAACTTTAGTCATGTTAATATATTAAATCCCAGGTTCTTTGAGTATTCTTAATATCCATTATGATTTATTTGTGTAATACTGCAACAAACATCAACCTAGCATTTAATATATTAACCTGTCTTAGGTACTACACAGATATATGGCTGAAAAGAAAGTTAATATAATAAATGTGTATTGTGTAGAGAAAGCACCAAGTAAGTCCAGGATTTATTATATTCTTCAAAATGTTTGGAACATTTCTAAATCTCGGAGCATTAAGATTAATGTACGCAGAGTTGCCAACAGAGGGTGAGATAGGTATAAAATGGGAATGTAGGAGAAGTTAATCACCAGTTGTGCTGTGTTATTTGTGAAGATATGAGCAAAATAATTTTTTAACTGGGTTTGAACACAAATGATGATTGTAGGTGCTCAAAGCATTGAAACCAGTATCAGCAAAACAGCTGTGAAGTGTTAGAGAGTAGGGGAGTTATTCAGTGTAACAGAAAAGCAACAGTCCATCAAATAGTAGAGAATCTTAATCAAGGACTAACTGTGAACATCTCTGAACAAACTGTTCACCACACATTACACCATTTGGGCTATGGAATTTGACAACCTGTTCAAAAGCTTCTATTGTCTGTTGTGAACAAGATCAGGTGTCTTTAGTTCGCAAAGGAGAACAAGTATGGACAAATGCACCATGCAGATGGCAGGGTTCAAATATGGAGGAGACAACAAAGAAAGCATGGACCCTAACTGCATTGTCTTAACACTTCAAGTTGTTTTCTTGGCATTGTATGGATCCTTTGATTCCTTTGAAATGTCTGAATGCTAGGTATTGATTGAAGTAGTATCACAGTTAAAGTACATTCTATTGTGTTAATGGTGTACTTGGCCAGGGATGGTATTGTCAAAAAGCTGACATTGTCCTCTGATAGTTTGAAGAACATGACAGAGATTTTACCTTGCTTTGTTGGCTCGCACAATCACCAAATCTCAATTCAATTGAGAATTTGTGGAATGAGATTGAACAAGCAACAGGCAGCTGGATTCAGTACCATTAAATCTCAAAGAATTGGAATGCGCAATTCATCAAATATGGTCTAAAAATTCCTCCAACCCCCTACCAACATTCATAGAATCTATCCCCAGAAGAATTCAAGGAGTATTAAGAGCAACAGGTGGCTAACATTGTATTGAGGGGATGGCCATAATGACTTGGCCATTCTGTGTAGGGTAAAATAACATTAGTAATGGTACTTGAGCTTTTTCCGTTAATTCACTATAGCTATGGAAATTTCCCTGAAGACCAGATTTTTCCTGCTTAAGCTTGTGGTTCTATTAAAATTTTACATAAACTAAATTGCTATGTACATGGACTAAGTAAACTGCTCTTGAGCTGCATCATTTGATTTGGCTTAAAATGTTATATTTTCTAATATTAGACCCAATATTTTGTATATGTTTGGATCAGTTTATTTATTTTGACCAAATAAGAACGTTTTATGTGGTAAGTGAAAACTACTGATATTGGCTTTTTGGTACCATCAAGGTTAATAGTGACATTCGTTCTGTGGTTTGGCATGATGAGAAGGGAAGGGGTAAAACAATTGTCCAATGTGACGGAGATTAGTTCCAAATTGTAATGAGATTGGATGGCAGAATTTTATAGAAATGTGCGTGTAAAAAATGTGCAGGGAAATGTAATTGGTATGACTATATTAACAGAAAAGAGGTGTTATTGTTTTTATTCTTCTGATGTAACTCATTCTAATGGATTTCCAGTATAAGTTTTAGCGGCAGAGGTTTCCAGTGAAACTTACAATTTTGGTTTGCAATCAAAATTGTAGGGAATAGTGTATCCGAGATTCATGAATGTCCCACTTTTGTTTTCACCCCAATTATTAGTTATTTACTGTTGTTCCTGAAGTTGGGATAAAATATTGTTTAAATTGAGTTAGGAGCAATTTTACACTTTGTGGATTTAATTGATTTTCCTATCTAATTTAAAGATTGGGATAAAAAATGTCTTGCAATGCCAAGAGCAGGACTGAGATCTAGCCAAATTTTAGACCTTTCAAGTATGTTTTGGAATATTTACAATGTATGACTTGGTATAGTTTGAGTCAGGTTTCTGCTGCCAACAGGAAATAACACTGCCTGGAAGCAAAGTTGGGTCTTTGGTTTGAATTAAATTGGCGTGTCATTTTTTTGGATAAAAATATTTTATTAGCCATCAACCATTGCTTACAATTAAATTTTTCTGAGGAAGTTTGTCATGTTCCTGTATTGTCAATTTCTTTATTTTAATGTTGTTTAATAAAGAGCATATTAATGACTTTATGTAAGCTCAGAAATGTTTTAGTAGTATTACTTTATTATGAAATTTGTGTAGTTTTCTGAACACCGATTAATAATCATAAATTTAAATCATTTAAAAGATTGTCTATAAGTCAGCAATTAATTTAACATTTCCGCCATGACTGTCACGGGAGAAGTGAAGATCATGAATTGCTAAATTTTATGCCTGATAAGGTCTCAAAATGAATTGCTGACTTATTGGCAGTCTATTTATTGATTTAACAGAAAATTATGCTTGAATCATTAATTTATCTTCTCAGAAGCGGCGTTCTGCAAGAAACACCCAACGCAAGAAATATGTTGACGATATTATGTTAAGCATATCTGATGATGATTCTCCAAAATCTTCTTCAGCAATAACACCTAGACATGATCTAACAAAACCTGTGCTGGATGAATCTGCAGATCCTGCTGTCAAGCCAAACTTTGTGTATATAGTGAGTATAGAATTAGAGGAGTTTGGTTTATGCTATTCAGCATGCAATTTTTTATGTATATAATTTATACTTAAACGATATTTGTACATTTTAAATATATTTCATTGTATCAAATCAGTTTTATTTATAATAATGAAAGAATAAACTATGTTGTGTGATCAGTTGTGTATGTACCAACAGGATGTTAATTATACATTCAAAAGCAGAAAATTCCATTTGACCTCATAATTACCATTTAACATTTTTTACTATTTTGTTCAATTTCAGGTAAGCCACCTGCTTTTTTTGTTTCCATACTAATAATTTTAATTCTTCCATTAATTTTATGCCCTCATGACTTACCTTAAAGCAATAGTTTATATTAGCATGCTGGAAAGCAGTAACATGCCACAATTTTGAGTGCCAAAAATTTTTGTTAAGGACAGTTTATGAACAGTGTGGCAACCAGATGTTGATACACATAAACAGAAGTCTCTGGCAGTGGAACTACCCATTTTGGCTGTAGTGCATAAAATATTGATCTTCCAGTGTTGATATATCAGAAGTTTTTCTTATTTTGTGGGACATGTATCATTTACCACTTTTTCTCCTTCAACTGTTATAGTGATGGTGTCTTTTGTTTGCATTTCTTTGAGAACAATCTTATTTATCATCTAGTTAAAATGCAAGATGAGCATTACTTTTTTCACAGGATTTTATTAGGAATCTGGTTTTCTGAACACTCCTCCTTTTACCTTTAATGTGGTGCAAAATCACAACCTTGAAAACAATGGTAATTGTTGGAACTTGCACATTTTCATTGTAAGATTCTCAAGATTCAACAGCTGAATTGATGTTTAATATGAATTCCCATTAAGTTGCACAAGTTATTTCTGGTAAATTTCCTTCCGAATATGGCATTTGACTTCCGTATTTTCTCAGTGCTTACTTGATGCATACAGCTTACAGCTTGACTTCACTGACCATTGTTTCTTAGCAAGACTGAAACAAGCCTATATGGGAGACTGATTCAGGGAATGTAATTCTTCTGCAGATAAAAATTCATAATCATCCAAACTGTTCATTTTATAAAACCTTCATGTTCAGTCATTCACCTTCTCAGCAATTGTTGTAATGTATGCTACTGTTCAGTAAAAATATAAAAATATCTTTTTGCATAATTTCATTTTTTTAAATTAATGCACTACAACTGGATAATTCATGTGTCTAAGCCAAACACACAATTATATGGATAGCTCCAGAATATACAAAATGGTAGAATAATCTGGAATTTTGACAGGTTCTATTAGTCCATGGAATAAACTGGATGGTTTAATGTTTGAAAGCTGTGTCTATAACTTATCTATTAAAGAATTAAAATGCTATGTCATATAGGTGAAGATATTAATATCCAATATATGATTAATGTGGTAACAAAGTGAATAAGAAGGCAAAATTTCCTCTTACTCTCAAAAGTGAAAGTTCTCCTTTTTCAATGATTATAGTTATGTATAGCACATTTCAACTGAAGAATCAATTTCTAGGGATTGGAAGTAAATAAATTAATTAAAAAAATTCTACAGTAAAAGAACTTTGGTATGTATTTACAATTAGAAGATATCATTTTAATCAGTAACATCTTTCAAGTTAAGCTAAAAGGACATCAAAGGTAACAACTTTGGCAGCCTTTCTCTCAGGGTAGGAACTTTTTGAACAAGTGTTTATTTTTACTTTGTTCTGAAGTTTAAAATGTGTCAAATTGAACGTCTGAGATTATCAAAGTAAGTTTTGTTTTTATGGCAACCAGAATTGTTCTGTGCCCTACCCCCTGCAGTGATGTCTCACTTGTATGAACATAAGATTTTGGCACAAATTTGCACTTATTTTTTCAAAACTAAAATTTGTCCATCTTAATGCTAGGGGGCTTCTGACCTCCATAGGATTTCCATTCTCTGGACCTGTAAGAATGTGGGTACCAAATTTTTTCGCTCGTGTTTAAGAGTCTATACAGTTCATTCACATACACAACCAGATTGTTTTACTATTTAGACAAGTGGTTTTCTAGTTTTAGAATTACTTATTAGCGTCTTACCAATAATTTTATTTATTTGTCTGTGTGTTAAATGTATTGTTTCAATTATCTAATTTACATAATCTGAATCTCACTTCAACAAAGGTTTTAAATATTATTTACCTATACTGTTGCAGAACACTACAGATGAAGATTCAATGGTTGTACAGTACATACTCGCTGTGAGGAAGGGTAGACGTGAAATGAAGGCTGATTCTGTTCTTAGCGAAAACAAAGAAAACAAAACTGAAGACCCTACACTTGACAAGTTGGAGAGGGAACAAAGTAGTAACTTTGGCCAACAAGATATCAAACATAATTTCGATGCAACTGACTCAAATTCTGTAGCTATGAAAGATTTAAGAATTTATAGTGAATGTAAAAGTACTGAATCTAATGTAGAAAAGTCTGAAGTACCTATTAGCATCTATAATTTTAGTGAAGATATTGAACAGCCAGTCTTGCGTAATAATTTAAGTTTAAAATCTGAGCGCTATGACTCTGCAGGCAAAATTGATCAACGGGCCAAAGAGACAGAAAAAATTCAGTCTGATACTGTTGCTCCAGTTTTGAATGCAATGGAAACACCACCTAAGGAAAGATTAGAAATGAAAAGCAAACATGATTCAATTTCTAACAAAGCAGATGTTAAATATATGGAAGTGGAAGAATATTTTGTTAAATATCGCAATTTTTCATATTTACATTGTGAATGGAAAACTGAAGATGAATTGTTCAAGGGAGATAAAAGAATATCTGCTAAGCTAAAACGATTTAAACAGAAGATGGCTCACCATGCAAACATATTTGAAAATGTGAGTTTGTCATTTGTTAAACAGCACAATAAAATAGTTTTGGTTTTTGAATATATTTTGTTGCTGGTAGTTATTTTTACTCTTAATAACTTGTTTACGATTAGTATAAAAGCACTTTACGGAAATAAAATATATTTGATGTAATTTTAAACTTCAAACGTATCCCAAAAAATTTTACAAAATATGAGGCATGTATTTATTGGCCCTTGCAATAAAGAAATTTATTTTTATCATGTGGCAAGGTTGATTGGCTCTTCCTATTTGTCCCATCTAATTCTACTTATATATGACGTAGTGTTGAAAATGAATTCATATACTTTCAGTAAATTTGTGCTGTTTCTCCACAAACGGTGAATAAAATTTATGGTTGATTAAAAATTTTTTTACTATACAAATGACTTAAATACAAAACATTTACATTTTTCTTTCAGCTTGGTTTACTTTGATAACTTTTTTGATATTGATAAGTCTGCAATTTGGCATTTTTTAAATCTTATATTATGTATACAAATTATTCAGAATCATAAATATTTAGTTTATTCAGAATTTGTGAAATAACATTTAAATGTGTCTTGATAATTTTGCACATATATAATTTTTTATAACCATTTTAGCTTGAAGATGAGCCGTTTAACCCTGATTATGTCGAAGTGGATAGAGTTTTAGATGTTGCTGAACATACAGATCCAAACACTGGCAAGACAATTAAACATTATTTAGTGAAATGGAGGTCAATGCAATATGAAGATAGCACCTGGGAACTGGAAGAAGATGTGGATCCAATAAAGATAGAACATTTCCTCATTGTCAATAAGAAACCTCCAAAGGATAAATGGAAGGTATGTTCAAGAGTTATAAAAATAGGTATTGCCACATTTCTGATGGCTATCAACTTTTTACCGTTGTGTTACAAGTGTACTTGCAAACTCGAGAAATTTTTGAAAATATAAAATGTATTTTATGTTAAATGTAATCTAATAAGACAAAGAGGAATCCAAATTACAGACAAAAGTATCATTGTGGTACCATGTATTGCATCTAAAACTATTACAGCTCTTTGAATTCTGCTGAAGAATATTCCCAATTGTAAGTTTAGCATCAATTATTTTCTGCACCTCTGCTAATAAATGTGAACCAAAAGTTAGCAATTCCACAAAACACAATACTATGTCATTTCCCCCAATACCAAACATAAGGAAATGCTTATCTAGGAAATTTTACACTACACTGGTCTAATTATTTGAAAACCATCTCATCTTAATTTGTAGCTATAACAATTTATTGAAACTCATTCACTGCCAAATGTGAGTGTTTTATGTTTATTAACTTAAACACACATCCCAATTGATTCAATAGAAATTTTAACATGAAAATATTATCTTCAAATTGGACTTGTCATATTGTTTAATTGTTTGCAATATAGAAATATAGCAGATTTAGGTGTACTCTATCCAGTAAATGCATGTTTTAAGGATCCTGTTTGTAATGAAACATTGATTAAGTCCTTGTATAAGTGATGTGTGTAATGTAATTTCTTGCAGTTTTTAAGGAGCCCTGGTATAAGAAAATTCCTAGTATTGTGGAACATTTTTGCAATGAAATTTCATTCATTTACTCCTCTATAAGAAATAACTAAACATTGTTTTTATTTAATCCCTTCACTGACATGTTTCAGCAAATATTACAAAAGTCGTATTATTTTATGTTTTTTTTAATTACCCACAGGTAAATATTAAATATAATATACTCATTTAAGTGTTTTACAAAGTTATTTATTTTTAAATTTTTTATATCTATTATTAAAACTTTTCATGTAATTTTGTATAAAGATTAAGTTAAATGTTTCACAAAATCTCGTGATAATGTTAGAATAATAGTATTAACTCTAAATTGAAAACACAGTAACACATTATATAAGCTAAAGTTCTATTTTTGTGTGTAATGGGTTTAGAACATTGACCTTTGGAATAGCTGGAACATAATTCATTTAGGTCGTCTGGTCGGGTACACAAGAGAGTGAGGAATAAAGATTGTGCTTGGTAGTATTTATAAAATGTTTCAAAGCAATTTCTTCACTGAATACAGACATCACAACATCCTTTTCAATAGCAAAAATCAAACACGCGATCCTCAGAATAGCAAGATGGCACAAAACTGTCTACCAACTCCGTTCTGCTGCACTTACTATTGATAAAAACACTGCGTAAAGTTATCGTATGTATTTATAAAATGCTTCTTTTTTCATTCTATGAAGGGGATGAGATGTCTGGTCCAGATCAAGGAAAAACAACAAAAATTGACATGGGACAAGTTAACTCTGCCGCGTCAGTTTTTGCTAGTCTTTTCAGGACGAGATAAGTTGTCTGAATCAGGGAAGGGGTTAGGTTTCTCATAACAAGTGAGCATTACAGATATGTGTCTGGAAGCATTTGTCACATTCCCAGTGCTCTCATAACAAGCTAGGTCAAAGTTTGTGTTTTGTTATTCATACAGTTTAATATCCAAGTTGGTTGAAGTCAAAGACATATATAAACAACATAGACTGGACAAGGCGCCGCCATATTTGAAGCAAATTGAAGCCATTTTTTGAATGGTAAGGGTGGGCGTGTCCTGTCGTCTGCTGGCATTGAATTGAGGTGGACTAACAAATACGTGCAGGAAGCGTATCTCGTAAATCAAGATTTAAAAACTATATATACATATGTATTAAAGTTACAAATGAGCGGAAACCAGCTAGAAAGTGTTTCATTACATATAATATATGTAACATCACTTAAAAATGGTAAATTATTTCTGTAATGTCACACAAGGAAAGTGCCGAAATTAAAGTTAACACGGATAGGGCTCATTAACATCATCTCAATGCTAAATACACATGTAAACATTGACAGTTAATGAACAGGAAACTTTATAATAGTTCATTTGTAATTTTTGTTTTAAATCAGTCATTTCTGATATTAATGCTGAATTATCAGATGAAATATGAAGCATCAGTCTATAATAAAGATTACTCCCAATATCTAAAATTTTAATTTTTTTACAATCATACAATTGTACGTTGTACAAGTAACATCTAAATGCATCTAGATTGACATTAAATATAGTTGAAAGTTGATAGGGATCAAGGTTAAACGAAATAAAACACATTCATTATATAGATGAATAGAAAATTTTATTTCGCCGATTGCAAAGTAACGGAAGTATTTAAAAACCAACACAATAATTTGAAGCAGAGTTTGGGAATGTAAGGATATGATTGGGGAGGTGACAGCCTTTCAATTTGAAGCAGAGTTTGGGAATGTAAGGATATGATTGGGGAGGTGACAGCCTTTGAATTTGAAGCAGAGTTTGGGAATGTAAGGATATGATTGGGGAGGTCACAGCCTTTGGTTATAGGGACCCTCAGCTGCTGTTTATTGACCAACTTGGCATTTACCTAAGGTGCAGGAAAACCCTAAAAAAACCTGCACCAAGAAGGACGGAAAGATGTGATGGTTTGGAATGAAGATACCGTTCGAACCTGAGGAAACTAAGAAATTGATTAGACAATAATATTGAACAAGACCATCTGGTTCTCCATATCTGAAACAAAATCAGTTAATTAAATTATTGATGTTTTGACTATTTTGAAATCTGTTTACCTTATTGCCCTTTAAACAATATTAACTTAGTAAACATTTGCCTAACCAGTCTTCCTCTTTCAGCCATAGCTTTAGATTTGCATAAATGATGCAACCTGCAATTAAAGTAATGTTTTAATAACATTTTTATTAAAACTGAATAATGGGATTCCTCTCCAAATTCAGTTGAAACCATAAGGTGTTCAAACTCTGAAAATAAAATCTGACTATGTCCCAACATTCTGAAAACCTCTACATACAATCTTAATAGAAATTTTTTATTCCCAATATGAATTTCATTATTTCTCAACACTCTCTGTCAATTTAAATAACTTTACCACATCTTTATAAGGATTGTATAGACTATCTTTAAAATCTTTGATTGCTATTAACCCTGTTTTTCTTTCAGTGCGAGGAGCAAGTAGAGCTTCCAAACAACCTACACATTTCAGCTTTCTACTCACTTTCCTAACAACACTTCCAGAAATGTATTCTACCACATTTTCAGAATACAATGTTAAGCCTTCATAATGAGGGACATAATCATGATCAAAATTTTCAGTAGACTGAGGCTTAAAAACATTTCTTAAAATTGGTACAATTAGTGAATGAATGTCCCCACCAGTACTATCAGCGTTTTTTGAGGGCTCTATGTGTGTAATTAAACACTTCCTATATGATGACCTAAATTGATAAGCATTCGGATTGTTTCTATTTCCCCCACTCCCACGTATACAAGAAAAAAACAACTCCAAATGATCTTGACTCATTCTTCTTGTTAGTATAAATTTTAAAACAGGGGAATCATTCCATACATACATTCATTTCTGAAAGTTGCCTTAAACCCATAAGATCTAAAATAATCCCACATACACCCATTTTCCTCCCTGACAAGTAAAGTAAATTACCATCATGTAGCCTTAAACCCATAAAATATTCAATAGACTTCTCTATAATGCTGCAAACAGTTAATTTATTTCCCCTAAACACTGGTGTCTTTCTGCCCTTATTCATTGAATTGCATGAATTTAATAAGTCAAATGCTATATCGACTGTTTTTATAAACTTTACAGTGCCCTCACAATCCTTAAACTCTGCTAACCCTAAATCTCTACAAAAAATCATACCATCTGCTACCGAATTACTAAATGTTTGCGCAGCCAAAGCTACCTTCATTTTTTGCGACTCATACTGAATATGCAACCGTCTCATTTTGTTAGCCACATGTAAACCTTCCCTTTCTTGTAAATTTACCAGACTATTAAAATATTCCCACTTAATTAACTGTCCCTCACCATCTACCAATTTTTTTTTCACTTAAAGTATTCCTAAACAACTTTAAGATATGGGCTGCATCGAAGAAACAAAAAACTATTCTGTCTTTATTTGCCGGATGGGGAAACCAGCACTGGGAATTTCTTCCACCCACTTTAACACCCAATTTTTCCATAACAGACCTATTACTAGCAGCACCATCACACACTACAGCAACTATGTTAACCCCAGTTTCCTCTAGCTTACATAATATATTTAGTTTAGTATTTGCTGATATCCCATTCAGCAAACAATACCCAACAGGAATTTTCCAACTCCTGTTGAGAGCAGTAACCATGAAAACTAATGCCTCTCTTGCAACCTGACTGTCATCACTATCCTCATATCCTTGCCCCAAATCAACATAACCCCAAACCCTAGTACCATCCCATACTAAATCTTTTTTTATAGCTATCTCATCAAACATAAGTGTAGCAAGAGTAGGACCAGAACTATTCTGTACCTCATTTGCTAATTTCTTAAAACTTTCCTCAGTAAAGCCAGGGCTGCCATTTACAGAAGTTGCCCATCTACGAAGTGTTCGTGGATGAGGTAATTTCACAAACTTTCTTAAGTAATCGTACGCCTGAGCAGAATAAAAATTAAGAGTAAGTGCAAACTGTTTAATATCTGCAGGATATTCTGAAACAGAGCCCTTGGCATTTAATGAAACAAGTTTTTTTAAAATTTCACTATCTCTATCACAACCTAGCAACTCAGTTGCAGAGTCCTGAAGTTTGTTATACAAACCTGCTATCAATTTTTCATATGTTACAACTTGTTTACGCTTCCTTGACATACCTTGTTTTACATGTTTAACTTGCTTCCTCAATTTCTCATTTCTTTCTTGTAATGAATCACAAATCTGCTTTAGTTTTTTTGGGCTAGGCAAACAATACGAGTGGTCTTTATACACACTGTGGTTCCCTGTTTCAACTATATATATTTAAAAAAACTATTATTGAGCCACAATTTGGATTAAAAATATTTTGATTACTAATAAAAGTGACTATCTCTATTACAAAAAAATGATACACTGTTTTACCTCCTTGATTTGATGACGGGTTAACATCAAGCGAAACAGTTTCTTGGATGATTGGCCGTTTTCTTCGAACTTTATTGGATTGATTTTTGGTTTTTGTAAATGGTCCGGGAATGAAAATATTGTTGGAATGGCTTTAGCCAGAAGTAGCCTTCTCCCTCCTGACACATACATAAATCTGTCCTCAAAATGAACAGAGCATAGGCAACTAAAACGAGAAGGGTACCACTTGTCACGTTTCATATTGATTACCCATCGTTTTGTAAGCTGCTTGTTTTTCAAAGGGAATCTGAAAATATTTGGACTAGCTTAATTCCAGTAGAGAGAACTACTTTCATAAAAAGAGAGCTGGCTTGCATTCCAGAGCACCACGAAGATCAGAAATTTGGTAAATATCGAAGTTACAAACACGTGCTGTCAAAAGTGAAAATATGATGATATTTACTTAAAATACGATATTCCAGTTGTTTTTGAACTGTGATTAGTACTATTGTACGATGAACACACATTTGGCATGATTTCGGATGAAAAACAATATATTTTAATCACAAAAATACACGATTATTCAACCTCAGTCATTTAAACACAGTACATAGGTCAGAGTTCTTGACCGTAGACATTGTGATTGTCCCTGTTGTTAGTTGCTGCCACCCAGGGCGCTGTAACGTCCTCGTAGCCTCTCTATGATGTTTATATATCTCTTTGGTTGAAGTGGTATGGGTAACAAAAGAAGGCAGAAACTGGAAGTTCTCCAATTACTTTAAAGTAGATTTAATTGTAATCCTGTTGCAATATCTTTATTTATTGAATATAAGAATGTTCTAATTCAAGGTGACTGGTGTGTTTAGAACCTTGTAATTGTGATTAACACTTAGTTATGCTGATGAAACATAAATGAAATTATTGATTATTGAGACATATTGTCAATTGTGTTAAAGGCTGTGGAATGCAAATTGCTGCAATAGTAAATGAATTATCATAGTTGGTTATTAAAGTTTTCAGTACTGAGCTGTTTTGATTGTTGAGTTCCATGATTAGTTTTTCAGAGACCAGCATTTTTAAGCTATGAAAGGATGAAAAGTTAACTGACAGTGTGAAATGAATTCCATAACCAAATGTAAATGTCTTGTTTTTTTGTAGATCTAGAAATATATTTTCATACTATATTAACGACTTCAAATTGGAAAGACTAATCAAAGATTTGGGTGTTCTGTTTGATTTCCGAACAAAATTATTTTCAGTCTTTCTTTCTTCTCTACGCTTGACATATGTCTTTTGCGCTCATGTACTATCCTTACATCCAATGCGTGTGACTTTTTCATGTTACATACGTTTCATTAATTTGTAATTTATCCTTAATGGATGGTCCTAATAAAATCTCTTCTATCCCGCTTCTCTCTATCCATCCCAACTAAATACATCATATATATATCCTACAAGACTGACTATCTTCGATGCACCGGCGACGTAGCCCAATGGTGATGGCACTCTGTGGCTACAGCGGGGGCTCTGTGACGATCCGGGTTCGAGTCCTGGTGGCGCCGAATATTTTCATTCTTTCTTCTCCAAAGAGCAAATTTCCTGCCTTTCTCCCAAATATTTTTCTTTCTTTCTATCAAATTATTCAATGTATAATTTATTATATATATATATATATATATATATATATATATATATATATACGAGTCAGGAAATGACATTGTCATGATAATTAAAACAATTAATAGGGAAATGACAGAGAGATAGAAAGAAGGTGACTTACCTGAGGTTCATAGATGGTAGACACCTTGTGAGGTTTGGAGTTCTTGAATTTTTGGAGGCACCGCCCCCTTCATCAGAAAGTTAGGAAGACATTTCCAGTGATTGGCTAGCCGACGATATATAATATATTAATGTATGTGCCGTTCATTGGGTCCCCTTACAACAAAATTTTATTAAATTGAAACCTTACAGCATAGATGTAATAGAATCTATTCTAAGTTATATTTGTCAGATTTGTTACTAGATTGTGAGTATAGAGTTTTATCATCTTTTATATTGATTCTTTCATTGGAAAATATGCATATAGTCTCTAGCTAATTACTGATGGATGATATTGACGGTAATGGAAGAACCTCTAAAAATGGGGAGTCACTCAAATCAAAGCATTCTATATAAACCAAAATTCTAACAATCCAATGTATATAAACTTCATATAGATTTATTACATATAAATAATGTTGAGCTAAAGAAGTTCATGGTTAACAATATATATGAATGGTATACAGAAAGCCAAATTAGCATTGCAAGAATATGAACGAATAATTGTGAATAGTGTTTCAGTATTCTAAAATATTGTTTTATTTTGAAATGTACACTTTGCCAGTAAAATTTAAATTTCAAAGTATGATATTAAAAAAAGTCTTTGCTCTATCTATTCTTAATCCCAAAATTCAGTCTTCACCAAATAAAATAAACAAAAATTGCACATACGTTTGGAATGGAAGGTTTTGTGTTTTTAATTACAATCACAATCTCCCATATTCCAGAATTTGGTGAATATGCAGAAGTTGATGGTGAAGTAGTAAAGTTTTGGAAATATATTACCTCATATAATTAAGGATAGAAGCCAAAATACATTCTTTCTTGAGGACCGGATGTGGCTTTATGAGGTGACGAGTGTTATGGAGGAGATCATAGCAAAGACACATATTAATGTATTTTAATCATCTATTTGAATGAATTTGTTTGTTGTCAAAATTATAGAGTTGTAATAAACTCTTACAGTTAATTAGCTACATTCAATAACTACAAATATGTATTTGTTTATTTGATAATTAACTGAAAGTATGAGTTAATTGAAGTTAGCAAGGTGCAGCAACAAAACAAAATAAGTGGGGTGTTATTACAGAAGAGTAAACAACTGCCAAGAGGGTGTGGTATGAATGACATGTTGTAAGGCCTGGAACTTTTGAGATAAATTCATGAGGCGATTGGAGTGGATTGAGACTTTTCGACCTAATTCATGGGGTAGTTGGGGAAGAGTTGTTATAATTGTAAATTAATTAGTATACAAGGTAAATTGGACTAGTTACAAGTTGTAGGAGCAAATTTATGATGTATAAATTTTGTACCTTGGTTTTGTTTACTTGCTGGCACATCTTGGCTGATAAATGTTTATTGTTAACTTTACCTTGATGGGTGCTATTTGACAACCTAAATTCTTAATATAGTTAAGGTGTGCCAGCAGTAAACGCAAAACAAAATCAAGGTACAAAATTTATACATCAGATATTAGCTCCTAGAACTTGTAACTAGTCCAATTTGCCTTGCATACTAATTATTTAAAAATTAAAGTTAATAACCTCTGCCCCATTCATACTATGAATTATGTCAAATAAGCTCACTCCACCACAATAACCCTATGAATTAATGTTGAAAACTCCAGGCCTTACGTCATGTCATGTGTGGCCTAACCTAATGTTATGGCAGCTGTTAACTGCTCCAGCATATGATACCTTATTATTTTTAGTGAATTTTTAAAATAAAATATAAATATGAAACATGGCAACAATAATATATTACGCAACTTCTGGCAATAATTATTCAATTTACTAAAGATTGCATTCAAAGCTCACTTTTTGTTAATATTCTCTGAATGTATTATGTTTATTTCTTTACCCTTCTCTTTTTTTAACGTTCGACTTACCCTATTAAATTTTTCCTCTAGTTTCGCCAAATCATGAAATCTGATGCAATCCCCATTCCCTTAAAATCTCCTCTTTTACTTGCTTTCCATTCATGTCTATAATCTCGTACACATTTCTTTCCCATACTTTCCATGCAATAAAATTGGTAACTTTTAAAACGCTTCCCATTATCTTCAAAAGTAGTTGTATCGTTTTTCTGCCCTCATTGAATATATTGCTCTCTCGGTTAAAAATGAGTTCTACTTATTTACTATTGTGCGAGTGATTTGCACACTCATTCACTATCTGTGAATTAGAGGTAAACTTAATACTTCACTGATGTACTCTTACAATTTGCAATAAATGTCATTCTGAAAATGAATGAACTTTCAGTGAGAGAAAGAGATTATTTTGTTATAATAATTTACTTAATGATTTATCTAGTGTTTTGAACAGTCTTTCTGTGTTGCAGCCAAAAAAGAAACCTACCCCAGAATGTTGGGTAAAGTTAGAAGAATCGCCAGACTATAAAAATGGAAATCGTCTAAGAGCTTATCAGCTCGAGGGATTAAATTGGCTCTTGTTCTCTTGGTATAATAGGTAAGTTTCAAGAAAACTTCTAATTTAATGATATAAACTGATGTCAATTTATTATCTTGTATCTTTATACATTAAAGTAATGAACAACATTTTCATAGCCTTTTACACTGGCCAGACAGAGCCCCCGTACCGAACGGATTGCCAACCACCACAGTACAGTAAAACTCCTCTCGTCCACCTCTACACCTCCCTAAAATTCAATGGATTTATAAATACTTATTATCTTCTGAATTCTCGAAGCAAAACACATGAAAATAGAAGTTTAATTTCGTTTTAGTCCCTCAAATTTATATTGAAATCTGTTGAGCTGTTTCGGAGCTTAAACAAATCAAGAGTTTTGCAACCTGTTTTCACTTTGGGGGTTTAATGTGCGTTGAAAAGTAAACCTTTCCCATAGTATATTTTAAATTAGTATTTATAATATATTAATATCTTATGCAATTTATTGAAATGAAACATGCATGAATACTTAAGTTAAATTTCCTGTTCATAAACCCTTAAATTTTCATCCCTTGAGCAGTTTTGGAGTCTATTTGAGACAACATACTGACTGATATGCAGTCAGACACTTCAATTTTATTTATTGGTATAGATTTTAATATTGATACGCTGACCATGTGTCACTCCAAATTCTGAATGTGTCATGCAAGATGACAGTCCTCAGTCGACTCGGTAGGCCCAGGCCCTCAATGGGCTGTAGAGCCAAGGAGGAAGGAAGAGTTTAATATTTCTAATTTTAAGATTTTCTGTTTTGTCATAAATTTATATTTACAAAAGTTGTTTAGTGTAGTTTATAATGGATGCTCTATTTCTTGCAGTCGAAATTGTATATTGGCAGATGAAATGGGACTTGGAAAAACAATCCAGTCCTTAACGTTTATTCATGCAGTTCACGAGTATGGTATTAGAGGTCCATTTCTAGTTATTGCTCCGTTGTCTACTATTCCTAACTGGCAAAGAGAATTTGAAGCTTGGACTGATATGAATGTTGTTGTTTATCATGGATCGTAAGTATAAACTTCTGATTATTTTTTTACGTTGACGATTTGCATTCAAAATTTTTACATGTTGGAACAGGTTTATAAATTATATACAATATTAACATCACAGTGTGAGAAAATTTTGACTACATTAATCTAAATATTTTTCTGTCAAAATTGGTAAATGAATTTTATTAATTCTTTTTTTATGGTTTGCACACTACATTTAGGACTGCTAGTAGAAATATGGTCCAGGAGTATGAAATGTATTTTAAAAATGAGAAAGGAAATCCTATTAAGGAAATTCAGAAATTCAATGTTTTAATTACTACATTCGAAATTATCATAACTGATTGTATGGAGCTAAAGGAGTTTAATTGGAGATTGTGTGTGATTGATGAAGCTCATAGACTGAAAAATAGAAATTGTAAGCTTTTAGAAGGACTCCGTTTGCTTAATTTGGTAAGTGTGCATTTATATACATAACATTCCTGTGAAGTATCTAAAATAAAAATTCTGAGCTTATTTAATCTTGAATTTTAGGAACATCGTGTTTTGCTTTCTGGTACACCTCTTCAAAATAATGTCAACGAACTGTTTTCATTATTAAATTTTTTAGAACCGACTCAATTTTCTAGTAGTGAAGCATTTTTACAAGAATTTGGAGCGCTTAAAACTGAGACTGAAGTTCAAAAGTTGCAACTTATTTTGAAACCCATGATGCTTCGAAGATTGAAAGAAGATGTGGAAAAGTCAATAGCTCCAAAAGAAGAAACCGTAGTTGAGGTAAAATGAAATTTATTTTATGTAATTGAAAATGTCTAAGCTGCTTCCTTTACCACTACAGGTTCTGAACATTGTATTTATCTTGTTTTTTGGACTAAAGCATTCTAAATATAATTCGGACACTTAATTATTTTTAAAATAAAGGTGATAATTTTAACCATGGTTGTTTAGATAGATCTTGTGAAAACAATGTTCTAGTTCATTTAAATTGCTATGTACTTGTTATGGAAATCATTTTGAAACTACATTTTTTATATATAAAAATAATTTTCATGTCAGTATTTACAAAATTGGTAATGGAGAAACATGTTTATTTGATTATTTATATGCAGTTGAGCAGCATATTGCTTCCCAATTAGTAGTATTTGTGTTTTACATAGGAATTTGTTCTTATGAGGGTAAGAATATACCAAGTGGTTTACCACTTCTAGTATCTCTGAATGTCGTTCTCCTCGAGAAATGTTTCAAGATCTGTCTTGCATATGTTTGTCGTCAGATCCAGAATTTGCATCTTTCAGTGCACAGCACTTTTATTGAATTTGTATTATCGCAGTCACTGATTTTAAATTATGTTACTGTATTTTGTTAAACAGTTTTCAATTTATGTTAATAATACAGATATTGGTGATATATAATACTTCATTGATTTAATTTTGTAGGTTGAATTGACTAATATACAAAAGAAATATTATCGTGGGATATTGGAAAGAAATTTTTCATTTCTATCAAAAGGCACAACTTCTGCAAATGTTCCTAATTTGATGAACACAATGATGGAACTGAGAAAATGCTGTATTCATCCTTACCTTTTAAATGGTTAAGTACTGGGTTTATTTGCAAGTATTAATATCTTTTTAATAGTTCAAAATTAATTTTATTTATATTATAGGTGCTGAAGAACAAATCCAGTTTGATTACAGACAGACTAAGCAGTTGAATACGGACGACCCTGATGGTTATTTTCAAGCTTTAATAAACTCTTCTGGTAAAATGGTTTTAATTGACAAGTTGCTACCTAAATTGAAGGCAAATGGCCATAGGGTTCTGATATTCAGTCAGATGGTTCGTTGCCTGGACATTCTTGAAGACTATTTGGTTTACAGAAAGTATGTATTTAATATACATATTACTTCATGTAATAAGTTACAGATTTATATGTAATTTATATTTGTAGTATACAATTTCAATTTAATATTTGACACCTTTGAGGATGGATGTGTTTGAATGAATGTGTTTCAAGATGGGGGTGTTTGTATGCATCTCCCCAACCCAGGCTTGTGTATATATATACCAAGAATTGTAACAATGTGCCTGGAAGATAACAGAGCTGTTGATTGTTGAAATAATTTTTAATGTTGTACATGTTTGGAAACAAGAATTTGTTTTACAAATATTCCACAAAAACCTTTGATTGTATTCTAATTAATAACAAAGATAGAGAGTACAATTGAGTTGCAGTCAATCTGAACTGGAATGTAGGTTTCCATGCTATGTCAGTTTAGTGTTGTTTTTTTTTTGCTTGCCTTTTACAGCTAACCAGCACCTTTTTCTTGCTGGTAACACTAATGATTTATGTAAGATGTTGTTTATTGTAAGCCCTGACTAAATATTATTCCATATCATCTTTTCTCTACATCCTGCAAAAATATCCTAGTCGTAGTTTCCCGCCAAAGGAGTCTGAGAAGTGAAAAATATTTTGAAGATTGTGTCTGGAAAGCATCTGTTGACTATTTACTTCTGATGCACCTCTTCACTTGTAAAAATTTATGAATAGCCATTATGCTTTAATGTTTTCTTAATTATTGACTCAAAATATATTTATATTTTTACAGGTATCCATTTGAGAGGATAGATGGTCGTATTAGAGGTAATTTAAGGCAGGCTGCTATAGATAGATTCAGTAAACCAGATTCTGACAGATTCGTATTTTTGCTTTGCACCAAGGCGGGTGGCCTTGGAATTAATTTGACAGCTGCAGATACTGTGATTATATATGACAGTGACTGGAATCCTCAAAATGATTTACAAGTAAGTTCAGTTGCTCTAGATGTAACTATTGTCTTCTTGAAGGATAATGACTATAATCTCTCTTTAGGCACAAGCTCGATGTCATCGAATTGGTCAACAGAAAATGGTCAAAGTGTACAGACTTTTATGCAGAAATACTTATGAAAGGGAAATGTTTGATAAGGCTTCTTTAAAGTTGGGTCTTGATAAGGCTCTGCTTCAGAGTATGAATACTGCCCAAGGTGGCAAAGACCCAAACAATAAACAACTTTCGAAGAAGGAAATTGAAGATTTACTGAAGAAAGGTATTCAATTAAAATTTTGTTTATTTCCTCTTTCTGTGATAAGCTATCATTATTAATAATGGGTTACATTCTCTCAGGATTCCAGGTTGGTAAGTTTGTTGAAGTGTTACATTTCGATGACTTTATTTTCTTGTGACTATGACATGAACTGTCATCGATCTTAATATAGCATTTTATTAACTTACATTGCTCTGGAGAGAATTGCATCCACTATGTGCTCTGAAAAATCTTTGTCTTCAATTAAAATTATATTTCAACACACATTTATTTATTTATCATCAAGTTATAGAATTTTAGTAAAATTAACATTTAATGCCATTTATTATCAGGTGCATATGGCGCCATAATGGATGAAGATAGTGCTGGAGACAAGTTTTGTGAGGAAGATATTGATCAAATATTGGAGCGTCGTACTCAAGTCATAACATTGGAGTCAGAGAAAGGTTCTACTTTTTCCAAAGCCAGCTTTGCATCGTCGGGCATTCGTTCAGATATTGACATAGATGATCCAGACTTTTGGAAGAAATGGGCAAAGAAAGCAGAAATTGATACATCAGAAAAACCGGACAAGGTTGTTATAATGCTGAAGAATTTCATTTAAAATATTTATCCAGAAAGTGTTTATTAATAATGTTCTTTGCAGCTAATCTTTTCAGTGTACTCCACATAAATTTTTTTAACAACTTTGATTTTCTTCAATACCTTTGAATTAAAAATAAATTTGTTTCAATGTTCCAGAACCAGCTTGTTATATCAGAGCCTCGCAGACGCACTCAGATTAAGAGATATGGTCATGATGAGTCAGTTGTCGACATGTCAGAGTTAGACAGTTCATCAGAAAGTGATGAGGATCCAGCCATTGGTGTTGGAAGAGGTAGAGGTAATTGTATGGCTATCATGTAAAATTAAGTTTTGACATATGTGGAATGCATTTTATTTTTCTGCTAGATTTTTATTTTTAGTTCAATATTTAGATGTATCTCATATGTAACATCTACAGCAAGTAGTTTTAAAGTCACTTTTAGGTCGAGCTATTGTGTTGCTGTCCTTAAAAATTAAGTTGTGATACAAACAGAATAAAAAATTTTCTTTCATTATACTTTGTGGCTTTTATTTAGTTATAGCTCATATTTAATAAAAATGTAAATTTGAATAACTGATCTGAATCAATTGAATTTTATGACAGTAATTTAATTATATAAGTTTGTTAATCATGTATCCTTGCATCAAATTTTTGAATATTGTCATTCTTTATTGCTTTTATATATATCCTATTTAAATGATATATATATATATAAATATAAAACAATTAATAGGGAAAGGACAGAGAGATAGAAAGAAGGTGACTTACTTGAGGTTCATAGGTGGTAGACACCTTGTGAGGTTTAGAGTTTTTGAATTTTCGGAGGCACCACTCCCCCAGTGCTTCACACTGACCCTCCTCAAAGCCCTACTCCTGACTCATCAGAAGCTGAACTCAATCATGGGAACTTTCATTTCAGCATGTCCTACAGTGCAGACAACGCCCTGGACTCAACATCCTATAACTCTTTATCCCCAACCTTCCCCCCCCCCCGCCCCCCAAAGCACGCGATCATTCATTGAGTGCATACCGTGTGTATATACCTTGCTATTTGTTTGAATGGTGGTTGTATGCATGCATGCATGTATGAAAGTGAGTGAGTGTGTGTGTGTGTCAATATTTAAATATTGACACCTTTCAGGATGGATGTGTTTTAATGAGTGTGTGTCAAGATGGGGGTGTTAGTATACATCTCCCCAACCCCCATAAAGTCCTTGCCTCTTCCCAGACCCTCATTGAGAGAGAAAGTTGGTGACCTGGTGGGGTCATTGTTTATGACCTAAGCTAGCAGGGCAGCAAATTTTGGCTGCTCAGTCGTTGGCTAGCTGATCACTGGAAATGTCTTCCTAACTTTCTGATGAAGGGGGCGGTGCCTCCGAAAATTCAAGAACTCCAAACCTCACAAAGTGTCTACCATATATGAACTTCAGGTAAGTCACCTTCTTTCTATCTCTCTGTCCTTTCCCTATTAATTGTTTTAATTAACATGACAATGTCATTTCCTGACTCTCATTTATATCACCTCATAGGTAGCTCCTAACTTTTCAACCTCACTTACACCTGTCGAATCCCTATTACACTCGTTGTTTAATCATACCTTCGTCTCCCGCATTTATGCATTAATCCTTTTGTCTCCCACTTCGCCAAAAACTTCTCTCTCTGTTTCGGAATACTCAACCCCGGAACAACACCGAAAACTCGCGGTACAAATTAGCTCGTGCTTCTCCTTATACATACATTTAACATTTGTTTTATATTCATTTCAGATGTTAGATTTTCTCCTTTCATCCTTAATAGTTATATAATTTTTTTCTTCTCTCCCTCTATCAAAGTTTCCTAAAAAACATGCTAACCTTCTCTATTCACAGACCTCTCCCCCAAAACCAAGTCTCATAAGATGAGTTCTGTTTCTACACTTTTGAAAACGCGAAATGGGAATCCTTGCAAAATTACAATTACAATTGCACATAGCGTTTCTGACCTGGACAGAGAGATAGAAAGAAGGTGACTTACCTGTGGTTCATAGATGGTGGACACCTTGTGAGGTTTGGAGTTCTTGAATTTTCGGAGGCACCGGCCCCTTCATCAGAAAGTTAGGAAGACATTTCCAGTGATGGCTATCTGATGGTAAAAGAAAGTCTGTTCCATCAAAATTGGGTGTAGATAGGTAAAATTAGTACAGTTTGAGTATTAAGGAACAATTACATTGGTAAATATCGATTGTGTGACTGATTGGTTGTTGAGGAATGATAGAAATATGGGAGAAAGTTGATATATGACAGAACAGCTGGCTACCATGCTGTAAAACACTACCAGCTTTCATGTGGGCGCTCAGGTTTTCGAAACTAACATTTTCTGCTTCCCTGTTTGCAACATCTACTATTCATTTAATGTAAGTTAACCTTATTTCCTTTTCAGTTAAAATAATTATTTTGCAATTGCCGCCTTACCTTTATTTGCTTCCTTCTGGAGACATCTTGTGTGCTGACCTGTCAACATTATTTGTTTATAATTACTGACACAATTCCATTATTCTTAATTTGTAGGCCGGAGACACAAGAAACATGGTAAGAGGTCCAAGTTAAGATTCCCAAATGATGATTATATACCTCGGGATGGTGAAATAGTCTATGGCAGTTGGGCAAGAAGTGAATGTTTCAAGATAGAAAGGGGATTGTTAACATTTGGGTAAGTTAATTGTATATATTGTTTGCCTGTAAATTGCAATGAATCTATTCTTTTGATGTTTAAAAGTTTTATTTACATGGTAAATTATTAATCCTTTATTTTCTAAGAAAAAGTTTGATTCATTTGTTTTATGGAATTCTGTTTGCAGCTAATATAAATAGAATTTAAAATTAATTTGTATAGTCTACTTTGGTTAACTTCGTCAACACCTCAAATATTTCATGGCCTCTGTTATATTCTTTAATCTAACATATGGGTTTAGTTTTAATAATATAATTTCACAATTTTTTAATCTGGGATAAATTATGTTCAAGCATACCTTACTGTTAATTATCTTTTCCTCTTTGCTGATGGGCATACAATAATTAAAGAGACAAATTGATGTAAGAAAAAATAATTTTGTAGATGTGTAGTACTTTTGTAATTTTAGGGATGAGGTGAGAACACCTAGCTGATAACAATTGTTTTGTTCGTGGTTTCCACAAATAAAACAATGCATTTGAGTAATTTTTTATATATTATCTGGTTGATTTGTCTAGAAATGTAAAACCTGTGTGTGGATGAATATTAAATTCTGAATAATTTTGTATAACTTCATCATAATTGAAAAACATTACCATAATATAATTATTTTAATATTTGAAACTAGAGTGTTGTAATATATTCTTGAGTGCATATAATTATCAGTTTGATTTACTTTCAATTCCTTTAGATGGGGCCGGTGGACTGAAATATTAACTCACAGTCATTTTCGAAGAGGATGGCGTGAAAGTGATATAGAAGATTGTGCTCGTGTTATTGTAAGTTTTTTTTTTAAAAGAAATGGTGTTTTTTTAAGTTCTAACATGAATTGTCTGTGTAACATTTCTAGAAAGTCATAGAATATTGACAAAGAGAGTGTGGTGTGCAACACTTTTACAGAGTTCAAAACTAAATTGCAATAATGTTTCCCTTTATATTACAGCGTTTTTATGATGACTTGCCATGCTAATACTGAAAGATTCTTTAGTCTTTTTGAGTTAATATTTTAAGTACCTGATGCAATGTTTTATTGTATATTGATCAGCTTTTTATTGAAAAAGTTACAACTCTTTTCATATTTTCAGCTACTCTTCTGCTTGAGGTACTACAGAGGAGATGATAAAATTAGAAGTTTCATATGGGATCTGATCACTCCATCAGAAAATGGAGAAAGTAGAATACAAAGAAATCACATGGGTAAGTTACTTAGCATTTGAGTTAATGTATCAACTCTTGCCATAAATTATTTTACAACTTCTAAAGTGAAAAACTCGACTATGGTTAAAGATAATTTAATGTACTGTCAATATGCTATATGTTATATTTACATACATTGACAAAATTTCACACCAATCATGTTTTGAAATAACCACCTTTTGTGCAGTTTTTCTGCCCACTTACATATATAGCTACATGCAATGTCTCTACAGAAAAATCTGCCTCTGCTGCATTGACTTAGATGGAGCTCAATGTCGATTTATTTGTTCCACTCAACTTCTAACCCATTTGCGCTTCTTCTTTGAATTAAAAATTTAATAGATTGTAACAAATTCAATCACTTGCATTCTTAATAGATTGTAACAAATTCAATCACTTGCATTCTTAATATTTTTCTTCTGTGTAACAACATTTTATAACATTGAACAAGAAACACTACTGAGCTGTTAGCAGACGCTTTTGTACTGTTGTGTGAACCCTCCCAGTATGCTGGTTGCTGTTGCTGGTAGCTAGCTACTGCTGGTGACAGCAACCAGTGGCTGTCAAACCAGCAGTGTTAGCACCGCTTACGAAATGGCAGTTGTTAAAGCTTCCGTAGTCAACATGTTAATAGGCCATGTTTTGAGACATGAGGGTATAGTAAAATTAGCTTAGAGGGAAGCGTGTGAGGTAAAAATGGAAGAGGGTGGCAGAGAATGGAATACGCTAAGCAGATTAGTAGTTGTTGAAACGAAAAGGCTTCTACCAGATAGGTAAGAATGGAGAGTTGCATGAGAACAGTCTAAAACCTGAATACTACAATAGACTTATCATTCTTTCCAAAGTTGGATAATACAGATGTTGACATCACATTCAACCCATACTTTGTTAAACGTGCCTTATTTGTTCGGAGAATTTGTGTAAATCTACACCTACTCTTTAAGGTAAACAGCTGTTTTTAAACTAATTCATGCTCCAGGTTTGTTTTATATTGTAGATATAACAAATTTATAGGTTTGTAAATGCTGGCTTCTTTATTGCTTATGAATTCGCATAAACCTTATGATTTCAGTAAAGTTGGTTCTACACATCTAGATTTTTGCTTCATACTTTCTCTGAACATTTAGCAGACCAATAAATCTACTTTTGTTAAGTTTCTCTGTGATTGATTTTTTTTTATAAACATGAGCAGTGTTAAAAGAGGGAGAAACATCAAATTTTAAATCTTCAGAACATGCTTGTGATAACTGCTACAAATTGGATTTCAAATATTCTACACATTGCATTGAACCTCACACTTCAGAAAGAAAACTATAAGGATTATTTTTCATCAAAAGAAATATCTCTCTTCCAACCCATTTCCCAACATTTGGAATTCAAACAATATACCGAACATGCCACTTTCTTCTCCTGTCCTCAACTGGTCCTTCAAATTTCTCTGCCGCTTGCCCACTATCTGTGACAATATTAAACTGAGTTAAAATCTTGCAGAAAGCTGAGATAGCGCTCTAGGACTGGGCTGAACTGAGTAGATCCATATCCATAACAATGTACAGACTCGGGTACTAGTGCTGTGAATACTTTCCACTCTGAAGAAGAACGGAGTAGCAGCCCTCATTGCTACCTTTCCATTATTCATCTGTTTCTCTATCATTAATCTTCTTTAATTAAATCCTATCTAGACCATGGAAAACTTGAACTTCTGCCACAAAATTAATTCCAAAATAAAAGCTACACCATTTAAGTAACTATCCTTATCTCCTTCCTTCATCCCTCAATATTCTCTTTCTCCCTTAAAGTCTTCTAGCAGCTAGACTCTTCTGCTTTCACAGCCATGAACTCCATCTCTATGACCTTTTATGATTTCATAAAATAAGCCATTTTTTCTTTAGGATGTGTCTGATTATAGAAGCTAGTCAAGATGGATCTCTATCATTTATTTGTCTTAGAACCTCTCTTTTTTATTTACCATATCTGTCCACTTTAATTTATCATTTTTCTTCAAAACCACATTTCAAAACTCCCCATATTTCATCTCCCTTGTTCTTAATGTCTAAGTATCTGATCCATATTGCACATTACAACATGGTTTGCACATTGTTTTTTCTGCAATTCTTGATTCAGTTGCTTGTCACTAGAGGTCTTCTTCTTTGCGATCTTGTCTTGGCCATTAAATCAAGTGACCTTACTTCCCTTTGTGATGGAGTTCTAATTTGTCAGAATATTTCTAAATTACTTAAATTGAATGACAGAAATTTCTTAGTTCTGGTTTCTTTGAAATTTTCATCACTCTGTCAAAATTATTTTATTTTAGTCTAGTACTAGCTGAAGTGTCTGGCATTGCTAGTGTTCACATAAATAATAAAGCAGGAATGTAATTAAAGAAAAGTGTCCTTGTAGGTACTCTACATTCATTGTTCTACTCCAGAGGAATTACTTTTAGATGGAGGAGCTTGTAAACACTTGTTTTATTTGTTTTACAACAGCATAAATCTATTTCTGTTGTCAAATACAACCTATTTTCAATCCTAAGTTGTGTAAATGACAAAAAGTTATGTATATGGTAGTTTTTTTTAAAGAGGTGTCAATTTGACCTATTTCCGGTGGTCATATGGCTAAAATGGTAGTGAATTGAATTTTAATCAAACTGTGTCCTCAGAATTTTCTGAAATCCTCCTTTTCAAACTAAGGCGGAGTCCCAAGATTGTGTTTCTATTATGTTGTAGTTTGTTGGGGGAGGGGGGGGGGATATTTCAACATTGAAAATAAAGACATCTATATCTACTGATGTTGAGAGACAGAGATTAAGCCCTTACTTGTTTCTTCAAGTTGAGTATGGACTTTTTTCATGTATATAAAGTATTGTTATTAAAGTTTATTTAATTTAATACTTTCACTAATGATCAATGGCACTATCAAATGCATTATATTTTATTTTCTTTTACAAATGAGGAATTACTAAATATTAAAATGAAACCTAAAACTATTTTACGTTTACATTGTATCTACAATCCAATGAAGTTTATTATTTCCCAGGGAGTTAGTTCTCTGCCAATGATAGATTAAGTTTGACATGGAATGTTTTTCATTATAAAAAATATATATAGTATTAATAGTGCAAGAGTATATGCAACTTGCATTCTCATTAGGAGATTTTGATACATGTATGGGACACCAAAACTTCCATAAAATGGTATTCACTTTTTCCACATAGTTTATCTAAAAAAATAAAGATCATGGGCAGCGTGGGGCCCTGAGGAACAGCTGACAGTAGCTGTGACATTCATACTGACAGACACACTGACAAAGGTTTTTAGATGTACAGATCTGGTGTGTATAACCACATTTCAACTATTTCTTCATACGTCATTTTGCACTTAATCGCTTGAAAAAAATGTAGTCTATGTATGATTTTTATAGGATGAAATAAACATTAATTGTAAATCTGTTTTTACCATACATAGGATTAAACACACCAGTGCCACGAGGAAGAAAGACAAAAAAGTTCTTCAAAAAAGATTCACGTTCTTTGTCTCAAAGTGAATTGATGGAGTTGAATGATTGGAGTAGACATGAGAAGTATGATGGTGACATATTTCTTGAAAATAATTACAAAAAGCATTTAAGTAGGCATTCTAACAAGTAAGTAGTAAACAACAATATTTTTCCTTTCATGAATTTCATTCTGGTTTATTAATTACAATTATTTATAATATATATATGTGTTTTGTACAACTTATTCATAAAATTTAAAATGTCGTATAAAGACTAAGATTGTCAATAAATTGGTATTTATGTTCAATTTTAAAAGTTTGTTACACATTTCAATAATTTTTGTATTTCATTGTGTAGCAGCTCTGACTTTGAGCAGTTTCATAGCATACAATTCTTCAAGATTTGAAGGCTTTACTGGAAAATGAATCAAATCAGTTCTCTTGTCTCACATAGGATAGTCTGATTAAAGTAGCAGAGATAAATATTGCACACTTGTTCTATTGACTGTATGGGGTAACATCCACAAATTTGATCCATAGAACTAATTTTTAGTCTTTCCTGGTACCTTATTTTGTTTCTCACATTACACTTGGCATTTAATGTGACAGTCATTCAAATGGTACTTCTTACTATGGATATAAATATTTTATTTAAAATTGTTATTTAGTGTTTTAAATGTGTTTCTAACTAAGTATACTAAATATAAATTTTTATTTTACTTTATATAATATTTTATGTAGAAAGATTTCACTTCTCATTTCACCTCTAATAAAAGTTTACTAATTATAAATAATAGTGCCCAAAAATGGCAGACAAATATTAGTGATTAAGTAAATACTACCAAATATTTCCACAGTCCTTGTTGCTTCCATAAGGTGAAGTAAGGCTATTCAAAGAATGATACCACAGAAACCCGGTGATGAGCACACAAGTTTTCTAGTTTTTCACCTAGTTTGTGCTGGTTGTCATTCTTGTGGCGCTCTCATTTTTCAGTCACCTGACTAAAGCAAAAAAGGTTGTTAAAGCATTTTGTGGTGTTTATTTTATTACCAATTTTTATAATTCGGCCATTTCTTAATGTCATTAGTAAAAGTTTACATTAACCTGGATTAAATTTCTTTTCAGAATACTTTTACGTGTGAGAATGCTTTACTATATTAAACATGAGATTATTGGTGATCTTGTGCAACATATTACTGATGGGGTGCACGTAAGGTGAGTCACTCGGTTATTCATTTGGTACTCTTATTCTATGAAATAATCTATTTTGCATTTTTATTATTTTCATTCTGATTGTCAAACTTTTCAACCAAATACTTACTAAATGTGCTTGTTACTAAGTTTGCATGATCCCACGGTCATATTATAATTTTATAGTGACTATTTTAATCCAGTTCATACTTCTGAATGAAGCACAACTTCAGAATACATTCACCCATAAGGGCTTTAGGAATTCGTGCAGAAATGAAGCATTAAAAGCAACATTAATTATTTTGTTTCTAATTTCTTACAACTATATGAATCGTCAATGTTTCATTTGTGCTTGAATTTTCTAATCCCAATCCTCACTAATGTTTTGCATGACTAAAATAACTCAAATCTTTGCTTCAAGTCGCTATGCACTTTCAGAATAGTTATTGATGTTATCCTGCTTTCCAATGTTTATGGGCTGTCCTATATCATTGAAGTGTGTTTGTAATGGGATTTGTCAAATGGTTTTAACAATAGCAAAATAGTTATTTATTTGTAATGAACTTGTTGATGTAAGTAAATGAAAATTGAATTTTTAAATGGTTGGTCTTGGTTCAAGCACTCATCCATACAAATTTTATCCAAATTGTTACTGAAGCCACTAAATTTTGTCAATGAATCAAAATACCTCATTTAATGCAGCAACTGCTCTCCCCAACTCTCCAATCAAATAGATATATAAACGGAACATTCTCCACAAGCCAGTTTATTATATTACACTATGTTTCCATGCTGTGCTCTACCAATGTTGACAGGTGAATAGCTGTTACCTGTATTAAAGTTAGTAAAAGTATTTTAGTGAAACACACACAATGATGATTCTTCTAGTTGCACCAACAGTTCTGAAAAGTAAAATAGTTATAAACTGCACTCAACTTTTCATTATTAATATATAAAACTGAAATTTCTCTTGTTTTGGACTTGTTTGTTGATTTTAAGTTTACAAATGATGATTGAATTAATCTCTAAAAGTATATTTATTGGACTTGCAATGCGACAAATTTGTTCAGTATTTTCAGAATAGTTAGTGTTTTGTGTGCAATGTTGTCACATCATGGGTAGCCATAGGAATTCTACGATCATTCCTTTGCTATATTATTTAATATTTAATTTTGTGTACAGTAATTTCAAATGGTTCTGTTAGTGTATTTTAGCATAGGATAGTTGTGATTCTTCTTGAATTAGAGAGGTCTTGCTCAGCTCAAATATTTTGCAAATTTCTCAATTTTATCACATTTTTTCACCGTTTTTTTGGTGACATAATTTCATTACGTGCTGCTTTTTCTTGTCTTCCTTAATTCACATTACATCTAATTGCATCATTGTGTGATGTTTATGAATTAATAATGGTCTGTAGAATGACAATGATCCTCCATGTGGGAGGAATGATCTTCGTAATATTTGATTAAATTGATAATTACACACCTTAATTGGTAGAAATGAATTCTGAAAGCACTTTTATATGGTTTTTCATGGTTCTGAATATGTAGTAATTTGGGTACAATTTGAGACCTGGAGAACTCTTTCATTTTATACAGAGTGTAACAGAAGTCCATAAACTTAAAGGGGTCAACAAAAACATTTTTCCCTCTTGGCTTTTTTGTTAGAGATGCTTTGTTATTGTGCAATTTGAGAAATAGAATTTGAAAATTGCTTGTTCTGCAACCTCTGCTGTCTGTTGCCATTAGTCCCATTGCACCAATGTGAAAACTGTGTTGATCATTGATATTTGATATACAAATTACATCCAAATTAATTAGGCATCAAATTGTTTGTTTGAATGCACAAAAGTTATAGTGGCTTCAAATATTTTTATTCGAGATAGTTTCATTAGAGAAAGCTATGCTACCATTTGACTTGTCTTGCAATGTAATTTAGTTCTGTCTGAATTGTAATACTTCTCTTCCTAAATGAAGTAACATTAAGACCAACAAATTGTTGCTAAACTTGGTATGATATACCTGTGCTTTCAAAAGAATATTAGTGGTAATAAAGTGTGGTTGTGTGGGCGCTTGGAGGGGGAGTGAATTGTAATCTTATGATGACAGTGTGTGGAATCAATCTTACACTTATAGGCAAAGATGATCTGTTAACATAATTAGTAGTAAAATTGACATTACTTTCACTGTTTGACTCCAACTCTGATGCTATCGAATTTTAATCACTTCCATTTATGTTTCCCACAACAATTGTCCTTTGTCATCAATTTTTCTGAATCATAGTATATCAACATGTGCTTATTGAGCCCAGTGATTTGGATGCTGATAGGTAATTATTCATTTTAAAATAATTTCAATGGCCAAAATTGAGAGAGAGAGAGAGGAGTTTTCAGAGCTCTCCAAACTATTTTTTATTTTTAATGTTTGCTATTCTTAGTTGACAGGGTGTTTTTAAATTTTAAAAAAATTTTCCTTATAACACATCAACAGTGGCATAAGAAAAATTTTATTTTAAAATACAGCTAGTGATCTTCCATGATTTTGATTATGTATTAATTTTGACAAAATTTAGCTACAGGAGAAATGCTTTCTGTTTATATATTTTTTGATCAATTACATTTGGCACTGAATTTTTATATAGTTGAATTTATAACCTGGAAAAAATATAAAATGGATTTTCAGTGTCTTCTTACCTTGATCAGCATAGAGTTTTGTGAATGATTGAATTATGATTATTCTCATTAGAAAATTCAAAATGATAGTTCCCTGTTGCCTACTTTTTAAATTGTAACAAAGATGCTATTACTCTTCATGCACAGTTGTATCTCGCCAATAACTTAACAGAATTTCATGGTTTTGCTGTAGAAGATTTCAATTCAGACCAAGCTGAAAGCTTTACATTTCCCTTGACACTGCTATGTGGCATGGCATTGCTAGCACCTATTGATAGGCACCCGTGTGTGTTCCCCTGGACTTGATGTTCACAGTGCCTTGCCGATATACCCACCCTATTGTGATCAGCCCCCTGTCCCTTGGTGGGACTCTGAAGCAGATAAATCCCTTCTGGTGGGTACCTACAAACACGGTTATGAATGCTACCCTGCTATGAGAAACGATCCAGCACTTGGTTTCCTCGCACGCTGTGGTCCCGATGTTGGCTCTGCTATGCTGATGCTTGGCAATGCTGATAATAACCCTCAAGTGTAAGTATTATGGCATGCATGGCCCATCTTACTTGACTATATAGAATTAAATGCTTTTGTGTGTGTGCTAATTTAGTTCCATGTGCTTGAAGCATAAATAATAATTTTCTATATGCTTCTGAAAAATATATCAAACAAATTTTTGGTTTAAGTAACTTTTATTGTCAACAAATATGTTTTTATTTGAAGTGGGTTTTGGATTTAATTTTTTCATACTAATTCTATAATAAATTGTGTTAAAAATTCTTACATGGATTTCTTTCAGTTTTGTTTTAATTTGTGTATATGATTATAATCATTTTCACTGTAATTCTGTTGTATAAAATTCAAATAGCATATCTTCTGTTACTTAGATTGTTCTTTATTTATACTTTGTTAAATTTGTTTTTTTCCTGGTATCATTTAATCCACAAGATCAAATGTTCTCAACCCTATTTTGAAGGTTGTAATACAAAAAGAATGACTAACTTTTTTTTTCTGTAGTATGGATGAAGATCCTAGCAAATTAACAGATGATGAGGAAACTGGAGATGGGGATGGGTCCCCAGGAATGAAGGAAAACGATACCATGCTACCAGAATGTTCTCAAGAAACTAATTCTATTGCAACTCCAGACCAAACAGAATCTGCTTCATCATCAGCAGAGCAAACAGCTCAAGGGTCAAGAGAGGAAGACAAGTTGCTTGCAGATGATGATCCAAATAAGGCTCCTTGGCCTTCTATGGTAGATCTTAATAACAGACTTCGGAGAGTCATAACATCATATCAGCGTAACTACAAAAAGGAGGAAATGAAAATGGCCCAAAAAGCTAAGGTGGGTGTTATGGTATCAGACGAACATATTTTAAGTTTTGTTTCTTAAGATATATTTATCTAAGATTGATTCTCCTTCTACCCTTAATTTCTTTTAGAATTAATTTAATTGACACAAATAAGAATATTACAGATTCCTTTTATTGATAAGCAAATTATTTAAAATTTATAATCTATTGTTGCCCTTTTTCCCCACTTCTAAAATTGTCCATAAACATTTAGCGTGTAATGTAGATATTTTTTAATTACAAAACTCATTGATAATTACAAATTCATAAATAAAGAACTGTCAGCATTTTTTATTTTCAATGCAAAGAATAAGCTATTGTTCTTCCTTTGTGAATTTGTGAAATTTTTATGGGCATGTTTCCCATATTTACAACATTTGGTGGTCTGACAAATTTACTGATATTTGTATTCGGTTTTCATTACAAGTACTTTGACACTAATACTTTTCACTCTAAAATTTGAAGCAGTAAATTTTTTCTCTACAAGTTGTTAGTTGTTGTTACTTATTGTTCTTTCTTTACTGAGTGGTTGCTCCCTTCATACCTACAACCCATGCAGGCCAGTCAAAATTGCTATTTGACAGTGCAACAGTAGTTGTGTAAGGATTTGTCCCCAGTCACTTTTCTCTTATAAAATCAATTATTACATTGAAAATAAATAATTTTTATTATGAAATCATTACAAATTTAATAGTATTTTATTTCATTTTCACTTGTTTCTTAGTCTGTTTTTTTTAAAGGTTTCCTGCAATAATGTCTACTTAAATGTTAATACATAATGACATAATTTGATTGGTAAACAAGAAAACTCCCGATATGTTATTTCACATTCTTTCCAACACTTTTTACGTCAGGTGGGTGACTGGCAACATTAATTATTAGTCTCATCAATTTACGACATTTGTTTGTCCTTTGTGTTGTAAAAGAATGTTTAAACTATATGAAATCTCAAGTTTCATCATCATTTTTGCTGCAAATATTGTGAAATATATCCACATAATTATCAATTTAGTCAGAATTTGGTCCACTAATAAATACTTAGTTATAAAAGATTTCTTCTTGCAGCTATTTACCGATCTGATTTGTAACTACACATATCTACAATTTTACAACACACAATTTGGAAACGTGTTAGGAATTGTAAAATACAAGAGTAATGCTAAGTGTTGTGCTATACTTGATAATATTCTGTGAATTCTGTTGCACTGTGCTGCTATTTTAAAGGTAGATAAGAGGCTAAGGAATTTTGAGATGCTTGTTCATCAATTTATGATCATAAAGCATATTCTTAATTTATTTTCCTCCTCTTGATATTCCAGTTTCCTAGTTACATTAATTTTTTCAATAATTTATGAAATAACCATATTAATATTTTTTGGTGTTATGCTTACAATTTGATCCTAATGGTTCAGGAATCAATGTGGTTAAAAATTAAATTGGAATTTGTTATGTTTACCTTAGTTTTGTTGAAAGAAGCTTTTGTTAATTTTAATGGTGTAGCAATAGTGCTTTTGCCAGTAGTGTGACCACGTGTGTCTGTATGTATTTTATCACAGGGAATAGAAGCAGACCAGCATGCAGTTATCAGAGATGTACTGAATACTCAAGGATGGGATTTACAACAGCTAGCCATGTATTTGTGGGTAATGTATTGTCCATGTATCAATTGTTTTATTGTTTCCTGTTTACATGTTCTATTGTTAGTCAATTTTAATTTATTTCTACATTCTTTGTCTAGTTGTACTTCCAATTATATTCAAAAACCGGGTTGAGCAACTTGTTTTGAGATCAGGCCAACTATAAATTTAAAGATTTTATGTGGGCCACATGTAAGAAAGCCTATTATATTAACAGTAATAGTTGACAGACCCGAAGTATCTTTTTATTATCAAAATTAATAAATGAACATCTATGTATAGATATGCTAATGAATATGGAAATTAGCAGCAAACAATAACTACAGTGGAAAAAATCTTATATAAATTTAATGAGAAGTTTGGCATTGCTTCTTTGCAATCAATTGGTCTATATTTGAATATATATATGATACTGAAACTTGCACACAACTTCATTTCACACTATTTAGTCTCAATTGACTGTTGCTTTTAATTATTTTCATTGCAGAAAATTATAGCTCAGAAGTAGAAAAACTTCCAAAAAGTGTCACGATTCAAATTGCAAACGTGCTTATAAATCGTCTTCAAAAGTTTCGTTATTTTGATAAAAATTTTCTTCAGATTCATTTCACAATTGCCCATTGGCTCATTGTAATGCAGCATGTTCCATGCTTGTTTTTCGGAAGGTAAATCTATAGGATTCAAGATCCATTGGAGACCATGCCCAATCCAACACCTGATGCACATTCTCTGTGGCAAATGACACACTACTATTAGTTACCATATTAATAATAAAGATGTAGAGTGCCACTTTGTTTATAAGTTGGTCACATGAGACCCCTCATTAATGTGAGGTCTGACTGATCAGACAATCTACACACTGAATCTAGTACAATAATTTTGTCTCATAAGCCATTTCTAATTTGAGAATTTTTTTTAAATGCTAGTAATGTATTCCCTATATGCACTAACCTTTTAATTGAAATTACAGGTGAATGTGGCCAAATAGTTGATACCTGTGTGTGTGTGTTTTTTTTTATAATTGTGACTATTTATAATTGAAATAAATTGTATTAGGACTAAAATAGGACTTTCAATATATTGAATTTTTTTTTGTTGTATTGGGATTTATTTTATAGAATATATTCAAATACAATTTTTTTGTTACTTTGATGTAATATTGGGGTAATTTTTAAGCTTTTTTGTGTGTCATCCACGGATGGCTGACACGGCACAAATGAAAACATACTGTTGGTGGGGCCATGTCGACCACATTGTTGGTGTGGTGTCCTGTTTGACAAGTTAGTACATGCATGACCGCGTAAGAGGTATCTTATTCATTCAACTCGTAATTTGATACTTGGAGTGTGACTTTTATGTAAATGAGTTTTATGTCAACGAATTTTCACAAGTACTATCATATCTTTTGGTGTTTTGAAGATAATTGAAGGCCAAGTTGAAAACATACTCAGAAGGGCCATGTCGGCTGAGCTAAATAGAAATTTATAACACAACACATGGCAGACTGCTCAAAAATTCAAGTGTAAGTCAGGTGTACTGTGTCTGCCAGTGGTGGCAATTATTTTATCTGCTATCCTATGTAAAATAAAGTATTCTAATAGTGAGTTAATTTTAATGTGTGGGAATAATATGGAGTTAATAAATTTTTATATTTTTAGGTTTCACGGAATATGGCTCCTACCTCCTTACTTCCACCTGAAAATAGTGTAAACGTAAGTTGATATGTATTTGGAGTACTTTGGATAAATTTATTAGTTACGTAAACTGATAAGTTTTACATTATTATCCTTTTTTGCCTTTTTGTTTATTTCTTGGTAGTTCAAATATCTAATTCCTCCCTTCATGCCACTACATAATTGTACTACAGATTTTGTACATTGTTATGTATTAGATAAGTTTGAATTTCCTTTATATACTAAATATTCTTTTGAACCCTTATTTAAGTCAATTATGCAGCTATATTATTTAAATATTATCTATAGAAAATGGAAAGAAGAGATAAAATCGAACAAATAGTCAGAGAACGTGAACGTCAGAGACTAGAAGTTCATCAACGAAGATGGTCTCGCCGTGAGGAAGCGGATTTCTTCAGGGCTATTTCTACTTTTGGTGTGGAATATGACAGGTGACACTATTTTAATGCAATTAAATAAAATTCGTATGCATTACGTGTCAGTTAATGAATAAGTATATTTTATATCCTGTAATTTACAATGCTACAAATTTGTCCTGTGTCATATCAACTTTATATTTTCATAAAAAACTTTCATGTGTGTACATGTTTTCAAGGTGTACATGTTGATTGTAGTTTTCATAGATGTTAAATTATATAAGTAAAACTATCCACAAAGCAACTTCGTATGATGTGATATTGGCAAATTAATTAATATGGACAAGAAAGAGGGGGGGGGGGGAGACTTGTGACCACTCCAAGTCAGGATTGCATCTGCACTTTGTGCTGGCCAGCTGACCCCAAAGTCTACAGAATTTCAAGGTGTCTTCCTGGCAAATGTACAACTCATTCAAGTAACTAGCTTGTTACACATATTGGAGGGTGTTGGCAGTTTTTATCTTAAGTGGGAACACTTGACAGAATTCACTGTGAATTTGAAAAATGCTGGGATATATTCACAGCTGAGGCAGAGATTTTCGCTTCAAATGTCTACATCTAAGTGAACATGCAGTCTTTCCTAAAGAATTTGAGAAATTAAAAAAAAAGTTTTTTCAAATGGTGTTGTACCGTTTTAAAGTGCACTGTTAATTTTTATTGTTCATAAAACTAATGTTGTATTATTTTTTCTTAGAAAACGAGGAAGATATGATTGGTCAAAATTCAAATCTATTTCTCGCTTGGAAAAGAAACATGATGACAGCATTACAGAATATTACAAGGCATTTGTTGCAATGTGCAAGAGAGTATGTGGATTAAAACTTTCCGAAGAAGAAGGTAAATTAGCATAATGTTTTAAGCCAAAAGACAGTTGATATTTAGATTCTATTCAGTTCATCTTAAGAAGTCCATTAAAATGCTTTGGAATATTTAAAGAATGTTGTTACTGTTACCACCTTTGATTTAGGTAAATAGAAAAAAACATGACAACTATTGACTATTTTATCTTTACCCCAACGTATGAGTGTGGCTACAAAATTAACCACACAACTTGTTGAAAACATTTTTGCATTTTATTTAGAATTTTCCATTGCTCAAAACCGTGTTGGAAGTTTCCTTCTGCAAGCTAATTAAGATGTGTGCTATGTTTTCCTTCACAGTTTCAACAGACTGAAATCTCTCTCTCTCTCTCTCTTTTTGTATTAACGTAGGTTTGACATTGGAAACAAGCCACATTTTGTAAAGTCAGGTGTATGGTGTAATACTGGAAAGATGTACTTGGATAGAAACATCTTGACAGACTTGTCAATTCCTACAGTTTTTACAATCACATGAATAGTTAACAGATAGTCGGATTGAATCAGATTACCAAGCTTTTCATCAATATTTCATCAGTTTTTTGACATTAAAGGAGATCTGGCGTGCATTATCTTTCCATCCACTCAACCATCTTGGAAATTCAAACACTACTGCACATAATAAAATATTCTTTGCCTTGCTCCCCCTCCCCCATTTTTAAAATAAAAGAGCAGTTTTAGTAGGGTGTTTTCCAAGTTACATCTGAAGATTCATTACACTATTATTGCACTTATCATTTTTCTGGGAACATGTATATGTATACTTTTGTGGAAGCATTAGCTCAACTCATATATGTACTAGAACTGGCTTTTTTATATTCCCCAAAGTACTAGACTCTAAATTAACAGTAGCTGATGGCTAACACATTTCCTCTTGATTGGTAGAAATATGTGCAGCCATGCCCTTGCTTCTACATTCTGATGATAAATGTCAAGATGGCTTTCTATAAGGCTTTGCTGAATATAGTAAGTCTTCAAGTTTATGATTATTTGGACCCTTGTATTGTGGCTCTGAATGCTATTATTTCCTTAATGATTAACAGAGTTCATTTGCTGTCCAAAACATTGGGAGCTACTTTTACTGCACATTTTCTTTGTATCCACATCTTTTCTGAACAATTACTTTGTCACTATCACAGTTGTTCAGTCGCCTATCTTTTTGTTGCATTTTCTTTCCGATCTCTATATTTTATATCTAGTTTTTGTCCTTCATTTTTTTTATCACTTTATTTGGTCTTTTCATATTTTCGCACTCAATGGAATTCCCTAAAAGATTATGAACATTTTTTTGTCACCCTTGTCAAAATATAATTTGTAAACTAGATTAATATTGTGTGTACAAAATCAGTTGCCTTGATTTATTTGTATAGCATTTAACATGAAAAATAGACACACTAATTATTAATGTATTTAACTACACTTGTTTTTGTTATATATTAAAAGTCAGGTTTTTAATAGTAAGATTACAATTGTAAGCCCTTGATTACAATGTCAATGTTCTTGTAATTGTTTGTAGTTTTATTTTATGTATAGTAGAGTCCCGAAAATTGTGTCTAATGGGGACCAAGGGTCAGATCACTAATTTTTTTGTTATAATTGTCAGATATTTAGTCTCTTATAAAAGGAACTCTTAGGTCCTTGTGTAGAGTATGGTTACTGATGCACCATAGGGTGCCTGTAATTGACCTTAGTACGTTGGACTGGAACCTTGGTAGTATACTTGGAGAATGATTGTTTTGCACAGCCCCACAATTGGAGCCTAAAACAAGTATTTTGTTTCTCAAGGATAGTTTTGATCAATGACCAAGAAGCCAATACATCAGTCTGAATTTTAGATTGAGTTGTCTTTTATTTACAATATGTTCCTAGGTCTAGGTTAGCCTTTAGTGAATATGGAAGCTGAGGTACTTCGTTTTTGTTTGCATTAGGAATGAACATGTTAATTGTCACTGGTGAACATGTGGTTTGTCATGTGGTAAATGTGACATACACCGATTTTCCCCAATTGACTTTAGTCTGCCATCTTGTGTACCAATTATTGACAAGGTTTAAGTGTTCTTCACCTATAGGAAGCACTGCTACATTATTGACAAAGTAGATAATTTTTGTACTGTTGGTCTCTGAAATATCTACAGTATAGATCAGGAAAAGCGGAGGTCCCTGTACACAGCCTTGAATTTGACAGGGTGAAACTTGGATCGTTCTCTTTTAAATCTTGCGGAAAAGTGCCTGTTTGAGAGAGATTTGCTGACTAGGGTGTTGATTTTGAAGATCAAGCCTCTGTGCCAAATCTTGTTGATTGTCTGGTAGATGTCAAGAAATACAGCATTGCAGAACTTCTTTTCCTGTAGACTCATTGAGATTTCATCTGGTGGGCTTGTTGGATTGTTAAGTGACATCCTCTAAAACTAAATTGGTGGTTCGGCAGGACTGATAAAATTTCATGGTCTGCATAGATTCTTGTTTATGTATTATAATGACTTCAGTGTACTTCCTTATAATAGGGAAGTTGAACAGACTTAGTATTCAATTAAAAATGATTGCTAGGAGGATTACAGCTTTATGGGGAGGATGTTTTAGTAGTTGTCATGAGATTGTCGTAGCCTGGAGCCTAACGTCTGCAGGTGAGAAGACTTTGACGAGTTAACTCATTTGGCAAGGTGCATCAATAGCTTATTCCTCTACTTTGTCAATATCTCTCGTTTCAGTTTGGAAGACTATTAGATACGCAGCAAAGGTTGCTCTTTATCACTATGGGCTCATTCAGTTTTCTTTTTTAAGTGGAGGGATTAATACTTGTGGCCTTTTTAAATTTCTTAGTTGCCTTCCACAGGGTGTGGTCATTTATAGATAGATTCAAGACAAATATTTCAAAGTTTCTTGGCTCAGCCTGTTAAATATGTGCTGATCGATGTTATTTCTGGTCCCCTGTCAGATTCTTTGGCCTCACATGGCGCTTTTAAGTTGTCAGATCAGTCTAGGATGGTTCAGCTCAAGGTTCGGTGCGGGGCGTTTTGTGGCAATAAACGACAATATCACGGACACTTGTTTCAAACATGTTATTTTATACAAATACACATCTGTTATTAATATTAATAAATTGCAAAACAGCCTATATTACAGAAAAAAATGATATAAACAGTAGTTCTTACAAGACGTTATGTTCAAAATGTTAGAACCTCATCTTGCTTGTTTATAATAAAAACGAAAATAAATATTTACAAAATAATATGACTAATACAATTATGTTATAAAATGAAAAATTATTCACAGAATCGATAAATTAAAATGTATAAAAGTTTTGTAGTGCATGTTGGAACAAGTTGTGCAATCTTATTATTACCAGAATATAAATTTCTAATAATCCTGAAACAGTACATCGCTTGTAGTTCGCCAGATGATTTTGTATGCACAGTTGCTGGCGTTTTTCTCTCTTCTTTTTTTTATTTGCAGCCTTTTTTGTCATGTAACTTGCCATACTGAACACAGTTAAAGAGTTTTCCTCAGGGAATACAGCACTGTAATTTCACGTATTGTTTGCTTGAGAATACAACTTGGAGTAAACTGCCATAATACAAAGGAAGAGTACATACTTTACTACATGAAAATGAATACAGTGTACAATAATTTAACTTCAGAAAAGTACTTTATGAAGACATAGATCTGTCTGTAATGAAAATTAACTAGCTGACTGGCTACTTTTTAAAGAATGCCTAATGTCTTGTCTTCCGCACCTCACTTTGCATTTTGTTTCTTCATCACAAAGACGACAAAGGAACAGCATGTCCATTACAAAGGCAACTTGTTCAAAATACTGAATTGCAGTTTTGACAGTCATTGTTCAGTCACTATGCGATATTTTTATGACGGAGCCATCAATATCTTCATCATTTTGTGAAATTTTTTCATTAAATGTGACTACTGCAGCAATAATTTGTGAATCAAACCTAATGAATTGCTTGGTATCATTCTGGAACCATTGTTCAATGTTGTTTCTATCAGCTTCTGCACATCCAGAATCTTTTTCGAGGGGTGCTGAGTAAGTTGAACATTTTCTGTATCATGATTTTCAACAAACTCGTTTCCTTTGTGATACGGAGTTTTCGCAAGGAATGAACTAGTGTTACAAACTGTAACTCATTTCAAGTGTCCACCACCCTTCCAACAACGTAAATTTTCTTTAAGTTATTGGTAAAACATTGATCATTGTTTGCAGAAAGAAGGTTAACAGCTTGAACAAAGATATATTGTATCAAACACCTAAATTCCTTGGCTGGCACAATGCTGTGACATTGAGTACTAAAATCATTGCTCCTATGTCCCCATTTTTTACTTTTCAATTTCTGGGTGTGAAGATGTGTTTTTCAAAGTCAGAATAGCCTTAAAAACTGTTAAACCAATAGAACAAATACTTTATGGAACCATTCTTTGAAAATTGCACAACTTGTTCATCCGTGTGACTAGTTTCGGTCATTCAATGTGTTTCCTCGATTTTCCTACGAGACTACATTTCAATTTGTGCTCACCTGTTGCAGTAATGTGTGTTGGGATTGCTACCACCTCCTTGTTTATTTTAAAAACCTAGAGGTGACAGTTCTTCCTTGTAAGCTAGATTTTTCACTGGTAATAGTTTATAATTTATTCCTGATTCATCACAATTTTACAATTGCGCTGCAGTTAAACCTTCAACTTCTATAAATTTCTAAATGTTCTCCTTAAACTCCATGTCTCTAATAGTGATTCCAGTGTCCCTATAATGCCAGCCATTTTTGCTCCTTAGTCAAGTTCACTAGTTTTCTTTTAATGGAAGATAGCATCACAGAGTACTGTCCCGCTCCCACAAACTTTGAAAGAGATCAGAACAATACAGTTCACAGTCACTCCATCCTGTCAAAGGCTGCAAGTAGATTGTATGGTTGAGCGTGCCGGCACCAGACATGTGGTGCCGGGGTGTGGCAAAGTTATCCGGACTGTCAGATTATCAAGTGAAGAGCTTTCAGGACTCTACTGTATTGGTTAATTTTTAAAGTTAATCTTATTATTATTACAGAAAATTGTCTTTTATTTAGAGCCATTCATTTATATTAAAAGCTTTTGGAAAAAGCTACTCGCATGAAGTTTTTTTTAGTTTTCTCTTTCTAGATTTACAGAATCTTTTTATTTTTCATTTTTTGTTGTAGAATACATTGACATGCCTGTAGAACCTTTGCACGAGGATAAAGCCCGAAGAACTTTAGAGCGTATAGAACTATTGAGCAAGATTCGTGAAGAGACAATTTTTCATCCGCAATTAGATGAACGTTTAAAACTTTGTCAGACTTCTGCAGATGTACCAGAGTGGTGGATACCAGGGAAGCATGATAAAGACCTACTCATTGGTGCTGCTAAGTAAGAAGTATTGAACTGTGAATACTCCATATATTTTAAGAAAAATTTACTAATCTTTGTTTGTTCCTCAACAGGCATGGTTTGGGGCGAACTGACTTCTTTATTTTGAACGATCCTGAACTGGCTTTCTTGGATGTTTTAAGAAAACATTTAGCAATAGATCAGCCTGTTTCAGCCAACCGAGATCAGAATAAAACACAGGAAGATATAAAATTCGAAAGACCTGAGGATATTCTTAGAACAGATAAAAATGAAATAATTGTGAAATTAGAGAAAGGAGAAGGTACATTAAAAATTGAGAAAATTGGGGTTAAGAAAGATATTAAAGTAGAAGAAGAAAGAAGTTCTGGGAAGCAAGATGGAGAAAGCACTGTGAAGGAAGAGAAAAATGTTGTTGAATTAACATTAATAAAGAATTCAATAAAACTTGATATTGGTGAAGAAGCTGATAGTGAAGTTTCCAAAGTTAAAGAAAATGAGAGTAAATGTGATACTGACCAGGATAAGCATGAAGGTCTAACTCAGAAGAACCCAAATGAAAATGAGAAAGAAAATTCAAACAAAAGCTCTGATTTGGAAAGTACTATTGTAGAGAAAACAATTAAAGTGGAAGAAAATGTTGACCAAATAGAATCTGATGTTTCTAAAGGAGCTAATGTGAATGACAAAAATAAATTAAATGATTCAGAATTAATTTCCAAAAATTGTGACAGCCCCAAGACTGATGTTTTTGAAAAAGTTAATGTTCCATCTGATTTATCAGTGTCAGCAGTGGAAATAGAGACAAATTTCCAGATACCAACTGATGAGAAGTCTGAAATAGATGAAATAATTGTGAAAGATGAGATTAAACAGGAGGCAATTGCTGAACCTACAGTCTTAGTTGAAGATAATGAAAAGAAATCAACACATGAACAGATGAATGAGGAGGAAAACCCAGACAAAGATGTTAAAATTACTGACGTTGCTGAGAAACTCGTGGTTCCATCTCCTATCGCTATTAAAACTGATGATGAAAGTAGTGCCTGTAAACAGGAAGTATCAGAGGTTTCAGTTGCTGAAAAAAAGCAGAATGGCGCTCAGACACCAGACTTAAAAACTATGTTTCCTGATCTGGAAGTTATTCACCCCTTATCAAGGTTGGCTGAAATAGACACATTTGTCCTGGCAAGTAAACAGGGCAATAGTGGAAGTGGAACACCAGATTTGTCAGAACCAACAGTTGCCCAATTGTTGGCACAAAGCTATCAAAATCCCATTAAATGGCCAAAGGTAGTTCAATCTCATTTATTTAATATTATATTGTTCACATTTTTCAAATTAATATTTATACATATTTTATTTCTACCAAAATATTTAATCCAAAGCACAAAAATGATAAATTTGTTAAATTAATAATGGTTCGTTTTAGGATCATGTATTGCAGACACGGCTCCAACATATTGTACATGTTGTTGAGCATAAGGAATGGCCTGTTCCACGAAATTTTTCTTCTAATAGCAGTCTTGGAAATGCAGGAGGAAGCGGTGAACTTGATTTGAGCTGTCATGATACTCCTGATGTAACTCCCAAAAGGGATACATCCACACCAATGTCTGTATCTGAGGGTTCTGAAGTTATTACTATAACAACTGATCATGGCACATCAAGAATTCCAACTTCTAAGAAACGAAAGCGACATATTGCAATAGATGTTGAAACAGAAAGAGGTAAGAATTTGATCTCCATGTTTATTATATAGTGCCATTTTCTGTATTGGATCAATAAATTCAAATATTTAATCTGTAATATATATGTGTGTGTGTATATATATATATATATATATAGATGTATGTATGTATAAATAAATTATATATTGGATAAGTGACGAAGTCACGCATTTGATAATTGGATAGAAATATTTGGGTGAAAGGCAGGAAATTCGATCTTTGAATCATATGTACGGCATGGAATCATGCTCAAAGAAATACATATGTTAAGCGTAGAAGGGAATGGAAGAAGGACTGAAATAATTCGATATGGCCAGGACTCGAACCTGGATACACGAAACACCAGTGTATCGCCACTAGAGCCATGGCGTGCGTCTATCCACTCCGGATGCGCCTAATTCTTATCCAATATATATAAACAATTAATGGGGAAAGGACAGAGAGATAGAAAGAAGATGACTTACCTTAGGTTCATAGATGGTAGACACCTTGTGAGGTTTAGAGAACTTGAATTTTCGGAGGCACCGCCCCCTTCATCAGAAAGTTAGGAAGACATTTCCAGTGATCGGCTAGCCGATGACTGCCTTTCTCCCAAATATTTCTATCTTTCTTTCTTTCTATCCAATTATCAAATATATATATATAATTAATAAGGAAAGGAAAGAGAGAGAAAAAAACCAGACAAATCTTCTATTACATTAAATCCTGCTCCTTCTAATTGAGTCTACTAGGAAGCGATATCTTGTGACCCTCTGAACAATTTATGCCTCTGACGAAAGCCAACTTTTGACATAAAGTTTGCTGTGTTAAATTCACTAAGGTATAATGTCTGCAAAGACATAAATTGTCAAACTTGTATACACTTGTAGAAATGCAAAGTACAAAATAGGAATGTCGTAACTACTTCATTTATCACAGTATGATTAATTGAAAATTGGAGGAAAACAAAGGGAAATTTTTTCACCAACTTTGTGGGCTTATGTTGGTTTAGTATGACATTTGTCTAATTTTTCTTTATTATTTTTGTATGAGGTTTACCTTGGAAAACAAGTTTTCAGGGTCAATTCTCTAAGAAATATAATTATTAGTCACAAGTAGTATTTTTGTGATGTCGACTTGAACAACTACCGACTTCTATGAAAATGCCTGTACCTCAGACAGTAATATTATGCATATGTCTATCTAAGGCTTCATATTACAAACTATAAAATTTTAATTAAAGTCAGAAATGGTCTTGTGGGGATCCCTAGGCCACTTGACTTGGAATGACCCAAATTTAATATAGTGCTATTGTAAAATTTCATAACATCACATTTCATTTTTATATATTTACATAATGAGGAAATGATTTTCATTCAATATATTGGATAATGTCAATACATGATTTGTACAGTTTGATAGACCCAATAGCCTATGATAAATCTATTTCTTTAGTCTGGTTGTGGTTTGAATGCTGAAGAAGAATTATTAAGATTTTCTCTCTCTAACACTCGCAGTAGAGATGAATCATTTCAGGAGTTGTTAATTTGTTATGTCATTCCTCAATTTTTGTTAATAAATGTATCCTGTCTGAAAGTGATGAGAATGACTATGTGAAAGGTAGAACGAATGAAAATATGTTTTTGTGGGGAGTATGTTTTGCTTGCTTAATGATTTCTCAAATGTGGATGGGTTCAAATCATTAGGATATGGGCCAGTCAATTTTTTAAGAGGAGGAGTTTGAGTGTAATCGTTACACCCTAAGAAGCACATTGAGATTTTGTAATATACCTATTTGCTTGTGAACTGAGTACTTTGACACATTAGGTTCATGTAGGTGTTTGAATTCATTTATAAAAATAAAGTTTACGCCCTATAACTTGACTTAAACTGTGTTCAGAGAATGTGCATTGAAATGTATTTCACCGAAGATTAATATCCATCAGGAAGTGACATCGTCATGTAAAAACAATTAATAAGAAAAGGAAAGAGAGATAGAAAGTAGGTGACTTACCTGAGGTTCATAGATGGCTCCCTTTCTCTGTGCAGCCTTCAGTTCATATCCGCCCAATATGTATGTGTGTGTATAATTAATATGGAAAGGAAAAAGAGTGTTGATGACTTACCTGAGGTTCACCAATGGCAGGCACTATATAGGGTTTGAAGTTCTTAATTTTTCATCAGATTGTTAGGAAGATATTTCTAGTGATTGGTTAGTCGATGACAGCTTGCCAGTCTCTCTTTCCTGTCCTTATTAATTGTTTTAATTAACCTGACAATGTCATTTTCTATGCAATTATACACTATTATTTAGTGAACATGTGTTAAACGAAATTAAAAATTGTCATAAGAGGCCCTCCTTATAGCCACTTTTTGAAAGGGTGTGAATAATCCAATTGTGTTTGTATTGAAACACTTTCTGGTTTGATCTTAATTTATCTGTTCTGATTGGTAAGTACAGGGTGACATCCCTTGGATATAAATGTAGAGTGAATTCTAATTTATGCAGAGTTTAGGATAGATATCTCTGTAAATAATAAAATGATTTCTATAGTTGTAACATGGAGTTATATCTATCAAATAACTCCTTATTTTCAGTAAATTTATTATAGTTTTAAATGCTCCTTATACTTTCAGCTAAACTCCATGCCTTGTTGAATAATAGCAGTACAACTCAACAGCAATCACTATCAAAGTCATTACTGCATTGGGAAACAAATGATGAATCACTTTCTGAAGAATCTCGGTAAGTGTGTCTATATCAAGGTTCATAAAAATATTATTAAACTATTAAAATCATTTATTATAACTTTGATAATTGTCATATAATTTGTTTCCTTTAAATACAATTGATCAAAATTAAATGAGGTAAAAGAAAGTGCACACTATTTTGTCCATCGCATAGAAAATAATCGCTTGTTAAAGTTTGTAAGTTAGGATACGGTATATCTGCAACAAAATACTATTGATGATAGACTTGTGTGGGACAGCAATGGTACAGAATTGAATTTACTGTACGTGTAGGAATGGTGACATACAGTTTGTATTAAATTTTCTTGTCTTGTGGCCTGACCTGGACTGTTGTTACATGCTTAAGTTCATAACAAATTTATAATAATAATAATAAATATTTCAATTTTTTTGCTAAATATGTATAGGTGTAATGGGTTATTGTCATTACTGCATTGTAACTTCCTATTCCTGCTTTACAGACATATCTAACCACCGAAGAAAGCCTTATTTCTAATCTTTACCTCTTTGGCCTGTTAAAGTGTTCTGCAGATATATTTCCATCCTTCCTGCATGAATTTTCAAAAGCATTGCAGCTTTTATTTTATTTATTAAATTAGTGGTGTTACATGTTCAAAATTTATATTCCCAATTCTCTCATGTAGAAAGTATGAATATAGCCAGGTTTTACAAAATGATCAAAGAAGTGACTAGTCCTCTTCAGTATTTATTGGAATATGATGTTGACTGAAGAGATCTATTAGGTAGACATAATCTTCGCTGATTATATTCATGAATAATGATCTATTGTTTAGGGTTGTTACTATTTTGTATGGGAGTATGAAGACTGACAATTGCCAATCCTATTAGTGCATTATCACTAACAGTGTTCGGTGTATTACAAACTTCGTAACACACACTCACATGACATCACATCCAGGTAAATAAACTTTTTAATCGTTTGGCTATGAAAAGGCTGGTCTAGATGAAAGTGGTACCCAAATTAATTACAGGCATTTTTTCTCTTTGAATTAAAATCATAAGAAATCATATAATATTCCATAGATTCTGTATAGTATTAAGAATGGGGAATGTGTTAGGACATACAATATTTGTTCAATATGTTATATTTTTATGTCAATATTAACACAAATTTGAAGTAGTAGAGATTGTTTGATATTCAGATCATACTAGTGAAACGGAATGACAATCATTTGTTTATTATACTACATACATACAGACTGTTGACAATTATAGTACCATAAATAAAACAAATTTTCTAGTCGCGATGAATTGTTGGCGTGAAATGCATATAAATGATTGTTTTGCCCCTTAATTTTATGCCACAGACAACCAATTTATTACATTTGGTGAACTGTAATTACTTTCCTTTTCATCATTGTCTTTATTACTGTTTTACTAATGTAACTTGTGTCATTTGCAAAGAGAATATAGAACTTTCAAATATTATAAGGCTTTCTTTCAAAGTTAATTTTTTTTTTTGATAAATCATATGTACAGTAGAACCCTTTTTAACGGATCTGGAAATTTTGTTCCATAAATAGGGGTATTCCTTGCTTAGAATTAGCATAAAATAAATTTGAAAATTTTTCTAAGGTTCAGGCTGATTTAGTTTGAAAAATATTCCTCTTTTGTTTATGAGTATAATTTGACCAACAAATCAATTCATTGAAATAGCTTATTCTCTCTTTGCTACTATTTCTTCTGTGACATTTGTTTCTGATGGGAAAAGATTTAGAAAGATCTGACTTTAACAGTGATATTTGGCTAACGCAGAATTTTATAATGCAGCAACTTCCATTACACAGCCTTTTTTTCTCGCAGAAATTGCTAGTACATTTCATTAGTCAGTAATTTGAATTACTGTTTCTTCTGTTTGCATACTTTTAAAACAAATACAAAGTTATAAATGGGTCATGGTAGCATTCAACTTCGAACATTCTAATATTTAATTGATAAACATGTTGCTTCAATTAACAGGGTTGCGAAATTTAAGAGAGATTCGAAACCCAAAGTTTCCGCCGTCTTTCCTTAATATAAATGGGAAGGGATTTATTGTTTTTAAGGAAGACATGTAAAACCAAGCAAACTACTTTAAATGATTCCTTACAAAAACTAGTTAATATTTGGTACAACCAAAAAAATTATAATTAAAGAACGAAGGCTTTCCCAGTGAAGAATATGTAGAAACGTTTCTCGGGTTTCCAACCGGGTAGTCTCAGTAAACAGCGACGTTTCAACAGATAGCTGAAGCCTGGAAGATGATGGAGTTGCTATCTGTCGAAACGTCGCTGTTTACTGAGACTACCCGGTTGGAAACCCGAGAAACGTTTCTACAAAAAAATTATAATTTTATTACATCTTATTTTAATAAAACATTATTTTTAAACTGTAAGTCTTAGTTTGTTTAATTGCATAGTTTAGGTACGGTTATGGGAAAATCTTAATTTACATGATGTGGGACTTAACTAACCTAAATCAACTTATTTTATGCCATTGTTTTAAGAAGCAATTATTTCAGGCAGTTTGTTGTGATTTTGATGATGATATTCGTTTTCATAATTTATGTAAAACCCCTATTTTAAGTTAGCTTCAATTTTAGGCTCAAATTTGCTTGACCCCAAGAAAGCCTTTAATAGGGGGTGGGGGTTTCCACTGTATTAGTATTGTGATAATTTGGAAAGTAACTTAAAATTTTCTTTTCTTGAAACATATTAATTATACATGAGCATAATAATCTGACAGACCATTTTCAATTGATTTAATATTGCAACTGTTGTAATGTGATATATCAATGACGTTAGTGCTTGTGGATGAGCCTTCGAAATTTTGAATACTGGTAAGAAAATTAATTTTAATGCCAGCTTTCAAATTGCCTCTTGCTGTTATTTTTGTTTCGTTCTAAGAGGAAATGTAGCTAACCACCCTCTCCTGGTAACATGTGGATTGTTTTAAAAAAATTACTATTTTCTTCTCTTGCTGATTATTTTGTCAAGTAGATATTGCTATTAGATAAAAGTAAAATATGATGTAAAAAAAAAGCTTTAAAGCTTAAAATCTTAAACTGCCATGTGTATCAAACTGACAAAGTGAGGGTTGCCAGAATGCAATGTACATAATTTTGATTCTCGATGAAGGATTCACCTTATGGTCTGTGTGCAGCATTTAATCATACTTTCTATTAGTTTTAATGTATTTTATGTACCTTGGATGGCCTATCAGTGAAGAGAACTTAAATTAGTATTGATAGTTTTAAATATTCACTTAGTTTGATGCCAACTATTGATAAAAAAAACTGAATGGCTTGGGGAGGAAATTTCACAATTCTGTGGATGGCAGTTCATTTTAAATAAAGTATACAATTAGAGGACAAATAAAGTTCATAATGCATTTAACATAGTTACAATTCTTTCACATTTATTTACAGGAGGTCAACTCCTGTTGCCCCAGTTACTCTTCAACCACCCCCAGCTCATCAGCAGAACCCACGAGTATTATCAATTCCATTTGATTTGAAATATTCCAACACAAAAAATATGGGTTCAACTATTATTCCTGGAACTTCAAGCACACTTACTCCAATTGATTTATCATCAGGTCTGCCAAAAGTAAATGTATCAGATGCGAGTAAGAATAAAGAAATGTTAAATGAAGTTCAAGACTTCTCTATGCCGTCAAAGAATAAACAAAAGAGTAAGCTTGATGACATGCTTGGAAAACTCATGAAGAAAAATAATTGTGTAAGTATTAATAAATTTTTTGTTGTTGTAAACATTGACTTCAGATATATATGAAAATTTGCCTTAGATTTACTGGTCAATGTTCAATACAAATACATTTAATTTCATTGGTCGAGTCCTAAGACTGGCCTGATGCAACACCCCCCCCAGTGCTAACCTATCGTGTGGAAGTCTTCATTTCCTCATAAATAGCACAACTCACATCCTCCCTAATCTGCTTAGCATGTTCCATTCTTAGTCTCCCTCTTCTGTTCTTACCCCACACACACTTCCCTCTAATGCTGATTTTACAAGACCCTCGTGTCTTAAAACATGGCCTATTAATCTCTCTCTTCTCTTGTTCAAAATTATCCTTATTGTTTGCCTTTCCCCTATTCTGTTTAGCACTTTCTCGTTCGTGATTCTATCAACCCATCTGATTTTCAGCATTCACCTATAGCACCACATTTCAAAGGTTTCTTATCCACAATTCCTGTCGTCCATGTTTTGCAGCCATATAACGCCACGCTTAACAAGAACATATGATTTCATAATAATCACACTTATATTAACAGTAAGTAAATTCCTCTTTGCCTGTGCTATCCTACTCTTCATATTTACTATACTTCTACCATCCCTAGTTAATACGTTTCCCAGATAGCAGAATTCCTTAACTTCCATCAAAATATCACTTCTCAATCTAACACCCTTTGTTATTCGACTGTTTCCCAAACTACTCTCCATTACCTTAGTTTTTCCTCTATTAATCCTCACATTGAACTTTCACCAGGGCCATGTTCATGCCATTTATTATGGTTGGTTGAGTTTAAAAGTTAATTAATTTGGACATCTCAATTTAAATGATATTAAGCTTACAAATTTCAGATTTGTTTTTATTTTTCTTTCACTATAGTCAATCTAATACATTCACCGTAGAAAAACATTTCTTTTTCAGCCAGCTGAAGAGCCTGTAGTTGGAAAAGAAAAGAAGCGGCGTAAATTGGATGAAATAGTTTTGGGTTTGTCTGCTGCAAAGGAGCAGAAAGTTGTGTTTCCAGACACAAAAAAAACTCAAACAGTTCCTTCAATAAGCCCAAGTGTTACTGTAACTCCAACATCTGTCAATTCGTCTGCTTCAAATCCTACATCTAGTTCAACTTCTTCTAAACCTTTCACTATCACTGTTACTTCTGTCCCTTCTCCAGCTCCTTCTAGGAGTTGTACAGGGTCAGTACCTTCTCTTCCAACACCAAAAGAAAGCTTTTCATCATTTCTAGCTCATGCTGAACAGCAAAATCTATTGCTAAAGAAACAGCAGCAGCAACAACAACAAGCGGCTGCAGCTCTGTCACATTCCAATCAACAAAGAAAAACATACGAATCAATGATAGCTGATTTAAGCAAAATGGCAGATTTTTCATCAAAAATCGGCTCGTATTCCCATGAAGCAAAGGTGAGTGACACTGTAAGACACATTCTTTAGTTGAAAGCAAAGTTAATCAAAAACAATGAACTATTTCCTTTTCATATCTCATGCCTCAATTGAAATCTACTTGGCATAGACCTCTTTTCTTTCCTTATTAATTATGTATATGATTGTTTCTCAATAAGGGTGAGCTGATGTTGAAATGGAATAAAACAAGCTGTTTGACATACATACGAAATACGAAATAATTCATTTGAAAGACCCATCTGATTTATGAATGGAATAGGATATTGCTGAAATGTCCCCTGCCACATAGATCCAGATGAATTTGAGTGAGGTTATGTTGACTTTAAGGGCATCAGTCAACTGTGGCTTATTGGCATAAGCAAATAAAAAGCATGGATGACGGTAGATATCATGACTGACTGGTGCAAGACTTTCAATTGTAAAATTTTGCAACAATGTAGAAAAGTTATTTTATTCACACACAAGGAAAATTTTCCTTTGGGAGAAACCTTAGCTTACAGTGATGAAAATGTTGAACGTAACTAACCTACTTTGTATTTATTCTTATGTATGCCTTCTAATAAGCGGACAAAATCCCATTCCCCAGTAGTGTCCGCTCATGGGAAGTTCGACTGTATGTACATTTATAATCATTCCAAAATTTTTCTGAACACTTAGAATCATTTTGGAAAATTTTTTGAATGTTCAGTTATTTCTCATTCCTATTGTAGCTGGTTTAAAAATTATAAGTAACCATCTGTAATTAAATGTGTTCTGTAACAGGTCAACAAGTGGTTAGCTGAACAAACTTCCTTGATTCCTGACCAACCTTTAGCTTCAGATTATTTGTCAGCTCCAAGACGTAGGAGGCCTCGAGTAGATCCGTCTTTATTAGATTGGAAGAAGCTGACTGGGGATGAAAATGTGTCAGTTATCAACAGATTAACTGGGAAGAAGGTATGTGGTTACATGCAATGATGTATGCTTTTAATTGTGGATTAACTTCCAAGCAAATCACTTTAAAAGTTGGTATATTTTGGTATTGTCTGTCAAAGTATTTTAAAAAATACTTCATAGTGCAGGGTGCATCATCAGAATCCAGACAAATTTGAATTTCCCGTAAGTTATTCTGCCGGAGGATGTTATCACACTGTAATACATTTTAAAGTTATAATGTTGAGCACGTTAGAAGAGCCCAAATTGTCAAAGGCCTTCATATCCAAAATCATGAGTTTATGACCGTGTGTTGGACCAGAGAAGTGAAATTGTTGAAAGATCTCAAGTGATGTGTTCAGAGAATCTAAATTAAACATTGCAATCGTGGTATAAGCAAACCAACAATATAGAGGATTAGCTGAAGATGATGATCCTAAATGTAGAAGATAAGACTAATGCTCTCCAATGCTGCTAGGGCAAAGAGTCTGTTGTTGCAATTTACTGCAGAATCAGATTCTTTCCTGATCAGAAGGTTTATACAGTTGATGGAAAATCTAACTGGTGAAATGACTTCTGGCGCTCACAATGTACCATATCCACTAAATGTAATGTTGTGACCCATATTTTTTTCAAAACTCAAGATACTCTAATTAAATAAGTTCATTTGAACATTATTTCAAATATTGCAAAGAATTGGTAGCACCTGGAACTACATATGTTTTTTCTAAACGACTGCACTGTCCCACATGAGCCATTTGGTACAGAAAGCAGTTTGGACATTTTGGTCAAATAAATTTTGGCCTCCCAATAGTGATGATTTATATATTTTGGATTACTACATATGGAGTGTAGGTTGAAAGGGTCTCAAAACTAACATCCCATGCCATTGAGACAGCATTTCCCAACATAGATTCTACTATGTTACATGGTGCACAAACTTGCTTTGTATCAAGAGTGGAGACTGTTATTAAAGCTAAGGAAGGATACAGTAGACGATTGTGTTCTTTAGATGTGGAGCATGGGAAGAGATTTTTTGTAATATTTAATATGTTTCTAATAGTAATTTGTTTAAGGAATCTGTTAGGTTTGTCCAGATTTTGGTAGGAAGGTGGTGTAGATTATATATAATTAGAATGAGCATATAATTTTCATATTTGGTTGGTAAATTGTACCTGTTTTGATTATAGATGACTGGCAGCAAAGCTCCTCAGCTTAAAAGACTAGCCCAATGGCTATTGGAAAATCCTATGTTTGATGTGGATCCTAAGTGGGCTGAACTAGTTAAGGAACGTGGAAATTTACCTCATGATCTTCAAAAACGTTTACCTACAAGTGAAAGGAAGAAAGGCCCAGGCCGCCCACCATTGTTGTCTAGTCCTCCAGGACAGCAGCCAGCTGTAAGCCAAGCCAATTTGGCAACTTCCTTGGCATCAACTCTTCCATTTCCCTCTTTAGCAAATGCTGGTCTTGGAGGCCTGTCAGCTGCTGGTTTGAATCCAAGTAGTCTTTTGTCAGGATTGTCATTAGGAGGCTTTGATCCAAAAAATAATCCTTTGTTGCTCCCTTTTAGTGGTATGCCAAATATGAACACATTAGGTAGTATGAGTGGACTTGGCAATCTAAATAATATGAGCCTTACAAACTCATTGTTTGCAAATTTGGCAGGATTGGGTTTGCCATCTTTAGGTATGGATGGCAATGATATATCTACATCAAGTGCCAACTCTACCAACAAAATAAAAAACAGGAAACCAAGTGAAAGTGAGAGATCACACAACACAAGTGGTAGCAGCAGCAATAAGCCTCCACCTGTTTCATCTGCATCATCTAGCATTCCTTCTTCAGCTTTACCATTCTTCTTCCCTAATCCAAGTCTTCTTTACACTCCACTTGGTCTTGGAGGTTTAAACCCATTCTCAATGCAACCGGGTTCAATGTCTTCAGCTTATGATAGCTTGGCCCAGCAGTGTGGTTTACTGAATGGAAGTCTTAATGTTAGTGGAGCTCAAACGTCAACATCTCAGTCGACTCCCACAAGAACTGCAAGTCACAAGGCACAAAGTAGCTCCAGGGCTGCAACAATAACATCTTCATCTTCTACTTCAACTACTGCAAACCATAGGCATCAGCGATCAGGCAGAGAAGCATTAGATAGAGCGCAGCAGCAGCAACTTCAACAGTTACTTTTACCTCACGATACTCACTTACTAGAGAGCCTCAGTCGAGCTCATACAATGGAAGCTGCTCTTAGAAATGATAAAAGAGTTAGAGATGTTGACAGGAAAGATTCCACAGACATTTCTAGAGCAGAGAAAAGACCTCGAGAGACTGAGAAGAAGGAATCTGTAGAAAACCTAAGTAGAACTCCTTCATCAGATTTTTCAAGTCAGCCAGAAGAAAGTCAGCCCAAAAGGATGAAGTCTGAACCTGACAAGAAAGATATTTCAGTAGAGAATCTCAGCCAGAATTTAGCATTAAACATAGCATCTAATAATGAGGAATGGTTAAAGAAATCTCAAAATATAGATGATGATGAATGTGCAGAGAACTTAAGTAAGCCTTCATGTGAAAGTAGGTGTAACAAAGAAATCCGAGATGTATGTCAAAATGAAGTGGCTGAAAATCTTATGGAGTCTCCTGTGTCCCCTAATGAAATTTCACTGTCTGAAGAAAGATCTAAAATATTAAATGATCCCAAGAATGAAAGTATTTCTGAAGTGTCTAGTGAAAATAGACTTCCCACCAGTCAGATGAACATATGCAGTGCTGTTGATATAGATATGCAGTCATCACCCTCCAATGATCCTAAAGGTGAAATAATTTCTCTAGGTATGCACAAAGACGAGAGTGATTTTGTTGAAACATTGCCTCCAAACTCTAATATTAAAGAACAGTCCACGTGTGACTCGACTGAAAACCAGCTCGACAGCGAGCAAACGGAAGGTGTTTTGGTCGAGGAGAAGGAATCCTGTTCACTACCTGTAGCTGAGCCCATGGACAGTGGGAAACAGCTGAAATCAGCTAGTGGAAATAACAGTAGTCGAAGGTCCCGTGGTGGGAAGAAAACTAGGGAACTGGGGGATGTGCCTGTGGTGGAGCGTAAAGTGTTGCGTAGCAGTGCGGGCCGTGCAGCTGCAGCGGCTGCTGCCAGAGCAGCTGCCGCAGCCCGGGTGGCTAGTCAGCAGGATGACACCAAAGAAAAGACAGCGAGCAAATCTGCCAGCAATGAGGACGAAACAATTTCTGGCAACTGTAGTGAGGCGTAGCACTAATAACGTTTATACATATTGCTACACCAGTTGTGTAATTTTGGTTGTTTTATTTTAGTTTTATTGTAATTATTATTAATTATTGACTGTGCATTCTGTGATAGCCTTTTCCAGTAATACAATTAATATCTATATACTGTATTGAGCATGTGATGTTCTCAAGAGTTAAAAAAAAAAGTGGGTTGTTGCCCTTCCTTTTATTTAGAGAGCTTTTGGTCATTCTAATGTTTATTTCCAACAATTTTTATATACATATTTATAAATATATATATATATTCAATCCACAAGCTGATTCCACTGTTATGTTCTTTTGTTTAGTAGTCTGTAAACTGCTTTTAGTTGACTGCCATTTGTATTATTTTATACTGTATACATATAAAATATATTTATGAAATAGTATTATAATTAATATGAATTTAAGAGAACAACAATGTTGTGAAATGGTTGTAATAAACCAGTGTAAGTAATAAAAGGAGAATTACAGTATTGAAATAAAGTATGTTTAATAGCACTGTAAGATATTTTGGTGCTGTATATTTGTTTATGTATAATTTTTTATGTAATGCAGTGAACTGTACTTGCATTGATTTGTCTTATGTAAAAATGTATATTCATTAATATGGTTTCACACAATCATTTTCCAACATTTTTGCTTGAAAAGAAGCCATTGTTTTTATATATCATGTTATTTCGCTAAAAGTAACACTAAATGAACTGTGTCACTGTATATATTTATATGATGTGTAAGCTGAGAATGTGCTCGAATTAAAGTAAAAGTGTAAAGGTTGTAAAGGGAATAATTGAGTGACTGATGTTTTATTTAACCGTAAAGATATTTATGTAGTGAAAAGGAAACTTATTGTTACTTAGTGTTAGCGAGTAATTTATAATAAGATACTTTTCCTAGGAAATGGAAAGTTTCTTGTGCACTATTTATTTTTTAAATTAATCTAAATTGCATTTATTATAATGGGTCATGCTCATTCACACGTGTGTTTGTAAAACATAGGCAGGACTCAGAGGTACCTATGCATCACAATTGCAGACAGTTGGACTGAATCGTCAGATCCAATCGCAAACAATTGCTCTGGCAGCTGTCATTGTGTTTAGATGGAAAGGACATTGTGTTACTTTTAAAAAAAATTATATCCCCCCTCCATGACATCATCGTATGTCTCCCATTTTCACACCCTCTTGGTTCATGGCTATAAACAAAGTTTTGTATACAGTGGTCAGAGGCGAAGCTTCAGTTGTAATTTGGTGTCAAATATTTACCACCACAGGTGAGTAAGTGTTATAATAAAAACATAAATAAATACTCCAATAGTCTTATGTCTCTTGATAAAGTTCCCATTCTCCTTTCTATTCCAGTATTTAACCTTTTTATTTGATTGTCTGCAAGTAATCTAGGAGGTAGTCACAATTCAAAATAAACAAATTTCCCAGTTAATTTTCTACTTCAGGATCAGATGTTTAAGAAGGTTATCAGTAGTATTGAAATTATTGTAAACTACAGATTAAACTAAGTATCTGGTTTCATACTTTTGAATAACAGTAATTGCTAGAGTGAAGTTGGTATATTGAAATAAAGTGCAGCTGCATCTGTTCAAATGTGACCTTTCAATATATATAATCAATGGGGAAAGGACAGAGAGATAGAAAGAAGGTGACTTACCTGAGGTTCATAGATGGTAGACAGCTTGTGAGGTTTAGAGTACTTGAATTTTTGGAGGCATCACCCCCTTCATCAGAAAGTTAGGAAGACATTTCCAGTAATCAGCTAGCCGACGACTATATATAAAAAAAATTTTAAAATGGGGTGACATAGGTCAAGGAAAATTCCATTTTTGTTTTGCAAAGTGAATGAAGGAAGTGATTGCACCAGACATAGCTAGCTAGTATCCTCATCTTTGTTCTGTTATGATCACATTAGTTATATAGAGCTATTACTTTTAAAAAGTTCTAGTGAAAGACAGAGTTCTGCTCATTAAAGCACCTTGAAAGATAAGACGAAAAAAGTTTAAATTATGCAAGTATATGGCATGGCATTTGAAATTATATTAAAAAAATGAAGCAACTAAAGTATTGCAACCTATGTGCAGGAAAGACAATATTAGTGTTTATTTTAATTTACCACAATTTTAACAATAAATGAATGGATTTTCTATAATGCTTACCTATATTACAAAACTTGAAAAGCAATGCTTGAGTGTTAAAAGTATAATTACATTTTGTAAAACTTAAAAATTGAAGAACTTGGTGCAAGAAGTGGCCAAAGAAGATATTAAAGGTTTTGTAAATTTGCCTGGAACATTTTGTAGATTCCAAATCTTTTTCTAAATAGCAATCTTTCTTTCTATGTGGCAAGATTGGTGCACCATCTGTCTTTAATAGAACTACAGAATAGTCATTTACACAAGGTAAATATATCAGAAAATACTGTGATTTTCATCAAATATAGCAATGTCATAGGAGACTCCCAGAAAACTTGTGTTATCTATATATCTCAAAATTTTGAGTATTGCAATTCTTGAATTATTAAAATTCTCTTAATTAAAGTGGAGAATGTCTGATGTTTTCAATCTTCTTGGCTCAACCTCTAACAGAGTTCTTGCCAGTGACTTTTGGTGTCTCATCCTTGTCTTTGTGCATAATTCTGAAATTACTGTCAAATTTCCTGCAGGGCGGTGCCAATGTTTAAGCGGACCTTACACGATTGGTAATACTGTAATTACTTTCAAAGCCTTTCATCCCCATTACTTCATCATTATAAATCATTTGTTTTTTCAAACCAGTTCTCTGTACAATAGGTTTGGTTTAGAGCACAAAGTGAAATGTTAAGTGTCGATGATGGATTTTCTCAATTGACAGTGTAACAAGAGGAAGGTTATTTTTAAATGAGTAAAGGAAATTTTGGTAAATTAACCATTTATAACAAGAAATAACACTCATATGTGGAGAAGTTAACCAGCGGGTGAAAGATTGGCACTAACTTCGATATATCTAGCCACTTTGAAGAATTAAATTTTTTAGATGTTCAATAAGCATTGAAATTTATATCATACATTTTTATAGCCTCGCTTATTGAAGCAGGTGACAATACATCTAGAAAACATAATCTTTTAAGTGACTAGATATCTCAAAGTTAGTGCTAATTTTTCACTCACTGGTAAAATTTATTTCACACATTACAATTCCATTTATAAGAAGAAGGTAGTTGATCCATATGTTTGGCCTGTTTAGCATGAAATAATTAGTAAATTTAATGAATGTTTTATTTAAGAGCAATATATTTTAATTACTTAAAAAAATATACAAAAATGAATATTTCATGAGTGTGGTGCACACACTGGACCATATAAAAGTGATGTGTTGGGCCACTCACGGCGATTGGGGGATAAGAGGATCCAGAGGAGTTCTGGAAAGTCTGTCAGGACTGACTTCCTCCTTCTGAGTTTTCCTCCCCCACTTCCCTGACCCTAGGTCAAAGCTTTTTAAAAGAAGTCTCCCACAAGCTCAGACTACCTTGCAGAGTGTATGTGCAGGGGTCACAGACCTTTGGCATACAGTAAGAGTTGTTCACTAATCCCATTGTCTCAAATCAATGCATGAAGGAGGGTTTGTTGCACTCGCACAACAATCCCGTCTTCTGACGGATGTGAGAGTAGTACCAAATGCCTGACCTACCTGATGCAGGTTTCCCCTACATAACCTTTAGGTTAAACCTCTGGTAGGATTCTTAGAGTACACAGCGCAGGGGTCTTAGTCAACTCTTGGCTACCTTGCTCTACATTCCTGTCCTTTGCTATGTAAGGATCACCCTTGTGCATTCACTTTTATTCTGTTTAAGATAAGATTTCTGATGAGTTTGAGTGGTGTGATAGGCTGCTTCAGCAGTGCACCTAATCTTCAACCATTAATTTGTATCAAAGTGACTTGACTTGTCTCAAACTGCACATCATTCATGGCTTTTTCTGCCAAGACTCTTTGTTGAGGAAATAGGATGAGAAATTTATCACCTGAAACCTTGGCAAAGGTAAGCATATCAGAGTGTGATGCACCGAAAACAAGCCTTGCCAAAGGTGCAATAGAACTGAGGCTGGAATGATATAGGATCTTAATGCAACAGGAGTTTCTAGTGGGAATTGCTCACCTATCTCCTTGTTCTTTAGACTGGATCTGAAAATATACTAATCAATTCATTAAACTACTTCTAAGGTAACATACATAGAAAATCTAATTTTTCCAATGAAATGAATTTATACTGGATGTACATAGGAAATTACTAATAAGAACTTATTTGATTCTCAAAAATTTAGTAAAAGATTATCAAGAGTTTGAGTAGTTGTGGAGAATACATTTGGAATCCTGCATCAAGATTTAATGAATTTTAGAATCCTTTCAGCTTCAAACAAAAAAGGGTGAAGTAGATACGCAACCTGTTTCTACCTGCACAATTTCCTTGCTAAAGAAACAAAATGTTTCTCACATCAAATAAAATAGTACAGAAGGATGCAACTTCCTAGGTTTACAATGCACTTTAAAAGGAAATTGTAAAGAATAAAATAGAAAACCTAAGATAAATATTGTGAATACTATAACAATGAACAGAATTTGATAGCAGCAGAAATATCATCAATCAATGAAAATATAGAAATAAATTTTTCATGTATGTAAGCTTATTTCACTAATTCCCAGAAAATGGAGTAAAATACCAGGTCGGCTGGCACACTTTGTTGGCACTGTACCCTGATCTTTTTAAAATTTAATTTAAATTTTCCTTACACATTGGCACATACAACTATTGACCGCTTATATATTATTAAAGTTCATTGCAACCAGCATCTTTACAGTTTTTATTTTTCTAGTTTAGATTTGTAGGAGTTCCTCAGTTCGCCGAAGACGGCAGCAGAAAATGGTTGCAGAAACGTGTTCTTTTAAAAACCTGACCTGTCTGGTTAACCGTGAAGAGTTCATCCGGAGTATTTGAAGTGTTTCTGACAGTGGATTCGGTCATGTTTGACAATGGACTTAATAATAATGGAATACTGATAACATTACTAATGACTGTATCCTCATTACAAACCAGTAACGACTTCACAAAATTAGAAAATCCAGATTCTTGTCCTTGCTTGGCATTTCATTCCAGTTTTGTCTCCCTTACGTGATCATTACTAATGTCATTTTGAAAAGGTAATGACATTACTGATTGTGTATGTCACTTTAGATCGGTATGTAGGATTGTGTTGGGTACATACTATGGTGTATTATATAGCTTTGAGCACTTTGTTTTGAAAGCTCTATCATATTAGATTATCCATAATGCAAAGTTTTTTCCCCGCAGCCAGTACATTTGTGTAAATTATTCACAAAGATGTTTCCTTTTATTGAATATGTGTATGTTGCCATTTTAATCTTCTGTCAATGTATACTTGTAAATAGTTTTTTTAATGTGGTATGTGATTTTCATTTAAAGTTGCATGTGATTTTCATTTAAAGTTGCATGTGTATTACACTGTCCTGGATTATGTGTTGAGTTTGCTTTAATTCTCCAGCTCATTGGTATTCTTATAGCTGATGTGGTTTTTTTTTTGTATTTGTGGAAGCAACAAGGGGATATTTATGTGATGAAAATAGTTTTATCGTCAGCATAAATAGAGTTGATCTTGTTGTGGTAATCAGTCCTAAGACTACCCTGTGCAAGCCTTTTCATTTATACACAGCATCCACATGCTTCTTAATCTACTTAGCAAATTCCATCTTTTATGTTTGTCTTGTGTTCTTACCCGAGACATTTCCCTCTAATGCTATTTTACAGGACCCTCATATCTCAAAATGTGGGTGGGCTATTCCTTCTCTTTGTCAAAATCCTCCAAATTCTTCTCTCATCTCCTATTCTGCTTAGAACTTTATAGTTAGTTACCCTATCCACCCATATGATTTTCAGCATTCTGCTATAGCATCATATTTTGAAAGCTTCTATTCTTTTTCTGTCTGCAAATCCTGTCGTCCACATTTTCACCCCATAACACCACACCTTTATGTCTACTATACTTCTACCATACCTAGTTATTATGCTTCCAAAAAAATCCTTCTCAACCTGACACACTTTGTTATTCCACTATTTCCTATACTACATAACTCTCTTCATCGCCTGTTCTATATATATAATTTAAACAGCCTGGGCAATATTGTCTTACTCCTGTCTTGATTTCTGCTTTCTTTTCTTGTCGTTAAATTCTAATTAATTCTGTATTACTGCCTTCTGTAGAGCTTATGGATAACTCATCTTTCTCGATTTTTTATTCCTGTCCTCTTCAAAATCCTTAATAGATCGTTCTTGTAGACATTATCAAACAATTTTTCTAAATCTACAAATGGCATGAACGTAGGTCCGTTTTTCTTAATCCTGCCTTCTAAAATTAGAAGAAAAGTCAATATTCCTTCTCTTGTCCCTACATTCTTCCTAAAACCAAACTGATCTCCTAACTCAATTTCTATTTGTCGTTCCATCCTCCTATATACCATTTTCGTTAATATTTTGCATGCATGAGATACAAAACTAATTTTCCTGTGCTTTTCGCATCTATCAGCCCCAATCTTCTTCAGTATAGGGATAATCATGTTGTTCCTAAAATCTTTTGGTTTTCTCCCCATTTTGTAAATTTCACAAACTATCCTGAAAAGCTGTGTTATTGCTTCTTTGCCTGACGATCTTATCAACTCCGCTGGAATGTTATCGATTCTTGGCACTTTACCATTGCTCAGATCTGCCCTGTGAAACTCTGACCTTAAAATTTTTTCCCCCAACTCTCAATCATCCATGTCCTCTTCTTCTTATATTACTGACTCATCTAGATTTCCACCGTGATACAGCTCTTCTGGATATTCCTTCCACCTAGCAAGAACATCAGGAAAGCAGATGGGAAGCCAATTCTACATAAAGAAGAAAAAGTGGAAAGTAGCAGTTCTTGGTAAATCTGCAGTGTAAATTGGAAATGAAGTTGCACAAAAATGCTTCCCTGTGGATCATCTGACAGTTTGGCTACAGTTTTCAATGTGCTTTTTTATCTATTTGTTAGAAAAGATCAAATGTGGAATGCTCTATTTGACTTTGTATAATAAACCTTTATTTTATACACAGTTGACTGCATTTGTTGATTAGGGATATGTATTATGTAGTCTAGACTATCGCCCAATGTATATTCAATAATTCCTTATTCAAAGTTATTATTATTGAACTTCTCGAGTCCTAATTTATTAATTATAATTTGGAGAACCTTCTTTCCCGCTACCCATAGTCACATGAATATTAATGAAATTCTTGAACTTCAACATTGATTTTTCAAAACATCTATTATTGGTGATAATGGTAGCATTTATAATACTCGTAATTTTTCTGTATCATCTGTATAATTAAACCTTTTTCCATTTCGACTGTGAAAGAACCAATGAAAAAGCCAAGAACATGTACTTCTAAAGGGAGTTAAAACACTTCCAGTACCTTAAGGCAGTTAATACTTAAATTATGGTACCTTAACGATTTATATTTATTACATTACAAACAAGTTCAAGTTTAAATTGAATAAATTTATGACCAAATTACAGACAAAATTTTATGTAATTTACATTTTGTAACTTATGAAGAAAAATGAAAATAATGAAACCTAAACCATAATATTGTCACTATAAATTAGAGGAAAGTCATTAATTTTATTGGGATGATGTTAAAATTTTTCATTTTGGGCAAATTTCATTCAAATGTAATAAATCTGAAATGTTATTCATTAAAAACTGTTAGCACACTTAATTCATATAATGATACCTTAAAATGAAGTATTTATTAACTTCTGATGATTTTTTACATTTGTTTTTAAATTTTCAAATTTGTTATATGGTATATTGTAATTTTAGTTTTATATTCAATATTTTTAATTTTCACATTGTGTAGTTTAACTGTTAATAATTCTATTTTTAACTTCCCATTTTACACATTGTTAGGTTTAACAGTTTATATTATATTGCTGCTTTGTATTATTAGACCACATTTCTGTTAATGCTGTCACCAAAGGCAGTCCACTTTAAATTTTGGCTTTATTTGTGAATCGAAATTGAACTTTATATTATTTACTGATGTTATTAAGATTCTGAAATTGTAATAATTTTAAATGTATCAGGTTCTAAATTTTTGAAGTAATTACCTGAGAAAGTCATTGACAAAATGTTGGTTTAATTACATAAAACCTTGTCTGCAATTTTTTATAAATTTATTCAATTTAATAATCTTCCGAGTTTACTTCGATATATGATTGAGATACATGATTTTTTAGCACAATCGACAAAAATTTGACATTTGTTGATAATTGTGTAGTGAATCACAAATTATTATTTCCAAGTAAAGAGAATCTAAGGAAAAAAGGATTGAAAACAAATAATGTTAGTGAAACAGTTGTGAGAAAATACAGGAAAACTAATAATGATAAAGCAGTTTCATCAAATTACTTCCTAAATTAAAGATAACTCGTTCAGGCCAAATTCTTGGTTTTTAAGAAAGAGTCCATAGGAAAGTATTAGAAAAACTAATTATTAAATAGGCAGCTAACATTCAAGTACAACCTAATCTATATGAAATATTTTTCTACCATATTTAATTGTATTTCACTTCCGTATCAGTCAGAACCTTGTGCCTTGTTTGTAAAGGTGAGGTGATCATAGCCTTAGCACTTATCCAATACTTTATGTACTATTACTTCACTAGGCATAGTAAATAATACTCTCCAAGTAAATTGTAGTTTATATTACTCCAAACTTTAAAGAGGTGTTCAATAGAAAGTACAACACTTATTGAAAGCTTAATAAATTGACCATTTAATACCCACGAGTCAGCCCGATTCAACACCATCACCTGATGTGAGATCCATTCACCCCTGTCTACCAAATGCTTCCTACCCCTCTTTCATACCCAAATCAGTTAATTATAAATGTGTGGGCTTGAAACTTTAAATCAGATTATTGATATTGGGCAGATATTTATATACCATATGTACAAAATGTAATAGGTTATATAAACGCTTCTTCCAGCACAGCTGGAACTTGTTTAGCAATGAAATATTTCAAATACATCTAGGGATGCAGGATATGGACAAAATGACCAGTGAAAAAGAGGTTACCATATAAAAAAGTAATAATAATGTCAACTAACTGAAGGCTGAAATTTTTCCTGTATAAATAAACCTCTATAAAATGGTAAAAATTAATTAAGCAATATTTAATTACAATATGTTGTGAATTATATTTGCACTGGTCCATCTGTAAACAATATCCCACTTTATAAAATTATATGGTATTTATTAATTTTTGACAATGTTAAAAACTTCTAACAAAGTATTATTGGCAAAATAAATATTATTATTATAAAAGTAAGAAACTCACAAGAAAAATAGAAATTTGTTTCCATCTCACACATTGATGTACATTTATTAAATGCAATATTCAGAAAAATTAAATAGAAATATTCTCACTTATGGAAATTATTACATAAAATAGAAAAAACTATGGATTATCTAATACATTTTAGGCAATCACCATTTGACAATTAGCAGTATGGGCTATTTTAAAATTACATGATCAATTTACACCTTTGAATAAATTTTCTCAAGGAGATAACTCTCCCGTAACCACATCAGGAAACAGTTCAACAGCTACAATATCGAGAAGGTAATATGAGAGCTGAAACAAAACAAAAATTTATTCCCAAGTAATACACAGCTGTAATTTTATCTCTTAAATTTGAATACCTGTTTGTTCAAAAGTGGGTTCTGTAAACACGAGAACAGAGTAGATACTCCATTTCCATATTTCTTTCCGAGCCAAGGCGATAATATCCCTGGTAATAAATCTTGCAATTCTTTTAAAGTTTTCTCAGCACGTAACTCTAGCTCCTTGGCACTAAGTGTTTTAGTCTTTGGTCCAAATACAGCACCTACAATAAAGATATAATAGTATCCATGTGGTTTGTTTCTAAATGTTAACATAACATGAGCAGTCAGTCCATACACAAAACACTACTCTCTCGATAAATGAGGCAGAAAATTTGAAGAGCTTTTCTCATGTCTAAAGAGGCAACAATGGCTCTCAACTACAGGAAAGCTATTCACTATTCCATACTCTAATATATACAATCTGAAAATATTATAATGCTACACCCAACTCCTTAAAGCACTACACCTAATTCATCAGAGGCTGAAGTCTAACTGTGGGAACTCTCTATTTGCATGCATATGGCTGTCTGCTTGTATCCCAGAATGCGGCATGTCAGGAAAGGCATTGTCATGTTAATTAAAACAATTAATGGGGACAGAGAGATAGAAAGAAGGTGACTTACCTCAGGTTCAAAGATGGTAGACACCTTGTGAGGTTTAGAGTTCTTGAATTTGCGGAGGCACTGCCCCCTTCATCAGAAAGTTAGGCAGACATTTCCAGTGATCGGCTAGCCGATATATATATATATATATATATATATATATATAAAAATATGAGATAGGAAATGACATTGTCATGTTTAAAACAATTAATGGGGAAAGGACAGAGAGATAGAAAGAAGATGACTTACCTGAGGTTCATAGATGGTAGACACCTTGTGAGTTTTGGAGAACTTGAATTTTCGGAGGCACCGCCCCCTTCATCAGAAGGTTAGGAAGACATTTCCAGTGATCGGCTAGCCGATCACTGGAAATGTCTTCCTAACCTTCTGATGAAGGGGGCGGTGCCTCCGAAAATTCAAGTTCTCCAAAACTCACAAGGTGTCTACCATCTATGAACCTCAGGTAAGTCATCTTCTTTCTATCTCTCTGTCCTTTCCCCATTAATTATATATATATATATATATATATATATATATATATATATATAAATTAATGAAACATATCTAACGTGACGAAGTCACACGCATTGGATATTAGGATAGTAAGTAAGGATAGTAAAGAGGGAGAAAGATAGGAAATACATTTTGAAAGATATGTTTGGTACAGAATTATGCTCAGGGATATCTTATTAATGAGACAAGGTGCCTATTGTTACTATGCCACTTTGAGCACATTAGTGTGCAAAAACATTGTAAGAGTTGAAATTAGTTAGTTCACGTCGACCCACGGTTAGAAGTCAGGAGGAAGAATTGCCATCACCACAGAAATAAGTACACAGGTTAATAACTGAACAGTTGTTGTTGTCATACACAGTCCTAAGACTGGTCTGATGCAACCCTCCATACTAACCTATCTTGTGCAAGCCTTTTCATTTCCGTATAACTAGCACATCCCACATCCGCCTTAATTTGCTTAGCGTATTCCTCCCTCTTCTGTTCTTACCCAACACACTGCTCACTAATGCTAATTTTACAAGACCCTCATGTCTTAAAATGTAGCCTATTAATCTATCTCTTCAGTTCATCAAGGTCCTCCATCTTGTTCGTTCTTCCCCTATTCTGAACAGTAATGTAAACTTAAGTTTAAAGTGTAGGCTAAGCAATGCTCAGAGGAAGTTGGAGAAAGACAGTTTGGTTTTCAGATAAATTGCCACAACAATTGTACTGAGAAACTGCACAGGCAGGAAAACCAATTTTTGTTAGTTATTTAATCTACCATATTTGTAGGAGGTATAATGAAGAAGAAAATGTTACTCAAACCAATTGCCACCCCAACGGCAATGAGTAGATCAATTAAATCAAATCCTATGGCTTACATGGAGAAGGAATTAGTAAATAGAATATATTAATGAAATAATGACAGTAGAATTTAACCACACCAAGGAAACATAATTATTAGAGGTAATATTGTAAAAAAATTTTTGTTTTAGTTATTATTATTCAACAAAATTACCTCAATAAAAACTCAGAAATATATAGAGTTTAGCTGAGGCAAGATGGAGTTATCAGCTAGCACATGCCAACATTGGTTTGTTGTATGTTTTGCAAAGTTTATCAATAAATAGATAACAAAAGAAAAAAATTACTCAAATATAAATTGTAATGCAATTAATCTAGAAATATGTTGTATGTAATACTTGTAAAAACCAGTTTTGTCTAGCTTAAACTTCCATACATAAATTAAATAGCATTTACAGATTTTATACTATTCTTACTTTTGGTTTTCCAACTCTAGATTAATTCTAAAAAAAAATTTATACATCTACAATTATGATTGCTGTAAAAATTAATAATTTCATATGGTAAGAAAATATTGAAATTTTGTACCTTGCAGCAGTTTTATTAAGTGAGCAACTCTTTGGGGCACCAGAAGTTGCCCGAGTTTAAAATTGAGGTATTTGCATGATACTATTGTTAATATATTGTGAAACATTGTTTGCAGTGTTAGACCTAACTGTAAGAAAGATTTACTGGCTCCAAACACTCTCACAGCTGAAACAGAAAACCCAATTTTGACAAAACAGAAATTTGGCAAAGTTATAGAGCAACTAAGAAAAAGAGTGTTACATTTTGAGACTTAACAGAAAAATATTGTATTTCCCGTCAAGTTGTTCTAAAACACTTGGGAAAAATGTTACTAAACTATAAAATGCAGGTTTTTCTACACATTAACAGACACACACAGAGTGGGGAGAAAGTGAAGAGGTGGGTGAGAGGGATTGGGGGGAGAGGGGCAGAGAGATTTTATATAATTCATAGTCTTATGAGACCACTACTGAACTTCAACTACAACAGCAAAGCATAAATTCAATGAAGTTTGTTGACAAAATAAATAAATAAGCAAAAACAACACACGTTATGACTATTAAAATATAATTGATTAGTGTTTATCACAAAACTTGTCAAGTGTGGCATTTTGATCTTATAATTAATGGTCATACTAGAAAAGAAATAGGAAAGAGATATTCCTAATTCTTGAGTACTTTTGGTTCATTGCTAAAGTTAGTATTTTTTTTTTATTCAATGTTTGAGCGGTGCAGTCTTTGTTGAGCAACAAAATGTACTGCAATACCCAAACACAGAAACAATATCCTAAATGACAGCGTTCAAATATAAAAATTCAAAGCTATTCTACATAAAATCAATTAAGTAAAGATAATGAACTACTACTGATTTAATTAGTTGAGAATTGGTAGATGATGTAGCCCAGTACACATGAAGTGGAATGATACATGAACTGGCAAGAAAAGACAAATACCTAAAGAAAAGTATACATAATAAATATTTTATATTATATTAACATAAGGTGAATTTAGGAGGTGTAACATATCGAGTACACAAGGTTATTTTCAAACTTCCATATATTTAACCTATTTATTGCATACATTTATCCTGGAATGACATAAAATAAACATAACATTGCAGTGGTCCATGAAAGTGTGCAGGGCAACCAGAAGTAGCCAATTCCTCTCTAAGCACAAGAACTAAACCTTTCACAAACTTCAACTTGAGGGTCTACACCTGTAGGCCAACTGACCCTAGAGTTCAAAGTAAATGACCTAGACAATACTGTTTGTTTGCTGTTTGGGCTTCGGAGCATTTGGAAAAGAACCCCAATCTTGGCCAGAAAATACATACCAGAAAAGGACAAGTAGCCATGTTATCACTATTTGACTGAAATTTATAATCATTACTTTGACTAAATAATTTTATTTTCAACAGTACAATACAGTATTATTATTATAAATCAAACAATCTGTAAAATATTTTATATTACATGTTATAGTATCTCTAGTTATGGCTCCTCCATACAGAAACAATACTTGGTAGTTCCAAAATGGTTTTACATATATTTATGACTCACCTTCACTCAGTTCAGTTCGTCTCACCCCCACTCCACCCAGAGTCAGTTTTTTCTACCCCGAGTCAAAGGACACGAATGGCAAACCAGAGTGACCTATTCACATTATTGTGTATGTTGTTTGAGTGATGAGTTGAACCACTGTTATTTTTAGCTATTTCCTTATTTTGACCATGACTTTATACTGCTACTTTACTTATTTATTTCATAAATTGATAGTACATGGTTAATAGTATTATGAAAAAAGAGGAAGTTCGTGATGACATGGTTAATGGTATTAAGGAAATGCAGGCAGATGTATATAAGGAGGAATGTGTAAATAGTAGTGATAAGCAGATAGAAAATATGGTAAAGTAGAGCGGTGTGTAGATACGAAGTGCAGTAACATAGAAAAGAATAGGGACTACAAAAAAAATCAAATAATACCCATTTTGGTGAATGGGAAAGAATTATTATAAGAAATTGAGGATGAAGGGGAAGAGAAATCATCTGACCATGAATTGTTATCTGTTGATATTGACATTGAGGGAGATGGGAAAAGAAGAGCCATTATTGACACTGGAGCTACCTCTACGTTTATCAGTGAACAATTATATCTTGAGCTGATGGAAAGGAACGCAATTCTAGAAAGCTTGCCAATAACTGGGATGAGAGTGTATGGAGCCATTGGGAAGAAATTTGAGAAAAGCAGTAAACAGATTCTTTTAAAGGTTAGAATCCAAGGTCAGGAGATGCTTATTAGATGTATAGTAGTTAAGTCTTTGTTTGTACCTTTTGTATTGGGCTTAGATTGGATTGTCAAGCATAAAGTAGTTTTGGATTTTAGTAAAAAAGAGTGTCATATGGGTTTACCAAATGAGATAGCCAAGGAAATAGAAATAAAACTACCATTGGGGGCTAAGGATGGACCAAAACAGCAAAGAGATCATTTGTTAGAAAAGGAGAGTGTGGTTGCTGTAACAATAAAGGAAGATCTGATGCGGAAGGATCGATTTCATAATGTAGTTGCAAATAAGTTTAAGAAAAAATTTAAACGTGTAGAGCATCAGATGGAAGCTGATAAGTGTGAAGGTAATGCGAACGCATTGAATAAGCAGGTTAGGGAACAGCTGATTATGTTTACAAACAAAGATGAAGTAGTGAAATGTTTTGTTAATAGATTTAAGAATAACTCCCGAAAAACGTACAAGAGAAAGGTACGTGGGAGAAACATTCATCAAAAAACTGAGCGGAACTTAATGATTAGCGGAAAATGTGCTTCTATGTCTCAAAATTGTGCATCCTATGGTGAAAACAGAGCAGGAAGAAAGTTATGGAATAGGGGTGGATGTGGATTTCCTTGGAATCCAGGTGGAAAACTGAATGCGGTATTCTGTTAATGTCAAACTAATAAAGATCAGATGATACATCAAATTCAGCTGGCAACAATTAAAATAAATGTCATATGATCTGTCAGAAACAGCTGAAGCAAATAAAATTTTATGTAATAACATTGTAATTAGTTATAAGAAGCAGATGTTCTGTTGAAAATTTGCGTCGTGTGTTAAACAGCTGTTGTGCAGAGACAGTTGACTATAGAAAAATTATGGCCAAAGTAATTTTGGATCTTGACAGCGAACAGCTGTAAAGTCAGCAAACAGCTGATTACAGAGTTCTTAAAGAAATGGTATGGGTTGAAGTTATGTGGTTGTAATTAAAGTTAAGGGTTTGTCCGTGATTGGTTTATAATAATTTTGAATTATTTAATTGAGGAAATTGTATTTTACTGGATGTTTATGCTGATGAAGGATTGAATGGTACGTCAGAAAAATTTGTAATTAATTTATGGGTGAATTTTTGTAAAACCTAATGTAATTTTGACTAAGGGCGTTGGTCAGTCAAATTGTTTACGACTGTGTTTCAGTGAGTGTCATTAAAAAATTGTACAATTTTTTTAATTCATTGGGGGCGGGGATAATGTAACATTAAAAGTTACACGCAACAATGCAGGCCAGCTTGCGAGTTGTAATTGTCGCAACTCGGGCCAACAATAGAGTCTTGAGCGAGACTTGAGCAGTCGTCATGGGGTAGGGAAAGGAGAAGGATGTGTCGGCAGTTGCGGATGGAGAAAGACCACGCCCTGTAGTGATAATTTTTCTCGTGTTCTGAAATGGATTAAAGTTATTAAAATCCACTTTTTTGGTATTTTTATTAAAACATACCTGGCGCCCAAAAAGCATTTAGATCCTCGAATACGGAGGTACGCCGGATCTTCTATATATACATATATATATATATATTACTTTTTTTAATTAAAATACTTTTTCTATATGGAAAAATAATAACATTATAGTCTGGATTGATTAATTAATGGTGGAAAGTAATAATAGTGGTCCTTCAATCTTTATATTTCTCCAATCCAAATCAAATGTTTACCCATACGAATTGTTCTTTGTAACTCTTAGCATTCATGTTTGATAAACATGTTTCTGGGTATTGGCAGTATGTACAGGAGAAGCTGAGCCTATATCTTTTAGTAATCAACACTGTAATTATAAGTTAAATGTAAAATAACAAACAGATATACCTGTAAAAATTAATGAAGATATTGTCAATTGACTAGATATAATTTGAAGTTGAATGTTGATGAAGTAAAAATGACTACAGCACCAAAAAAATAATTAAATACTTAATATTTGAAATGCCTCATTAATTAACACAAGATTTAAAAAAACTCAATGAAATAAAGTTCATACAACTTACCTAAATAAAGTGCACAATCAAAAATGCCCTGTATTCTGAGAGCACTGCCTCCTGCACCCACACCCATATGTACAAATGAAGGTTGATTAAACAAAATGCCAAAATTATCATGGAAAACGGTTTGTGTGAGTAAACGTGTTTTGCATGTTTTTGTAGCATTAATATCTTTCCATTCATATTTACTGAAACATTAAACAAATACATTAATTAATTATGAATGATTTATGAAATTGAGGGTAACATGTCATCATTAACAGACAGTAGTTAATTAAAAAAAATTAGTGACCTCAGTCTTTTGCACACAAAAGCATGCTGACTCATGGATTCGCACAGAACGCCAGTGTAAGAGATGAATCCCGAACACATTTACACGTGAAATCAGGTAGAGTTGTGTGCTTGCAAGTGAATAATTTTACTGGAGAATATATATATTTTCGCAGTGAATTACTTGAATATAGAGTTCAAGAGTATCTACTCACATTATATGATTTGTGAAACACAAGGTTACAATAGATATCTCATTTCTGTTCGGTGACCGTGCCGCTCTGTCTATATTGGGTAACATATTACAAAACAATTTATATAAAACTTCTAATATTGATGTACGGCCTGTATTTGAATTGGCTACTGATTCATTAAGAACAAGCAAATGAAGACATTTAAGATAATGAATCTCTATGGACCTGATATATTTTCCTTAAATCAGAGTATTTCTGATATGTATGTTTACATAGAATAAATCTGAAAGGTTTTGTACGGGTAAACTAGAATACTAAATACAGACAAATTTATGTTACACTTCTTAGTTTAGTTTTTTAAAAAATATTCTACCTTTTCCCATTCCCATATATAGTGGCATGTATAGGAGGAAAGGGGTGTAGGGGTCTGAGGGAAAAAATATTAAAATAAGAACTGTGTTCCTACTCTACTTTTACAAAATTTGAAACCCAAAGCTTCTCGCTTCTTTCTTCTGCTTGTTCCATGTCGAAATTTGACATAGCTGTAGCAGTATGCACAAATTGGGAATGATGGTGAACAACTGCTGCATTCATCATGTGCTCTTGGTATAGGTGTGGCTTTAATAAAAATCAGTAAGTGGAAATCCATTGCAAATATGTTCCTTAATGGTGAAACTTTTGTTATGCCAGGGTTCTTTAAAAATCTAAAGAAATAACATTACATACATGGAAGTTTTACCTATTTATGATTTATTATATGAATCAAAGAGAAATATAAACATCTCATAAGGATGACATTCTGGTTTTGTAGTACATGGTCAAAGTTGTTCAGATGGTGAATTTTCTGTCAGGTATTCTACTGAGAAAATTATGTCAGAATGAAACAAGGAGGAAAATTTTCAGCACTTTGATCAGTGTTTTTATGGGTAAGAATCACAGCTCCCATATATATTGAAACACTTTTACAGAAATAAACATTGAAATAGCAATTGGAGCCATCACACCTGACTGAGAAATTTGGTAATTAGCGGCTAAAGAAAACTTTTTGTAAAATACATTTTGTTAGAGCAATGTAAGGACATTTATTTTTGGATGTTAACGCGCAGTGACCATGCTAAAATCTTAAAATTTTTGGGGTTCAAAGCAAAGCATGAAAAATTCTCAAATTTTTGATTCCCATGTATGTTAAAGCCATTTCAGATCTTGTAATTTCTCAGAGATGTGCTTACTGTAATGATTGTTGATCCTGATATGTACTTGCTTCCTCATTTCATCATCTATTGTTTGCATAGACAAGGAATTGAATATGTAATGTTGATTATTTTTTAATTATTTTTGGGAATTTTCTAAAAGTGGAATGTGTTTTATGCTGTGTTATTCATCATATCTGTAAGGCACATATCTAGGAAGTAATTTCACCAATGTGACCAAATTATGTTGAGGAAATAGGATACATCATACATTACAAATAACAAATATTTATAAGAACAAAATAAAGTCAGAATCGACATGGGTCACCATGGTGAACAGTCAACTATTAGTTATATGTGGTATATGGATGATTCAAAAATGAATTTTTGTATGCCTGAATGTTTCTGCTTTTCATGAGCAAGGCAATCATAAATTTTAGGTTATAATGGAAAGTATCAATAAGATAATATAAAATGTTGTAATAATGATAAATACAACTATTAAACAGACCCACATTGTGAAGAGAAAATCTTATTCTTACAGCTAAAAGTTGAAGACTGTAATTTGAACATGAGAAGAGAAGATCAGATATAAAACAGTTAAGGACCAAACAACTTAAATTAATACATTGTATAACTTATTAAGATTATCAGTGCCATGCTTATTATTCAGAGTATTGCATTGCATATATGTAACATTTCAAAAAAGTTGTTCCTGTCTAAAATGGAAGTGTCAAAATTGAAAGAATTATTGATACATAAATAGGTGACAGTATTGTGTTTACAAGTAGAAAGTTCAAAACTAGGCTTATGAGCTATAACTATTATAAGTTCTCTTAGTTTGGCCGATATAACAGAAATCATAATTTGAATAATTAGTTTTGTACACAAGATAGTAGTAGAAAACTTATTAGTATGATCTTTGAGTCCTTTAATAAAACCAGAAAAGAAGTTTTAACTTTGAAATAACTGAAATAGTCTGATCCATACGTAAAAATTACTGAAGCAATCTGATCCATATTGGATGTTTATGCAGTTTTTAAGTCTGTAGATAACAGTGTTCAGACATTGGTAAAGATGCTAAAGGATATTCCATTGTTTGTAATAGAAGAAGTTATGGGAAAGAAGGAAGATAGAAGCAAATGTAACAAACAATAAAAACCTCAATTCATCTTTGAGGAAAAAGATTAAAAATCAAATCTGATCACTCAAGCCTAAACATTCCTTAAAGAATTAATCCTACAAAATTAAGTCCATTCAGAAAAAAACTAAAAAAGGAATAGAATTTTAATTATCAGTTAAATTTAAAAAAATTAGTATTTTGTGATTTTGTTGACGGTGTAAATTCAGTCAGGTAAGGTTTCCATTTAAGCATAACAGCAAAGAAGCATTCTGTTTCTCTATCCTAACACAATTCACTACAAAGTCATGCAGGAACAAATGTACAAAGAACTCAATCACAAATTAATAAACTTTATTTTAAAAGGTAAATGAAGGCACATAAATTAAATCATTTGTTCATTTATACCTTGAGCGGGTTTTGCCCATTTCAGTTGAGGTCATATACGTGGTAAGGAAAGTATCAAGATGCTGACCACGCTCCTTGCGCAATCTTATTGGTACAGATCTTCGAATCATACGACCCAAGCCCTCTGGAACACCCACTGAAGCTGGGACAAATTCAGTGGGTGATTGTAAAAATGTATGTAGTAGATCACTACCTCGCAAATTAGGCTTTTGCAACAGTTTTTGTAAAAAATCTTCAAATACCTGTTATAAAAATTTTATTTTAAAAACCAAAAAAAGATTGACAATAACAGAAAATAATTATTATTTAATATATCTTTGAACAGAAGGGGAAAATATGAAAGAATTACTCACATGTCTCTTAGATTCCATAAACTCAACACTTCTAGGCCCAAAAAGAATTCTTTTTGGAGGTAAATGCAAATCTGAAAATTCGCCATGAAACTCTGTCAACTTTGATTCGAGTAAGTAAAAGTCATTGTATCTTCTGTCAACTGACCAGTGGCATAGACTGGGATCATCTGAAAGCACTCATGTTACTAACACAAATTAAGCTATACACTCTTTACTTAAGCTTCAATTGAAGCTACAGTAATAATAGCATTCACAAAACGTAGTAATACATCAGCAAAGTGGGAATAGTAGGCAAAAGCCAAAATTACCTGACAGAGACAGACGAACATTAAAAAAAACTTAAGTGGCAAAAGTGACTGCAGAAATCGACACTCTCTTGAGCAATACTATTTCGACCAAAAACACTGCAGCAGGAGCTCCACAAAGCGAACATTAATGGAAGGGCAGCAATTTTAAACCCTTCATAACTGAAGCCAACGCAAAGCTGCAAAAGAAGTGGTGCCACAATCATAAAATATGGACACTGGATGACTGGAAGAATATGGAATGGCCCAATGAATCACTATTCCCATTGTTTCCTACAAATGGCTGGGTTTATGTATGAAGAACACTAAAAGAAGTCTATGATCTGGCCTCCTGGCTTCCTACAGTCAAGCATATTATGATTTGGGCAGCTACATTGCGGAATTCAGCTGGCCCGATCATTACTCTTACTGGCCAGATTATTGTAAATGAATACCTTGACATCCTCAACAATGAAGTGCTTACAATAACTAGCATATTTCTGCCAGACACTGCCATTTAGAAGATGATAATACACCCATACACATAGCCTAAAAGGTTCAGGGATGGTTTGAAGAGCATCAGAATGTCATAAAACATCTTCCCTGGCCAGCACAATCACCGGACCTCAACATCATGGAACCATTATGGGAAGTTTTAGAGCAGAGAGTGAGGAGCATATTTCCACCTAACATTATTGCAGCACTTGGTAGATGTTTTGCTACAAGAGTGGGAGGACATTCTGTTGAAAACTATTCACAAACACTACAAATCTATTCCGCAATGAATTGCAGCTGTTCTCAAAGTAAATGGTGGTTGAACTCCTTATTGATCAATAAATATTGTGTAAATGCAGGTGTTGATATTATTCTGCCCAACTCCTGTATATAGTTATACATAAAACTAAATTTAGAAGATGAGAATGGAAAAATGTTAACTGAACCTGGCAATCAAACCCAGAAACTCCTGCTTTCCTGGCAGGGCTCTTAACCAACTGAGCTAGTCCAGGGCAACTGCCAGATACGATGGAACATTCCTCCACTCTTGTAATGCTAAGGTGTAATTAGTAAATTGTAGGTGAATCTAGAATAGGTTTACTACAGTGGAGTAATGTTACATTGGATCTGACAATTGACCTGGACTACCTCAGTTGGTTAAGAACCCCGCCCGGAAAGCGGGAGGTCCCAGGTTTGATTCCCGGGTCTGGTCGACATTTTTCCATACTCATCTTCTAAATTTAGTTTCATGACCTTTGGCTGAGCTTCAATTGAAGCAATACTTCTCTCTTTGCATAACAAATTAAAAATATATATTGTATTTATAACAAATTAGTATATTAACATTTCTTGTACCATTAATTTTTTGGTGATGTTTCTGTGTATTATAAATTAAAACAATAGTGTATGAAAAAATATTGAATCTCTTTTCATAAAACTCATCAACTTCCATACATGTTTATAACAATTGAGCCATTCTTGTTTGTTCATCTAAAATTTTAAAACACCTGTAATTTATCGTACCTTCAGTTTTCACATCAATCCTTTGAACAGAAATACGAAACACAGGATACGGCTTGTTGTTGATATCCATCTGACTCTCCACAGATGGTATAGAGACTCTCCAAGCACTTAGGTCTCGGCAGGTTGAAGATTCAGTTAGATGTAAATTTTCAGCCTTTATTAAAAACAATAATATTATCAGTTGTTGACATTCTTTAATATATCATTGTAAACAGTCAAACACATCTGCTTGGACTTTTGGTGGTCGGGGTCAAAAGAAAGGAGACAGCATTTGAGCCACGGGCAATAAAACTCAAGAATTCACATCATGCCTGGGGTGTTTCCCAATTTTGGTGAGATTTGGAGGCATTGACTGGTGTATTTCCCCAAGTGTAACCACAAATGTTATTGGTGAATATCCATCCCTGCCATCTTGGTGATATAAACTAAAGAAGTGGGGAGTTGATTTTAAAAAGGCATGCAGAGAGATTTTTGGGGGCATTTTTTGAGAGTGGTGAGAGATTCAGAGAGAGATGGTAAGACATTTTGTGAGAGAGTGCTGGACAGATGTTTGACATTATTGGACAGGTAGTCCAAGAATAGGAGGATAACTGGAAATTGTCCTGAACCAGGGACAAATAGTGGCAGCGGGTCTAAGGAGGAAATTGCTATGAGCAAGGAGCTGGAATATTCACTAAGCTGACACAATAAATTACACTTGTAATCCTTTTTCGCTGATTTCCTATACTGCCAGGTCTGAGTAGATTTTGTATGATTATATTCTGATCTATGACAATGCCCATAATATATGACCCTGAGTTTAGAGTTAGAAAATTGTTAGTTTTAAGAATTTAATTTGTATCATTTTTATATAAATATATTTTTAGTTTTAATTAAGAAAGAATTGCCAGAATAAAGATTGAAAATATCAATATTGTAATTATGGACGTAAATTTTTATTACAAAAGTTTATTATTAATATACTAATATCATACATAATTAATGTCCCCCCTATTCATTTCAAAGTCATGTTATAACATTCCCCCGTTAAGATGCATGGCAAATTTATGTGCCACAAACAACATGTTATACATTACCACATCACACACAAGGCAAATGAAAGTTATTTAAATATTTTTTAATCAACAATATTCAAACTGCTAGGAAAGCATCTCAACAGGTTTTTATACTTTGAACAAGAAAATATAAAAATTGTGCTCTTTATTTTGTTTGAATGTTTTGTTGATAATATTATCAATAGTTAATAATTTTTAACTTACATGTAAATTTATAGAAATATACATTGAAAAACAGTTTTCAGTCACTTTTATTTTGTTTTAGTAAAATATTAGCTTCACAACATCTGAGCTGATTCAGTTAAACAATATTTAATAGAACCAGTAAAAATTAGGAAAGACTATATTATTTTGATCTCTTTATAAATTTTAAGGATAGTTGTCAGTTAACTTGAAGGTAAACAGTTAACATTTCACATTACCATAATAACAAATGAATATTTTCTTTTAATTCATTGCCCTGTCTAATATATATATATATATTTATATATATATATTGTATATATTGGAGAATGAGTGAAAGGTGGTAAATCATCAAAAAGTGTCAAGTGGAAAAAGCAGAGTAGAGTAATAGAAAGAAAAGCAATATTTGGAGCACTTTTTTGGATTTGTGTTGGGTAACTGGTAAAAATGGAAATACAAGGAAAAAAATGTTTTGACATGTCTCATAAGTTAACAGCAGAATGTAGTCATAAACATGATATACAACAGACAATGACCAATTCCAAAATTTCAAAAAATCACTGGCTAATTCATAGGATAGATTAAACATTTATTTAAATGGTGCATTATTTTGGTGTCAACCAAGGGAAGTAGAGATGAAGTTCGCTATATATGGAAATGAAGTAAATAAAAATTCAAAAAAGTTATAAAGATCTTTGGAGTTATTTTAATGTCACTAACACACGGGAATGCAACCAGGTCAGAATCATAAAATAATAATTGGGGAAGAAGGTCCTTAATTAGATCACCCTCAAGGCAATGAGCAATATATTACATCATAGTGAGCAACCATGGAGATTCCACCCATTAGTTAGTATTCTTCATTTTCTGCTGCTAATATCTTCATGTAGTTTTCTCTTTATCTATTGCACCATGTGTATATCATTAGTCTTAAGGGTTGTTACATAAACATCATAATGATATTATTGTAAATAGAAAATATACTTCAAATGTGTTATTTCTTTAACTTTTTTTTAATCTTTAAGAAGATCGTAAATTCATGTAATTTTTTATATTGCTTAACAATGGACTGTGATTATGCCACAAAGATGGAAAATTGGAAGTCATAATTCTGAAAGGTTTGTAAATATGGATTGTTTCAAAGGAAGAAAATTGGTGGAAAAAGTAGCTGACTGAAAAATGGAAATCAAGTATTTCCAGTCCTCTAATTCTATTCCAATGGGAAGAAGGATAATGTGACATGACTATACGGCATTGTTTAAGTTTAGTCTTGTTACATAATATTACTAAATTATTCTAGGAAGTCTGATATTATCTTCGATGGTTACTGTTGCCAGCTGCCAAGAGAAGTCATTGTTGTGGCTAATCTTTTATTTAAGTGGAGGGGCACAGTGTGAATTGTCCTAGAACTAATCACTCGGTGTTGGCATAGTTCATTAGTTCATTATATCTCTCACAATTTTGCATGGGCAAGACAGGTCAAAAATTATTTATACTTGAAATGTAGCACTTATGGTCACTGTATCAGACTACACATGAAGACAGAAACTGTCTCATAGCTCAAAAGAAAAATGAAATGTTATTGATTTTAATTTTGGTAGCTTTTGTTTAAAATATTTCATATTACAATATCTTTGAGATCGTCAGAGGGTGAGATAAATAAGGGCAAAGTAGAAAAGTAACTAAAATTGGTTTCTCACTTTAAAAAATTTCTGAAATTGATTATATATATATATATATATATATATATATATATATATATATATATATATTTGTGTGTCAGGAAATGACATTGTCATGTTAATTAAAACAGAGAGATAGAAAGTAGGTGACCTCAGTTGTCGGCTAGCTGATCACTGAAAATGGCTTCCTAACTTTCTGATGCAAGAGCCACAATTGCAGATCTGCTAGCAAGTAATATCAATGGTACCCCTATGAGTGTTTTTACAAACTTTAACTTCCTTGCAACAAGTTCAAAAAACCTTTAAGAATTTATATTTTACGTACTGTATTATTTATTATGTTATGTTAAGTATGATAGAATATTTTCAAATGTTTCATGGACATCATAATTAATTTAGAAGTATATAATGTGAAAATTCATTTTATAGAAGTTAATGCAATACTTTAATTAAATGAAAAGAGGAAAAAAATAGCTAATTCTTACAAATTCTGTTTCACCAAGGTCTAAGGCTGTCTCGTTGTCAAAAGTGTGCCCCTCGACTGGTTGTGCTCTTAGGGCCCCTTTTATCTTGTGTAGCCTGCTGCTAAGTTTTGCTACTGCACCACCTTCGTTCCACTTCTTGTTTAATCTAGAATAGTTTAACAAGTAAGTTTATAGTTAGCAAATTATAATAAAGTAAATAATTATTTGATGTAATCTTTACTTTATATAATAATGGGAACTGTAAATCTAAGTTAAGCTACAGGTTGAAACAAACACTGTATAACTACCAGAAGGCAAAATTATTCAAAAGCAAAAGCAGCAAGCAAAATAGAGAATGGAAGAGCCCTAAACGTACATTATGTAAAATATTTTACTCATTACCTTCCTTTTGCAGGAGACCCCTGCAGTTGTGGAGAACTATATCCAAAAGATTGATTGCATGTGTTAAGGAAGTATACAATAAATTAGAATCACATTCTTAGACATATTATAGTAAGTACTTGGAACTCTTATAGGCAAAAAATTATATTACACACATAATATTACATTATCCTAACATGAATTATCATTGCTTCATAGCTGTACAAAACTGTTTAATAATACACATTCTCAATTTTTTAATTCAACCACCATTCAAACAAATAGCAAGGTATACACACACACACAGTGTGCACACAATAGGTTTTATGGCATATACAAATTCCAATGAATGATCTCGTGCTTTTTTTTTTGGGGGGGGGGGGGGGTGTTAAAGAGTTATAGGATGTTGAGTCCAGGGCTTTGTCTGGACTGTAGGATATGCTGAAATGAAAGTTCCCAAAGATGGAGTTCAGCTTCTGATGAGTCGGGAGGTAGGGCCTTGAGGGGTGTCAGTGTGAAGCACTACTGGTTGAAGTTGTTGGTGTTGTGGCTATGGGGAATTGGGTTTTGTGGAGTTTTACTGTACTGCGGTGGTTGGCAATCCATTCGGGGAAGGGATCTCTTTGTCTGACCAATGTAAAAGGCTGGGCAGAGTGTGCAGTTTATTTTGTAGATGGTGTGAGAGGACAGACAGGTTATGTTTTCCCTAATTTTGTATGTAGTGCTGTTGGTGGGGCTCTGGAAGGGCGTGGTAGGTGGGAGTATTGGGCAGACATGGCATCTGTTTCTGCCACATGGTCTGCAGCCAATTGCAGGTGGGGAGTTGGGGGTGTGAGTTTTGTAGGGTCTGACCAGGATACTACGGAGGTTGGACAGGTGGGTAGTATGGTCGGGTGAATGTTCTTCATGTCAGGGTTGGATTGTAGTCCAGTGTAGGCAAGGCGGAGGAAAGAGTTGAGTTATGTAGTCTGGGTAAGTAGGTAGTGGTTAGGGGAAGACTACGTTCTGTATGATGGTTAGGGGTGGGACTGACTATGTGGGAGGTGGAGAGGGCACGGGTAATTTGCTTTTGGAGGAGGTCTGTGGGGTCATTTCTGGTATGTTCAGGGTGGCAACCGGAGAAGTGGAGGTACTGAAGGCTGTTAGTTGGTTTTATGTGGACAGAGATGGTAATGAGGCCTGAATTTAGTTGGATGTCCACATTGAGGAAGGTGATGTTAGTCGGGGAATAGTTACAAGTGAACTTGACGGAGAATTTAGTGTTGAGGTCATTGAGGAAGTCTGAGAGGGCACATCTTGTCCGTGCATCCATAGCATGACGATGTCATCTATGAACCGGAACCAGGTTAAGGGTTTCAGTGGAGAGGAATTTAGATGATGATGTTCCAGTTGACCCATAAACAGGTTGGCATAGGAAGGGGCCATCCGGGTGCCCCTGGCAGTACCGCTGGTTTGGTGGTAAATTTTATTTTGAAAGGTGAAGAAGTTTCTGGTGAGGCCAAACTGGGTGAGTGCTATCAAAAAGTGGGTGTTCGGGAGGGAATTTGGAGGCCTGCGAAACAGGAAGTGTTCGAGTGCCGACAGGCCACTGGTGTATAGGGAGACAACATCTATGGTAGCCAGTAGTGTGTCCTGCGGGAGTGGTGTGGGTAATACACGGAGGCAACGGATAAAATGATTGGTGTCTTGGATGAATGCGGGGAGATTTTCCACTATTGGCTGGAGGGAGTCATCCACCAAAGCAGAAATCCTTTCAGTGGGGGAATTGTAACCAGCGACAATTTGGCGGCCAGGAACCCCAGGTTTGTGTATTTTTGTGATGTTTAGAGTACTTGAATTTTCGGAGGCATCATCCTCTTCATCAGAAAGTTAGGAAGACATTTCCATCATCTAGCCGATCACTGGAAATGTCTTCCTAACTTTCTGATGAAGGGGGCGGTGTCTCCGAAAATTCAAGTACTCTAAACCTCACAAGGTGTCTACCATCTATGAACCTCAGGTAAGTCACCTTCTTTCTATCTCTCTGTCCTTTCCCCATTAATTGTTTTAATTAACATGACAATGTCATTTCCTGACTCATATATATAAATATGAGATAGGAAATGACATTGTCATGTTTAAAACAATTAATGGGGAAAGGACAGAGAGATAGAAAGAAGATGACTTACCTGAGGTTCATAGATGGTAGACACCTTGTGAGTTTTGGAGAACTTGAATTTTCGGAGGCACCGCCCCCTTCATCAGAAGGTTAGGAAGACATTTCCAGTGATCGGCTAGCCGACGACTGAGCAGCCAAAATTTGCTGCTCTGCTAACTTGGGTCGTAAACAATTGACCCCACCAAGTCACCAACTTTCTCTCTCAATAAGGGTCTGGGAAGAGGCAAGGACTGGATGGGGGTTGGGGAGATGCATACTGACACCCCCATCTTGACACACATTCATTCAGACACATCCACCCTTAGAGGTGTCAATATTTAAATATTGATACACACTCTCATACATACATACATACATACAACCACCATTCAAACAAAAGGCAAGGTATACACACACACACAGAAGGTTTTATTGTATGTACAATTCAATGAACTCGTGCTTTGGAGGGGGGGGGGGGGAAGGTTGGAGATAAAGTTATAGGATATTGAGTCCAGGGCTTTGTCTAGACTGTAGGACATGCTGGAATGAAAGTTCCCACAGATGGAGTTCAGCTTCTGATGAGTCGGGAGGTAGGGTTTTGAGGGGGGTCAGTGTGAAGCACTGGTTGAAGATGTTGGTGTTGTGGCTATGGGCATGGGCGGCTATGGGGAATTGGGTTTTGAGGAGTTTTACTGTGCTGCGGTGGTTGGCAATCCGTTCGGGGAGGGGTCTCTTTGTCTGACCGATGTAAAAGGCTGGGCAGAGTGTGCAGTTTATTTTGTAGATAGTGTGGGAGGACAGACAGGTTATGTTTTCCTTAATTTTGTAGGTAGTGCTGTTGGTGGGGCTCTGGAAGGTTGTGGTAGGTGGGAGTATTGGGCAGACATGGCATCTGTTTCTGCCACACGGTCTGCAACCAATTGTGGGTGGAGGGTTGGGTGTGTGGGGTTTGCAGGGTCTGACCAGGATATTACGGAGGTTGGGAGGGCGCCTAAAGGCAACCCTTGGACAGGTGGGTAGTATGGTCGGGAGGATGTTTTTCATGTCCGGGTTGGATTGTAGTCCAGTGTAGGCAAGGCGGAGGAAAGAGTTCAGTTTACGTAGTCCGGGGAAGTAGGTGGTGGTTAGGGGGAGACTACGTTCTGTATGATGGTTGGGGGTGGGACTGGCTATTTGGGAGGTGGAGAGGGCACGGGTAATTTGCTTTTGGAGGAGGTCTGTGGGGTAATTTCTGTTCCTGAAGGCATTAAATATTCGGTCGGTGTAGGTCGCCAGGCTGTCCAAAGTAGAGCATATGCGGGCTCCCCTAAGGGCAAGACTGTAGGGGAGGGATCGTTTGGTATGTTCAGGGTGGCAACTGGAAAAGTGGAGGTACTGGAGGGTGTTAGTTGGTTTTATGTGGACAGAGGTGTTAATGAGGCCTGAATTTAGTTGGATGTCCACATCGAGGAAGGTAATGTTGGTCGGGGAACAGTTCCAAGTGAACTTGACGGGGAATTTAGTGTTGAGGTCGTTGAGGAAGTCTGAGAGGGCATCTTGTCCATGCGTCCATAGCATGAAGATGTCATCTATGAACCGGAACCAGGTTAAGGGTTTCAGTGGAGAGGAATTTAGATGTTGTTGTTCCAGTTGACCCATAAACAGGTTGGCATAGGAAGGGGCCATCCGGGTGCCCATGGCAGTGCCGCTGATTTGGTGGTAAATTTTGTCTTGGAAGGAGAAGTAGTTTCTGGTGAGGACAAACTGGGTCAGTGATATCAAAAAGTGGGTGTTTGGGAGGGAATTTGGAGGCCTGCGAGACAGGAAGTGTTCGAGTGCCGACAGGCCACTGGTGTGTGGGATGTTGGTGTAAAGGGAGACAACATCTACGGTAACCAGTAGTGTGTCCTGCGGGAGTGGTGTGGGTAGTTCACGGAGGCGACGGAGAAAATGGTTGGTGTCTTGGATGAATGAGGGGAGATTTTCCACTATTGGCTGGAGGGAGTCATCCACCAAAGCGGAAATCCTTTCAGTAGGGGAACTGTAACCAGCGACAATTGGGCGGCCAGGGACCCCAGGTTTGTGTATTTTTGGGAGAAGGTAAAACGTGGGTGTTCTGGGGCTTTTTGGGGTGAGGAGCTCGATCGAGGCAGAGGATAATTTTAGAAGAGGGCCATGAGTCTTAACAAACTTTTCTATTTCGTGGGTAATGGAGGGGTTGGGGTCGGTGGGGACAAGTTTGTAAATTTTGTCATCCTGCAGCTGGCGGAGTGCCTCTGTCGTGTAACTGTCGGCATCCATGACGACAGTGGTGGAACCCTTGTCAGCTGGGAGGATGACAATATCACTGTTGTTTTTCAGGTTGCGGATGGCTAGGTGCTGGGCACGGGTTAGGTTGGGTTGTTTGGGGAGAGAGTTAAGGAAGGTTGGCGAGGTCACGTGGGTTACAAGAATACTAGTGAAATTCTGAAGTGGATGGTTGGGTGGCAGTTTGGGAGGTGGCAATTTGGATGGTTCTTTAAATTTAACTAGGCATGGGGCTGCAGCGTTTAGGGGTTCTGGTTTGGCTGCAGGATGTTTTGCAAAGTGGTGCTTCCACTGGACTGTTTGACAGAATTTAAGTGTGTCACGGGCATATATATATATATAAAATTGAAACATAATTTCATCACACACACTGTTTATTTGGATATGATGTAAGGATAGAAAATATGAGAGAAAGTTGGAAAATTCACTTTAAGTCACATGATCAGCATAGAAATAAACTCTGAGAAAGGCATGTGTTCAGCGAAAAGAGGAACAGAAGAAGAATGAAAGACGGAAAATATTTGGCATCATTGGGACTCTAACGAGGATGATTACAGAGGCTTCGCTGTAGCCGCAAGTCACCTTTACCATCTCGGCCACGATACCCACCTGCCAAAAATCATCAGTCTATACAAAAAACTATTAGCATTGTCTGACCACTCAAATGCTATTACTAATCTTCTGATGATGGTGTTTGCAAGCTTTACACTTTACGAAAATCATCTTTCTATCCATCTATCTATATCTCTTGCCTTCCCTTACTAATTGTGTTAGTTATAAAATATTTAGTAATAAGATAAAATAAATTTTTTAAATAATTACAGTCTGAATTTCAAGAACACTTTTGTATGCATACATATGTAAAGACGTGTGATAATTTATAATTATCACCTAATCAGGGCAAGCTGAATAAAGTTACAATCTAAAAGATTAAATAATGTTCAGATAATCACCTGGATCCGCTCTTTGTATAGTTGTTGGACAAACGCTGACCACATAGAAGAATAAAGTACTGTCAACATAAAATGATGAAATATATTAATTTAAATACAAACAGATAATTAAAATATAAAAGTATTATGAATGTATATGGTGCTTATTTATTTAATATGTATCACAAAATATTCTTGAAAACACTGTATATGTTTATGTTCATAAGTTAAATTTGATCAACAAAGATATTTACTAAATTAGTATTTATCCTAAATTTGAATTTTGTTTTTGAAAGGTTGATGTTCATCACAAATGCCACAGCAATATAAAATAAGCAATGAAAAGATGCAAATATTTGAGCATTACTTTTAGTACATGACTTAAGATAAATGATAATGCTACTTCATTACAAACAAAAGGCTACCTGAAAATGTTCAAGACATGAAGCAAAGATTATTAAAAACAATTAACTATTTCCTTTTCATATCTCATGCTTCAATATATATATATATATATATATATATATATATATATATATATATATATATATATATATATGGGATAAGTGACGAAGTCACGCATTTGATAATTGGATAGAAAGAAAGATAGAAATACTTGGGAGAAAGGCAGGAAATTCGCTCTTTAAATCATATGTACGGCATGGAATCATGCACAAGGAAATACATATGTCAAGCGTAGAAGGGAATGGAAGAAGGAAGAAAGACTGAAAAAATTCGATGTGGCCAGGACTCGAACCTGGGTGCACGAAACAACAGTGCATCACCCCTAGAGCCGGGGCGTGCGTCTATCCACTCCGCCACCACATCGAGAACGACCAACCGAACATTTTCAATCTATATATATTAGGACTAGAAACCTGGGTACACGAAATCAGCAGTGTATCACCACTTGAGCCGTGGTGTGCGTTTACCGACTCTGCCACCACATCGAGTACGACCAACCGAACATATGTTAAACATATGTATTTCCTTGTGCATGATTCCATGCCGTACATATGATTCAAAGAGCGAATTTCCTGCCTTTCTCCCAAATATTTCTATCTTTCTTAAGTAAGTTGGTATGCTTTGAATCTCTCTTATCTTGTTCAGTTGAGTTAATATGTATAAAGAGGAGGGGATTTGAGAAGTGGGAGAGGAATGAGCAGAGAGAATTGTGACATTCTCAAGCTGAGAGCAACCTAAATAATGCACAGCTAATTAAAGAAGAAGAAATCCTTACAACATAGAAACAGTGATTGGCCAAAAATGCCTAAATCAGATGTACAGAATGGGTTATTCAATTGTATGATCTTCTAAGGTATAGTATTATAAGTGAGATTTGGTGGAGCCTCTGACATGAGTTGAGGTCCTGTGTTCAAAAAAACATTTTGATTATAGACATACAGTCAGTGTCTGTAATTTGGCTAATTCTTCATCTAATTAACAGATTTATAAGATATAGTTTCAGTAGTATTTAATATCATATAAAGCTGTTTCTGAGAAACATGATAGATTTATTTTGATAATCATGATAAATATGCTGGTTTTTCTGTACAAAATTATAAAGGGTAAGGATCAGCATTAGATACCTTGTTAAATTATAAAATTGTTAGCATGATCTATATAATTGACATTCTTTGTATAATTGTTTGTGAACATTTATCAGAGACTTTGTATTTGTATGTTTTATTAATATTCATCCAATTAACTTCATGTGTTAGTGCACACCAGTTTGGTGTATGAAATGTTTTGTATTTTCTACTTCGATCAAAACAATAATTAGTTATCTCCAACAGTGGTTACATGCAGGTAAGCCACAATCGCAATCTCCAATTCCCATCCTAACAAATTCTTACATTATTACTATAAAGGTATTTTGCATTCAACCCCAAAAATAAATATGGAACATTCTTATTAGTTACTCACATCATCACTCTGATGAAATAATGGGCCTAGAGTATTCTCCAGTTGACTAAATGCAAATTCATATGCCTGGAAGAGTGGTGGTGTGGTTCGTAACTTAACAATGTTTCCTGGATGTTCCTGAAGAACTGTTCATATTGTTAGTCAAAATATATTTTCTTAAATAAATCATAAAAAGGCACATGTAAAAAATAAGATTACTTGAATGCATTTCTTCTACAACAGAAGCACTAAAAGGTATGTGATCTGGGGAGTCTGGGTTGAAATACACAGAATAAAGATCCCAAGCTTCACGATACAGATTTTCAGTATCTTTTTCACGTAGATCTGGTGTAATCATTTTACGATTGAATTCCTCTGCATATACAAATGAAAAAAACACTTAAAAATTCTGTGTTATATTAACCAATTTATAAGCAAAACTGTCTACTATTTACCTACATCCAGACAGAATTGCAGTATATTTACAGATCCCTCTCCTTTAAGAAACTGCATGAATGGATACAAAAGGCTTTGGTCTTTCAATACTCCAGCCATGTCAAGACGAAGAGCCTAAAGACAAAAAAGAATATATATATAAACGAGTCATAAAATGACATTGTCAGAATAATTAATACAATTAATGAGGGCAGGAAAGAGAGATAGAAATTTGGTGGCTTACATGAAGTGTAAAGTTGGCAGGCACTGTGCTTAATGGAGGATTTAAATTATCGGAGGCAACACCCCCTTCATCAGAAGATTAGAAACAGCCATTGACTCAGCAGTCAAAATTGCTCCATGGTATCTTTTGGTGTAAAACAATAGACCCCACCAACTTCTTCTCAAGATGAAGGGCAGGGTAGAGGCAAAGAATTAATGGTGGCTAGGAAGATGCACACATACAACCGCATATTGACTCGCATCTAAATGCATCCACATATTAATACACATCCATCCAACCACAAAACAATGCATACACCTACCTATCCACATCTTAACATATACGAAAATAGGTACATAGTTATGGGTGGTCAGTTTCAGAGAAGTGGTGGGGATTTAGAGAATATGTTGTTCAGGGCTTTGCCTTGACTAAAACATGTGTTGGGAGGAGAGTTCCCATAAATGGAGCTCAGCTTCTAAAGAATCAGAGGCTACGGTCAGGTAAAGAGACCACTCCCAGAACAGTTGGCAACCACCACATCACAGTAAAACTTTGAAAAAACCCATTTCCCCATAGCTGCCCATGCTCAGAACAGAATAATTTCAATCAGTGCTTCACACTAATCCTCAAAATGATTCCACACAAAAGCATTCCATGCCTTTGTATCTGTATTGTACGATTAAAATTTCATAGTATCGCACAATAGATGTTTTTATTGATTGCCATACTCCATGGAAAGAATTCAAAAAAATAAAACACACAAACACACATTCTTGCGAGTTGATAGCATCCATTTGAATTTCTTCATTGAGAACATTTTAATGTCCTTTGTTAAAATCTTTAATTATTAATGCATCCCAATACATATAGCCATCGAATGTTAGCTAGTGTAATATTCCTTGCATTCAAGAAACGAGTCACTGATATGTCTTCACATTTGGCATAGTATTCAATTAAGTTAATTAAAGCTTTCCCAGTGTAGCTGATGCAGAAATAGTTCTCAGGATTCCACTCAGGAAAACACAAAGATATGCTGATATTCACAGACGTGTCTGGCACCCTAATGGAGGATATGATTACACATGGTCAAAATAGCAACTTAACTGCTGCAATTGCAAAAATATTAAAACAGTACTTACTTAAAAAAACAGTCCTTGTATATACAGTATACATAACATTAATACATAAATTTTGAAAATCTGACAAGCCTCAGGTCTGGAGGTTGCTGGATTTTAGATAACATATGTGTACTATTGAAAATATTCTGACGTCACTCAACTCTCACCGACAAAGAATACTAGGAGATTTAATAGCTGAAAACTGTTTAAATTAATAGCACAGATGAAAACCAAATGAACATAATAATTTCTGAAAAGGTTAGCCAAAGTCTGATGGTTAATACTTATACAATACCGAAAGAAGTATAACAATTCAGCTCTGACAAATCTGTCACGATGTATACAGTAGAAGCCACCTTAACCAGACTCCCTTTTATTGGCTCCCACTTTCACTGCCCACACAGGGAGAGTGGCCAAAATATGTACTTATCACAGGATGTGACTCCTCAACAAGTCACAAAATAGCTAGTCATACACAAGTGGATTTTTGTACAGGCCACGGATAATTGGGGTAAAACCCATGTGCCCAGACTGTTTGTTAATGGGGTGAAGTGGGTAATCCTAGTGGACAGCAGGCCACCCGTAGAGGCCTTAACTATTACTTGCTTCACTCACAGACGGTCCCTGCTCACAGATTTTACTCTCACTTCTCACCCCGAGTTCCTTGATGGAACTTGTGAAAAGTATTAACAACTAGTCACTTATTTTATTTTTCTGTGTGTAATTAATTTGTGTTTATGAAGGTTAAGAGTGGAAAAAATACAGATGTAAAAAAAAGAAAGTTGACAGAAATTAATTAATAGTTATAGAAAGGCCTTCGTTATGGAAATTAAATGACTAAGTTTATACAATTAAAACCTTAAAGATAAAAAAATATCAAGAAGTTCTAGATTCATTTCTGGGTGAATACCCAGCAAATAATAACTTAATAGTATCAGCGTCTTAGATATAAATAAAAGTTCTGAAACAGTTGGCATACCACCTATTTCATTAATAAATATAAATATTTGTTCTCTTACATTTTACACAAAATTTTCAATAACACATTATAAGAAGGATCTTATTTGCTGAAATGAAAAAATGCTTTTGTTACACTAATATTCAAAACTGGTGAAAAGAACAATGTCATTAATTTTAGGTGTATTTCTGTATTGAGCACTTTCCTAAATTATCGGAATATATCGTAACTAATATTATTAAAGCATTAATTATTCACAAACTATCAATAAATATAACCATAATAAACATAAAATATTTGGATTTATAAGGAGAAAGAGTAAACTTTTAAATCACCTTCAACCATTATAATATTATATTTATGATTAATGAAACCTATCTTCATGAATGGTTCAATAATTTTGTCAACATATACTACAATTTATATGAAGAGAATAAAAATCAATTCAACATACATTTTCTAGAAAAAAAATTATAGATTGGAGTTACCTGAACCATTTATTGATCATTTATCATCCCTTTTAAGAATTATACCTCTAGAATCAGAACAGTTTTGTAAATAACGTAAGTTTATCTTATTAAAAACTATTATATTAAAAATGAAATAGATTGTAGGGAATTGATTGATGAGCTCTATTATAGATTTCCTGTTAGGTACTCCAAGCTGAGACAGACATTTAATATTAAATCCTATATATACAACTATACAGCTAACAAACCTATAACAGGAATGACTAAGTATGTATATTTATATCATATTAAATGCCATGATTTATTGATAATTATAGAAAGTGGAACTCTGGTACAGATTATATATGGTATTTAGTAATATTATTTAAATAGGAGTATATTGGTACATATATGCATTTGTATATTGTGTATAAGTTCTGTTTTACATTATACTTTGACAAATTAAATTGGCTTGTGCTAATAGTAACACCATACTGCAAAGCTGCAGAAATGTTTAACATTATTTATAAAAATTATAATTTGACAAATGTCATTTGGAAAGAAAAAAAATCATAAGGTCTAGTTACCAAAAGGAAGAGAAGAAAGTGAAGGCTTCAGAAAGAGGTTGATGATATGAGCCGATCATATGGTGGTAAATATAATTTACCTACCAGTACCCAATGAAATTTTACATACTATTATAATATCACATTTTACAAGGACTTTAATTCACTATATTTTACCCTCTCCTCAGCATTTCTAATTTGGAAGATTCCGAGACCTTGTTGTCTCTCAGATCCTTAAGTAAAGTCATTTCTAGAAATTTATAATTTCTCCCACTTTGTTCGCTTTTCCTTTCCGGAAATATAAACACACTTGACGTACAGTCTGCAAGCAATTGAAACGATCTTCTTCTTGTTGTCCATTGCATATATATGTTAAAAATGAATATTGACAATATACAATACACTCAAAACTATTTTTAAAATATACCGAATTTAAATTTATGAAACAATATTAACCTTGACTTGAGCAATATAAGTGAAGATCTCTATCTTAACGAGAAGACAACACTGAAAACAGTGGCACATGCCCATGGCCCTTCTAGCATGGACGAAAGTCCTGGCTAGCGGATAAATGACCATAAATCTGTCATTCTCATCCACTGACATAAGAGGCACAAAAAAATTGGAAGGACATGCCCTGTATGTTAGTGGGCAAAGGCAGGACACGTATGTAGGGTCCGGCCTACATTCAGGCTTTTGGCGGATAACTATGGCCTGCCAAGAAAATCCGCTCGTGTATGACTGTACTTTTCTGCCAATTGTCTATTCTTACTAACTATTCAAATATCCTAAATATATAAATTAATGAAATTTGATGAAATCACACATGTTGGATAGTAAATAAGGATAGAAATGAGGGAGAAAGGTAGGAAATTTGCTTTAAGTCATATGCTTGTATAAAATTGTGCTCAGAGAAAGGCATATGTTAACTGTAGGGAGAACTGGAAAAAAAAGAAAGACTGAAAATATTCGGCACCGCTGGGCCCATCACAGATCCTCCACTATAGCCGCAGAGTGCCTTAACCTATTAGGCTACAGTTGCCAACTTATTCAGTTGGGATGAATAGAGAAGAGGGATAGAAGATAAAGGAAAGTGGGTAGTTCATGGGGTAACCCTAAAAAATGGGGTAGTATAAAGTGTTATAGAGGAATACATCTGTAGGCACGGAATAAGAGGATGAGGAAAGAAGAAATATTATGTTATGAGGAGGTAAAAAAAAGCTCTTAAGTTAGATGTTTATAACTCTATCCAACACAATCGTTTGTCTCCAACTACTGAGAGAGCACAGGGCAAAAAATTTGTAATTTATTTTTGTAGATGACTATAGCAATTCCGAAAGCTCCTGCTAAATAAATTTGAAATCCAAATTAAATTATAGTTTTGACCATTTTCATTAAAACATTATTGTCTAAAACAAGCCATATAACATACTACTTTGCCAAATTTAGTCCCAAAGTTCTTTCTTGACACCTTAGTAAGAAAGGATCTAGACAAATAGACTTCTATTTTTTTATAATTGCTCCACTACAACAGCCTGCATTACACACACACAGGAAAGTGATTAACAATTTTTCACAGGAGACTACATAGTCATGTTGGTCAACAACCTGATAATATATTGGTGGTTTAAAACGAAGCAATGGCTGGCCATACACTCAAAAAGAGAATACCTGACTAGTTCAGCATCCAAGAGCCACTTAAATAAGTGCACATACTTCTCAGCTGTTAGATCTCAATTAGAATATGGAGACAGAGAAAGCATTTACAAAACTTTGTGATTTATATAGTTCTAACATACCTGTAATCTTGAGAAAGGTTTGTATAAAATTTGTAACTTATGTTTTCCAAAAAATACAAACCGAGAAATGTGCAGGGCAGACAGTCGGCATTGCAAAATGTGCTAAAAAAGGCACTGAAGCTTGGGGTTGCTTTGGGTAGTTTGTCAAAGGCTGTCGATCCAGAACTAACAGCAATAAGCTATTTATAACTGAAGGATCTGCTACTGTGTCCATAGTAGGTAAAAGAATCCATCCCGCAAGAACTTCACGTACCAAAACCTTGTAGTTGCTGTAATGAAGGCCTTAAATTAAAACCAATATTTCCATATTTAGTGTAAATAAGTATTCTTAAAGAAATATTTTAAAACAAAATAGCAGTAATACCTAATTACATTACTTTCATAAATTAATGAAGGAGACAAGGTGTTAATTTCATGCACCTCATATTAAATTATAAAAACAAGCCTATGACACTGAAGTATGTATACTCTAATTTTCCTCAGAAAAAACTAATAAAAATAAGATTATATCAGGTTTATAAATAAGGAGAAAATTAAATAAGAAGTTCAATACTATTTACCAGTTAATAAAATGCTTATTATGTAATCAAGCTTTAATAGAATTATATGATATATTATCAATAGAGGTCAGTACTGGGTTGCCCTACTCTTTGGCAAATAAACTGCATTGTCTTCAATCAATCTGGGTTACAAAAAACTCATCACTATTTACTTACCTAACATTATTCTATCATGTTCTCTCTGTAACACAAAATTATTGACTGCAAATTAATTTTGTATTGTAATTTATTTCAGAAGGAACAGTTTGTCAAACTAATTTTTTGTGCTTTTATACATGAGTGTAGTTACTGTATTCAAACTTTCAAGAGTAAGTTGACAAATTACACACTATTAACCATTGAATTATGCCTTACTACCATCCTCTTTCAATGAAACACATTCTTTATGTAAAGACATAAACAAACAAATTTATTCTGAAGTTAAATCTTCAATAGATGCAAATACATTATATTATAGGTCAAAAAATAGAAAAATGTCTTCCTCAAACATGTCTAGTGACTGTTCTGGTAATAATTAGGCCAGTTTTTAATAGTAACTGCTTTCACCATCTTCACAAAATTTTGAGAATTTTTGTCATCATTGACCAACTACTTTTTTCTTAACCCCTTGGTGAAAGAGAAGATACATATCAAGACATATCCATGTCATTAAAGGGGCAACAAATCCACATAAAAAATACTAAAAAACTTATGGCTTTCCATTTGTGCCTCAATCTAACAAATAAAATTGAAGCACCTTAGTGCTTCTTTATATAGTGCTCCTCAGTCATCCCCATGTCAACTTGTATAGCCTTCTGCATATTTATTAAGTACTTCAAAAGCATTATTGCTTAAAAATTATGTTTAACGTTATTTCACACAATATAGACTAAAGAAATGGTTCAAGTATTTTCTCTATATAAATAAAATTGACTATTTGTATGTACTTCTATATATGAATGTGTGTGTGTACTCTATATACAAATTTAAACATGTGGAGCAATTTCAAACAATGTACATGATCCTTACAATTCAGAGACAAATGCTATTGGGGCAAGACTACTATCACTCTTAAGAGTGGAGATGGAAGGGAAGAAATTTTAAAATGTGCAAAAAAGACAATAATTGAGTCAAGTAAAGACTTTTCAGGACCAGTGAGATATTGTTTCTGCCTACATAGTTCCTGTATAATTTTATTCCCATTCAGCATGTGAGAGGAGTATCTGTAGATGTGGTGGTGGGGGTGGGGGTGAGGATGGGGGTTGGGGTGATTGTGAGGTCTTGCATAAAATAATACAAAAACAACAGAGATTGGCGTCTACTGTGGTTATGGAAGTCACCGACATTCAACATAAAACTTAATAATACTTCAGTCCCTTTGGTTGAGGGAACCAGGTTAATATAAATAAATACTTGGGGTAACTGCAGACAGCCATCTAGTGATACAATGTAACAAATTGGTGGAATCTTTTAGAGAAATTATATAAATGCCACATTAAGGATTACAACAAAATTGATACCGATTTCTCACCAGTTAACAAGAAAGAATTATTGAGAAAAAGATAATACAAAACACTGTGTGAGTGAGAGAAATTTTTTAGAAGGAAAAACTATCCAGTCTACAAGATCAAAAAATTATGGAGCACAAAAGATACATCCAATTATGGCAGAAAAACAAAAACAAAAAAACACTGGAAGACACAACTGAACTTGTCAGAGGATATTCATTTAGGGCTCTACATATTTGTGAGGTAATGGAAATAGAAAATAAACCATATAATATAAACCATTCTGTGATATCTACAGTATTCCTACATCAAGTGTAAATTCCAATAATGTTAATGACACACAAATTTGCCACATATATAAGATTTTTCATTAGTCAAGTCACAGTCTTAACAATGCTATGTTTTACAAATGAGTCGAAAGCAAACTTCATGGCTCAAAAACTTATATTGATGAGAAGCATGGTACAGTAAATACTTGTGACAATTTACATGTAATTTGGAAAAAAAAAAAAAAAGATTATAATAATTCAAAATTCATACATAAAATTTAATGAGAAAAATAAAATTATTTAATGGATGAAATCAATACTAACCTGCAGTTCAAATGGTAGTTGGGCATCAAGTGGGGTAATAAGAGATTAGTAAGTTGGCGAAGATATGCGAGTTCCATTTCTCTGTTAAAAGCTGCAGGATGCATGCGTGTGCCAATATACTGTAAAGAAGCAGAATCAATGGATATGCCTGATGATTTTGCCCACTGCTGAATACCAAGGAAGTCATCCAGGTGTTGTATTCCAGCCGGAAGAAGTTTGCACATAATTAGACGAGGAAAATCAACCTGACAATAAAATAAAAGTTCTATGTAAAACTATCTTCAAAAACAGAAAATGGTATTTGAATACAAAAAATTTTTATTTTAACCTTGTATGTATAAAAGTTAACTCTGCACCAGCTATTACACACAAAACTTCGCCATTTAATAAAAATCTTAAAATGTATGCATTAAATAGTGTTTAGTATATGGAACTGAAGTAATCAACTCTTTAGCGGCCTTTACACACACACTTCCCTCATGTTTGGAGCATTAAGGATTGCACACAACTAATCACGTGTGAAAGATTTGGTAGCTAAAAAGGGATGCAATGTGCTTTCCCAGAGGAAAGCGTGTCTACTGATGACGTGAAGGAAAATATGTGCGTGTAAAGGTTTATTACACATGCAATTCCTGGAGCGTGGAATGGTCGTCAAACAAGCAGATTTAGGGGGTGCGGCACAGTTTTTTTCTGTGAATTGAGCTGACCCCACCTTCAGTAGGCAGGTCAAGCTAGCGTTTACAATTACAGTTTTTACAAATTATATTTTTATACGTTTTTACCATTATTCTTTTGTTTTAACTGGTAATGAATTTTGAAGGCAAAATGTCAATGTATTGACAATAGCAGGATTATTCATAATTTCAAATGGTAAAAAAGGAGGGTTTGAGTAAAAGAGTGATGAGAGAATTCAGTCATTTACCACTCATAAATGAGTTACTCTTCATCCTTTGTAAACAAATAATTATTTTTGGCTCTTTGAAAATAAACTTATCTTTGTAATAAAAATTGCCTTGGGAAATAACAGCAAGTCATAATACTATAAAGATGGTACGTATATATCATTGGTTCCACAGCCGCTCCTTATATTTTCATTCACCTTTTTAAATTCTTTTCGAAAAGAACCATGAAGGCTTTGAATTTTTTGTCACAAAATCTTTGTTTGCATCAGGAAATCAGCGGGAAATGTGAGTTGACCATATTTTTGAAAGCAATTTCTCAGAGATTTCTATTTTTATACCATTAACCTAGTTCTCAGTCATAGATGGTATCTTCATCCTATGGTCCAATGGATCAGATGCCCTTTCTAATTTTCTTCAAATCCAAAACACCAAATTCCCCTTAAAGTTCACTTGGAAATACTTCCCCATCAAAATCACCTTCCTTAATGTAGATGTGTAGTTCAAATCTGAACAAATCACATCAGTTCATACTGAATATGCCAACACCTTACTATACTTGATTAGTTATCTTGAACATACCTAATGCACCTTCCAATATACTTTAACATTCAGGTTACTCACATTTTCTCAGCTTTAAACGGTCTGGCCACCTACACACACTAAATCCTCAGTCCTTTCATAAGTAGGGAATACCCAAAAGACCTCCTACTGAAACAAATATCGCATGCACTATTTACTGTGAAACTAATCAAACCCATCCTTGATGAATATAAAAAACATATTTCACCCCTAACCACAACCTCCTATGCCTGGAAAAACAACTCTATTCTCTGTCTTGCCTCAAATTCAACCTAGATATAAAAACATCCTTCCCACAATACTGCCGATCTACCCAAGAGTGGCCAACAGCCAATGGTCAAAAATCTTTCCTGAATGTGACTAGTGCAGCACAACTGCCTTTCCCCAATCACACTAACTTACTTGACTTTATACATTCCATCTTTGAGTGTGAGTATTCTGTATGTGATATGAAGGTTTATTCTTCCATTATACATCACATTTCATAAGAGAGAAATTTCTGGACTTTAATGGGTTTCAATTGTTGCTGTCTAAAGGAAGACCCAGCAAGGTTTGAATTTAACATTGTAATAAGGACAGGGCATAGAAAATTATTAACGACTTGGATTATTGTAGCCTTACCTGTAAAAGACTCCGCAATAGAACAGATGTAGCATAGCGTATACTCTGCTTTAACTCCTGAATGAAGTTCTCATCACTTGACATTTCACTGTACCAATTATAAATAAACTCATCCAGAGCCTTCTTAAAAAACTGCAAAATAAAGATGTACAGACATATGAAAAGAGTCACTTATTTTTCTAATAGATTTAGTTTCTTAATAAATGCAATTATCTATACAGGATGAAAAATAAATCAATTTAAAAGTAGTGAGTAAATCTTGTATTGAGGTTATATAAATTATACATCTGTATGGAATGATTAAAATAAAAGTGGCTAATAATTCAGGAAAACAATCTATACAATAAATGCATTTCAACTGATAAAATAATGAATACAAGGTTAAGGTCAGTGTATGAAGAACATTGTTTATGGACCAAGTTACTTATTGAAATAAAAATATAAGCAAAAGTAATAGTTCACATAATGACAATTAAGTATTAAACTGAGAAGTTGGATGGACAGGTTAGATCAGTAAGAGAACAAAAATTCCTCTCTTTCATAAGTATCTTCTTGGAAAATCATGATAAAATTTTAAAATAAGTATTATTTCTTTTTGTATTGTGAAAAGCCTACAGTGACTTACTATTAAAGGTAAAATTGTTTAGCAAGTTTTTGTAAATTCTATAAATGTAGAAACAGATACACAAAATTTAAATTCGAGGTACAACACTGTATTCTAGTGATTTAAAACTGCCTTCTGTGAAACTTGGAAGTATAATTCTTGTGTTTAAAAAAAATCAGTAACATCAATATAAGTTTTGTGATCTGTTTTTTTTTTGGCATTGTTTTCCCTCATTTCAGCCCTAGGGAGCAACACAAAGGTTTTAATTGTAAGTAACCATAACATACAATGTTTACTTATTTGTTTGGATATCAACTATATATATATAATTAATGGGGAAAGGACAGGGAGATAGAAAGAAGATGACTTACCTGAGGTTCATAGATGGTAGACACCTTGTGAGGTTTAGAGAACTTGAATTTTCGGAGACACCGCCCCCTTCATCAGAAAGTTAGGAAGACATTTCCAGTCGTCGGCTAGCCGATCGCTCTTTAAATCATATGTACGGCATGGAATCATGCACAAGGAAATACATGTCAAGCGTAGAAGGGAATGGAAGAAGGAATTTTGGCTGCTCAGTTGTCGGCTGCCGATTACTGGAAATATCTTTCTGATGAAGAGGGTGCCTCCGAAAATTTAAAGAACTCCAAACCTCACAAGGTGCCTACCATCTATGAACCTCAGGTAAGTCACCAAGTTAGGAAACGAAACATTTTCAATTAAAATAAATTATTCCATTTCTGACTTTTCGTCAATTTTTATGTTTTAATTAAGAAGTAACCTGAGTGAATTCAAAATTGAAAAAAAAAATTCTAAGCCTCTCCTTCTACTCTGTAAATAAGGTTTTTAAAATTGTATTTGAACTCTTGTTTGTTGCATGTGAATAGTTAGCGTGAGTTAAAATGTAATAATTTCGATTTTATAATGTAAAATTTTATTTTAAAAATTTCATAAAGGAAAAATTATGTAATTATAAATTGTTGTTGTTTTCCTTAAACTGGTCTGATGTAACACTTGACATGAACCTATTCTAAGCAAAAATTATAAATTTTTCTCATGAAAAATACATAATTAATTAAATATATGTTCAAAACAGCACATGATGTATGACTATTTCCACATCCTTAAATATTTACTTCTCATGAGGATCTATGGAAAATTAACTTATTCTATTCTAAATAAATTATTACCAGCTGAGTTAATGAGAAGTAAAATAAAATTTAATAAAAATATGTAGTAGATCATGAGATTTTCAGCCATTATGTTTGCATTTTGGGGACATTTAAAGCCTTATTTGTTATATCTCTTGATTTTATTTATAGCAATTTATTACTGCACCTGGTGAGGCTACAATGAAGGACAATTCAATGTTGTGAAGTTCTAAATTACTATTTTAATTTCAATATTTAGTCTGACTAAATATGCTTTTCAATCATTTATTTTCAATGAAGTCTGATAATATAACAATTATTTTGTTCTATGATAAATTTATAGGTATGGATCACATGAATGAGAATTTAAGCCTCAATAAACAGTTGTTATCTACTCAGCATTTTCAATCAAATCCTGAAACTTGCTTAGGGCAGTTAAATTATTATAATTTCTTGAAGTTCGTTAATTTGATTGAAAGAAAAGAATGATAATAGTAATAATACATAATTGCTTCAAAATCTGTTATCTAGTAACTTTTTAAAATAATTTCCATGCAAATACATCTACCTATACTATCCTTTTAACCTTCTGATTACCTTTTCCAGAGCTTCATCTACTTGTTCCGGAATGTCAAGACCAAGCCAAGGTTGTTGGAAACTTGGCTGGTGTCTGCTACATTTAGAATTCCCACAAACAGTACAACAGCGTGATTGCAATTTTTTTGATAGTCGTCCATGATTTCCATTAAGAAAGAACAACAGGTTTGGCAGTTCACTTACGTGGCTGTTAGGGATTAAAATTTAATTAGACTATCAACAAAAAATATACTTGCACTTTAATCAGCACTAACTACACAAGATAAATAGTTAACAGTAGACAAACTGATGGTAGATCATGTTAAATTCATTAGTACTAATAAAATGAATATTCTGGTTAAGGAAAATTAGACACACATTCAATTCAATATGATAACTATGTAACGGATATTGAAAATAACAATAACAATAAAAAAAGTTATTTATTCACATGATTTTATCCTTATTTTAGGAAAACTTCAATTATATATAACAACAGTAAAAGGGGGAGCACATTCAGAGAAAATGTCTCATTATTCTAATAATTCGTTAATGGGGTTTTATCTGAATTATAATACCATTTTATTCATTTAAACATTTTGGTGTCGATTTTAGCTTACTGGAACGTAAGTAGAATGAATAATTCAGCACATTAATATCTGATATTTCTTTATTCCACTTTCCTTAAATTGATTGGACTTCAAGGACTTCCCAAGAAATCAATGTTACATAGAAACAAATACATCTATTTACAAATGGTCTTTTTTAATTGCAACACATTTTTTAAATAAATGTTTTTGATTTTCTCAATGTACTATTTGATAATATATGAAATTATGGACACATAAATAGAATGCTCTGAAATGTGCTGTAAAAAATAAAAAGATAATTATTTTCAGTTACTGACAGTAATAATAATAATGTAGAATATGAACATTTTTCATGTCCTCTTATAGACTCAACATTGTTTGATTTCAGAAACTATATATCTCAAAAGTGAATGATAAAGTCTATCCCAATATTTTAATATATAAGATAGCTATGATTAAAATTCAAATCCTCTTATAAAATTGTACTTCCAAAATGTTCAATGCACAGGAAAAGGAAGTTTTAAATGTCTTAATTTCATACATCAAGACAATTTATTCCACTTACAAAGAATGATGCAGACCATTAGTTATAGAGTTGTTACAGGTGTATGAACCGCTCTTGTGTTATTCTATTGTTCAGTGTTATCTTCCACAAAACAAAAAATCCTCTCAAATAAAAAAATATATTATGTATAAAAAATGTGCAAAAATTAGCTATGTCATGAGTAAACAATGTTTACGTAGACAAACCCACGTTTAAAAACCACTTTAGTCACAAATAATTGAAAAATAAAATTGGCTCATAAAGAAATGGAATTTTAGCATTTGAATATGGGCTACACCAGGTTATTTCAAAGAAATTAATATTGTTAATATGGAAATGCTCAGGGTGAATCCACATTTACCATGTTCAGGTCAATATTTGTAGCAACTGATGATCATAAAAGGACTTTATATATAGAAAAATTGAGAGGTTGTGTGTCATAAATGCTGATGATCTACATGAAATTATTTAAAATTTTATAAATAAAACACAGTGTGGACAAAAGTAATAAATGGTATAAATTAAGTAAAATACATTTCGTACCTCAACTTTACTGTTGAAACAGTAAATTTTTGTAATAATTTAATTAACGAGTTAAGGAGGTCCCTAATGTTGGGGGACGAAACATATTCTAATTAAATTATACCATTTCCGACTTTTGGCCACCCTGTGTTTTCTTTATATTAAATCAGATAATACAATTACTTTATTTACCTATAATTTGTTTTATTTATTGTTCATGCCTGTAATATTCCATATTTTTACATTACGTTATATTGCATTTATAGCACATAACTTCCTTATGATTTAATTACCTGAATATAGCTGAGAAAAAAAAGAAACCAAGTATATATGACCCAAAGACTAGTACACCACACAAGAAGCTGAAACAATCAATACCAAGTTATTAATACATATTGAAGCAACCATGCAAATTAGATAATGCATACATGCTTATTTATAAAAAATATGAATAATCATGGTAAAAATGTCATGAAATTTTTATTACATAATGACAGCACTGTTAATGAAGAGAACTCACAGAAACAATACTGACTGCAGTAAAAAACAGAATAAATCATACAATAGTAACATTTTTACTCTGTAATGAACCACCACAGACCATAAGTCCCTTATACCAAAAACATTTCCCTTATCCATAACACAATCATAAAACATTTCTCCATTGCTGTCTTCCGCCTAGGTGCATGAATTTATACCATGTTTCTGCTCATGGCCACTTAAGGAAATCCAACAACCTAGTCCAAACAGGTTGGCACACAAACCTGGCTACCCCTAACATCTAATCTAAATGAAACCCTGCCTGCCATACATCTTCCACATCCCCCAAAAACCTCCAGCCTCAGCATACTTGACCGGTCCCCAAAAAATTTAAATGTTGGTCTCACTTTTTCCCCCACCTCAACCCTATAATTATTCACACATTCAAGTGGTATACCCTTAAATTCTACCACAGTCCGGTGGAAGCATCATTTCACTAAGAACCCCACACCCCCAACCTTTCCCTTTAATCCAGAACCTCACAGCTACCAGACTGTCTAAATTTAAAGAACCTTCCAAGCAGTTACCCCAAAATTACCACACAATCACCCACTTTGAACCTTAACCATTAGTCTTGTCTCCCATATACCTTAACCATATTTTCTAAACTCCCTACCCAAACAAATCAAACCTAACCCATACCAAATTTCTAACTCTCCCAAAATCTCAAGAACAATAATGATATTGTCATTCTCCCAGCTGTTATTGAATATTGAAGTATGCAGCTGAGACACTTAACCAGTTAGATGACAAAATTTATAAAGCTGATCCTACTGACCCCAATCCCTCTGTCACTTCAGAAATTAACAAATTTCTTTGAACTCAAGCCTCCTACAAAAATTATCTCCCTATTCTATCAAACTCCTCATTGCATGGAAACCACCTTTAGCCTGCTTCCAAAAATGCACAAATCTGGGGTCCCAGTCACCCAATTGTCACTGGATCAACATCTCACTGACAGAATTTCCACTTTAGAGGACAACTTTCCAACCAATAGTGGAAAAACTACCATTTTTTAATCAAGATGACAACCATTTCCTCTCCCAGCTCCACAAACTATTAGAACCACTTCCACCTGACACACTACTGGTTATAGTAATGACATTTTTCCACCCCACCCACTACGTTTTGACTGCACTCACTCAGTTTGTCCTTTCCAGAAACACAAACATTTAAATTATTTACCACTTAAACCCTTAACCTGGTTCAGGATCATAGATGTTATTTTCAAAATACGGACCTTCAGATGAGATGTCCTTCCTGATTCTCTACAATATCTAAACTTGGAACTACTACCACACCTGTATATTGATATGCACCTCAAATCTTACTTGTTATCTCAGTCCTCATTAAACCCATCTACACCTCATAGTTTCTTCATTTAATAGATCATTTGTAATATACCAAATAGTCCTTCTAATACACCTAGACCTTAGGGAAGTTTACATTTGTGCTATTTGGAAGAGTCAGTCATCCTAAATGAGACATATTGTCAATTAATTCACCATTAGAAAATTAGATGACCTCCAGAAACAAATATCCTGTGTCCCAAACACAGTCCAAGTAATGACATGCACCCTTGACCAACATAAGAAACATAGTCAGACCCTAACCACAACCTATTTTCTTGGACTGTAAAAACTCAACTGCTTTCGTCACCTGCCCAACAATTCAATCCTGAAATATAGAGAATCCTCTTTATCTTCCCAAGGGTTGTCTTCATGTGTCCACACAATTTCCACAACACACTTATCTGTTGACTGTCCATGGGTGACCATCATTCAGAACGTCTCTCTTCCAATCCTGAGCAGTTGCCTCTGAAAATTTGAGAAAAATTCCCACCCCACAATGCTGACTTTAAGCTTCCATTTCAATGTCAGGAAAGTCACTATTTATTTACTTGTATTCTCTCTTTCCTGTCATTATCAACTTGGTTAATAATTCTAACAATATTAAACATTTTCTTCTATTTTTCTCTCTCTTTCCTGCCCTTATCAACCATGTTAATAAATCTCACAATATTACATCCTTTTTTGCATATATATATATATGCTTACCAGAGGTACACAGATGGCAGCAAGCACGTTGTAAGGTTTGGAGTTCTTAATATTTTGGAGGGACAGCTTCCTTCATCAGAAAGTTGGAAAGACATTTCCAGTGATCTGCAAGCCCCCAACTTACAAGGTGCCTGTCATCTGTGAACCTCAGGTAAGTCACCAACTTTGTTTCTTTCCTGTCCTTATTAATTTAGATATTAATAAAGAAAATACCCCATAGATGACCTCATATTTCATCATATTAATGCAAGTAATGGAAACATGTAGAAGATCAATGCCAAATGGTATAGTCAACTTTTCCAACAATTTTTTTATAGTCATAAATGCTAGCAACTACACATTTTATAAATCATGGACAAGATTCATTTACGTTTGAACGTAATACCAGCCCTTTATATTTTAATAGTATTTGCATGGATGTTGCAGGACATTATTAGTTGCCCATTTTTTACAGATATTATTTTAACATTTAATTCAGAGGCTAAACGATTTCTCACCTCAAGGATAATGTCAGAATAAGAGATAAAACAAGAACAGAGAATACGGTAGTTCTTGCGAGTTTGTCATTCCAAACAAGAAATATCATAGCTCGTACATGAGCTTCTTCCATATCCAGTAATTTACATTTTGAAACATAAAATTAATAAATCACAACGACATCCATAATAAAATTGTTTCCTTTATTAGCTACAAGGGGTTCAGTTTTTCCTTATACGTCAGTTTACTGTACTTAATAACATGAAACAAATGAAAATCAAAATCTGTCAAAACAGATGTTATCCCGAAGAGTATATAATGTAGAGTAACAATGACAAAGATCATATAATCTACATAGAGCCAAAGAGTATCATAATACAATATTACCATTGTTATAATAAAATAAGTTTATGAATCCCTTTGTATACGAGATATATAATGATACTTTTAAGATACTTTTTGGGATACATAACGTTGCTTGATTACAGGCGACAGCGTGACTGTTATTCCCTATTCACTCATAGCTCCACAAGAGGCAATGTAAAAACATTTTAAGTACCATAAAATTTTTCTTAAAGCAACAATAGAGAAATTAAAGTGATTTATTTATTGACACAATAACTATTTTCACATATGTAGTGTATATTTATACAGATGATTAAGAAAAGTGGCTGTTTTGAAATCAATATTTTGAGTTGGATGTGAAATCATATCAAAATATTTCACAAAGAAATATTGAAATATTTTATGTTTATTCTCAAATATTGGAGGAGGATATATATTTGTTTCCTTGGGTTTCAGAAAACCATATATTTTTATGATTTATATATTTTTTAAATGCTTGGACCGAATCGAGTTTAAAAATGAAACACTTTCTCATTAAATTATTGAAATATCAACTTTTATAATTTATGATAAAACATTAAAATACGTTAGCATTTTGATAAAAAAAACTAAGGCTAGGCTTACACGGGCAGTGATGACTACCAGAAAACGAGGGGCAGTGATGTCAGTGGCGTGTCAACATACGTCAGTGCTGCACTGACAACTGCCAATCCATCGCTGACACGAGAGCACTGCCTCACTTTTCTTGGAGCTTGTCAACTTTGGTGTCAACCAAAGAGATATATAAACATCATAGAGAGGCTACGAGGACGTTACAGCGCCCTGGGTGGCAGCAACTAACAACAGGGACAATCACAATGTCTACGGTCAAGAACTTTGACCGTATGTACTGTGTTAAATGACTGAGGTTGAATAATCGTGTATTTTTGTGATTAAAATATATTGTTTTTCATCCGAAATCATGCCAAATGTGTGTTCAGCGTACAATTGTACTAATCGTAGTTCAAAAACAACTAGAATATCGTATTTTAAGTAAATATCATCATATTTTCACTTTTGACAGCACGTGTTTGTAACTTCGATATTTACCAAATTTCTGATCTTCGTGGTGCTCTAGAACATGCAAGCCAGCTCTCTTTTTATGAAAGTAGTTCTCTGTACTGTAATTAATGAATGTGTTTTATTTCGTTTAACCTTGATCCCTATCAACTTTCAACTATATTTAATGTCAGTCTAGATGCATTTAGATGTTACTTGTACAACGTACAATTGTATAATTTGTAAAAAAATTAAAATTTTAGATATTGGGAGTAATCTTTATTATAGACTGATGAGCGAGATGCTTCATATATCATCTAATAATTCGGCATTAATATCAGAAATGACTGATTTAAAACAAAAATTATAAATTAACTATTATAAAGTTTCCTGTTCATTAACTGTCAATGTTTACATGTTGTATTTAGCATTGAGATGATGTTAATGAGCCCTATCCGTGTTAACTTTAATTTCGGCACTTTCCTTATGTGACAACAGAAATAATGCACAATTTTTAAGTGATGTGTTATATATATTATATGTAATGAAACACTTTCTAGCTGGTTTCCGCTCATTTGTAACTTTAATACATATGTATATATAGTTTTTAAATCTTGATTTACGAGATACGCTTCCTGCACGTATTCGTTAGTCCACCTCAATTCAATGCAAGCAGACGACAGGACACGCCCACCCTTACCCTTCAAAAAATGGCGCCTGAGCCTTCAATTTGCTTCAAATATGGCGGCGCCTTGTCCAGTCTATGTTGTTTATATATGTCTTTGGTGTCAACAGTATGTCAGTCATGACTGACGTTCCCCCTCCACCGACCTAGACGCAGCCCTCATGGGAGGCCAGTTACGGTTGTCAATTATCGATTGTGAACGGTGAGGCAGGGATGACTATCGATTACGCGACGGTAAACAGTTTGTATTTTGCATTTTCAATACGGGTGCAATTTGGTATAGTGTGCGATTGGAGTAATTGAATCTTTGTTGTGAACAGCGGCTACATGTAGTACATGTTTTTATTATTGCTTCATTTCTGTAGTAATAATATAAAACAATATTACTAAACAACTGTTTAGATTTTTATGTATCTATAGTACAGTAGCATAATACTGAGTTTGACTTTTTCGTGAGAATTTCCCGACTCCTTCCTCGTTACGTCTGTTTTATCACAAATACAAAGTGATTAGTTCCTGTTTATGGATATTATGCGTACGCGAAAACAGAAAGGGGAAAATATTAAACTTGATATAAACAATATAATGACACTATGCAACATCAACAATCCAACCGGATGTAGTTGCCAAAAAATAGCAGAGAAGTATAAACATACATCAGAGTTCTCTGCCCGTTCTGTAGTGAGGGCAGCACTTGCACAGAATTGTCAGTGAAGAAGTGGGCAGTTATCTGCCCAAGGTGTAAACGGTGGGCAGTGCACAGCCAACCCAACTTCGACGAACATCACTGCCCGTGTAAACCTAGCTTAATATATAAAAACTCAAATTACCAAATTTTTCTTTTAAATTAATTCTTTGTGTGTTTTGAGAATATTAAGGTTTTATTTACTTTTATAGAAAATCCTGACTAACTATTCAAACAAATTTTGAGAATGGCATAAATTTTTACCAAAAGCTTAAATGAACATGATAATTAAACATTTTGAGTCAATAATTACGCTAATTTCACAATGATCTTATTTCTAAATATGCATCTTCTATTTTATAAGCTGTTAAAATGTATACACCATAAGACAAATATATTTGCAAGAGTTAACACGGGAAAGTAGGAAGAAATGAATAGCGCCAAATTGAAGGAAAACTCTCAAATTTACAGAAATATACAATAATATATAAAACTTTTGAAAAATAAAACTAATGTTTTATCAATTTCATTTATCCACTTTTCTAATGACATGAAATTAAATAACGCCATTAATTACAATATCTTACTGTTTGTAAATCAATAAATATTAAAACAGCCTTTTCAGTTGTGCCGTAAACTGCACTTCTTGAAAGCTGTCAACACACACGAGCAATCCATCCGTCTATTCTCTCCAAAAATTGTCCGTTTGGGATATTTTATTAAATTGTAACTACTATTTCAGATGTTGTAATTTATTTTTTCATAAATGTTTGTAAAGTACAATTAAATTGTTATTATTTATACAATAATAATTTATACTTACACCTGAAAAGTTTCCTTAGAAATAGTGTTGTCATATCTAGCTGGTACCTCGTCGGGACACACTGAGATCGGGATGTAGAAATGAAGTAAAAAAATTATCTAATGAGTCCACAGTGCCGACATCTGCGAAAATACTCTTTCTGGCGTTGTATGCGGGAACAGAAAACAAATACTCGCATAATTTTATCATTTGGCATTTGCATTCAGTATTTTCGGTTTCCTTTTAGGAGTGTTTAGACTTTCATTTTTCCAAGTCACGCTTATTTCCTAAAAAGCTCTTCAAATACATATATTGCTGAAAATAATTGTCGCCTGAAATCTTTACTACATTTTTAGTCAGCTATATAACAATGATTTCAAATATCACCCAACCTGGGGTTTTAAATTATTTCGTCCATTAAGTATTTGATATTTATTAAAAGGAAAAGCCTATTTCTCTAAGGTATAGAAAGCCACTGTCTCTAACTCAAATTTCGAAATCAATTTAAAAAATTTTCTTGGTTAGGTTTCTCATTATTTAATTTGTTCAAATTCATCTTGGTTTGCGTGCCAGAAAAATTGGCAGTCTTTCATTAATATATTTCCTATTTCAATTTCGAGACTTTATTCTTCTCCACGCTGTTAATATTTTCTTCAAACACAGCCAAGTTTGACTTCAGATACATTAAGTAAATTTCACTGATCGGACTATTGAAAAAGTCTGAAATTAGTTTAGGTGGTCTGTCTTTGGCTTCAAAAAAAATTGTTTCAATCGAATCTAAAGCTTACGAATTCTCTGGCAACCAACGTTCGTGTATATAAAATTATAAAATTTGCATGGAGAACAGCAAGCAAGAAGATACTAAAAAAAACCTTTGTAATTAAAATGTTCTGTGCCTAAATGTGTGTTTGCTTGAATATTTATGTTTTCCATGCGGTTTTGAAAGTTTCACTTGTCATTGAATAATTTTTCAATACGTTCCCATTCCTCAGCATTTCACGGTACCTGTATAAAAACAAAAAAATGAATTAAAAGGTTTTTTAATTTTACAAAATTCTGTTATGAACAGTATCTATATAGCTTCATTTTTAACGACGAACAAAACGTGGACAAGGCGGTCCAGATGTCGAACGTGCAAGGCAATGATGCAATCAAAGTACACCTTATGAAATATATTTAAAAAGTAAAGTAAGATCAACTTCTGCTGCCAACGAACCAATCATTGATGATACGGCAATCCTGATGCGAGCATTTCAATCAAAGAAGAGAGATAAAGATGAATATCAATTATTTGGAGAACAGGTAGCCATTATACTCAGAAACATTACTCGCCACAAGCAAGATTTACAGCCCAACAAATAATTAATAAAACAATATTTGAGACAGAAATGTAAATGCCAGTTTACTCGTCGAATTCCCAGTCCATTTTTCATCAACAAACAAAACCCAAAAATTTGCCATACACAAATCAAAATTATCAATCACAACTTTTGCCCTACCCATCACTTCAACCTCCAGCGTTAACTTCACCACATACATCTTCATCCTTTCCTGCTTCACACTCACAATCTTCTCAATCTGAATCTTACTTGAGAGGACAAAATACATATACCGAAAATGAGTACCAACTTTTATAAAAGTGGTTCCAAGTTATAACAAGTATTAACTGTACGGTAAAGTTTATATAACTTTATTTTAACATAATTTTTAGTAATATTTAGTAAAATAAATACTAGTACAACAATTTTTTTATTCTTTTCTACCTTCACGTAATCGTGTTGAGCTACTAGCAGGGCATAACAGGTAGACCAATGCATTTAAGAATTTTCATTTGCTAAAAATAGCAGTATTACTGCAAGGTATTGACTCACTGCAATAACTTGTCTCAATGACGTCTCTTTTTTAATGATTTTTCGGCGTAAACATACTCGATAAAATTTTCAAAATCGGAATTATTCATTAAAAAAAATTCCGAAAGCCAACGTAACATCTGTATTCTAGGTTCACCCCATCAACATCATCAAGCTAAAATCCTTCATGAGTTCCTCTGTGCTATACATTTTTTCTGCCTCGGACAAGATTGGGCCCCACCTAAAATCTCTTTGGGCGACGACGACGATCTGGATGGCTCCCAACAATTGCAATGATAATTGCAGCAGCCACCACTGCAAAATCTTCTGAATCACTCATTTAAAAGTTAATTTACATTAAAATTAGGTAATTAAATTCACTATTGACCGATGTGTGTCGCATAATTAGTTCACTCTGAAGCTAGGTTTACACGGGCAGTGATGTTCGTCGAAATTGGGTTGCCTGTGCACTGCCTACCGTTTACATTGTGGGCAGATAACTGTCCACTTCTTCACTGACAATTCTGCGGAAGTGCTCCCCTCACTACAAAAAGGACAGAAACTCTGATGCATGTTCTTCTCTGCGATTTCTTGGGAACTACGACCGGTTGGAATGTTGATGTTGCATAGTATCGATATATTGTTTATATCAAGTTGAATATTTTTCCCTTTTGTGTTTTCGCGCACGCATAATGTCCATAAACAGGAACTAATCACTTTGTGTTTGTGCTAGAAAAAGCGTAACGAATGAGGAGGAAGGTCAAAATTAGTATTACGCTATACTGAACATACGTAAAAATGAAAACAGTTGTTTAGTTATATTGTTACTACAGAAATTAAGCAATAATAAAAACAGCACCTGTACTTTCAATCTGGTTTTCAGTGTTAAATTACCTGGGATTTTATCACTTGTTATTTTATTCTCCTTAAAGGTGATGTGGTGTTCGTTGGTTACACCATCAAAAATATTGTTGTACAATCAAACGAACAATAATAATAATGTATTTAATTTGAATAGAAATATAACTCAAATTAAGTTCTATTGGAAAAAAATATATAAATTTACGAATATCAATTTAATCATTGGCTCAGTCGGTAAAAGCAAAAAGAATAATCTACGCAGCTTCTTAATGGCTGCTCGCGGGAACGCGGGTGACGAACGATATAGTTGAAAATTAAAATCGCGAATCAGACGAGAATGGTTTGTGTGGAAAAACCGGGTAAAATGCCGTTACCGGATGTTAACGCCTGATGACGTCGTTCTTCGTTTTGTTCGTATGCCGGTTGTTCCTTTGCTGGGTCACGTCTTCTTCATATTAAGATTCTCTAGCGCCTCTCCTTCAGATCAAATGTTATCTTTTTATTTTCTGTACTCCCACCAAATGAATCTCCTTTCTCGAAACGTGCAGAAACTAAATTTTATACATGTCGCCTTGTTCTGCCACAGCTTCGTCTCTCCCTAGCGTCTCTCTCAGGCAGCCTCCCTGCACCAACTGTCCAATCTACTCCAGGCCTTCAACAATGTTGCAGACGGTGACGTTTTCCCGCCGACATTTCCCGCCTACTCGGCCCCACCAAACCATTCTCGCCTTCCATCCTGTATACGTAAATAACAAAAACTTAATTATTTTTGCTTTACCCGATGTATGTAAGAGTCATGAATCACCACAGTGACAATTACTGAATAAAACAAAATGAATTATTTTTCATTTCGTGTAATAGTAGTACGTTTATAGCTATATAACATTATTTCGCGTAGTTATTTTGCCAGGTAAAGTTTGTGGTTGGAGCGTGGACAAAATTTCTTTTTTGAAAGTTAACCGTAAAATTTATAGGCTTATACAAAGACATACGAACTTTATTCCAAATGCATTATAAACGAAACTACTCGCCATTGTTCACAACAACGATCCACATACTCCAATCGCACACTATACCAAACTGCGCGTGTATTGAAAATGTAATTACAATCTCTTTACCTTAGTGCAATCGATAGTCAGCCCTTCCACAATCGACCTTGTCGGCATGGTGTGGGAACGGTTCTGACTTCTGAGAGATGGGTTGTGTGCGTCCTGTTATTACTGGGTGAAGTAAAATTGGCTTGGGGCAGGTGTAATCGGGCTTTCGGATCACCGTGTGTGGCGGCCTTTATCCACGGATGCAGTTAAACTGTGTTTTAATATCATTATAATGGCTCAGTGTGTTGCATTTGGTTGTAAAAACCGAAAGAAAAATAAAATTGATGGAATAACATTTCATAAGTAAGTGTACCCACTTTTGTTTTAAAAAAATCTTTATAAATGAAAATATTTTAAGGCGAAGGTAAATAATCTGGAACCCACAGCACACGAAAATTACACCAGCACGAACATATACTTCCCAATTTTCTAAGAAACTTTTTCTAGTAAAATTCGTGTCGAAAGCGAAGGTATAATACGGAACCAATAGCAGACGAAAATGATGCCATTCTTTCTTGAACTCTACGACAGTGATGATAAGATCATCAATGTACACTTACACTATGATCCCCTTCTTAATAAAATCCACACAGGGATCTGCTGTGGATCAGGTGAAACCTGACGTCTTCAGGAAGGTGTCCAATATAGAATTTCATTCTCGTCCCGACTGTTAAAGCCCATACATGCTCTTCTTCAATTTGCATACGAATCTTGAACAAATGGCTCCAGTTTTCCATGTAAATAGTATCCTTCAGATTTCCATTTAGGTAGGCCGCAGTGATATCCATCTAACAAATTTTTTAAGCTGTTGTCATGGCCAGTAGTGCTTGGATTGGTTTCATCTTCACAACAGATGAAAATGTTTCAGCTTAGTCTACACCTTCGACTTGACTAAATATTTGTGGTACTAATCTTGGCTTGCTCCATAGTGTCCTGGTTGTCCATCTTTGGTTTTCTCTTGGAGACACATCTGGACTTGATTACAGTTTTTCCTCTTTGTCTTGGTACTAAAGTCCATGTTTCATTTTCTCGTCTTCCACAGCCTCTGTTCACCTTTCCCCAGCTGCTGCTGAAGTCACATCTGCATAGGATGTTGGATTAACAATCACTACAATTCTTAACACGTTGCAGGCTGGGTTTCTTTCATGTTGGGCATCATATGGGAGGAACTTGTTCAACTTGTAGTGATCATCTTTCAAAGGAATATCAATAATAATATCATGCTATCCCTCTTTTAAGGCCTTATTTACTAACTGGTCACTATCAGCATCAATGACACTATTGGAATATGAATTCTTCATTGTTATTTATCTTCCATGGAAAGTAGTCCCACAGTTTGTATCCCTTAGTCCCTTCTGGATAGACTACTAGTATTCATTCTTTTGCCTTCGGACCCCATTTTCCAGTTCTCTGCTTCATGTCCATATACTATGGTCCAGCTTCACATTTTCCCTGTCCACAGTTCTGGGATTATTCCTTTGATTGTGCTTTTAGGGCATTTTTTATGGAATATGCTGGTGGTGTCCAATTTACCTCCCCACAGTGCCTTTGTTATTCCAGATTCTATGAGTAGACAACTTGTGGTAGCCAAAAGCTTTCAGCTACACCATTTTGTTTAGGTGTGCCAGGTATTGTGAGTTGCCGCTGTATTCCAAGATTGAATAGATATGCATCAAATTCTCTACTTAAATATTCTGCACCATTAATTCCGAATAAAGTATTGGTGGTACTGTTGAGAAAGTTTTCAACCATCCTTCAATACTTGTCAAATTTTGGTATTTTGTATTTCTTCTGCATGGGTATCAAGCAGCACAAAGGTTAGCTGCTGATATTGTGTTATTAGGGGAGTAAGAAGAAGACTTGGAAAACAATAAATGGCATGAATGTGATCCTGGTGGAAAAGTACATCATGAGGATTAGTAGACTGAAGTCCAAGGTAAAGTAGTGAAGTATGGGAAATTAATAACTAGGGATGGTAGAAGTATAGTAGACATAAAGAATAAGATAGCACAGGCAAAGAAGGATTCCTCAAAAAAGAAGAATTTACTTATGAGTAATATGTGTGGATATTAGGAAATCATTGCTAAAAATCTTCCTATGGAGTGTGGCATTATATGGGTACGAAACATGGATGATAGGAGTTGCTGAAAAGGAGCCTTTGAAATGTGGTGCTGAAGGTGAATGCTGAAAATCAGATGAGTGGATAGAATCACTAATGAGGAAGTTCTAAACAGAATATGGGAAGAGCCAACAATATGAAAGATGTAGACCACTAGAAGGGATAGATTATAGGTCATGTTTTAAGACATTAGGGTCTTGTAAAATTAGCATCAGAGGGAAGTGTCTGGGGAAAGAACAGAAGAGGGAACCAACAATGGAATATACAAAGCAGATTCAGGAGAATGTGGTAGTTATGCAGAAATGACCAGTCAACGCTTTCAAAAAGAGATCTTTATTGAAATGAAATGTATTAATTACATTTATTGGTGGCTCGTGCATTTTTAAAGAAATTTGAAACATCACCCCAAGGCACAATATGTGCATTGATAATTCTCCTTATTAAAGATATTAATAATACTTCTACAACTACAATGTTTATAATACTCAACGACCTGAAATATGATACACTTCTAATTTCATCTACATAAATGTAATAGGAATGAATGTTTAAAATTGTAAAAACATGAAATGAAATTGCTAACAGGAAAGTAATTTTACTTCTTACATATTTTAAATAAAGTAAGTTCATTTTAGGAAGAAGCGACACAATAGGAGTTGCGGAAAAGTAGCCTTTGAAATGTAGTGCTGAAGGCAAATGCCATAATTTTCTCAGAGTTATGAAAGTTTTTCAAATGACGGTAATTAAATGTTATTTCTTATAAATTAAATTCATTCAAATAAGTCACAATTATTATGATAATTTTTTTCTTTTTTCCCTTATTTATATCAGTCACTTCAATAAACCAAAAGTATATTTCAAATTTGAATTCCAAACTTTATTTGGAAGAAGCTTTCGGCAATTGCCATATTCATCTACAAAATAAATTACAATATTTTAAACTTTACAATTTTTATTTATTTAGATTTTTTCTTTAAATGAAAATTTAATAAATTCCTTGAATAAATTGTCAATCTTTATATTCAATCAAAGTGATAACACGGTTATTTGTCCTTTTCTCGTTTGATTTTAGGAGTACTTTCGGAAATAATCTTAAGACTTTTTAAAACCAGATAGTGCACGAAAAAGAGAATCAAATTGTGAACAAGTTCCCTTCTAAGAAAAATTAGTGTTCAAGCGATCCTGGTCAAAAAAAGTCAACTCTATACATTAAGACAATTCTCACTCGTCCCTTTTGAAAGATGCAAATGTCGTACCAATATGTCGGCCTATCTAAATTATATTATAAAAAATATAATTTTCCGAATTTAGATCCTAGGGAAAAAAATTTGTTCTCCTCCAACATATGCGGATAAAAAATTATATATTTTTAACGTTTCTTTGAGAAATATGCTGTTATAATTTTGCGTCCAATTCGCAATATTGATTACTCTACATGATCTTAATGTTTATTACGAATTAATTTTTGTACCTTACATATTTAAAAATACTAAGATATGGTGTAAATAATAATCCACTTTAATTTGTCTTTTGCTGCTTTAAGATTTTAGCGGACTCAAAAAAAGTTTTTTAACGGGTTCTTATGGAGCTACGAGGGAATTGATCCTAATGGATTGGGGATGACCGTCACGCTCCGAGAGCTGCTATTTTCTTTCTATCTATTTAAGATACTCTTTAGACTGAAGTGTAACCCAATGAGATGTATATATGTCTTAGGTATATCTAATGAGATACCATGGGATGTATAGTATCTTTAGATAAGAAGTGTTGTGTAATATTTGTTATGTTTTTTGTTGAAAGCTTGAAAATTGTGTTAATGTAAAAGTATGTATGATTTATTGATCAAAGAGATGCGGTTTTTTAACATGAGATATATTAAAATAACATATATCAGATGTCGGTGCACGCCCATGAAGACCCTGAGAACGAAAGCTGAGCAAGAGGGATAAATAAGATAAGTAGATTTTGATATTGGAATTATAGGTGCAACCTGTAATTAGTAACATAATGGTACAATGTGTTGCTTTTGGTTGTAGAAAACATAATTCCTGGAATTACATTTCATAGGTAAGTTTACCTACTTTTCTCAAAAAAAAATGTAAACCATTTTATTTTTCAAAGTTGTATTGCATAATGCTCATTATCTTAATGAGTTTATAATTTGCAAAGTTAAATGAAATTCACATACTTATCTACGTATCAGAAAAGTATCTTTATAATGTTTTATAATAGTAATAATTATGATAATTTAAAAGCTTATTTATTGTTTTAGATTTCCAAAAGATCTGGAAACCAGAACAGTTTGGGAAAATTCATTGAGTCGTAAGAATTTTAAAGCAAGCAAACACTCGTTAATTTGTTCTTTACATTTCGAGGAACGCGATTTTGATAAATCATCACCATTTGTTACTTTGATAAAAAAAGGTGCTGTACCTTCTGTTTTCCCTGGATTTCCCAAAGAGGTGACTTCAAAGACCAGTACAAATATAGAATAAAGTTTAACACAACATTAGTGTTAGCTCTTACACTTGAAGTATTACAAATTTAGTATAATAGTATTACTATTCCTATATTATTACTGTACATCTTTCAGCCATTCTGTGTATGTAATTTAAAAATAAATTATTAGATGTAATTTTGTGACCTAATTAGATTAATTAAATCAACTATACTTTAATATTTTTAGGGAGGAAGGGCAAACGAGGAACAAGGTGAAGTAACAATAGCTTTGAATACTGAAACTAAATTAAAAAAACTAGAAATGCGTGTAGATACCCTTGAAGACAATTACTCTACAGCAATAAAAGCATTACATGCAACCTCACAACAATTAGCAACTACTGAGAATAAACTGTTCAAATGTAAATCCAAAGAAACTAGTTTAATCAAAACAGTCAGAGCACTTAAGGCCAGGAACCAAAGGATGGGGGAAAAAGTTTCTTCTTTGAATATCATTATTGAAAAACTTAAACAGAAATTAGAAGATGAAGAGCAAGGTATTTCTTCCATATCGTCCAATCTTTTAAAAAGAGAGGCTGATAAAGCCAAAAAACCAAAATTTAAAAAATGTGCAATGAAGAAAAGTGTGCTTTTGCAATTACACTAAGCTTTTTATCATTTAAATAATAATATGCAAAGTTTAAATTTATTTTACTTTATGTATGGTATTTTTACACAGAAACATACAGTTCTAGAGTCAAGAGTTGTATTTTTTATTTTTATACTGCAATTGGTCCATAGGAATATCTTCTTTCCAGAATTTAGACTAAAGGAAAAAAAATAATGTATATATTGATATAACTTTCTATCCAGCTGTCCATATTGATTTTAAAACAGCCACTGTTGTTCAACTGTAGAAAAATATTTGTTCATTTAGTATTTGAAAATACTTATTGTGAGAATAAACCATCCACTTCAATTGCTGTTTTATTGCTTTAAGATAAATAGTACTGGTTTTTACATTGCAGTTAACACAGATATACCTGAAACTTTGGTAGTGGGGAAAACAAGTCATGCTTTGAGCCCTATTATTGCCATTTTGTGTCTGTTCTATCCTCTTCATTTCGACCAATGTATTAATTCAATAATATTGTCATATTCCATAGCTCCTGTTACAAAAACACACTTCGATATGTGGAATGTATCAGGGAGTACATTTTGTGTTTATATTACTCTAATATATTAATAATTTAATATAAGCTCTACATTGACATAATCATTCATGTCTATAATTAATTGCACATGATATTTACAATCATTTGATTGTAACTTTATGCTGTAACATGATTGGAGATAATATAATATTAGCAATACCTTGTGCAACAATACATTATAAGATTAATAGTTTGTTCTGAATATTTATATTATAGTATGTTTCTACGTCTGAGATTTGTAATTCAATTTCTCCATAAATTCTTTTACTAAGAAATTATCTCTACTTTTCAACATGAATTATATCTTTAATATGGCTGATGTTTAATTTTTGGTAGTCTCATTATATACCTGAGGGTAGGGCTGGCCTAAGCAGAAGGCATAATATCTCTAAAAGCTTTTGACAGATGATTCCTCTAATCGTATTGTTTTAGAACTAACATAAAATGAACATAGTTTCTTCACTTTTAATGAATAAGGAAGATCCAGTTCTTTAAATTCATTACTTCCATTGCTTTAACAATATTAAAAATGCTGCTTATAACTGTTGCTACTAGCAAAAGAACCTTTTCTAAACTTTTTTATTTTTTAAAAAAGTCGTGTATATTCAAAACTGGTTCAATGGGTTAAATATGAACTAAACTATATATAACTGAAAGAAGTTAGTCATGATTGGTAATTAAGGTTTAGATATTGTATATTATTTTCCTAGTTTCTTTACATTTAAATAAATTGATCATTCTATATGAATTTCATTATTTTTGTAAATACACATTATCTTTGAAAATAGTAGGTACTAGTTTTAATGTACAAGTTCTTTGTCTTTTTACAATTAAATTGTTTTCCATAATTATGTATTGTCTTAACAGTTGATTTGGAATAATTCTTATGTAATACCCCTACCCGTATGGTTACTCCCCTACAATGTGGAAAAAAATTCATCAATGGTATTGACCCCAAATAAATGGTTTTGGCAGTTTAGTTTCTTGCCCTGGCTGGCAATGTGTAATTAATAAATATGCAAAAATGTTTAATACCTCACATGGTCCTCGTGCAAGGCTGCACAAGTTGACAAGGACAAAGAAGTCTAAGGGCCCTCGTGTTTTAACTCTCCTATATGCCGAGACTAGATCGGCCAGGGTCGAGCGCTGTAGGTTCCCTGACGACGTCTATATTTGAAAATTTGTCGCCGATCCCGTAGGACCAGTCGGCCAAGTGCCTCCCATATCTGGTCGAGGCATGGAGTCGATTTGTTGTCTCTCCATAACAAACGTGGTTTACTGTAATCGGGAGGTAGTGGCAAATGATCGTCTTACTCGATGCAGGTTTCACTAGAGTTTTCCCTGCATCAGTTTTCGGCGAATTACTTGGTAGGATCCTTAAACTATCTTTTCCTCACCCAATTTCGATATTTTCTTATGCTATTATTGGGGAGAAACGCCGAAACGAGTAACCCTGTCGTAGCTTGCCTTTCTAAAAAATTTTATTTTTACATTATTATTTTTCGTGATTCCCCTTTACTATTTGCGTAATGAATTTAGTGGCTCATACACAAATCATTCATTTGCCTTGAAATATATACATAAAAGATATCATGAAGTCAATTTAAATTAGTGGTTTTGAAATTTTATTAGCTCGGTTTATTGTTCCCGAACCCAAAAGCGATGTGTGAAAGGCAAAGACCTTTCCTGGTATCCGGCAAGGCCAACCGTTACGACTGGGAGAAATAATGAATTCCCGTGGTTTCGTAGGTTTATTTTTTAATTTAAGTACATATTTTACTGGTGGAGACTCCATTGCAAACTCATCTCCCGTCATTCGTAAGGGCTTGAGAAGAGTACCCTGTAGCCCGACCTACCTGATGCAGATTTTCTAGGGTTTTCCCTGCATCTCTTTTAGGCGAATCACGGAGTAGGATCCTTCAACTATATCTCGAAGGCCCTATTCAACCCGCCCCCGTTTCCAATTCCCTTCTTATGCTATTAAAGGAGAGTTGCTTGTTTCAGGATTATCCTCATGTAGCCTGTTAAAAAAACCGTCTACTCTTATATAGCGTAAGTAAAAAGCAAATCTTGTGACATAGTTATGAATGCAGCAAATGCTACCCACCCCTCGATGTCTGGTAGACTCCGACGTTATCTGCATCGTCGAAACTATCTACTTTGATAAAAAATATTTTACAAGTTCATAAATGTATGAGAATTGAAACACACACGCCCGTAATTACATCACTTATAATATCAAGTTTCGCTCTGCCACCTTAAACGATCTCCACAGAACCTTTAAAATACAGCCAAAGATGTTCGACTTGCGTATATATATATAGAGACTGATTCCCATAGCAAATTCCGAGCTGACGCAACAATGCAGCTACGCTTTAAAGATGTAGATAAATCAGCTCATCAATAATGTTATTAAATTAACCATTAAGACAGTTCTTACAGCCAAAAAACACGTGAAAGTTATAGCGCAATTATTAAAAGCTCTAAAATAACGTAAACGGAATTTCATACGTACAAGGCTACACAAGATAGACATTTTCGAGTAGTACGGAGAAGCGTTCCCTTTTTGACGGATACTGAAAACATGAAATAGGAATTGAAGAGAATTTGACACGATGGAATCGATATATTGAACATTAAACTTTCCCTGCCCATATTTTTCATGGATCTTTGAAACAGACCGTAACAAAATTGCGTGGAACACTTTGAAGCCTCACACGCTAGGGATATGGACACAAAAAATTACTGCCATCAGCCGTCTAGGTGTAGGAAATCACTACACCGGCCTGCCCAATTGTAATGGAAATCATCAGGCAAATTGTAGAGGGTGTTGGGTCACAAACGACTTCAAGAAAAACACCTACCCCGCATTACGACAATGATTAATAAGCCCTCGGCTAGTATGGTACAACCTGGAATAACAAGTAACAGGTCAAGATAAGTTACAAAAATAACACAAGTTTATGGATCTCATATACAAACTATACCACAACAAAGCAACGAATTGCAAGTGAAAATGATGCAACAGGTGAATAAAGAAAAGTCACATTAAAATACCGAACTATTTCGTGTACCATACTACACATCCTAGTGGAAGAGCGCATGGAGGAACGGCAGTTAAGGATGGGGTAAGAAGACAAAATATATCTTCAAGCCAAAACTGTTACCATACCGGCCTGTACCCACCTAAACATAATGAAATGCAACACAGCGCAGAATTCTTCAAAACGATAGGAAACAGACTTTGACTTTGTGAAGTGCCTGTGTGTTGCTCAAAGTTACGCCCAAGTATTTACGAGTGTCTACTTGTAACATATTTTCATCGCCTAATTTATATTCAACTTGAGAAACGTTTCTCATTTTTGTAAATAAAATCGATTTACTTTTTGCCGCGTTTACTTTTATCACATTTTCGTCTGTCCAACGTTGAATTCTGTTTAGATCAGTTTGAAGAATATTTGCATCTTGAACGTTTCCACTTTTTCTGTAAATGATAGTCATCGGCAAATAATCTTATCTGAGACTCAATTCAATTTACTTTTTATAGGAGTATATGGCTCAATGGATGACCAATTATCGTTGATGAGTTTAAAGGCTATTTGTAAGGGTGTGCTGGTGTATTAAGAGCCTACATCGTAGCTAACCAAGTATTCGTCAGTATCAGGCTTAATATTTTTAAGAAATCCTTTTAAAACTATAGTTTTTGTCATAATTATTGATAATATAGATTGATTTGCATACCAATGTTCTCTAAATTAGGATGAATATGGAAGTATAAGCTGCCGAAAGCTACCACTTTCGAAATAAAATAGCTTCTCAAAAAAGTGACCGACAAAGAGTTTCTTATTATCCATTACATCAACATTTAAACGGTCAAAGAACGCAATGCATTAATAATGATGATTTGGAACTTAAGAAATAATTGTAATAATTAAAATACAGATAATTCAGTGTCTATCAAACACTGAAAAAGGCGGATATTTGTATTCCCAGGCAGAATAAAACTGGATTCTTTTACCAGGTGTGGCGAAGTTCGCATGGGAATCAGATCCAAATGCGCTTATGTAACTTTTTCCGACTGTATTGAGGGTGAGAAATGATTAATTTGTGGCGTTTTGGGGACAGTCTGTCGAGAGACTTGGTAGAGAGCAAAGCAAATATCTCCAAGAATGAGAGCATCTGTTTCCATAATCTTTCGGGAGAATTTGCCAGAGACGGACGTCTCCAACATTTGGAGCAGTCTGTCTGGAGTTTTGATTGGGAGCAGACTTCGTCTGAGACAGTCGTCTAAAAGTTTGTGGTGCCTGCAATCATTTTTACAGACTTAGACAGGAACACAAGCCCCAGGGTCTGGAGCATCTATTTCCATATACAGTTAAATAAAAGTATTGAGAGGCAGAGAATACAGTAAAATTAGCGTCCGAATTCACGGTATATTTATTATGCCAACTAAACTTGACCGGTGTTCGCAGGTGAATATGCGTAGGTGCAATTGGTTGCGCTATGGCGTTTAGGGAAGTGTAGTCGCATTGATTAGGGTGTAATGAATCTGCAGTGCTGTTTAGGAAATATAGTGAAATGTGCTTGACGATATCGAAACCAAGGCCTGGCAATACCCTCAAGATAAAAATGAAAGTATTGTGTCGCAAATTATAGATTATCGTGGGATTATTGTGAGTTTAATATTATTTCTTTAATAACATAAAGAAAAAAATCATTGTTGATCCTGCACTATCTATATTACCAACAATTTTAGGACATAAGAGGAAATTAAATATTGAATTAATAACGGCTTAGCACAGGGTACCCTTATAACTTATATTATAAACGTTAATTATTGTGGGGCAACTAAGGCTAGCTGAGATCTAGCTTATCATGATTAATCTGTTTTATTCTTCTTTCGGTTACGTGGAATCTAGTGCAGATAGAAAGCGATTTCTTCCTTCCAGGTATTCCTCCTGGATGCAAGTAGACAACTGTAGCGAACCTTCCTTTACTGCGACGCATATATGACTGCATGTGGCTCGCCGTTCCCGGAAGTTCTTTAGGTGGCAGAATAGAAGGGAAGGATCCTTTCATGAAAAGAGTTCACCCGTTTACAATTTGGAAGGGTTTGCTTCCGGAAACTGCGTGCATAATCATGAATCTTAAGTCGGTCACAGAGGGATGTGAAAAACATACGATATTTACGACCCGCTGCTGAAATATCCTATTGATTTTAATTGTTGAAGTGAAAGATAATAGAGGTTATTGGGAATTGGTCAAAATTAAGTAGGAGGACATTAAAGCTGCCAACGAGCTTATGTACAGAAGATGGTGAATGGCCGAAAATAATAAATGAACACAGTAAATTGTTAGCCACCGAAGAGATTATGTGCAGAGGACGGCAAGTGTTGACTAAAAACTAAACTGCTAGCCGCCGAAAGGAGAAAAGGGAGTCTCCGCCAAATTTTGCCCAGGTTTCCACCAAACAAGGAGATTCAACCCCGATGGAGAAAACGGAGGTCAACAGCCGATGCATCAACCATCATCACGGCGCAGAATAGACGAGAATGAAGAAACTTCGCGGGTATCGTAAATTTTTATTCACATTTTCCAGACCTATTACCATTAAAAACTAAATCGCTTTTCTCGGTCCACCCCACAGAGGACCCTGATTTTAAAGTTTCAATATAAATTTGCTTTTATTAATAAATTTTAATAATTTGTAACTAAATGCTCAAGCGAATATATTTAATCATAAATTCAGAATTTTAAAGTTAAACTTTTCTTTTCAATAATAAAACCGTTCATAATTAATACACCAAAACCAAATATATTTTTATTACACTACTAATTATTGAAAACGTCTACTTATCTGTTCTTAAATACGTCTTTCGAGAAATATTTCTCTCGTCTCCTGACCTCCATTGCCTTCTAACCATACTTCACTGCATTTCTCTTCTCCCACCCAACTTCCGAGCAACGCTGTTCCTTCTCTCGGCTCCTATTTCCTTCCATCTTCAAACACACACTCAATATTTCACCGCCTTCTCTATGGAAAAACATATGACGTGTTTTCATCAATCGTCATAATTTCTTAAACTTAACATGATTATGGATCCGTACGACTGAGCTTTTCTCGTAAGTCATTTGTAAATTAAATTGTTTGAATTTTTAAATCGTGTTTAATTATTAAATAAACCTTCCCTCCCGTAATAATTAATTAAAGTCAAGACACGTGAGAGTATCATGCTCGACTCAAAACTCACTTGTCTTAGCTCGACGCTGGCCATCTTCCCCTGGATCACGCGGTTCGCGACTGCCGTTTTCTTTTATATTTCATTTGGCACAAATCGAACGATATGTATGCAGACACAATCAGGATTACGCTACATGTTACTCGGCACGTCCTGCATGATCGGTTTGTGGGTAATCTCTCCCAAAGGTGGCTTGAATTGCCCACCAAGATTGTGCGACTTGACCCCACTATACTTTTCTTGTGGGGTTTCCTGAAATCACAGGTCTATGCCTATAAGCCACAATTGACTTACCCTTTATTTAAAATAAATTACTCCTTTGGTTTCTTTTAACATTCCTTGGACAAATCCTATGAAACAAGAATGCACACTATCTGGGAGACCAATTCACATATTTTTCTGTCATAACTGGGTGGGTGATATTCTAGACAGGTCACCGTGTTAACAATCTGTTCTTATTGAACCATGCGAACATATCTTAATTTTTCTAGGGTGTCCTTCCTTGGAACTTATGGAACTGGCAACTCTAGACAGTGCCTTCCTTTCAGATTAGCTTGCATTACACCACAGGCTGGAAAACCAAGCATAGTATAAAAAGGTTTACAACTGTTACAGTATTCTTGAGGAAGCAAAAGTCCCTGAATCAATAAAGACATAGGTTGAGCAGTGATTTTTGGTTCTGCAGCGCTTGGTGACTACTTGGTGTATAACCATATGTGAGTGGCAGAACTGAGTGGGTTCTCCCCAAAATCACAGCCTAAAGTGGCCATTACAGACTGCACAAGAGTGGGCCATTGTGCCAGAAACTGATTAGATGGTAGCCTCTCCTGAGCAGAACATTGTGCTTTTACAACACAACCCAGTACGAAACCTGAGAACTTTTCAGAGTATAATTTTATAAAAGACAATGCCATTAAACCGTGATTTTAAAATGAAGTAAATAATATAAATACAATACAAATAAGAAGAAATACAACATTTTTAATTGTCAGTATGTTTATTACAATTTATCCCAATGTTGCAATGTATTGTCTTCTTGTTTGGGACTTCTTGCAGGAAAGAAAAGGGAGAAAGAAAGGCAGCGGCTTACCTGAAGTATAAATCTGACTGACACAATCATACGTAAAGGATTATCTTCAAATTTTTAAGGGGCAACCATCCCATTCCTCAGAAGGACTTGCACTCTGAGTGATAGCCAGCCGTGTAGTGTATGTGTGTATATATATATTATTAGCAAGGACAGGAAAGAGAGATGGAAAGGTGGTGGTTTACCTGAAGTGTAAAGCTGGCAAACACCATGATGAGTGTAGGATTTTATTCAAATTTTCGGAGGCAACCCCCCCCCCCCCCACATGTCAGGAGATAGGCAGAGAAATCCAAGTGATGGCCATATATATATACAAACTGTGAACTTTTAAAGGGACTATTTGAAATATCTTGTAAAACTCAGTTAATTCCTTACTATTAACAGGCAAAACTTATGAACAAAATATGGGAAATAAATAAGATAAAATACTGATACATGCATTCTTATTATTCTTAATAAAAGTAAACAAATTGAATGAGGTAATAAATATAAACATATCATTATTTATAATCTGGTACATTCAGTTTAAGACAGGTATTAGAAAGAATATTACAGTAGTGACAATCAGACTTTATACAAATATATTAATGACTAATTTTCATTGATATATTTGCACAATAAAATACTTATTTTATACTTGCTCAAACCGAAATGTAATACTTCTTTTACTCCCAATTGCTGTTTTCCTCAAATGTCTTGTCCACACGACGTTTCTTTGTAACACTGCACATGGCACTGTTTATATCTGAAAATATTAACTAAAGTTTCACTTTGTACCTTAAATTACATGCAAAAACACATAAGAGTATTAGTACACTAAACTTTTATTTAAATTACATAACAAATACATGCAATTATAATATAAATATATCCATCCTGAATACTTAAAATGAATTATGTTTAATATCCAAAAATTTGTTCAAATTGTCATCTATAAATATTAAGGAACATTTATAACCATTTGTTCATGAAACATCATTAATGGTAGCTAAATCAATAAGTATTTCCTCATTTTGAGAAATTCCTTGATAATTAAGTAAACATAATATTATTTATGGCTACTTTAAACATTTTAAGTTTTTTTACCATTTAAAAAAATTATATTCAAACAACATTTCGTCTTAGGGTTTTTTTCTTCATAATCCATGAAATACATATTTCAGTTTGAATGTAAGCTTATACATAGCCATGTATAGAGGGAATAGACTAACAACTTACCAAATTATTGTTACAATTTCATAACTATACCTTAACATTAGTAATGTTTACAGTTCATTGTTTAATAGTTTTTAATATTTGTCACATGTATTGTCTGATTGATACACTGCTACATAAATCTTTATTGGTATAGTTTTTCTAAATAAAAAAATGTATACTTTTTTCTAAATTGCCAAACATTTCATTAGAATATTATTTTGTACTTCATTATTCTTAAAGGGAAAAACCTACTAGTGTCTTGTTTTAAATTTTTGTAAAGTTATAACTCTTTCTATAAAAAAATTGGTGTTTATAACATAATGTAAATAAAACTTAATCCAAGAAATTCTTAGTGAAAAATTTAATTATTTAAATTGTATTAATAGTATATACTTTAAGATTTATGTTTCCCTTAATTAGCTTAAAAGCAAGCAAAGTATTTTACTGTGCAGAGTTGCACATTTTTTATCACATGGAATTACAACAAAAGGCCATAACAGGCAATTTCACAGCTAATAAACATGTTGCCCAAACCATGCCAGGTCAAGACATGAATCTCATCCAGAAGTTTAAAAAATTGTGCCAATATTTTCAATCATTAATGTTGTTTAGTAGGCACACAATTCTATTATTCAATCATTCAACACAATAAACCAAAAAATTAAAATCATTCAGGCATTTCTGTTTTTATCAACTTCCACAAAGAGTTAAGCAGTACAAGAGGCCAGCATGAGTATTTAACTAGATAAGTATCTGTTGTTATAATAAAATCAAAGTTACACAAATGTCAAATGTAGGATTAGTATGCCGTAATCCAACAATTTATTAAATTACCAATGAAAACAGTTATCTATGAATAAAAGTAATAAAATACAAGTAAACAAAAAAGTACACCATAGAATGTCCTTTAAGTTTGGCTTCTATGTGGGATCTAAGGAATAAAAAAATATATTATGACAGCTCAGCATCTAAATGTGTGCCAAAACAAGCCTGTGATCTTCTAAATATACCACTAGTTTCCTACACTTCCTATATCTGCTTAACAGTCAGTTGCCACTGTTTCAGGTCATTGTTACTGTGCAATGGTTAGATTTTAAATGCAGTTACAAAGCACAACTAAATAGATTACACTCTTTTGAAGATTAGCCGTGCATCCACATTGAATATTTCAGAGTTCACTACATAATGTAGTCATATTCAGACAAATACCAATTTATAATTATTTTTCTGATCCTTCCAATATCTAACTATATTAATAAAGAGCAAAGGCTTTCTCGGTGAATTTGATTTAAATAAAATTCTTGGGTTTCAACCCATGTAAAAGTTGTCTACCTTACAACGAAGGCGGAGCTTGCCATCTAAACATTGTGGAAACAAACTTTTACGCGGGTTGAAACCCGAGAATTGTATTCGAAGTATATTGATAAATAATAAACCCATTTGGTGTAGCCTTCACTGACCAGTATATGATTTTTTCATATACACACACACTGATACATGAGTTATAAATAACTACATAGATTTTTTTGAATGCAGTTATTTTGCATTATAAAAAAACAAGCGTTATAACGTTATTCTATATTGCATCCACACTAAATTTGTTACAGTATATTATAAATTAATATTTATACATGTTATAAAAACAAGTTGTAAATATTTTCATTTAGTAGTTGTTAAATAAAAAATAGTTCATTCATTTAACATGTGATCAACAATTTTATTTTAATTTACACTTCCATACAATACGTTAAATCGTGTGTTTTGAACATAGACAACATTACGACCATAGAGCAAGCACGACGACTTTACAGTGATGCCACCTCAAAATAAAACAAAACCAAATTTAATTCTCTACAAACCCCTCATCGGAACTATCATGAATTTGTGGTCATTCAGGAATAGTTAATCGATTAAAAAGTTGACGGCGATAAAACTCGTGCGTTTTTGACAAAATTGCTTCGTCAGAATATTTGCGATATTCTGATCTATGATCCCGCTTGTAACCTTTTATCTAACAAAACGATGCCTAGTTGTAATATGCTTCCTCATTAATTTATCCACATAACTTTTTGAATTTGCGATAAATACTTGACTATCGCTTCTAATTTATGTTGTTCTATATTCTACAACCTTAAACATATTTCTCTTGTACAATTTGTTAAGGCTACGTATTCCGCTTCCATGCTGCTAAAGGCAACTTCATGCTCTTCCAAACGACCAGTCCGCCTGTTAATATTAGAACTCATCTGCTTATTTACGACTAGCTATGCCCGTGACTTCGTTCGCGCGGTAAAAGCTTTCCTAAAAACGAAAGTTCACTATCATTTATTTATGATCGCTTCACGGCAAACCTTATAACTCGCAGTTGGTTTTGAACGGGACCCGCTTTAACAGGTTTATAACAATAGATGGAGTGAGAATGCTCATCCTCCCCCTCTCTCACTCATGCTGCCAAAATTACGCTCATAACAAACGAGTGGGATGAATGGTATAGGAAGGCCGAATAGGACTTTTAACTCGCAGTTGGTTTCCACGCCGCCTTACGTGCGGCAATTCAATGGATTTATAAATATCTTCTAACCTCTTCAAGATTTAGAAATGTAACACACGAAAATTTAAGTAAAAATTCCTGTTTCAATCCCTGAAATTTTCATTGAAATCCGTTTCGAAGCATATACAGGTCAAAGAGTATAGGCAACCCGCATCCACAAATAATTTTTAACGCACGTATTAAAGAAACCTTCCCGTAGAATATATCGTTAGCAAAATTGAATATGCGCACATATTTAAATTAAATTACCTTTCTTTTAAACCCTCGAATTTTCATTGAAATCCGTTGAGCCATTTCGGAGCCCATTCAAGAACAGATGTTCTTTAGAACAGACGCTTCAAATTTTTTTATTGGTATAGATTAGCTATATTGCTGGCCCAGTCTGCATCAGTGTATGCGACAAGTCCTTTTTGGGTCGCATGATAAGGGATGTCATAGTTTTTAGTCTCCTTCACGTATTGAACCTCTTTTTGCAGACTTTCAATGACTCCCGTTGTACTTTGAGCAAAATTGAGCTACGTTTCCAACAGAAAAAGATATGTCTGGTCTTGTTTGACATGATAGGTAAAGAATCCACCAATGAGCTCTCAATAAGGGAGATTTTCAACTTTCGTCTTCCAAAAAAGTTGACTTTTCTTCCATCTGTGTCTTCATTCTCTTCGAGTCATGGAATACAACCTTCAACAGTTTGTCAACACTATAATACTACCATTATCTTTTCGTGAATTTAACTCCCAGCATTTGGGAAAAAATTTCCCAAATACTTAATGTAGAAGCTCTGTTCTGTTTTGACTTCATCTTCTCGATTTCTGTAATAGCAAATATGTCAACATAGACGGCTAATACGACTCTCCTTTCTTTTGTTCTAATTTTATAGGCACATACGTTAACTTCAGGGACCTACAGCCGTTCTGAACCGGCAGTTCCCATCATAAAAATTGTGAATGGCGTATTTTGAGATATTTTAGCCTGAAATTTGGCTACTTTTACATGTAAAATCTTTTTAGTTAACATCTGTTTTTGCAGTTCCTCATATGGCGCTTCCTCTCTCCGGATGTAAAATATGGTGGCATATTTGCTGCTGAATAATTGACCTCCAAAATTTTGTTGCGACCTTGGCTTGAATAGATATCAGAACGGCCAGCTGTACACCTATTTTTATCATACCATTACATTCTAGTCTAGAAGTTGTATCTATAAGCCAAGTTTCACACTTATCTGGCCACTAGAACCATTTTGACAGCAGCGCGTGCGTCTTAACGCGGTGACAACCAATTGAAGATAGGCTTGTAACTTCTGAACCAGTGTACAATGGGCTCTAATATTTTGGACATTTTCATTTGGGGCCAGAGTTTACTTTCTTACAAAATTTCATGGGATTTAGAGAGGGTCGAGTGGGAGCCATAGTTTTTCAAACAAAAAATTATCTTTACCACAATCATGAGAAAAATGCCCTGGTTTTCCAAGTATAGCATTTAGTATTTCCATTACCTTTGGTTTTCTTCAACATGTTTTAGTTTCCATCATAAATTTGCTCTTTTATTGTTTAATTTTTCTCTATGATGAATAATCACTTTTCTTCTCGAATATGGCCGATGGTCTGCGATCATTGTTTTCATGTCGTCGTGCATTTTCAGTGAGAAGTCGTCTTTTTTACTGTACCACATTTAAATTCATCTTCTGGTAAATTGCACATTTCTGTTACAATAGTATCAGTCTTCCGGTAAACCGCACAATATTATCATTGCTAAAACACCGTACGCGATAACATAACCAATGTTTGCTAGCTCGGCAACGGTTTCATTAAACTGTGCTGAATACAATTCCACTTAATTAAAATATTCCAATTTTTGAGATTGAGATGCACAATACGAAATCTACTGTCATGTAGTGCATACATTTTTGCACATGCTTTTCCGTGTCTCGATAAGTATTTCCGTTTCTCATCAGTGTCTGCGTTTTAATCGGGCTCGTCCTCACTTTGGTTTATGACGGTCCATAATAACATTTTCATTTGGTAACTCCACGACGCCTGGCTTGTTGCGTTTAATTTTTCGATTTTTCTTTGTTCCGACATATTGAATACTATTTTGAGTGATTCGACGACTTGCACGTATTTTTACGTTCACAACGAAATTTCTGTATATTTTATGTGTAATCTGATCACAGTGTCATGTTTGGGCCCATATCCATAGTAAATATCTTCATTTAGTGGTTGTTAAATAAATAATGGTTCATTCATTTAACCTGTGATCAAAATTTTATTTTAATTAACGCACGTGTACAAATGTGCTTATAATGTTCTTTGAACAAAGACTAGACTAAAACCAAAGAGCAGGTATATGCATTTTACACACCGAGTTTACAGCGATGCCACCTCAAAATAAAACAAAACTAAATTTGATTCTCTACACATGTATTAGCTTCATGTAAGTACCTTTATTAATGTATACACCATAGTTACAGTTTTTTTTGCTGCACACTGTGTGTCTAAAGCTTGCAAAAAGGACAATGCTTTTCCACTTTTTAAAAGTGTTTTGCATTAGTTCCATATCCATTATGATAGCATATAAAATAGCACATACTAGGAAAATATTAATTCTTTGGAATGTTTACATATAGAATCATATCACTCAGAGCACAAGCAATTTTGTTCACCGAGTCTCAAAAATAATTATTCTTGTAGACTACCAGAAATAATTGATAAAAAAACATACTATGCATGAAATTAGAGAAAAAGTAATAACCACATATGAACATTCCAATGTATGAAAATTATGTTCAATCTCTATATTTTTAAAATTGAAGTTCCAGTATTTTGTCCACATACTTGAAGTATCCTTGTTCCTTGAATTGTCTTCAGTCTCTAAATGATCTTCCTCCTCTGGAATTGGTGAAACTGATAAAGTCTGCATCCTGCTACGTTTTCTGAAAATGGGAAATTGTAGATAATAACATTTATTCACACAATGTTGATCACACACTATAACTAACCAAACTGGATTACCATAGGATTAGAGGAACCTGCAACAATAGGTTTAAATCATATCTTGACAACAGAAGACAGTTAGTAGACTTAACTTCTGGCACTAAAATACACTGTAGTCCTAAACTAGTAAAATGTGGGATCCCACAGGGCTCTAATCTTTGTCCACTCCTGTTCTTTATCTTCATAAATGATCTCCCTAATAACTTTGCACAGCAGACTCTATATTAGCCCTGCAGACTAGTGCTAAATACTGGGAAAACAGTCCATCTGGTCTTTTAACACTTTCAATGAGTACCCAAAAGAAATTGGTCAACTTATGCTTCAAGATAAAAATAATACAACCATCTATAGATACTAAAATTTTAAGAATATGGATTGACCATAATTTAAAATGGGATGTGCATAAAGAATACATACTTAATAAACTCAATAAAATCTGCTATGGATTTAGAGTAATGTGCAGAGTATGAGACTTTAATACATTTAGAACAGTATACTATGGCCTTGTCGATTCAATCTTAGCCTTTGGAATTCCATTTTGGGGCTTTTCCCACAGCAAAATTTTTATCAGGCAAAAAATAATAATAAAAATCATAAAAACAATTCCCCGATCAACTACAACCAGGCCATTATTTAAAGAATTTAAAATACTTCTGGTCCCCTGTATATAAATATATATTGAAGACGACCTGTTTTGTCAACAAAAATATAAAATTGTCCAACCTAAATAAAGACACACACTTTCATCTGACAATATACATATAATCAATCAAAGAATTAAAATATGCCAAATTGGACTGAGTTACATTGGTAGTTTACTCTACAATAAATTACCTTCAGAACTTAAAACACGGCCCCTAAGGTTTAGGAGTAAAGTCAAAAATTTACCGCAAAATCACTGTTTCTATTCTGTACACGAGTACTTGAATTCCACTTTATGATAACAAATCCATTTTAAAATAATAAAACTAACTAATATAGGGGTAATGTGCATCTTTAATTTATATTGTACATCTTTAATTTTGATTAAGTGTAATGAAATTACTGCAAAAACAGTTGAAATTCAGCTTCTATTGGCTTGTGGAGGGAATAAAAAGAATCCAAAATGATCCACAATAGTGTTGAAACCATAGTTCTTGCTGTATCTGATGTGAAATGTGAGACACCTGGTGTTGGCAAAGCCCCATGATCACCCCATGTTAAAATGCATCAGTTGGTTACCTCATATAGCTGGAAAATGCTGGATTATCTGATAATAATAAATAATTTTATTCTCTCTCTCTTTCTCAACCATGAAAATTATTTTGATTATATGAAGTAAAAAATGATTATAAATGGGAAAAAGAAAGAGTTTTTGTAGGTTGCCTTAGAAAATTGGTCACTATTCAGACAGAATATGTACACACATACTTGTACATTCAAGTACCTTAAGTGAACATGAGTACTCAATTTCTTAGAGGAGGATAATAACCTGTACATGATATATGTATATATTATTCTCAGGTAAAACAAGCTACTCCCACACATTTTTGTGAGAAAATGCAAGGTGAATGCTGTGTGAATATTTTTGGAAAAATATAAGTTAAAATTCCTGTTTTAATCCCTAAAATTTTCATTGAAATCAGTCAAACCGTTTCGGAGCCTTATCAAGACAAACATCCAGATCGACACTTCAATTTTATTTATTGGTATAGATTACATTCAAGTGTTAGTATAAAGTTTAGATTATGCTGCCAGAAAGTAGAATGGAGTTTAGTGTGCACTGGTTTGTTTCAGATGGTCAAGTATTGGTTTGGTTTGTTTGATAGAAGCTAGAGCTTCTGATATCTGCTAATGGAGGATATTAAGACCAACAGTGGGCTGAGATCTACATCCAGATTTGTCTGGCCCAAAACTAAATTATCATGCTGCATAATAGTCCGGCACATCGTGTCATGCTGATGACACGTTTCCAAAGGTAAATAAGTCTAATTAATTTTATATGTAAATAATGTCCTTCTTTATCAGTACTTATTGTTAATTATCGACCCTACTTTGGAAAGCTCCTTATATGTAGCAACACATAACTTACACCAAATATTGAACTTGTTACAAAAGAAAGGCAATCCCAAGTTTCTCATTAGTAAGAGTTGTACAACTATCATTTTATTACATGTAACACCAACACTAAGTATACTTACATATCTGTACCTTCTGTGTTTTAATAAATACTACTACCACTATCGACTGTTTTTGTCAATGGCCCACCACATATTTTTTGTATGCACCCCTGCAAGAAAAGGTTGCCAAACCCTGATTGATAGATTTCTTTAAAGCACTGAATGTCTATGAAAATCGCATTTTGACCAATATTCTGTTCTCCTTGGTAATAAATTACGATTTACATCTAATGAGCACAGATATAAAATTACTTCCTAAATAAATAAATAAACTTACTTTGGTTGTGGACTGGTAAAACTTTTTGATGATGAATTTGAAACTGCACTGTTATTCAACATTGTTTCTTGATACTTCTTGAATGTTACCACACTATAATCTTTGCTACTTTTCAAATTGTTCATAACTCGTTTAGAATTTTTGTTGCTTTCTAATGAGACAAGAGCAGTTGAATCTGTTAGCCAAACCAGTTGCACTTTACCTATATACAGAGAAACCAATTGTTAACAAAAACTACAGAATGTATTTAAATATTTTTGGAAAGTACTCACAAAAATTTCAGTCTATGCAGTTGGACAATTATGTGTGTCTACAAGAGAGTTTGAGAAAATGAAAAAAACCGAGTATTGAATTGTCATTCAATATTTGATTTTGAAAAGCAATATGCATATGTAAATAAAAGATGAGTTCGACACTGTGTAGCACAATAATTTACTCCAGTGAAATTAGGGTAGCTGAATTTAAACTTGACCATACCACCTTGGGAGACAATAAACATTTATAATGTCAAAAAATGGCAACCCCTGAAGATAACGTCACTCAAGTTTGCCAAATGAAACTAGAAAATTATCAAATTAATGTGAGAGACAGTGAACATGTCCAAAGAATATTTTTGGCACAAATTGAATCAAGATTTAGGTATGAGATATCTTCCCAAGAGTTGGATGTCACGTTTGTTCATAGGTGTATAAATTAACATTTCCAATGCTCTGTTGGTGCAAATTAGGCACCATAAATCAGAGTCTTGGTGCCAATTAATTACTGCAGGTGAAACTTGGATTACACCATTCAACCCCAGAAACGAAAATATAATCAAAACTGTGGATTGTAAATGTTGCTTTGGCTCCAAAGAAAGAAAAAACTGTTACTTGGGTGGGAAAGTGATGAATCTTTCTTGGGATAGTCATAATAATAAATAGTCTTAATAAATTACTATGCACCATTACTTGACAACCTGAAGGCAAAATTTCTAGATAAACAGCCCCCAATGCAGAAGAGAGAGAGAACCTCACTTCAGCAAAAATCCACAAACTATGGCTAATACAACTTGAGCACCCTACTTACTAACCAGATTTCGCCACAAGCAACTTCTGTTCTGTTTCCTAAGCTGAAAAAGAGATTATCGTTGAATGAGGTGGCCATCACCTCCATAAACATTTTTTTTTTACAGAGAAAGGTACCCAAGTACTATTGGTATGGGTTAAAAGAGATGGGAACATCGCTAGTGAGACTAAATAGCAAAAGAAAAATAAATTTGAACCAAAATAGTCTAATTCTGGGAATTAATCCTGAAAAGAAATAAGTCTGAATAACATACATGTATTGTGTGTATTACATAATGTATTATGGAAATAAAATATTTGTGGTAGAGAAAAATTGAAAATTTTCAGTATTCCTCAACAAGATTTTTTAAATAGAACAATATTATTTTTTAACATTACTTGACAATAAATACTATGCTATATATTTAAGTTAATGATAAAGAAGTATAGATAATATAAGGTAGAAACTCTTTTCTTTATATGATTTAATTTAATACCCTCTTATTCCAATCCTAATTTTCAAATTCAAAAAAACTAAAAACTATGTCCAGTTAAAGGAACAAGGCTATTATTAAAGCAACTGAAATTAGGATGTTAGAAAATTTACTGAACCAGGACGGAGGATTTAGTAAAGCCTAGAATTAATAACTATTGTCCCTAAAACTCCACTATGTGCAACTGCTGACCAGAATGCCTCAGAAGATATGTCTCAGCTCCCAGGGGAAGGGAAGGCACTGTATGAATATAAATGATACTATCTCACCATCATAGTCAACAAGAAGACAATTGCAGAGCTTATTATCAAGAAATTATTTTCTCAAATAACTTCATTCTTTTGGGGGTGGGAGTAACAGGCTACATGGGGGTGATCCTGGAACAGGCAACTCCCTTTTAATAGATGAATTGAAAAAGGAGGATGTGGAAGGTAGAGCAAGGTAGCCAAAGGTTGACTAGGGTCCCCAGGCTCCCCAAGTCTCCACCAATTTTCAGAGGTAGTTGGCTCACTGATCCAAAGGGATCAGCAGACAACTTTTACCATTTGCCAAAGTTCTTTGAACAAGTACATAAATGTCCTAAAATAGATGCATGTGATAACCTTGAAATTATAAAGAACAAGGCATTCCCAAAGGCAAGCCCCATGTCACTCTGTGGAGAAATACCTGTGAGAGAAAACTCCCACATTTGTTGGCAAATCCTTCATTTCTTTTGGTGGAAAGTAGAGCAACATATCCACAGCTTGACTAGGGCCCCTAGGCAATAGTTTAAGGATCCTACCTAGTGATTCACTTAAAGAGATGCAGGGAAAATCCTAGAAAACCAGCATCTATTGGGTACTATTCTCACCCCCTTCTGAATGACAGGAGACAAATTTGCTGTGGGCAGCATTCCTTCCTTTGCGTCTTCACCAATTTTAGGAGGCAGTTGACTGACTGATCCAATGGGATCAGTAGACAACTCTTACCGTATGCCCAATGTCTTCAACCCCAGTACATACACCTCCCAAAATAGGTGAGGGAGCCTTGACAAGTGAGAATGTTGAAAAAACTAGAGAGAGAGCACGAGGCATTCCCAACATAGCCACCTTCACTCTCTAATACTTAATCACTTTCTTTATTGACTATTAGAGAGAACAACTATGTTTAACCATACAAGATTACAGGTGCAACTGCTGTATTTAGAAATTACACAAGAAAGCACAGTTTAACAATACTATTGTCAGAGAAACCTAGATAAAATAAACATTTATTAAAATGAAATACAGCAGAATTATGATTAAAATATGGCATTGTTAAATATTGGAAACTTATAGTTGGCAAAACAATGACACTTACTAACAGCAGATCATTATTTCTATTAAAACATTTTAACCAAAGCAAAAAATTGTTGCCTTACCAAACTGTTTGAATACTTGCACAATGTCATAAGCTTTCCATGTTGTTGGAAAAGTAATATGGTACACATGATCTCTTTTTGTCTCACCTGAAAAGAATTCATATTAATATTACATAGTTTTAAATTTTTTTAAGTTAAATGATCATTATTGAAATTATTTAATCACTACAGAACATTAAATTAGATTATAACTATTTTTTTAATACTTGTTAATATTTTCTCTATGATATGAAGTAAATGTAATGTGTGCACATATACCCACACAATAATAATTATTTATACATTTGGGAGTCTATTTATGTACTGAAAATATCTGGTTTGGTATAAACCATTCTACTGCCGTCCTAAGTAGAAAGGCAGTAAGTAAAATTTTTGTCTTTTGAAAATATTTCATGGATAAATCTATTGTAATTAATTTATAGAGACAAATTCATTTTTCTTGGTATGGATAAAATCATTTTCTAAGAGCTAAGGGGTTTATGTAAATGTCAAAACTCAAAGAAACTTATCCCTAGACCTCTAAAAAGCATTTTTTTAGACTTACTGCCTCTCTCATTTTGACAGCAGTCTAGGAATCTAAATAAATTTAAAATAGGTAAAAAATATTCAGTATATACACAGATTGTTCCAAATATATAAATATTAAATAATTATCAGAATACAGGAGTGTCCACACACTAAATTTATATTCTTCCATTAAGAAAACTGTCAATAGAACATAATGTTGAACAGTGGTGCTACCTTAATTTTTTTAACTTTTGTGTTGCATCATCCTATGCAAAAATCCCACAAGGATAATATGTAACATGTTAATAGTAAACAATATCGAGTGTTACCAATAATGTGGTAAATGCCCCACAATTTTTACAAGCAGAATTATTTACCACAATTTTGACACACATTTCTGACAAAAGTATTTTTCCTTTGTACATATTTTAAATAAAGTTAATGCTATGAAGGTGTCACTAGTGATGACAGTATTGTTGACAGGATATTGTGGTTGACTTTCTCAATATTATAGTAATCTTCAAAATGCTGCCCCTTAAATGTTTTCTCTTGTAAATAACCTTTGATTGTGATCATTTTAACAACTATTCAAATTGTATCAATACTATTTACTTTCAAATATATATGCTTATTTCAATAAGGTTTTTAACAGTGCTGGTTGAAAGTGCTTACTGTCTCTACACCTATGGGTAGGGCAAGAAGGTTTAACAGAATACTGCGAATTTCTCATTCCAGACGAATGTGTATCATTTCCAACTCACGTTCTTCACTGTTTCCCTTTGTTTATTAAGTTTTTAACTGATCAGGTTTCATTCACTTAGTGTGTGCGCATCATTGTCTTATTCCTTTCTTGCCCTTCAATTACAATTACTACATTCATCTGTAGAAGTTATGGATAGCTCTTCTTCGTCAATACATTATTCCTGTCATCTTCAAAATCCTTAGCACTGTGTTCATGAGTTCACATTATCAAAGACTTTTTTTAAATCTACAAATACCATGAACGTAAGCCTGTTTTTTCTTATCCTGTCTTCTGAAGTTAGATGCAGAGTCAATATTGCTTCTCTTCCTAAAACCAAACTGATCTTCTTGTAATATGCATTTTATTTCACATTCAATTCACCTATTTACTATTTTGCATTTATGAGATATTCAGTGTAAGATATTTTCATATACATATCAGGTAAAAGAATGGGGTATAATATAAATTGATAATAAAATGGGAATTGTCTACATTCTGTAGATAATTACATTACAATGAAATTATTTATACTATATCTATTACCAATTACTTTTTAAGATTATGTACTTTCTTGAATTACAGAACAGTAAGAAACCTAAAGATGATTGTGAAATGTGAAGCCTGTTTGGAAGCTATTAAGAAAAACGTCATTACCAATGAGAAAGGCCTACTTGCAATAAAGGACCGTGGAGGACTGATATAACCAGATGTGTGTGTGTGTTCTTAATACTTGTAAAGTTTGTGACAATATATATATATATATATGCGTGTGGGAACTATACTATATGGCATTTTTCACACCCAAGCTTCTGCCTCCTTTTATCTTTCCAATCTTCAATTCGCATACATCTGTCCTCCATTGCTTGCATCACTCCTTCATTCCATGTAATTTTAGGTCTTCCTTTTTTTCTTTTGTTTTGGAGGTTGCCAGTGAAACATTCTTAATGCCCACTGTTCATCTGGCATTCGTCTCAAATGTTCATACCAATTCAACCTGCTATTGTATCTAAGATATTTACTGATGTAACCCCCATGTCTGCCCGAATGTATTCGTTTCTTATTCTTGTCACACCACAGATGTCAACAAAATATTTAGTTGCAAAAAGCAGACTCTGCGGCTTATACGATCCTTTTTGATAAAACCATACATAAAACAAGACCTGTCATTTTTCAGAAGAAGAAACTCATTATATGTCACTTATGAGGGCAATTGGAAAGCTTTACTTGAATATTTGAATGCACCATCATGTGAGAATTCTTAATGGCGAATTGCACAGAGACTGAATCCAAACAAGGAATAATAAAATCATTCTATTCAAAGGACAATAATTTAATTCTGGTTCGGAATTGTTACGTAATTCATATAGCCACATAATGTAATTATACCAATTATTACCAAAAAAGTGATGCATTATTTATTTTTGCTCATAAACGTAGAAAATCTTCTTTTGCAGCACAGCAGTGGCTAGCATTTGGGGGTATTGGAGTGGGGGGTGGGTGGGGCGGGATGCTGCCACTCGCTTACTTTGCTGTCACTGAGGACTGCCGCTTCTACTCTAGTCTATGTTCTGTGGTTATAACACATGCATCAATCATCTACCGTGTTGCAAACTAATGCTAAATTAAGTTCCCGAATCAATCTTTAACAGAGCAGAATGGATGATTTTTTTAGCATATGCTTCCCTGACTACCATTAAACCTGAGAGAAACTATTCAACTGCCATTTATGAGAATATCTCTTTCAAAAGTCCTTCCAACATTTAAACTAATCATAATACATTTAGTTGGTAAGCCACACTTAAAAACCCCTTAAAAATAACTTCAATGTATTTCGACTCTGACATTGCATTAAAATTAAGAATGAAAATGGAAAAGACCACTGATATGTAAATGAGAAATCCAATAGAATATATCATAATCTGAAGTAGCAGATTAAATTGGTAACAGAAATCTTTGAAGAATATAAAAAATGTATAGGAAAAATATAAGTACTAATAAAGAAATAATATTTGTGATCACTTACTTTGATTATAGAATATGTAAATATTGGACACTATACTATTGAAAAATAATTATGAAGTGTTATCTTACTGTCTTGTCCATCCAGATTCATGTGTGAACAGTCTTGTATCTTCATGAGAAACAACCTAAAAATAAGGTGATTATGTAATAAATGCTAAATGAATGCACACATCACTAATGAAAGTTATAAATAAATCAATTACTTGTTAATGTAAGATTCCAAAACTGGCGATGTCATTAAATTATGTTCACCTTGTCTCATATTAACACCTGGAAGACAAATTAATATGTATTAGTGTCTTACCCAATAAACTCTCAAACAAAAGGTAAAAACATTATGTGGATAATGTATTAAATAATAAATTTCATGGATTGAGAAAATATATTGACTTGCTACATACTACAACTTCAATAATTAAAGAGAAATTGATCTAAACAGATCAATGTAATTCACACCAATATCAAAACTCATATTCCGACAATGAACTGTTTTTTATATATATCTGATGCAAATAAGCATTTATCTTGTTGTTAGTGCTGTTTTCCATGTAATACCTTCTTTTTAAAGTAACTAGTTCTCCAAACCAAATTTAACCATAAACACAGTTTATGTCTAAATTTAAAAATACATGATGCAACATAATTTGCATATTTCAACAGTAGGCCATATGAGATAAACAGTACATTTACAACACGCTAAATATAAGCTTGTTAGTAAAAAACACAAATATATCTACCTAAATGTTGAGCCATTGTAAGAAAACATAATCCAGTAATATATGCATCATATCCAGCTTCATGAAGCTTTTCATCAGAAAGATTGTAGGCATATTTGATATTATCTGGCTCTGAAATTATTAAATAGAAGTACCAGATATTGTACATACAGTTCATCTAGATTGGCATAAAGAGGATGGATATAAGAACACCGAAAAAATATTAAATGCAATGCTAAGCCAATATTATAATGTAATATTTTAATAAGTTTCTCCTCCTATTATTTTTTCAATGTACATTCCAGTATATGGTTTAATATCATATGTCCTAATGTACTCCCTCATCATCTTATTTGTATATTTCAAACTCCAATGTTTCTCAGATTTCTGACCCTCATCATTTTTCTCTCTCCTACTTCTCATTTCAATATCCTCAATTCAAATTATATATCGAGATTTCAGGAAATGTTATTACAGGTGTACTATCTTCTGTAACTTTTCAAACATGTTAACCAACCAAAATATTTGGAAAGGTTTTTGGAGAACAACAAATCATTATACTGCTACAGTTTTCTGCAGGCATCACAAAAAGCACTCCCAAGCTAAACTTATTGGAAAAGTAGTGATGAATGAGAAAATTTTTGCTATGACTGCCATAATGTAAGATGATTCAGTGACAAGTTTATAAAAAATGTACAGTATATAGTTGAAACAGAATAATAAATTTATACATAAACTACATTAACTAAAGTAGTTAGACTTTATTTTAAACCAATTTGTCATAGCAATTTGGGCAGGAGATTTTTAACCAATATTGACCATCGATTCTATTCGCTAGATAAGCATGAAAAAAATTAGGGGGATAATGTATGGTGCTGAAGTTACCCTAGACTGATACAAAACCTAAGAAAATGAAAAGCCTGCCCAACTATACCCATAAAATTGATTTTGGCCAAAGTTTATAATTGATCATTAAAACTGATTTAAGCAATAATGTGAACATATTAATTTTTTGCCAAAAATGTATTACAAATAATATTTTGATGACACAATAACTAACCAGCTTCAGTAAATGAAAATGGCGGATCCATCAGTGTAGTTTTCATATGTTGAAGAACATTAGAGCTAATTAAATTCTTTAGTTCATCACAGCTGCTCATATATTTTGTGTCCAGAAGCCTGTGGAGAGGAAAAGTATTACTAATTTTTTGGCAAGTTAAAAATAGAAATTTGTCCACAACGTTGAGTAAAATTAAACAAACTTTATGATACTGTATTTGTAATAGAATAAAACAGACAGTAATCAAAACTTCTGAGGTATATTTGAGGAAACTGAAAAATAAAGATAGTATTAAATTATTTTAAAATTGTACTTGAAGTAATAAAGCTTTCAGTGTAGTGAGAATGAAAGGATGAAATTGTAAGGATAATTATTTTAATCACATGATTTGCAAAATAATACATTGTAAACAGAGTAATAATTCAATTCAATTTATTTATTTTACAATGTCTTTAATGTAATTTTAACAAGAAGTTGGCTGCCTGCAGTTTGTGTGAGGATAGTAACCGAATTAATAATTCTATGCTGTATACCAGGACAGAGCATAGGCTTTGTAAATTCATTCAATGGCCCTCCTTTTTGTAGTTTTCAGATGCTGAGCGAAGAACACATTATTTTGCCATTAATCTGCCAGTGGTTTGCAATAAAATTTAATTCTTTGGCAAATTAATTTCATTAATGTGGAATTACACCATAGACATGTGAACCATAAGGGAAAGGGAACAAAACAACAGTGTTTACACAAAGAGAAGATGAAAAACCTTGAAATACAATAGCAATACCTTAAGAAAATAGAAATTGTGCAGAACTTCAATTAAATTACTAAAATAATGTATATTTATTTTTTGATTAGATACTAATACATAAATAGAAGAGAATTTTGCTTTCAGGACTTTGTGCAGCAAAAGTTAAGGATGAAATGTTGTTTAACAATGTGTAGGTACTGTAGCACATTTTATATTTTAATGAAATTTTGTATATTCAAAATTATGTATTATGTTTTTAAAACTTTTGTCTGCAGTTACCTGAAGATGCCAAAAAATCTGGAAGAAACATTGTAGTAGTGAACTTTATTAAATAATGTAAAAAATCTGACACATCCGCTCCTTCGTACATTTTTAAATTTGTAATAATGTCAAAGTGTTTATTTATTTAAAATATTACATGTGCTAAAAATAATATATATTTGAAACAACAAAAGTTTTTCATATATGTAACTCTCATAATGTGTGTATACAACTGCAAGATATAATGATGTAAGTCAAATAAAGTTGTAGCTATATAATGTAATAACCATTGTGTTGTATTTTATCAAAGTGAGTCAATATCCACAAATATCATAAAAAATTTCCAAACATCTCCATAAAAAAATTGTAGTTTGTAACATTTTTTTGACATCAGGAAGTATAATAGTTTTTGTAAAAAGCATCTGAAGAAGTAAAACAGTTCCAATTACTTTATTGTAATTGATATGAGGATTAATAGTACGGGAAACAGTGGATTAACGAAGGGTGTTAGATTGGGAAGTTGACGGAAGTTAAGGAATTCTGCTACTTGGAAAGCATAATAACTAGTGATGGTAGTAGTATAGTAGACATAAAGAGTAGGATAGAAAAGACAAGGAACTCTTTTGTGAATAAAAGGAATTTACTTAAGGATAATATAAGAGTGAATATTAAAAATCATTGCTAAAAATGTTCATATGGAGCGTGGTGTTATATGGGTGTGAAACATGGACAATAGGAGTTGCGGAAAATAAACCTTTGAAATGTTGTGCTGTAGGACAATGCTGAAAATGAGATGGGTGGATAGACTAATTAACCAGGAAGTTCAAAGTAGAAAGGGGGAAGAGAGTGCAATATGGAGGACGTTGACCAAGAGAAAGGATAGATTAATATGCCACGTTTTAAGACATGAGGGTCTTGTAAAATTAGCATTAGAGGGAAGTGTATAGGGTAAGAACAGAAGAGGGAGAAAGAGGATGGAATATGCTAAGCAGTTTGGGAGAATGTGGGATGTGGTAGTTATGCAGAAATGACCAGTCTTAGGACTGAATATCACAACAACAATTGATTCAGAGTTTAGAGAACAGCTGGGCCACAAATAGGACAGAATAATAACTGTTCTAGCTGAGGACAAACTGACTGAGCTAATGAATTAAAAAATAACAATTAATGGTTTAAGGATCAAAAAAGAAAACATATTACCGTTTCCTACCTGGGAAATAAGGAATGTAAATTACTCTTAAAATCACTATATGTATTTGGCAAGTCTTCAAAAAATTGATTCATGATAAGGCATAGGTCCATCAACATGTTGTGTCCAATAATTAGTTTGCCCTGAAACAAAATGAATTATTAGTTATAAAATATCCTACACAAACAACTACTGTTAAAAAAAACATTTCTTGGCATTATTATTTAAAAGCAGAATTAATACAATGATTCACATGGTATAGTGGAATAATATATCATGCCTTACTTCACTCCATTTTTAGAGTACTTTTGATTTTCATTCCTTTCAACTTGATATTTCATTAAATATATTTCTATACAAAACAATTTAATACTACAAGAAAGGTTCATAAATTTGATAGAGGTCTATTTTTAAAATATTTATTGAAGAATTTAAAAACTAATATAGGAGCCATTATTAAACAAACCATAACTAATAATCAAATACTGATTATTGTTTACAAATTCACACAGCAACATTCTAAAAAACTTCACTGCAGAAGTTCTTAATAATACTATTATCATAATAGTACTGAGATAAAGACTGTAATTGCAGCCTAATTGTGAATAGCTAACGAGGAAATTGTAATGCAATCTACAGGTCAATGACTGAACAGAAGTACAAACATTTAAAAAGAAAATAAAAGTAAACTAATCAATTGAAAGTAATAATGGTATATTAAAAACTCAAATTGATTCAGAGTAGTTTTTTTTAAATAAACAAAACAAAAAAAACTTCTTCCAACACAAATATATATCATTCTAATAACTCTCTTACAATTACATACAGTAATACTTATATAACAATACTACGGTAGAGTTTCAATTATCCTTGTGATTTAAATGTTGTGTAGCTCAATTGCAACCATGAATTTTTAAAGAAACAAAGGGACCAACAAAGATTATGTACGACCTAATTTAGGCACCTATCAATCTACAATAGTGGGAGGAAGGAGAGTTCTATGAAAGGAGAGTATGGTCCTGTCTGTCCCTGAACTATATTCTTCAGTTATTATCAATACAATAGGCAGTACGATATATCAGTAATTTCGGAAACAATGTCAGTGGCCTAAGGCAATAATGTGATTCTCCGCTCTCCAATGAATTGGGGCTACACAGATTGAAAGGAACCCCAAGGAAGAAATAAGCCAAGTGAATAACAGACTACTTTTGCAAAACATTCCTAGTTTTTTGTTGTTCATTTACTTTAGTATACAATATAATAGTATAAGATATATTAGGACATTAGTGTGGTTAAAGTTACAGTGAACTTCATCTAAAAATTTACAGTAGAATAGTTTCAACTACAATAGAAGCTTTATAATGCCTCAGAAAAGATAAAGCTTTAAGGGGTTTTATGGCATAAAAATCTAACATTAATTTTAATCCAATGTATATGGCTTGTATAGGTGTACTTTGGTTTAACTGTGGTATTTTATTATCCGCACCAACACACCCCGCCATTGCAGATGTTATCCCATATGAAAAGACAACTTTTATAAGACTGAGATATAAAATAACAATATAGAGCAGAATTTTTTTGAAGTTCAAGGTATTATTTTCCACCTAATGGGAATATATTTCTGATTAAAAATACAAACAATTACTGTTCATAAATAAGGGAATTATAACAATAAAATTAAAGAAATATAAGATATAACTTAGGAATGAAAATAAGGTAGTAACTATTGTAGTATATTAAAAAGGATTCAGATTTGTAACCAACAATGAAAAATTAATATTCCATCACAATTATTACATCAAACCTAGTCTAACAAAATTAAGCATTCCTTGAGACAAAATAGTAAATAATGGGAATGAAAAGTTCAAGAACTTCATTCTGTCATAAATGGCAATACTGAACTTCAATTTCAATTAAGCCACTTCCTTTCAATAGCAATTATTTTGACTACACCAAATCCTTACAGACAGTCTGAAGAAGGAAGCTTTGACTTGAAAATTAATTTTTGTGATTCCCTGCCAGTCGATTCTTGCAGGACATAAATTTGTAAACAATTAGTACACGAGATTTAATGTACAGTATTAAGAGCAACGTCAACATGACAGGAGGCTAAAAAACTAAAAATTTTATCACTGTATGACAAGATGTGTTAATAGCACCATTGTAAATGTGACATAATAAATCTTTTTAGCTTTCTGATTTTAATTCATGAAGTAGCAACTTAAATGCAAGAAGAAATTGTTGGAAAAATTAAAAGAATACTTGCTATCTGCATGATTAATAAATTTAAATGTTTAATTAATTTCAGAAAACCCCATTGGTTAACTCAACCAAATGAGAAGTTTATCTCTCTCTCTCTTTAGAATAGTGCATAACTGCCTGAAGTTACATAGGATAAAAAATGTTTGTTTTCACATTCTTTCTATTCTTATTTTTCTCCATCTCAAGTTTAATAACTTCTAGTATCATATTTTTATGGAATTTGCTACCATAGCATGTGAACTCCAAAATATTCCACCAAAATACATACATTTTATATTAATTTATAAATGCTCGTATTTACTTCATCCTTGGGGAAAAATATTGAAAATGAGTTATGAAATTTTACGTACTGATTTTGAAATAGTCCTTATAACATGGCTGAATCCAATTGCAGTTTCTAAATCTTGCAACTCAGCTTCCATCTGACATTTGAGTCTTTCTCTCTGTTTTTCCTCAGATCCCAATCTTGAAGCAACTAATGCTCTATTTCCATTTTCTAAGTTACGAGTTTCCAAATAAATATCTGGAAAACGATATGGAACTTCTTGATACATTAATTTACGTAAAAAGCCATTATTACAATCCAAAACTAATTCAGATTTATCATCTTCTTCTAAAAAGCTTTTCATCTGTACACTGAAAGGAAACATAAAACAATATCAAAATGAATTATCCAGATATTGTAATCTGAAAGCTGTATGCAACACATACGACGGTCATCCACAAAGTAACAACCATTGGCTATAAAAAGGTTATATATTCAAAATTATTTCCCTACATAAGTGAAACTTAATTTATCACTTCACATAATCAGCCTCTACATTTAGGCATTTTCATATTTGTCCACAAGCTTTACAATCCACATATTGTACTTAGCTTGCAGTTGTTCACCGCAATTTTTTCAGCTTGGTGAAAATTGCTGGGGAAGGTCTGAACTGTAAGGTGATCTAAATTCATTCAGCATATTTTTGGTTGTAGCAGCTGTGTGAGGGCAGGCATTCCCATGAAGTAACATGATACCATGACAAACCAATCCACATTGTCAATTTTGTATGGCTTGCTGTAATTTTCATACTATTTCACAATACCAAACTCAATTGATCATGCTGCTATTTGCTATGAAATCCACCAAATGCAGGCCCTTAGAATCCTACAAAACTGTCACCATAACTTTGTTTTCACAACCCCAGTGATTGATTATGGCTGATTGACAATTGGTCTGTGGGGTGATATGGGAGACCCAGGCCTCATCACCAGTAAACAATATGATCAAGAAAGGCATCTCCATCCACATAATATTGGGAGAAAAATGTCAGTGCTGTGACCATTCTCTGTTGCTTTGAGTTGCCCATTCAAGAGCCAAGGAACCCATCACATACCAATTTTGTTGTAGTCAAGATAGACACAATTTCACCAAGCAACAAATGTAAAATGTGTGGGAAATTAATGTGCAACTCATTGAGGGTTATGCACTGTCTGCCAAGACTTTATCAATAATTTCATTCTTCAAGTCATATGTGACGAAGGGGGAGTGTCTCGGACAAGTTTCATCATGCACAGTTGTTCATTCATTATTGAACATTTCACACCTCATCCTCACATCTTTCATTCATTACTGCATCACCATACACATCCCTTAATTGATAATAACTTTTCACAGGTTTCTGATCTTCAATACACAAACTACAGGTTTTTTGAAAGTCACAAAACACACTAACACCTTGCATAAAGCACATCACACACAGTACTGAAAAAAATATGTCAGTCAAGCCAGTCAACATTGAATGGAAGAGGAGAAATGGCCAGCACAGCAAGAATTTGCAAACTGCTGTTGCTTTGTGGACGACCCTCAAATATTGTAAAGTGGCAATTTTTTTGTATGTCAATAAATGAAATGCTTACATTACTTTATTTAACTGTGAATTCTATGAGTATGCATGTTTGATAAATGTAATTTAACAGGACAAACTACTTAAGTGATTAGGTCAATGACTGGTTTGTACTATTTGAATAAAATAAAACCAGTTAGTGGAACAGTGTAAATACTGAGGTCATTGAAATTAGGGCTTAAGATAATTTTCTGAACTAGGTCACCTTAGAAAAAAAGCTTATGATCCACCTTATGTATCTCTACTGTTTTCCACGGCCAACTATGGCACTCTGGAAGAAATGAAGATACTGACTGACCAGTCAACTTCTATATGAAAGCTATGGTCTCTGTATGATGATCAATCTCACAACAATGGTGAAAACATTTTCAGAAACCAAGTATTAATTTTGGAACAGATTCACTGGAAAATCCTTTTATCTCTAGAATTAAGGTTAATATATGTTAGACTGAGATCTGTGTTTATGCTACACTATACGCTTTCTTTGGTGGACCAGCATCAGTCACAAAAATGAAATTCAGTGAGTTAGAATTGCTGGCCTCGGTGGTCACTATGGACAAAGATGATGAAGCTTTCATGCATAAAATGATGGTTGTACAAGAAGTTTGTCAACAAAGAAGCCCTATTTTTTGTGTACTTCAAAATGAGTCCATGATTTTTCATCATATATATCAAAATTAAAACAAAGAACAAAAGTAATAGAGTGGGAAAAACCCGAAGTAGTCACCTGATGGCTATTGAACTTGGGAGAGGGGCGGAGTGCACAGTTCAGGCACAGAAAGAATCATATGCCACTGGTGATTTGCAATTTTTTTTTTCAGCGTACATCCCGAGATATGGCTTGTTTATGCTGTAATATAAACACTTTTTGTGTTATATATATATGAGACAATTTTTGCATGAGCTTCAGACAATGCACACTGCAGGCACACCACGGTTTTTAACACAATCAACCTTCATTGTAAGATTGGTATTAAAGAAATATTAACATTAATTACTTAGATATTTCTCTAAACCTTAAATTAATGCCTGCAAAGAACATTATCAACTGTCATAAATAAAATTGTGAAGTTTATCAGACTTTTATTAAATAAAAATAATGTGTAATTTTAGAACATGCCACACAATAGGTTGTGCAACACTGAGTTCTCTACTAGCTAATATGCTGATTTTATTGGACTTTTTTGAAACAAGGTTCGGATCCTCTCTACAGTTTCCCTCATTGTTCTTGGACATCCGGAACTTTTCTTAAAACATATGTAGTTCCAATGTGCACTGTTACTACAGCCCCTTTTAGTGCAAATTCCAAGACAAAAACACTCATTCCACCTTTGAGACAACCATTTTTTATACTGACTTAATAAACAAAACCTAGTTCCCCTAACAGCTTCTTTGTATCCAATAACATAGACAAGTGAACATTGTGGCAGCAGTCCGCACATGGTCGAAAGGTGTAGCAAGACAGAAGATGACTAGAGAGGAAATTCAGATTGTTTAAGTCTTCAGGCTAGAGCAGCGACATGTGTGGACAGGTGACCTGGAAACAGGCAACACACCTATAAACCCATAAGTATAGTAAAAAAAGTGAAAAACTATTTGTGCATTTTGCCAATGTCACAGAAAGCACAGTTTGAGTGCTTACAAGTTTTGCATTGATGAAATTTTCATGCAAAAGGGACAATTTCTGTAGACTTAGCAGTAACATTTTTTGGTAACATTTCAGCCATGAGATTTCAAGCTGATCATGTGGGAGGATCCAGCGGACTAACTGGCAGAAGGGCAGCTCAGATAGCAGTGAGTTTTGTTTGTATAGTTAAGAAATTAACATTCAATTGTGTAAAACGTTACCTATTTTAAAACTGTTCGAGTCAACTGGTCAACAAGCATATGGCCCTCTGAGATAGTATCTCATGTTTCAGGTGGGGTAGAGGGTTACTATCTACAAGATGCTGAATCCAGGGCTCTGTTGAGACCTGCAATACGTACTGGAAGGAGAGTCCCCCATACATGGAGTTCAGCTTCTAAAGAATCAGGGGGGGTTAATGATTAGCGTGAAGCAGTGCTTGAAACAATTATTGTTGCAGATCCGGGCATGGGCAGCTATTGGGAATTGGATTTTAGAAAGTTTATCTGTAAACATAACACCCGTTCCTACTACAAGGTTTGCAGCTATTGGTGGATGGGGACTGGGAGTGTGGGGGTTCAAAGGAAATGAACCAGATAGTTGTGAAGGTTGTTGGGCCCCTTAAAGGCAGCCCTTGGACATGTGGGTAGTATGGTGAGGAGAATGTGCCAAATTATGGGTTATTGCAGTCCAGAGTAGGCCAGGTGGAGAAATGAGTTGAGTAATCTGGGAAAGTAAGTTGTAATCAGGAGAAGACTATGTTTTGTTTGATGTTCAAGGGTGGGATTGCCTATTTGGGCAGTGGAAAGGGCCTGTGTTATTTGTTTGTGCAGGAAGTTTTTGAGGTAGTTCCTGTCATGGAATGTATTGAAGACGTGGCTGGTGTATGAAGACAGGCTGTACCAAGTGGAAGAGAAGCGAGATCCACTTAAGGCAACTGGATAAGTGGAGGTACTGTATGGTATTAGTGGGTTTTATGTTGACACAGGTTGTTATTACACTTGAATTTAGGTATGTCAACATCCAAGAAGGTGGTGATGTTTGCGGAGTAGTTCCAAGTGAGCTTAATGGGTATTTTAGTGTTGAGGTCATTTAGAAAGTTAAGGGTTTGAATAGGGAGGAATTTAGATGTTGCTGTTCTAGTTGCCTCATGAACCAGTTGGCATAGGAGAGGGCCATCTAGGTGTCAATGTCTGCATGTCATATGGACTGACCATATAGAAAATAAGGAAAAATGTTTGCCAATTAAAGTTTCTCAATAATCAATTAAAATTTTTTTTTATTTAACTTTGCCAACAATAAGGGAGCTTTTGTCCTTTTTCACGATGATTTCTAAAAGTAATTCTAACAGGTATATGCATTTGCATATTGCATGTGCACAGTACGCAGAATACAAGCACCTGTTAGAGGTATTTTTAAATATACTATAGGTGATTATGGCCAAGAAAAGGTCGAAATTTACTTTGTCATTGATAAAGTTAAATAAAACAAAGTTAACGGATTATTTTCAGCCTTTAATTGGCAAACAACTGTTTTCCTTAAGTTAATTTTAATAACAACTGTAGTCTCTAGTCTTGTTTTGCAAATTTGTTTTATTTTTAATATAACTACATACTATTCACTATGTTTCCAAGAATAAAAAATATTTTTTAATTGAAAGCAACATTAAATATAATCCCTTGTTGTCAATAGTTTCACACACAAGTTCAGAAGCATATTACCAGTAATTTTCAATTTTCTCTGCAAGGTCTGGGGGAATTGGTACACGGGAAGCAAAATCATCAGATTTCAATGGTTTATTTTCTGAAGTCTTGTATTTCTCTTGTAGTTTCTCTCTAATTACAACTTCTTCTTTACTTCTTATATATGGAATTCCTAAAAAATGATAGCAACTATAGAATAAATTTTCAATTTATATTTCAGAAGTTGATTGTACAAGTATTACCATCCTTGTAAAGTTTGTTAAAATCAAATCCATTTTCTGCAAGAAAACTTAAGGAAGAAGGTTGCATTTTAAAACATTTCTTTCCATATAATCTTCCTCCTGATCTTGGAAAAATGAAGAAGTTGTAAGGTTTATACTTAAATCTGAAACAGTAAACAGCACTGTCTTATTTAGAATAAGAGATTTATACAATATGATTTCCTTTGTTATAAGTAGAGAAATTTAGCTAATTTACTTTCTCCAAAACCAACATGAATAACAATATATATTACTAGCCATTTAAGTTAACAACATAAGGTCATAAATAATTTCCATAATCTTTTTGTTCCAATATTTATATCTAAATTACTTTTAAAAGGTTTATAACTTATTATTTCTGTAACCTGCTATATCAGGTGAACCAAATTTGTGTTGTTCCTTAATTTATTTTGCTTATTTAAACGTTTATATGATGCCTACAACACTGAAAGCACTTATCTTTTATTTGACAGTAAATACAATAAAATTGTGGTATAATTTAGTATTAATAAAACTGTAAAACAAATATAATTCCTTACTTTGATTCATTCAAGTCGTAATAGAAAGCGCACAGTCCAAACTGGATCATCAGAAACTCGGTGGCTGCATTTCGAACTTTCTGATAGTAGAGAGGAGGAGTATCCAACGAGGATATTACTTCTCCATAGTTGAGACCAGTAAATTCACCGTCGATAGCCAGAAATTCAGACTTACAAATTATTTCTTCCAGATCTTTGACAGCAATATCTATATCTATTATAATTTTTTTGAAAGGAAAAAAATCAAGTTTCATTAAATAAGTACAGTTTTCCTATAAAAAATTAGCTATTACGTGTAATTCCAACTAAACAAACTAGCGTAAAAAAATTAACCCCACACAACACAAGACATTTTTTGAGTATGATTAGAAGTAAAAACCCTTTGGATACAAAAAATTACCATATACAAGTCAGAAAAGATCAACACTTACTTGATTTTGTTACTTCCATTATATACAAAATAAAAATTACATAGTTCGCAAAAAGGAACTGCACATCCCTAACCACAAAACAAAATACTAATAATCTTTGAGGTCAAACACCTTCAGATAGAATAAAGCAGCGAGTTTAAAATATACTTCACTGGAAATAAGGATAGATTAAAGCTAGGTTTTACACAGAGGCGGCTAGTCCACACAATTCATAAATCGTCATGTTGCTCGCATTGCACCGCTAGAGTGCAGTGCTGAGCTGCACTTTACGCGTAAACAAAGAGTAATACAAATTCACCCTCATTCCTCTGGAATTTCTGTGCGGGGCAGGTTGACTGTGTTATTCTTCTCCGTGTGGAATTTTATTAGCTTGTTTAGCTTGAGCTACTAGCATATACGCTCTAACTAATCAAATTCACTTACTATTATTTTATCATAATTGTGCTTATTTTATTTTCACAGGTTGTTTGCGGTTCGGTGCAGAGCTGATTCTAATTCACTCATCCACGTGGAATTCTTGAGCTGCTAGCCATCGCCTTTGAAAATTTATTACCATATATTGTTCTTTACATTGAGGTACGAAAATAACACATTCACTAGTTATAGTTTCTCACGTATTACAATTTTCTGAAAACTGAATTTATTTTCATGGGTTGTAAATTGTATCCGCTCAAAGAAATGGATTTTCTGTGTGACTTTTGTGGTGCATCATTCACTCAACATAAGTTACGCACTCACGGTATTAAACCAGCCAAAACTATCGGAGAATTCACTTCTTCAATTTGTGATAAACACTTCGTCCAAGAAAGTTCTCTCAAATCATTCTGCAAGCATGCACAATATTTATATGGATTCCACAGTTTCCCACGTTAAATAAATATATATATAACAATTGTTATTTTGTACAAATTAAAATCTGTAAAATATTATTATTGAAAATAAACTTTTTTAAAAAAGAAAAACAAATTGTGCAAATCTTTTGAGACAAAACGCCATACCTTGGTGGTTAAAATTCTGACCTGAAAGTTTGAGAGGTAGAGTTCAAATCCAATGGATATACATCTCGTATAATTATTTTAAAGGCTACAGTTTCAGGAGTGAATAATTATTCAATTATTGACATGGTTACTTGAGAAACTTCAAGGACATGTATAGTAGTTTGGAGAGAAACTGTATGCACCTTGTGGGTTTTGTTTGCATCTTTATCTGGAGAATTAGATCATTTATAATTTTTTTCTTTTTGACTTAAACATATTTCTACATTATATTTTTCATAAATGGTGCATTTAGGTTCAAAATTGTCAAGACATGTGCTTTTTCAATTTGTAAATTGAAGAGCTTGGTGCAAGAAGGTGTTATACATCCTGAAACATCTTTTTCTATACATCCTTCCTATCATTTGATAGGTTATTGTGTTATTACTGCTAACTTAACTACAAAAGTTAGCATTTATGCAAGAATGTGTCAAGTCTCAGAGTTAACATATATTGCCTTATTAAGACTTTCTGTAAGGTGTGCAGTTTTTGATGAAATTTACTCTGAAAGCAAAACTACAATGTAATTTAAATTTAACATTGTATAAGGAATTCACGAATTTCTACTGAAAATAGCACTTCGAAATGTTACAATTCAAATTATTTACATTTCTTCTGACAGGAGCAATTATAACTCAATTTGGTATTATGTATTTGTTAAAAATTTAAAGAACCCCATTAATTTGTGATAACAATTGATACACAAATTTGTCTCCCCTCTGGAGAGTGATGGAATCCCCGAAAAATTGGATTTACTAGGTTTGTTTCATTAATCCTTCTGTCGTGTATTGGGAATATACAGAATAAAACAATTACGATCACTGTTTCATTACTCCGATTTATTCGTAACTACCGCACTAAAGATATTATCGCAGACAAAGATATTGCTCAAAACAAAAAGATTAACAAAGAAAGACGCGATTAACAGATATAACATTTCTTCCCCGCAGAGAATAAGGAACATATATTCAATGGGGAATATCAAGTATCGTGGATTGTAATATAATGTGTTAGGAAGGTGAGTATCGTTGAGTTGTCTTCCGATTCCGAGCAGATCGACGTAATGTCTCTGGAGAACGATCATCATGCAGAAGGTGTTCCGCTTGACCCAGACGTTGAAGTTCTCGCTCTAATTTTCTATTAACTACTCGTTCTGGTTGACAGGTTGGTTCTCGAGTAGGTTCCGTCGAACCTGCCGCTGATGTACGATTTCCGGAGTTAGCTTGTGGTGGCGTTGCCGGATTTTCCAGCAGGCGATTGTCGTCAAAGAAACGGATACGTCTAGGGGTCGTATTTGTTGCTTGCAGATGTAGATCGTCATCATTTGAACTCGGTTGATGACGAGTATGGATTTGATCTACGTGACGTTTGTATCGACTACCACCAAAACCGATTTCGTAATGTAAATCTCCCAATCTCGTGATGATAACACCAGGTAGCCACTTGTCCATACGAGGATTTCCAGATAAGAAATACACTGGTTGATTTGACCTGAATTCTCGGAACTTAGGAACAAATTCTGACCGTTGTTTATTGGTCATCTTCGTGTGGGTATCTTCAGGTCGGACCAGGTCAAGTCTCGTTCTAATCTGTCGACCCAAAAACAGCATCGCTGGTGATTGTCCCGTAGTGGTATGTGGTGCTTTTCGATATTGACGCAAGAACTCGTTTAAATCATGCTGCAGAGATGTCTTCGTAGTTCCCATTGCTTTGAGGGCGTCCTTGACCGTTTGCACACATCGTTCAGCCTGTCCATTAGTGGCTGGGTGATAGGGTGCTGATAGTTTATGATATTTGACTCCACTCCAACGAAGGAAGTCTGCAAACTCCGACGACTTAAACTGCGTCCCGTTGTCCGATACGATGGTTACAGGAGCTCCATGTGATGCGAATAATTCTTCCAAGATAGCGATAGTAGCTGTGGAAGTCGATGATGACGTCATTTTAACCTCCAGCCACTTGCTATAAGCGTCCACGACTATGAGAAGCATCATTCCTGCTACCGGTCCTGCGTAGTCAATGTGTACGCGTTCCCATGGTCCTTTGGGATATTCCCAATGGTGCTCTCGAAATTTTGGTGGAACATGTGCATGTCGTGCACAATCAGCACAAGATTTTGCAACACGTTCGATTTCAGCGTCGATACCGGGCCAAAAAACGAATGAACGAGCCATACCTTTCATTTTCACAATTCCAACGTGGGCAGCATGCAAGTCATTTAGGATTGGTTCTCTAAGTGATGGCGGAATGACAACACGATGCTCAAACAGAAGACATCCTCCTGCCAGTGTATAATTACATTCAGGAGCCTTGTAACGATGATGGATTAGACTTTGCCCACTTTCCAATAGCTGTACGATTTTGCCCAAATCTGGATCCTTGCGGGTTTCCCGAGTGATATCCTCTGCGCGGACTGGTAATTGTTTTATCTGGCACAAGATGAATTGATCAAAGTCGTCTCCTTCTCCTTCCTGGCGTTTGATTCCTGATTTCACCTGTTTGATTGTGTCATTTATTGAAGGTAAATGCATACGAGAACAGTAATCTGCGTTCACATTGGCCTTTGTTGGTTTGTATTCGACTTCAAAATCAAAATTAGTCAAATAATCAGCGTAATTAGCCATACGACTAATGCATAGTACGGGTAGGGACTTAGATGGATGGAGGATTTGGGACAGGGGCTTATGATCAGTAATTAATATGAAATGGCGAGCATAAACGTAGTAGAAGAACCTGTCGACAGCCCAAATGATAGCTAATGCCTCTTTATCCATTTGTGGATAGCGCTGCTCCGTTTCGCTGAGAGTTCTGCTGGCATAAGCGATCGGTCTCTCCAGCTCATTACTTATCCGATGTGACAATACAGCTCCAAGGCCCGTTTTACTTGCGTCGGTCGCCAGTACTAACGGCAATGATGGATCATAAGGTATGAGCACCTGAGGTGATACTGCTCGAGTCGGTCTGATGAGTCCATGAGTCGGTGTGTTCAAAGTCAGTGCGTGACGAAACTCTTCATCGACCGTAAGATGAGTATAGGCGTCCGTTATGTCTAAGTGACAGAATAAATTTGCTCCTCGCAAGCGACTGAAAAGGTGTTCTGGCTTAGGTATCGGGTATTCATCGACGATCATTTTCGGGTTTAAAGTCGGTTTGTAATTCCCCGTTATTCTCAATGCTCCGTTCTTTTTTGTGACCACATGTGTCGTGGATGCCCATTCTGAATAATCTACACGTTCGAAGAAACCGGCTGCTATTTTCTCGTCTATTGCCTTGGCATAGGCGTCGCGCAATGCCAATGGAATTTCGCGAGGACGAGAAAACACAGGTGTAGCACCAGGCTTCAAGTGCAGTTTTGCAGGTGGTCCGATCAGTTTACCGGCAACATTGCTGAAAATGTCCTCATACCTGGATAACAAGCTTTTGAGGCAATTCTCTTGCTCCTGCGATAGTACTGGAGTGGTCGTGATCAATGTACTGATTTTTTCTGATGGGGAAAATAAATCGACGAAATTTATCTCGTTGACAAAAGGTTCGATCCATTCTCTCCCGAATAATGCGTCAAAATCTCCGTCCACAACATACAAGTGTAGATTTTTTGTCGTTTTGCCTATGGAGACATCCACCGATGTGTAACCCAAGCAGTTAATTGGATGACCTGTGTAGCTGACGAACTTACGATTGGTTCTCTTCAGGGGTCGTTTGGTCTTGATCAGATCGTAGTGTTGTTGATTAACTATTCCACACGGTGCTCCAGTGTCCAATTCCATTTCAAAGTCGTGTCCTTCTATTTGAACATTTATTACCCGTTTATTAACTCCATTGACTTCGTTGATTTTTCCAAATCTGTGAAGAATGTCCACATTTTCGGTGGTTTCCTCCGTAGTTGAAACTTGGTTCGTTTTCGAAGTCATAGACCGACACACTTTAGCAATGTGACCCTTCTTGCTGCACTGATGGCACACAGCATCTCGGAATGGGCACTTGATACGAGGATGTGGTTGACCACACCCATTGCACATCTTCTGATTCTCGGAGCTTGTTTGTCGCCTGGAGTTAGTTTGCGATTTTGACGTTTGGCCTCGATCGTTGCTCGTAGACCGTTGCTTCTGAAACTTTTTGTTTTTATTTTTGAATGCTGGTTTTCCATATCCCAATTTATTGGTCGATTCTATTGTCGAAGTGCTTGGCAATCCTGGATTCCTCACATCATTGGCTGAAGATCGTGTTGCTTCTAATGTGTGAGCAATTTTATATGCGTCATCGAAGGTTTCCGGATTTTTGGCGATTATTTCGTCACATGAATCGCGAGACTGAAGTCCATGCAACAACTGTTCGATAAGCATACGATCGACCGCATCGCCATATTCGCACTTCGAAGCACCCTGTTTCAAGCGAAGGGAAAATTGGGCCACAGTTTCTCCCTTTTCTTGCTTTATTTGACGAAACTTAATACTTTCGACATATTTATTTGATTTACGATCAAAATGATTTTTGAGAATTTCCTTAATTCGAGCGTATGTGACGTTCTCGGGTAAATCAGGACTTACCAAAAATTTGAGAGCATTGTTCAGTTCAACGCCCATATAAACTCTAGCATAATTTGCATGATGTTCTCCTGATATTTTGCTCAGTGTGAGCGCCCAGTCAAATCGTTGGAAATAATCCTCAACTGTACTTCCTTCCGAAGATCGATATTCGCTTATCGTAAAAGGTGGTGGTCTTCCCGTCGGATTGGGCTGATTTCCATCGATGTTTTGTTGTCCTGCTTGCAGTTCAGTCAGTGAAGATTTCAGAGCTGTGACCAACAGCTGGGTGACTGTTTCCGTGAGTTCGCTTAACTCAACCATGCTTTGTTGAATAGGTTATGTGCGATCAGCATGAACGAACGAACAGTCTCGATGTGTACCGAATTGGTGCGAGCAGCGAAAGCGATGTGCGAGACACTTTATCGGTTGAAACACGATGGTATCGGTCTTATTTCCAGTATGAAATTTGTCACGAGTAAGCACAGACCTGCAGTCAATGATGAGTAACAAAGAATGTTGAGTTGCGAGAATATTGTACGGCGCGACCACACCGAAGCCACGAAAAAGTGAGTTTAGGTCCACTCTTGACGAAAAGATGTCGGCGAAACTTTTGAAAGAACTGCGTGATGTTCTCTATCTTCTAACGATTTCACCGAAGATCCCACTTCTGACACCAAATGTCGTGTATTGGGAATATACAGAATAAAACAATTACGATCACTGTTTCATTACTCCGATTTATTCGTAACTACCGCACTAAAGATATTATCGCAGACAAAGATATTGCTCAAAACAAAAAGATTAACAAAGAAAGACGCGATTAACAGATATAACACCTTCCTTTACATTTTCAGTCTTCCTATTGTATAACCTGAGCTGGTTTGGCAAATGTTTAATTTGTATATACTTGTCTGCCAGCCTTGTGACATTAATTAGATTATTCCTTCAGGCACTATTTATAATGATCCTGTAACCATCAATGCTGTAAATAATGCCAATTTGTTTTTAAAACACAGAAAAATCTTGGCCCACATTCACAAAAATGTCTTACTTCTGGAAACTTGTGATCTGTGCAGTAAAATAACCCCCCATAATCAAATAATGAAAACATTTTGTAGTATTAGTTTTTCAGGTCTATTTAAAATTATTTATTCATTAAATTATAACACAATGTTTTATTCCTTTGTTTGACAAAGATTTATTAACAAAATTTGTATATGAAGCCCAAACTGTCCCAGAGGCTTGTTATTGAACCACTGTAGTAGTATTGTTTTCACACTACATTTAGAGTCAACAATTATAAAATTTGTATGATGTAAAGAAAAAACTACTGAAAACAGACTGAGATAACACCTTGCATAAAACCATTTCCAACACTTCTGATGAATTAGCACCTATTTGATGTCAAATATATCAGAAAATACTGTGATTTCCATGAAAAGTAGCAATGAATGTCAGAACACTGCAGTTTATATATAACTCAAAATTTTGTGATTCATGATGCACAAAATTAGTTAAATGTATAAGAGTTATAAAGGTTTTGCTAATAGGTATTTAGGGTTCTTTCCTGTCAGTTACATTAGTAGTTCTTTTTTTTTCAAGATTATTTTTATTCAGTTCTTTGGATAAAACTTATGGTTTCTGTGAAGAAATAACTTTTTGTCAGACGCGAACTACTCAATTTCATATATCCGCGTTTACCCATTCATCCAATCACGTTGAATCACATTTGGGATCAGACAGCTGTGCGCTCTGGAGGGAGCAATGCAAACTTCCCGATCTCGTGAATTGTGGGGTCTAGCCAAAGACATATATATCTCTTTGGGTCTAGCCGCCTGTTGTGCACTCTAGCGGTGCAATGCGAGCAACATGACGATTTATGAATTGTGTGGTCTAGCCGCCTGTGTTTACACGGGCAGTGATGTTCGTCGAAGTTGGGTTGGCTGTGCACTGCCTACCGTTTACACCTTGGGCAGATAACTGCCCACTTCTTCAATGACAATTCTGTGCAAGTGCTGCCCTCACTACAGAACGGGCAGAGAACTCTGATGTATGTTTATACTTCTCTGCTATTTTTTGGCAACTACGACCGGTTGGATTGTTGATATTGCATAGAGTCGATATATTGTTTACATCAAGTTGAATATTTTCCCCTTTGTGTTTTCGCGTACGCATAATGTCCATAAACAGGAACTAATCACTTTGTATTTGTGATAGAATAGACGCAACGAGGAAGGGTTCCTGAATTCTCACGAAAAAGTCAAACTCAGTATTACGCTACTGTACTATAGATACATAAAAATGAAAACAGTTGTTTAGTAATATTGCTTTATATTATTACTACAGAAATCAAGCAATAATAAAAACAGCACATGTATTTTGAAGCTGGTTTTCATTGTTTAATTGGCTCGGTTTCTATTACTTGTTTTATTCCCCTTGAAGGTGTCAATTACTGAACAAAACGAAATGAATTATTTTTCATTACGTGTGATAGTAGTACGTTTATAGCTATACATCATTATTTTGCGTATTTTTTTCTAGTTAAAGTTTGTGCCGTTGGAGGGTAGACAATATATATTTTTGGAAAGTTAACATAAAAATTTATAGGCGATTAGGTGCAACAAATGAAGGAGATTGTTGGAGAGCGGTGACGATCTGGAGAAATGACGAGGAAGGAGCTGGAACCTGCACTAAGACGATTAGGTAAACTACTGCATCTGTAACTCTTTGTAATTTTCTGTTTGTTGCCAGATCCGAGTGGTTTAGTGTAATAAAATATTTGTTCTGTGCGAATCCCATAAAGTGCGACCCTGAGATGAGTCTTAAAATTGTTAGTGTTTAAGTAATTAATATAAATCATTATGTAATACATGTGTAGTTGTTATTGAAAATAAGTGCCGGCCTAAATATTAAGCATTAAAAATTTGTAATGATTATTGTAAATAAGTTTGTTTTTGTTAAAGTAAATTGTTTTACAGTTTTTATTATAAAAATATCATTTAATAATTTATTAAATTAATATTACCTCATATATTCATAATAGATTGGAGCTGTCAGAGATGCACCGATGGCAATCTAGCTGCAAACGACGTTATTCTAATCTTACGAAATGAGGTATTAAATCTAACAGTTAAACTAAACTCGACGGAAGATAAAGTGAAACTGCTGGAAGAAGAAAAAAAAGCTGAAGACCGACCGTGAAGTAAAAGTAACAAAGAAAAAATGCGTCATTATTGAAGACTCAATAATTAAGCACGTGGGATCCGAAAATGAAGAAGTAAACGTAAAATGCTTCCCAGGAATTAGAACTGAGCAACTCCAAAGAGAAATTGTACGTTTGAAAGAAGATGATGCCGAAAACGTTATTGTTCACGTGGGGACTAATGATGTGAAACGAAAAAACCTGGACTATGTATTGGAAGAAATGCAGAACTTAGTAAAGACAGTGAAGAGACGGTATCCGAGGGCAAATGTCGGTATTAGTGGAGTGCTTCGGAGGAGAGACGTACACTGGCGCAAAGTAGGTGCTCTAAATGACTCTATCCACGCAGTGGCACAAAAATTAGGGGTTTGCTTCGTTGACGCAAATTCGTGGTTGAGAGACAGTAAATTTTCTCGTGATGGCCTTCACCTAAACATAAGAGGTGCAGCAGAGCTGGGCGCTCTTTTTTCGAGAGTGGTAGCGGCTGGTTCGAGAGGACCTTCAACAGAGGTAAACAACACGTCGGAAATCATTACTGCATCGCGGGTGGCGGCGGTGGAGAAGGACATCACGACATCGCGGGCGTCAAGTTCACTGACGGCAGCAGCGATGAAGAACGGCCTGGGAGAAGACTGACGACGGTCGATCGGCGATGCTGTCAGAGCGAGGATACGAGGACGAGGGTTCCATTCGCTTTCTACCCTTAAATTGTCGCAGCGTGATAATAAACTAGAATTCTGGAATTTGGTAGAAATTTATAATCCGGATGTTTTGATCGTTACTGAGTCGTGGTTGCAAAAAGAAATAAATGATAACGAAATATGTAGATGTCAATACAATTGTTTTTGAGGGATAGAGGGTCAAGGGGAGTGGGTATATTAACAAAATTAAAATTAACTACTTTACTACATTGGTCAGATGTAGAAGACGAGTTAAAGTCCCAAGAAATAGAATCAGGAAAAGTAAAAATCGAGCTAATAGCAAGCTACAGACGACCTGGGGATAATTATACAATTCTAAGGAAACTGCGGGAGAAAACACCGCAGGCTGGATTTTTCGGGAAAGTCATTGTGGTTGGAGATCTAAATTTACCGAAAGTTAATTGGGAGGGTGAAGTAGGGAACTCAGAAAAGCAAAAGCTTGTTAATAGCTTAGTTTGGGATAATGGGTCAACGCAAGTAATCACACCCGGAACGAAAATATACTGGATGTTTTCCTGTTAAGGGTTTGAGTGACCACAAACCCATACTCATATGCTCAAGGGAACAAGTCTCGGGTAGGGAAATACGAAAAATTTGGCAATATCACAAAACCGACGCCTCAGAATTACAAGCATTTCTATGGAAACAATTATCTAAATTCATGTGTAGTGGGGAAAATATTAATAACATTTGGGATAGTTTAAAATACGTATTAAAGGAAGCTAGAAACAGATTCGTTCCACAGAAAATATTAAAAATAAATAACGATCCAGAATATTAAATAGTAAAGTAAATACTGCAAACTCGTAAAACTTCAGAGATTTATTAAAATTATTAGAAATAGAAAAGAATAGGGCACAAGAGAAGTTATTATGCAAAATAATAGGCGGTAGCCATCAGAACAACTGGGGGAAACTTTACAAATTCGTTCGCAAGCGGAAACAAAACAATGACTCAGTGACGGTCTTAGAGAATAACGGCTACAGATTAACGTCGGATAGGGAAAAGGCAAACCTACTAAATTCATACTTCATTTCAGTATTTAACGTTAGTGCTAACCAATTTCAGTTAGAGGACAATGATAGAAGTTCGAAACTTTTTGAGATAAAGGTGAAAACAATCAGACATAGATTACGTAAATTAAAAAACAAGTCAGGGGGTCCAGAGAATTATTAAAACTTTGAGGGGAGGCAATAATTCCGTACTTAATAAGATTTTTCAACGTATCAATTAATAATTCGGCTCTTCCGGCGGATTGGAAAACTGCTATTATTGTACCAATTTATAAATCTGGTAAAAGAACAAACGTCATAAACTATAGACGCATCAGTCTTACTTCAGTAGTATGTAAGATTACGGATCACTAATTAGCAGCCTACGATATATCTGAACTTAATAGAAAACGGTTGTTTTTTAATGGTCTGCATGGTTTTCGGGAAGGGTTCTAGTGCGAAAGCCAATTGATAAATCTATTTCAGGAGTTAGCAGATGAAGTTTATAATGGGGGTAGAATAGATGGGGTTGTCATAGACTTCGCTAAAGCCTTTGATGTAGTGCATCATGATATCCTATTGGGTATATTAAATAAAACAGGTATAGATAAAAGAGTGGTACTGTGGGTAGAAAAATTTTTAAGCGATAGATCGCTAAAAGTCAAAATCGGAGAACAATTTTCAGATTCAGGCATTGTAATATCGGAAGTTCCTCAAGGCTCTGTAATCGGGCCATTACTGTTTTTAATATTTATTAATGACTTACCGAATTATTTAAAGTCAGGGGTAAGGTTTTTCGCTGACGACTGCATCATCTACAGAAAGATAACGAACATGTAAGACGTTAGATTATTACAAGAAGATGTAGATAAAGTCAATAGCTGGGTATAGGAAAATAAAATGAAAATTAATGGAAAGAGAAGCAGCTCAATCTCGTTTACAAAACGCACTTGTTAAATGAGATAGAATATAGAATAGGTGGGAACTAATTCCAAGGGTAAACAGCTGCAAATATCTGAGGATATATTTCAACAACAGACTTGGGTGGGAGGAACTGGTGAATTTCACGGCCCGAAAAGCGTGGAGTTCCTTACATTTCATTATGAGGAACAAAAAAAGGGAAGTTCAAAATCAATGGAGGTGGCATATTTATCCTTAGTTAGACCAATTTTGGAATACGGGGCGGCTTGTTGCGATCCCTATAGAAAAAATCAAGTAGAATCATTAAAGAAAGTTAAGAAAATGGTTGCCATTTTGTGCGAGTAGGGCCGGGTAATAGGAATGAAAAAGTATAACAGCTAGGTTGGGAGAAAGCAAGGTTGCATTTGCTATTCAAAGCTTATACAGGTCAAAAATATGGATTGGAATTAGCTCCAAAAATGCAAAAGCCCAGTTATATAGGTATATGGGATCATCAATTCAAAGTGAAATATAGAAATCAAAAAACAGATGTTGGCTAATTCTCATTCCTAAATAGGACCATCAACGACTGGAATAATTAACCTGTGGGAGTGTTTGGAGGAAATCCTCTACAGGAAAATAAATTATGGACAAATCTAATAAACGTGTGAAGTGAAGTGGGTTTTTGAATAATATGAATGTATATTCGAATTTAAAAATTAAAGTGAAGTGTTAAGATAATATAATTTTTGTAGTGTTTCTCTTTTTTCTTTCAGCGGTATAGAAATTTTAAAGGGCTGTGATTATTTTTCTTTAGATCTGGAGAATTTAAGTTTAAGGAATTTCATTTTGTATCTGCCACCGGACTTGCGCCCAACTGTAAACTAACAATAAATACAAAATTATGTACTGATCGCATTAAATCGAATTAAATTATTATATGTTTTTGTTACTTAATTCGGTTCTTCTTTTGACAGTAAGTGGATTTAATGATTTTTTTAAATAATTTTTTTTTAAGGAGTAAATGTGCCAGATAGTTGTGCTTTGGTCCGATTAGGCGGTCCAACAACGAGCCCGGAGAGTGGGGAGATACGGAGGCTGGAGTCTGTATTGGGTCACATTCGCGGCAGGCCAGTTGAAAGTTGGGAGCATCTTGACGCGAGAGCTTTAAGGAGACAATACGGACATCTTCATCCAATTTATCTACGAGAAGAGGTGGGCGTTGCCGTAACCAGGTGCAGCGCGCGGTAGCCCAGCGGCCACTGGTCCCTTCACAAAGCTAAGCGGCCCAAAAGGCGGTTCTCGCCTTATGTCACGTCGGGGTCCGGCATAACCAACTACAACCAGTGAAATTCCTGACATGATGCCCAACAACAGTTGGTAGTTAGATTTCAGGATAAACTGGAAAGGACGCACCTGACCCTGTGTATGCCGTGAGGCTTTACGAGGCGAATGCGCGTAAATTGGCGTACTGAGCCCGGAAGGGCTCCTCGTCGAAGGTGCTCGTGCAGCTGTTGAAATCTGGCCGAGTGGAGTTAACCAGGGTTTGCACCGAGGACTTCTCCACCCGACCGGCTCGCGAGGTGCGGATTATGTTGCTCAGGTTGCGTACGGCTCCCACACCCGAGTTTTTGACCTGTTGGAAATGCACTCCGCCCGCAACGGAGAGAGTGCCCTCGGGACCACTGCCTTACCCAAGGGCTGGTGGCTTCAATTGCCGGGCCTGGTCCGCCCCCTACTCTTAGGTTACACATACCCAGGCACCGACTTGCTAGCACCGCCACCGTGGGGTTTGAGCGCATGTCACTGGGCTAAACCACAGCCCTGTCTACCTGTATTTTTCGCTGAGGGCTCAGGTCAACCTCGTGCCGCGCTTTGAGCCAGCCCAGAGAGCCTCTTTCACCCATAAAGGCCGGACGCATAACCCCGATGGGAGCGAGTACTCCCCTACGACTGGCCGGGTTCAACATTAACGGTATCGCTGGCACTTCTAGTCAAGTGTAGCCTTTTCCCTTGATAAAGGTGGATGGCCGCACCCTGATAAAGGAGAGTACCACGCTACGACTAGCATTTGAAGCTTCCCGCTTCTTCCGGATTGCAGCACCTGGTTTCCGAGGCCAAGCGCACCCCCATCCGAAGTGGAAGCTAGCAGTTATCCTCTATGGATGATCTGCGCAACCAATAATAGGGGGATTACACCCAGACAGTTTCATCATCAGATAACTAAGTATGGCTAGCAATTTCCATACTCGACACCTTAGCCCGAGGGCTTGATGACTGTCTTGAGATGGACTCAGTTACTAGAGCAACCGCGCGATTACTCCGACCCGTCGCAGTCCATCCCCCGTGCTCATAAAGGATACTAGTTCCCGGCAAGTCACCCTGGTCCGCCCCCTACTATTAGGTTTTACATACCCAGGAATGGCAGGCAGGACCCGACACCAAGACACATGAGAGATGCACGCTGCTCCCCGTTTACGTCGTGGCCGATTAGATTGCATAGGGGCACCGCGGGTAGGTTCGGGCTCCAACTTGAGGACGAGAGGCTGTACACACATCATCCCCCTTGCACCCCCGATGCCCAACAACAATGAAATTTGTGTTTTTTTTGTTTTATTGTCAGTAATTGACCCAACTTATGATTGTATCTATTTACTCATATTATTGTTTTTCTCCACCTTAATATTAATGTTGAAGTTTTTTGTTTCATTTCTTAATTTTTTGAAATGCAAAAAGAAATTAGCAAGTTTTTATAAGTGTTAGATTCTTAGAAAGTGGTATTCAATCGCTTACACCCTGCCCCTCCTTATCCCTACTCATTTTGGTGAGGCAAGGAATTTGATCATTAGCAAGACGTTGACTGGTGGCAAAGGTCCCGGCAGTCTCTTGTGGAGTAGCCGGACAGAAGATCAGGAAGGAAGATCATTACAATATATATATACAGTATGGTTATTTTTACTTTATAACTATTCTCTACACATTTGTTTGGTTAATTAACTTCCTTAAATAAGGTAGTAACTTGTTACTTTACATCTTGTATATTTTTCAGAAATATAATCTTTGGCTTTATATATTTCATCTTAAAAATATAGAAAAATGTTTAATGAAGGTAGGTTTACATGGACAGTGATTTTCGTCGAGCATGAAAGTGGTTTTCTCTTGATCGGCTTCATCCTCTTCTGTGTGCCAGTAGCTTGAGAGCAAGTCAATGATGGAAGACAACTTTGCTCCCTTATCGTCAATTCTCGGTAGCGGATAAATGTCTTTTTTCATGATCTTGTCAAGTCTTCTATAATCGACACAGAATTGCTAGGTTTCATCCTTTTTTGTGACAAGGACTACAGGTGATGACCATGGGCTCTGTGATGGCTAGACAATTCCTTGGCAAGTATCTTATCCACTTCTTTTTGAATAATGCATCCTTCTGCTGGTGATACTTGGGACACCCTTTGACCGATTGGTGGATGGTTTCCAATGTTAATTTTATGTTTCACATTTACGGTGGTTAATTTGTTCCTGGTTAAAGCGTTGAAGGATTTTCGTCCAAGACAATTGGATATTCTTGTGTTATTTGTTTAGCCATTACTAGGCATGTATGTTTGGGAAGGAACTGAGGTTCATTATGGCGATTAACTATCCATAATTCTTCTGTGCCATTGTTAAGCAAGATATACAATTTACCTGGCCATTAATTTAGGGCATGCGACTGTAGCATTGGTAGCAGTTGATGCAGGATTGGTCACATCATCGAGCACAAATAACTGCCACGGTTTCTCCTCCTCTTCTTTCTTCCACGGTGGCTTGTAATTCATCAAATAAAAGTTGTGAATATTTACTGTCAGTTACGGCTTAAGAGCTCTTCAAAAAGTCCCATCCGAGGATGACTTCATGGCTACGCTAAATTCTGTTATTAATGTTCAGCCTGATGATGAATCTTTTGGCTGGTTGCACATATTTGCAATCCTCTACTCTTAAAACCGTATGCCTGTTATCAGCGATCTTTGTTTTCTTCAGCTGTTGTTGAAATGTCTTGGAGGTAACAGAGAAAGATGCGCCGGAATCAACATTTGGCAATGGTTATTGATGGAGGATTTTCTTCTTCTGTGGCCTTACCTCCAAGGAAGTCACACCGTATAGTTTTCCAGGTTACACTGGGTAGACGAGAGACTGGAGCGTCTGAATGGCAACAAAGATCTTGAGTGACGTGACGGAGTCCTGCGGCAGGATGCGAAGATTATGACCTGTATTGTCCAGGGAATAATTCAATTTGAATTATGTATGTGTGCTAAACCACATTGTTCATCTGGTGATGGGGTCAGAGTCCAGCGACAATGTACTTACCTGGATTTGAGTATATTCCTGAATCTACAGTGCTGTTTGGGGAAAGGAAGTGGTTACAATATTGATTACCTTCAAGTAATACTTTTATGGAAGAGAAGTGATAGTCGCTTTCCTGTCAGTGGCTAAGTGAAAATTGTCAAGAAGGAAACATTTAGAATTGTCATGCAATTTATATTTTCACACTGGTAGTTTATAGCTTCATCATTCAGTTATTTATGTTTGAAAATGCTGGGATGCTCTGTATGTTTATGGTAATATTAATGAGGGAAAGGATGAGCTACTATGCAAATCATATGAAATAGGATTAGATAGTTTATGATAATGATGAACCAATATTCATAATTTTATTAAACTTGACTCATTCACAATTAACATTAATTCTACAAATTTGTTTCCCAATTGACTTCATGCTTGAAAGCTACCCTAAAATCTGAGAAAATAAGGAAAAAATGATTATTATTAATCTTCTTTATTGAAAACTTATGTTTATAAATATCAATAGTCTTTCAATATTTTAATAATTATAAATATTACATTTGTAACATAAAAAAGTATTTTCCAATATAAGACAAATCCTTATAGTTACAAAGAAAAATATTTTCCATTACAATATATCATGTAACATCAAAAATATTTCATAAAATATGTTTGCCTTCTAAAAGTACTGACTGGATAGAAAATATGTAATCTCTCAATATGATAAATTCCTTACTTAAAAAAGTATTCCACTTCTAAAATGTGCTCATAGTTCCAACTACTACAAATAAATTAAAGGAAGATTCTATTATACTTTCTTTAATGAAAGAGCTAGATTTCTTGTAATTATTTCTATTTATACTGCAATTTTAAATATCAGATTTTTCCAATTATCCAAAAAAAGGTATAATACATTTTTTTACAATAATAAATATTTAACTTCATTAATATAATCATATCTGGATTTCTATTTTTTTTACTAATTTAAGGGTGCTTGCAATTTACTTTTTAAATTTTTTCTTAATCATTCATTTAAGGCAAACATTAGTCTCACGATAAATTATATTTATATGAGAGTAGTAATGGAAATTCCCAATATAAAAGTAGGTTAAGTAATTATTCAAGTTGGATTATTAAAGGATAATGGTAACAATATACTGACATTTCTACATTCAACTAATCATAATTTTGTTACTTATCTTTTTTGATTCATTGGCACTGACATAAGATAAAATAAAAATAATAGTGCCAAAATAATCATTTGTACCACAATAATATATATTATTTTCACAGCTTATAAACAGTAAGCTGTTTATCACAGATGGCACTTATTGACATTAAATGAGAAACACAAGTAAGACACAAATTTTACTGGTGGTTTCTTTCAAATCTGTGTTTGCTTCATAACAATTTTCCACATCACATGGAAACTACAATATTGTTTCGAAACTGTTGCCTCACAAAATCAATGTTTCTAGTGAATGCAATTCAAGAATGGGCCATTCAGCATTTGTCACTGTATTCAAGTGCATGTAAGTCTGCAAATGGTCAGCTATGATACTTACCTTGGAAATGATTATTCTAAAGTTCATGGAAATTATTTACCCCCTTGAAATGTGCACTTAACACATATATTTATGTTGAATCATCCAGTTGGTATAATTTATTTTGTAAGGCAAATACTGGCTACTTTGAGTCATAGACAAATAAAGAAACATGATTCATGAAAACCATACAATAATGGTTTGTTGTTTAGAAAGTTTTTTTTAACATTTCTAATTTAAAATAATCATGAGGGAAATATTTGTAATAGTCCATATCACAAAGTTTACCATTTTGTTACAGTATTTCAAATTGAGTATAAATATAATTCTGCTTAGTATTACAGCTATCCACCACCACCACCAAGTTCATCTTCATACTGTTTTCTGAAACAGTCACCAACAGGAAAGAAGTCCCAACATCTTTGTTGATACATATTCCAAACATAGGTTTCCTGGCCTGTATATTCTGTATCAGGTTTATTGATCAAATGCATTAGGAAGAACCTGAAGCAAAGAATACATATTCCTTTTTAATGGATATTGACTTAAACATTAATATTGTGGTTAATAAAAATCTAAGACAAAAAAAAGCATATTACTTTAGCAGATATTAGGGTAAAATCAAAGTAATTTGATATCATTATAAACAAAACCAATCTTACATCTAAACATTAGAGGTATAACAAACAAAACTAATGAACTGGCTATGTGTTTATCACAAATTGAACAGGATTTAAATGAAAGTGTAGATATCTTATGTATAACTGAACACCATTTAAGAGAATCAGAGATTGGTGTAACTAAAATTAATGGATACATTTTTTTAGATGTTTATCTCCAAAAATTTAAAGCATCAAACATTTACATCAGCAAATTTAGTTTAGAACAACAATATGAATTCTGTGCATCATTGCTAGAGTTACTATGGTAACATTATGATCCCCTTCAGGTAACATTACCATATTATTAAATCAGTTAGGCATTGTTATACCATATTATTAATCAGTTACAGTCATTGTCATACCATATTATTAAATCATTTACAGTCATTGTTACATGAAATTAGCAAAATCAACTGCAAAACTGTACTTTGTGGTGATTTTAACACAGACTTCCTATTAGATAATAACAAAAAACATCAGTTAGAATCCTTAATAAATACTTTCAACCTAAAAGCAACTATTAATTTTCCAACCTGATTCCAAAACTTATATATAGTTGGGCATGAATTTGAAAATGAAATATTTTTATTTGCTACCTGGCATTTGAGTGGAATCTTGGTGTTATAGTCTGCACATGATAACTAACAAAACTTCTGACATGCTTATAAAAGACACATTTTTCAAGAACCAGTACAATGAACCAACTATGATAGAATTCTTACTGCCTTAAAATAATTATCTTGTCCATCACTGCTTTCATACTTACATATAATTTGCTAAGTTATGTTCTTGCTGTACATGAGTGTCAAATCCATGTGGAACTTTATCAAAATAGTCTTTACCTATACCACATATGAAACAGTTAGATTCCATATCTTCTTTAACACTTTCCAACTGATCTCTCAACTCTCCAAAAGCATCAATAATTAAACCTGAAAATGTATAAATTTATTGAAAAACATTACACAATATTCTATTAGCCAATTTTATTTTTAGATGTTTTGTGTTTGTCAGAATAAAATACAATCCATTTTTTGTGTTTTGGAGTGGAAATATGAAATATTTATGCAAAAAAAATTATATGGACATATGACCAATGTTTCTGCATCTCTGTGACATTAGATGTTGAAAATAATGTCATATTCTTACCAGGAAGGAGAATTTTTAGATTTCAGAAAAAGTTCATTTACATTTGAATCAGATATAATAAGTATTTTCAATAATAAGGAATATCATCCCTTAATCTGTGCAGAAATTTTAATATTACGGTCTAAGCCTGATTAAATTAACCCCAAGTTTCTACAAGAATTATGTATGTATAGTTTTTGCATAGTCATTCCTTCTAATTAATAGTATTATGAAACTGGAAGGAGACTAGTTGCAAATTACTCATATCAATTAACACTCAGATAAGTGAGTAGGAAATGTTAGACCTTGTTTTCCACCAAACAACAATGAAATCACTACTTTGAATTAAACTGATGTATAACCCTTGACTCATTTCATACCCTTGATATCTGGATTTAAAATTTACTCTTACAAATGATTTTTTTAAATAAAAAATCAACTTTTTACATAAAGCACATAGTATCCTAAATTGAATCACTCAATTCTTTTCATATTATTACACCATTATTACTGCAGGTAACATGTATTAACATTTAATATCAAATAACTGAAATATCTAAACATTTCTCTTTCCTTAATTATAGAGTTAATACTGAAATCATTAACTGATTCAATGGCTGCCACAGAATAGTTAAAAAGCTTGTATTCAATTCAAATAATTGCCTCTTGAAAAATATAGTGTATTTCTTTACCATAAAATAATTGTACTGTTTACAGCTATTTACAGCATTGGACTATTTTATGTTCCATGAATGATAAAACTTTTAATATTTTGTCATTAATGTGGTCATTTTATGTAAAAAAAAGATATTTAGTTTCCTTTTACTTACCCTGGATAATAGCCAGTAGAATGACTATTACAAAAAAGAAGAAAGTAATATCAAACATAATACGATACACTTCATAATCATCACCATCAGGTGGTTCAATTTCATCTCCAATTCCTCCACCAGCTCTTACTCCTTTGTATAGATGGAAAACAAAGCACTGAAATGGGAGAGTATCAGAGGATTTAATAATTTAAATATTTGTGAAAGTATTTAAATATTTTAACATTTCACACTGTTATTGCACATTTATAATTTTTATTTGTATAAAACCAACATTGACAAATTTGCATAATGGATTTGTGTTATTCCAATTATGAAAATATATTATCAATAAACCCAGTGCTGTCAAAACATAATTTAATTTCCGGTATATCTTTTGCAATTTATTTATTTAGGATGAGAAACAAAATTAAGATTTATTGTCAAGGTATAATTAAAGTGTATAAATAATATAATCATGATTTATAATATAATCTAGTGTAGTCAAATGCAGATCTTCTCATGATATTTTGGAGTCCCTCTCTGCCATAATATTTACAACTGTAGACTCCACTACATATAATATAGATTGTCATCCATTTTGACAATCTGCTCTGTTAGCCCTCATATAAAGCAAAAAACTTTGCAACCAATTATTATTATTTTCATTGCTATTCAAGAACCTGAGCCCTTTGTTTATACTAGGCCAAAGACCTGCAGCATGGCATTTCAGATGTAGTTTTGTTTATAATAAATTATGATTTTAATAGAAAATTGAAGAGCGCAAACAGTATACCTATTTTAAACATTATTTGTTGGTGAGGTTTCTGAGTGAGGTAATGGCAATTATTATGATGCCATATGTTTGTAGTGATTGTCACACCAGCCACTGATTTGTCTGGGCATTGTAATTGAATATATTTTGTAACATGAAAAGTTACAATGAACAATGCAGGTCAGCTTGCGAATTGCAATTGTTGAGGAACTGACGCCCAACAATGTGGTCTGGCGAGACGGAGAGTCGTCATGGGGTGATTGGAGAAGCAGGTTGTGTCGGCGGGATGACGAGAGAATGACCACGCCCTGCAGATATAATTTTTTCTCATGCTCTGATTGGAATTAAAACTATTAAAATCAATTTTTGGTGTTTTTTATGAAAAATACCTGGCGCCCTAAAGGAATTTAGAAATCCTCGAATACAGAGGAATGAAGAATCCGCTACAATTTATTATGTTATTTGAAAGCCACTTCTATGGTGTGGCCAATATTTTCATTTTAAAATTGAAGGCATTTATCAAAGAATGACCAAAATACCTTAGTGTTCATATGATCTAAGAATGTTTGTTATGTTTCAATAATATGTTGCCAAATGTCATGTGTCTCAACTCCACACTCATCCTAAATGCCAATGTATGATTCCTTCTATTCAACAAAGTTTAACAGATTAATTAATCAATAGAAAATAATGTGAAAAATAGCATTCTTCCAAAAGATGTTGTCTATGAGTTTTACTAATGTTGTCTAATTAATACATAAATTGTGCACTTTATGATAAGTGTTATTCTGATGGAGATTAGTGAGATAGCATGTAGTGTCAATAAATTTTATTAGCTGACAAAAGGTTCTATTCCTTTTTTAATCCGTTTAATATTAACAAGTAAACAATTTGTCTGGAGAGACATTTAGATGTATAAAAATAAACTTACTGTTAACATGTCATGGCATTTTTTATCCACTTCCTCATCCTCTTCTTGTACATAAAATTTGCGGAAAAAGTTGAAAGCAATGACAGTATAAATGTACACTATTATGGTTAGCAACATAACTGTCAATACCAACTGAAATTTAAATTAATATATTAAAATAAACTCTGTAATATAAAATATTAAGATTAGTTTGTAATAGGGACTAAGTTCTTGGTGATGTAAGCAGCTGGTATTTATATTCTCAATTTGTAGCAATTTTTCACAGTTTTAAAAAGGTTAAGCAAAATATTTGCAGGTGAAAAATTATAATTAATATGTAATGGGATTTATGAATGAATATAGGTTCAAAGGAAATAATAAGAAACAGTTCTGAAATAATTAGAAATTACACAAGTTTCAATGTGATAGTTTCAGTAAGAATTAATAAGTTTACAGTAATCCTTTATTTAGTTTCTGTATAATTTTTGGGTAGTTACAAACAACATTTCAGTATATATGTATGTATTTTTTGAAAATTTAACTTTATATTTTATTTTACATTTTTACCAACATTGATTTTTAAAAACTTCAACAAATCCAGGATTCAAACTGCAATTTTTATGTGTGAAAAATATGTAGATTTAACTTCCATTAAAAATACAATCACAAAATAAATTAATGAAATCAGAAACAATGTTATAAAACAGTCCTAATTTTCACATAGCTAAACAACAAGCTAAACTAAACATTTACCTTAATTGTCTTACACAAAAATGCCTATTAAAAGTAACTATGCTACAAAAAGAACTTTCAAAGGTTCTTTCTCAGAAAATAACTAACTATCCTTTATACCACTAAAATGATTTATGGAATCCATAGAATTGGAAGCAAATACAATTTTTAAATAACTTTCTCCTCCAACAACCCAATATTCAGTCCAAGTCCAAAAATTGCTATGTTAAATTTATCTGACTGAAGAATAATTACAACATTATTCCAAATAACACTGCAATGTATATATCAGAAAAACACAAAAGTTGGCTGAGAATATGCGAAAGTCACATTCACTTTTTCTAAATTCTAACACTGCAAAGTTTAGCATACTGCGGCCAATCAGACAATGGAAAACCCAAAAATAATTAACTATCATTCAACCAACATTTTAAATTCTTGGTAATTAACTTCATAACAGAAAAATTAAATTTTGATCAAGATTATTAAATTAAAGAGTACTAATGTTACATTTAAATGTTAACTCTTACAAGTAATATATATTTTGATATAAAATAATTTAATTTTATCTAAGATATACCAAAGCTGGTTAAGAAGAATTTAATACATACATACATATATATATGATTCCATGCTGTACATATGATTCAAAGAGCGAATTTCCTGCCTTTCTCCCAAATATTTCTATCTTTCTTCCTATACAATTATCAAATGCATGACTTTGTCACTTATCCAATATATACACAAAACACCAACAACTTCAACCAGTGCTTCACACTGCCCCCCCTCAAAGCCCAATTTTCTGATTATTCAGAACGTAAACTTCACCTATGGGAACTTTCATTTCAACAAGTCTTGTAGTCCAGACAAAGTCTTGGAGTCAATATCCTATAGACAGTAACCTTCACCCCCCCCCCTCTCCTAAACTAACCGCCCATAACAGCACAAGCACATGTATTTCCATTGGAGTATGTATGTATTAAAATGTAATATGTGTGTGTATGTTAAGATGTGTGTGGTTGTATGTGCGTGTATTTATATGCAGACCCCTTTGAGGATGGATATGTTAATATGTGGATGTGTTTGTATGAGTATGTATCTCCCCAGCCCCCAGAAATTCTTTGCCTCTTCCCGAACCCTTATTGAGATAGAAAGTTGGTGGCCAGTTTATGAGCAATTTTTGTCAGCTCAGTTGTCAGCTGGCCATCACTGGAAATGTCTTCCTAATCCTCTCATGAACAAAAAAATCAAGAACTTTAAATGCTACATAATATGTAACTTAAAAAATAAGGTAACACTAAATCATAGGATTATGAAGTTTAGGTTTCAAATGTTATTACTATTTTCTCATGCTTAATGGTCATTTGTTTCAGAAGTTGATGACATATATTATCTTAGAGTATGAGAAATTGCCCAGGGTAGATGCATAAAAAGTTCTAGGGGTTTTACCCAGATCAATGGAGAAATCAAAAACAATGTTTGTGTGGCTTGTGCTGCCATCTTCAGATGTACTTCTGGTACCCCTGGTCAGGAGAGTGTTAAGGATCCTGATTTCTATGGGTTCCAAAAGGTCACCGTTCAACCAGCCTCTTGTCCGGTTTAGTATGTTGTTTCTGTTAGATGCACCTTTCACATTCAGTGAACATTCTTCGATGCACCAGATTGTTTGTCCAATATAGGACAATCCACTTTGGCAAAGAATTTGGTACACATCTGGTACTTTTAATTCAATAGTGTCCTTTACTGAATGTAATAATTGTCAAATTTAATTTAAGGCTGGAACACTGTTTTTATGTGATGTTTTGCCAAGATTCAACCCAGGACATTGGAGACATGTCACATCACATTTTTCTGTTTTGTTTCTATTTGCCCTCACAGCCCAATATATATCCTTAGGTGAGTATCCATTTAGCTGGAAGACTTGTTTCAGGTTCCATCTGTAGATTTCTTGCATGTAAACGGTTTAGGCTCGATGAATTATGTCTAGAGGCTGAATGGTGATAGCTAGTGTTGTTTATATATAAGTCTGTATGTGTCAGCTTTCTATATACAACGTGGATCCATAATTTTCTGCCAAAAAATGTCACCAGGTTTCAACTAAGCAAAGTGTAGGACCCCATTCACTAATCTACGTGCATGAGAGTATGAGAGCTGCAGTTGCCAGTGGTCTGGCCTTGAGCCCAACAATCTTCATTTCAGTGAATATTTGTACCATTATTACTTTAGCAGCAATTAAATTTTACACTAAAAAGGATATTTTCCTCTTTCAATTTTAATAAGTTATAGATAAGCAGCCACTAATTTTATTTTTAAGTGAAAAAGAGGCAATCAATAATTACCTATTTTTTAAAAAATATTTGAATGTTTACATGTGTCTGTTAGTTAGTTTGTAAACCATAATTATTTTCTTATAAAATAGGAATATTTACAATCTCTATTTAGGCTGATTAAAAATAACTGTTTGTTTTATTGTTTTAAGATTATGTATGAAATAAAAATTCTATTGGGAATGAATTATAATATTGCATAAATTATAAGGTTTTATATGTACAGAAATGCTTAGCCAATCACACAATTTGGTTACTTTAAACTTCTAAAACTTACTTGTTTTCCATTATGAGTTACAGATTGCAAAATAGTACGTAAGGTCTTGAAACCAACAGCAACATCCAGCAAATGGGCCGCAAAGAAGAAATTGTTAAAGTTGCCCAATATAGAAAATATGAAATACCATAAACTGTACAGGAAGGACTGGAAGAACAAAAATTATAATGTAATTCACTTTTTAGTTACATAATATTTGATGAAATATATAACATATTTTACATTGCTAATCAGAGTATATATGAATGTGAAGGATGCAATATTGCTTCTGTATAGAATTAAAAATAAAAAAGAGTAATACTTACATTATCAGTAATTGTTACCCCAGATTTCCAAATTTGATACCTCCAGTCAATATTCAGAATACTGCAAAACACAAACAACAGTACAAATGTAATATAATACGAAAGTATGACCAGTTACTCTCATAAAGATATTTTTTGTTATTATTTTCTTTTCCTTTCTCGCAGCCATTTTTCAGTTTTATTGACATCATGCATATATTGTTGATGATAGGCACTATCATCTGACCATAGCATGTATGATAATTTTTTTCTTTTATAAGTATTTCAAACATACTTGTTCCTTAAAAATTTTTCTATGAATAAAATAAAATAAAAATGGTTTTGCATTATTCTGATACTAATTAAAAAAATTATCTAGTTTATGAAATTAATTGAATATATATCTTATACCAAATAATATTTATCACAGAAATTAAGTTTTGCAAAACAGATGAACAAAAATCATAATTTATTCAAGTATTGGCATTTATGGCCGACCTCCTGTGGTTTAGTGGCTAGCATTGCTGCCTCACAACTCAGGAGTCCCGGGTTCGAATCCTGGCATGGGCTTGGATGTTTGTGATGTCATGGTTGCGAAAACCGGGATTAAGGCCGCTGGGGAATTGATACACTGACCACATATCACCCCAAATTCGGAATGTGTCATGTCAGATGACAGTCCACAGCCACCTCGGTAGGCCTAGGCCCTCAAGAGAGCTGTTGAGCCATTGGAAGAAGAAGATTGCCATTTATGATAAAAGGGCTAAAACTCGTAGTCATTAATATTTCTAAGAATTTATGAAAAATCATTGTCAGATGTTAATTTCTGCTTGAGTTTATTTTATGCATTATATCCATGCTGCATTTCTGCTAATCCTAGGTGGCAACTTCAAAATATCATTTGGTGTGACTTGGTGGAGGGCACCTCATTTCTTTGTGCCTGGATGATCCAGCAAATTGGCTACATGACAATCACTGAATTCACGAATATACTTATAAATAAAACTATTTAAGAACAATTTGTCTGGTTTAATGCAACAGAATCCAACACCAGTTGAATTAAATAAAATGAACATTAGGGACTAGTTGAGACATAGATATAGCTACACAGTTTGCTATGTATCTCAATAAAGACCGGTTGTGACCAATGCAGTGAATCAAAATTTAATTTTGGAGGTTTATTCAGTGCATTTTAGGCTAAATACACAAATATAATATTTGAATAAGTTATCTGGGTAAGTAAACAGGGCCCTTCAGTTAAACAGTGAAACTAGTTCAAATGTCAGACTGAGGATTGGTATTAGGATGACTGTTTTTAAGGAATGATGCCACTTTGCTCAGAAAAATTAAACCCTTTAAATTTAGTGTATACATATTCCCTGGTTAGCCAGAGCCATATTGTCTCTCATCCTCAGTCTGTTAGTTGGATGACCTCCTGAACTAGCTCCACAATTTTTCCATGTGCAACAACAAATTAATTAAATCTTTTTCTGCATTTTTCTAAACAATCAACATTCACAAAATTGAATAAGTTAAAATGATTAAAATTATGGTAAGGAATTACATATGAATTATTTGGATCAATGTGCCTGAAAGTTTATAACCAATAGAGATAATACTTACAAATTAACAAAGCCTGATCCACCTACATCTTCCTGAGCACTAAATGAAGTTTTCTCCATGCCCAGCAAAGTGCTTATAGAGTCAAAGTCATATGTCTCACTGTACTTTTGCCGCACTTTCTTCTTGACAAATTTGTCCCAGTAATTAACAGGAAAAGATCTAAATGGCATTGAAAATATTTTTCAAAAATATTAATCATTCATTACATAAATAAAGTTATATTTTTGTAATACTTACTTTGCTGAGATGACAAGTTTGTCCCAGTGAGACTTTATATCATCATCTTCAGGCTGTTCAACAATATATAATCCATCAAATTCTAATCGCCTGGCAATTTCTTTCTCTCGCTTAAATATGGCTAGAGGAACCTATAAAAGTGCCACAGTCATATTATAATACATTTAAATTTGTGGTTTATAATATTTATTTACTGACATTAATTCCAAAATTTGACTTAAAACTTGATTCAACAGTAAATCATTTAATTTAAAAATATGCTATTTTTCATTATTAGACAATTAAATACATCTAATGTTTCTGTGCTGATATACATTTAGAAAAGAATAAAAACATTTTACACACAGTAAATTAATTATTTTTAAGTAAGAGTATTCTTAATTTCTCATATACCAACATTTCAGCAAATACTATTCTAACTTATGTAAATTGTTATCAATAGGATATATGAACAAGAACAATGTAAGTTTATATAGGAATTTATTGCATATGACAACCTTTACCTATTTACGAAAATTTAGAAAGAAATACTGGTTGCCTTACAGAGTGAAAAACAGCCATCCCTTGAAAATTCTATCCTCCTCTCCTGATGAAAAATGAGGTAGCCACCAAAATTTTTAAACCATCCTACCCTGTAATGGTGACACTGTGATTCTATTACAGATTATATATACATACACACATATATCACACCTTGTGAGGTTTAGAGTACTTGAATTTTTGGAGACGTCAGCTACCCAATCACTGTAAATGTCTTCCTAACTTTCTGATGAAGGGGGCGGTCCGGGATCGAGTCCCGGCGGTGCTGAATATTTTCAGTCTTTCTTCCTTCTTCCTTTCTTCTCTATGCTTGACATATGTCTTTCCCTGAGCATAATTCTGTGCCAAACATATATTTCAAAGTGTATTTCCTATCTTTCTCCCTCATTTACTATCCTTACTTACTATCCTCATATATATATATATATATATATATATATATATATATATATATATATATATATATATCCATGCCATACATATGATTTAAAGAGCGAATTTCCTGCCTTTCTCCCAAATATTTCTATCTTTCTTTCTATCCAATTATCAAATGCGTGACTTCGTCACTTATCCCATATATAAATAAATATATATATATATATATATATATATATACACTTCAAGTATTACCTTTAAGTGATAGTAGGCAATTAACATGGCCAGAGAAACTAATGAATGCAACATCGCCATTAAACGCATTACATGTTCCATGTAGAAAAAGTCTTCATCAACATGTACTAGTTCAATAAGATCTTCATCTTCTTCACCGCTTCCTGTTTCTCCACTCCCAACTTCAGTTGAATTTACTTCAGCAGATAGTTCTTCCATGAGATCATTTAACTCTTCTTCTGAGCCATTACCATTGCCATTTTCGGTATCATCTTCTCCAAGGGTTGTAACCTGAAACCAATAAAAAATGGTGAAAATATGCCTCCTTAATTATTTTAAGCACAAACACTAAACATAAATTTTACCTATAAGTCAGACTGAAACTCACCTTGTAGAATAGTAGAATAAAATTTATACAAAATGCAAGAACTAGTGCAACATACTTCAGATTATAGAAATTACGAGCGAGAAAACTAACAGCTCTCTTTGTGTATTCACTGAAGTCTATCTGTAGAAAAAAATATACATTAGTGCTATGTGTTATGAACAATAATAATTATTGGAAATTAAAAGGTAAATCATAAAAATCAATCATCATATGCATTTATAAAGACAATGAAAAACCTTACTTTTTGCATGACATGCCCTTGAGAGAGAAAGTTGGTGGCCTGGTGGAAAGTCTTTTGTTAACAAGCAATGGCTAGCCCCATGGCAGTTTGTGTTGAATAAATGATAAATAGAAAAAGCTATCAGCTTACCTTAAAATGATAATAGAAGTATGATCAATCTATGATAAGTTGATAATATTTTTTTCTCTCTCTTTCCTAACTAATTTATAATTGTTTATTCTCATGAATGAGGAAAACACCTCTCAAAATTTTAATTTGTCAAACCTTCTTTCTTATGTTAGTCATGTATATCTCTCCTCTTACCCCATTTATTTATTTATTATATTTACTATTACATTATTATTATATATTAAAAATTTAATAATTAATAAGTGTTGGATTTAATGCATTAACATAAAAACTTATTTATAGTTTGACACTCACTTGAGAAACTGCAGATGGTTCAACTACTACTTCTTTCTTCGATTCAGCTTCCACAGCAGCCATTGCTGCTTGTTGCTGAGCTGCTGCTTCTGCAGTTGCAGCAGCAGCTTTTCGAGCAGCTTCACCTCTGTTTTGAAATGTTTATTGATAACATTTGTCATAGACATATTAGTTTGAAATGAAACATGTTTAACATTTTTAAGAAGAAAGCTAAGTAAAAGGTTACTTTAATTTAAATAAAAAATCTACCTCAAAGGAGTAGAATAATACATATAAAATTAAATGACAATAACTGCATAATTTTAATTAATACAATTTTTCTAATTGGAATGTTTAATACAAGTAAAAGAAGAGGATGGAAATTTATATATAATCTAATAACTTTGAAATGAACTGGGAGTTGACTTAGGTAGTTAAAATGGCAGAGTCTGGAAAGTGGAGTTCCTGGGTCTGGTCTGGTCAATATTTTTCCATTCTTTCCTTCTAATTCAAAATCCAAAGATTTTTGAATTGGCGAAAATGTATGTAGCAATTCTGACAATGGAAATATTACAGTTCATATGATGCTGATTAGCAAAATTATGACTGCATTCTGACTTATTTAAACTTCATTTAAGGATGTAAAATCTTAATTATATGTATAAATTATTTTAGAAGAATTAAATACCATAAAGAAGATTAAAGAAAACCCCATGATTTTAAGTTAACTTTTACAGTTACTTTCATGATTAAATAATGGATCAAAATCTGAATTCAAGTTACTGATTAGTTTCTCTGAGACAAAAATTGACTATGATAGATATAGTTGAATTTTTGAATACAGGAATGAGAATATACTATTCTAAAAGTTATATATATATATATTATATATAATGACTTACCTGAGGTTCATAGATGGTAGACACCTTGTGAGGTTTAGAGAACTTGAATTTTCGGAGGCACCGCCCCCTTCATCAGAAAGTTAGGAAGACATTTCCAGTGATCCGCCAGCCAACGACTGACTCAGTCCTAACTTTCTGATGAAGGGGGCGGTGCCTCCGAAAATTCAAGTTCTCTAAACCTCACAAGGTGTCTACCATCTATGAACCTCAGGTAAGTCATCTTCTTTCTATCTCTCTGTCCTTTCCCCATTAATTGTTTTACAAACATGACAATGTCATTTCCTATCTCATATATATATATATATATATATATATATATATATATATATATATATATATATATATCTTTTAGAATAGTCAGGAAATTACATTGTCATGTTAATTAAAACAATTAATAGGGAAAGGACAGAGAGATAGAAAGTAGGTGACTTACCTGAGGTTAATAGATGGTAGACATCTATCAGCTAGCTGATCACTGGAAATGTCTTCCTACCTTTCTGATGAAGGGGGCGGTGCCTCCGAAAATTCAAGTACTCCAAACCTCCCAAGGTGTCTACCATCTATGAACCTCAGGTGAGTCACCTACTTTCTATCTCTCTGTCCTTTCCCTATTATACCATTGTTATGGGAAAGCATTTAATCTATAATTAAAATATTTCAGAAATAGTTCTTGGGTTTCTACCTGGCTCAAGTAATTATTAAGCAACATTTCAATGACCAAACAAACTGTCGTCAGCTTCTAGGTGATGATGATTGTCTAAATGTGATTGTCATTTGAATGAAAAAATGTAGCAAATATAAGAAGATATTTAAAATGTATACCTTTTAGAACTAAATAATAATTACTTCTATTAGATAAACATAATATCTCAATGAATTAATCACAAAATTTTATAGAGTATAGACAATAATGTATTATTACTAATTTTTCAGATGGCAAAGAAGTTAAGGTTGGAACCAATAATAAATATGACATAAATTTATGTACCCCAATAAATCAGCCAAACTAAGTTGTGGCTCTCCTTCTGCACCTTCTTGTTTATGATGCTCTTCAGCTCCTTCTTCTGGAGTTGATTCTCCTGCCTCTTCCATACTAGACTGTGGAGATGGTGGGGCACTCTCATGAGGAACCATATGATATCTATAAAAGACGTTTTAATACAGAAACTACAATTCTACAGTATTGATAATTTGTTAGTGTCTGATAATTTTGAATTTAATTTACTATACTTTTTTTAATTTATTTTATAGCATTCCACCATACTTAAGAGGCATAATGTCAACAAATACACATACAACTATAAAAATTAACAGCTCTACTATACTATGTTATTTACACATATATCATGAACATATTTTCTGCAGAATCCACAAGAATAAGCTGAACTACATTAATTTTCACACACAGCACACAATGCTATTATCAATTAACTGGTTTGAACTATCAAATTGTTCCTCTGCCACTACAGTAGATTAATTTGCAGACACAATCCATACATTTACATCATCTTACATTTCTTGTTTGACTTTCTCAAGGTCTTTGTCTGCTACAGTGGTTATCCGTGTGTTCATACAGGGGTCATTTAATTTGGCCATTATAGGAAATGAGTTTGCAATTGATGTGGTAAATGATTTGGGAGGGCAGGCCAGTATTTTTCTTTAATTTTGTAGGTAAGCAATTTGAAGAGTATTTTTTGAGATTATAGTGGGCTTAAGGAAAGGGCATACATGGCACATGTTCATACCACACTCACATACATATATGTATACTGAGTGATCAAATTATTATGACCACCTGACAGCATCACAGTGTTGCCATTATACGGCAAAATAGCTATGAAATGGGAATGCAGGAGAAGTGAATCACCCATTGTAGGAATATATGGGCAAACAACATGATTTAACTGAGTTTGAATGAAGCACTCGAAGTGTTGGAACCAGTATCAGAAAAACAATAGTAATTGTGAAGTGTTCAAGAACAGTAGTTATTAATGTTTACAGAGAGTGCCTCAGAAAAACTGTACACTTCTCTCCTGTCTGTATTAATTATATATATTTTAAATTTTTAATTACATCAAGTTACACAACTCTTTTAGATGAGAAAATTTGATGAAAATACATCTGACTTACTGGCCATTGTCTTCCTTGGTGATATCTAATCCGAATGCTTGTAACTGTGTTGGAGAATTAGCTTCATCAGGAGTTGCTGGTAGAGCTGGAAGAACTCTCAGAGGACCTATTTTTTCCTCATCTTTTATTTCAATCACAGGCTCTTCTACTTGAGGGCCTCTCATAAGTGACATAAGAACTCGAACCACATAGCTTATAAAAATAAAAGAATATTTCAGAAATTTGAGAATATACTTACCAGTAATATTTGAAAAACTGAATGATACTAGTATGAATAAATGCATTAACATCAGAAATTTAGTTGCTATCACTGAAATATTACTATGTTCATTACATAATATTTATTTAACAAGCTAAAATTCATAATTTTGACATAACTATATATTTTTCTTATTTTACAGTATTTTTATTTGATAAAACTAAGTAGAAGTGGGATGAGCAATATTTTAATAGAATATGAAGTTATCACTCACATGTCTCATATAACTGAATAAGACTCATATAAAATCAGTATATTTCAATTAACTCACCGAATAATAATAGAGAAGCCAAAACCAGAGTAGTAGAAAGCATAGAATATCATCTTAAAAAAGCCAATGAATAATTCAGAAAATGTCATCTGCTGCATTTCATTGATTTTGTTTTTAATATTAGTTGGTGATAATAAAAAGAAAGAGAAATATATTGCATCTTTAACTGCTTGAATACCTCTTCTAATTGGATCTTTTGCAGCCCTGAAAATGATAATTAATGGGATTATTTACAACACTGCAATTCATAATTAGAAAACTTTTCAAATATGAATTTTTAAATTAGAAATTCATTTTATTATTTTCTGATTAAAGATTGATTAAATATCTAAAATTTGACAAACATAAATACTCTATGTTTAAATTATAATTATATCCTAAAAGCTGAATTACATTTTTTGGTTAGCTTATATTAATATTAATGTAATTTTATATATTCATTAAGCAAGAAGAAGTGGTTAGTAATAAATATGTTTATTTCTTTCCAGAATTTAATTTTCAGTGTACCTTAGAGTATTGTGTCTTGAATTATAAGTAAATTGTGTTTCTTGTTATAAAATTGTGCTAAACTCAGTTGATAGATGAATATTATTTATCACCAAAACCTGCAGGGATTACATTAGCAACATGTAATACTTATCATACAGTCTTTTGACGAAAAGAAGGAAGCTATCTGAAATGCTCCTTCCAGTATGGTTACACAAATTTAAGGTAAGCATGTAATTGTCTGTCTATCTTTGCTATCCATATTATTATCTTATATATATATATATCTGCCCAATACTCCCACCTACCACGACCTTCCAGAGCCCCACCAACAGCACTACCTACAAAATTAAGGAAAACATAACCTGTCTGTCCTCCCACACTATCTACAAAATAAACTGCACACTCTGCCCAGCCTTTTACATCGGTCAGACAAAGAGACCCCTCCCCGAATGGATTGCCAACCACTGTAGCACAGTAAAACTCCTCAAAACCCAATTCCCCATAGCCGCCCATGCCCATAGCCACAACACCAACAACTTCAACCAGTGCTTCACACTGACCCCCCTCAAAGCCCTACCTCCCGACTCATCAGAAGCTGAACTCCATCTGTGGGAACTTTCATTCCAGCATGTCCTACAGTCTAGACAAAGCCCTGGACTCAATATCCTATAACTTTATCTCCAACCTTCCCCCCCCCACCCCCCTCCAAAGCACGAGTCCATTGAATTGTACATACAATAAAACCTTCTGTGTGTGTGTATACCTTGCCTTTTGTTTGAATGGTGGTTGTATGTATGTATGTATTTATGAGAGCGTGTATCAATATTTAAATATTGACACCCCTAAGGGTGGATGTGTTTGAATGAATGTGTGTCAAGATGGGGGTGTTAGTATGCATCTCCCCAACTCCCATCTAGTCCTTGCCTCTTCCCAGACCCTTATTGAGAGAGAAAGTTGGTGACCAGGTGGGGTCAATTGTTTATGACCTAAGTTAGCAGAGCAGCAAATTTTGGCTGCTCAGTCGTCGGCTAGCCGATCACTGGAAATGTCTTCCTAACTTTCTGTTTATATATATATATATCTTTCCTGTCCTTATTATATATATATATATTTAGTGTGAAAAATCAATGACAAAGGAACATAGAAATCGTTCAACATTACTCATCTTGTACCATACTACAAAAGAGAGTGGCCACTTAGTAGAAACTAAATTTTGTAAATAGTATACTAGAGAGATAGTATACGAACAATTGGTTTGATTAAAAGTTATGATATGTCAAAAACAGCTGTTCAGTCAGATGTCAAATGAATATGTAATAGATGTCAGAAACAGCTGATTGTAGATGAAATTCTATGTAATCTACATTTTTTTCATAAAAAAGATTACTGGAAAATGTAAATAACTAAATTGTTTTGTTCAAATTAATTTGTTATAACTAGAGTTAAGGATTGGTATAGTTGGTAAAACATTGAATTGTGAAATTAATTGATATTTTTATTATACTGGATGTTTATGCTGATGAATGATGTTTTATAAAATTGTGTAATTAGCTGTAGGTGAAATTTTGTAAAAACTTTTGTAATTTTTCTTAAGGGCATTGACCAATTATGGAAATGTGTGTAGATGAATAACATGTTAAAAATTTGCTACCAAATTATTTAATTCATGGGAGCAGGGATAATGTAACATGTAAAGTTACCACCCCAGCTAACTGGTAATATAGGCGGCGAGGCACAATTGTTGTTCTTGTGATGTCAATGGCTGATGCAAGTAGCACGGTAATGTTAGGCTGTGCATTCAGTTTCCGTGTGTTAGGGAGCTGCAAATGGCTGATGCTGTGTGTGAATTTTCAGACCTGTGATTGGTGGGTGAGGTCACATGACCATGATTTTTCAGGTTGGCACAAGTCAGGAGCAGGCATATTCAGAGAGTTGTTGGCAGGTTAGAGGAGAAGTTGGATGTGTTTCGTGGACTGTGAAGTTTAGCAGCCACGAGGTGTAAAAAGGCTTTATAAAGGCTAGCAAGTAAGCCACAAATAAGTGGTGCTAGGCCCAAAGTCGAGTCACGTTATTACCGAAAGTTGTTTCTGGTGTAATTGTGTTAAAGACGAGTGATGGAAAGATTGAGTGACCATTTCCTGCTTTGGAACACTTATCTCATGTTCTGATTTCAATTAAATTCTTGTGTTAAGCATTGGGTGTTTTTCTGCATTCCTATATTATTCTTTGCCCAAGGAGTAAATTCTATTTTGATGCAGATCTGAGCGGTTGAAGAAATGAGCTCCTGTTACAATATACATACATACATACATATTACTTCCATGATGTTTAGAGAGCCCAATTTCCTGGTACCTTAAGACAGTCCAAAAAAACTATGTACCTTAAGAGAGTAAAAAACTACTTTTACGACAAAAATCTAGGTATCTCAAGAAAGTCTATAATATTCCAGTCACTTTACAAAAGTCAAAAATAAATCAACAAAAATCACTATTTATTTATATTTATCATCTTCTTTCCCCTGCTTAATGATGAGGCTGAGCACATGACAACCAGTTTTGAGTGTGTCACTTTTCATTGCATTTTAGAGTCAGAAACTCTAAGTTAGCCAGCTTTGTACTTGACAGTATTCAAACAAATGACTCTCAAGCCATGAATTTGACATTATTATTGTTTGGTTCATATTACTTTGTAGGTACTCTTCTTCTGCAATGTTTTAGGATCCTCACTCCTATGTAGTTTTGGGTTGAATTTAAACTCAAAATACATTGAGGGTGATACAATTTATGTGATTCTGAAAACTGATATTGGTTATTTACACACGATATCTATATGCCACAAATTTCCACTCCCAACTCTAAAGCTGTCTAGGCTATCCCAATTTGAATTAACTTAACTTAAACTTAACAATGACACAAAACAATGGAGTTGGCAGCAATGCGGGTCATTTTAGATCATTATTTTCTATTCACACCCTCCACGCACCTTTGCTGAGTGGGCTGAGCATCAAACTTAGACTGCATTCTGTGATTCCAAAAATAGGGGATTTAACACAAAACTTGGCCACTTTCACATATTTTTTGTAACTCCCTTCATTCCCCACCACTATGAGTGCTCACCTCCCTTACAGTTGTTGTTGTTGTGGTGGTGGTATTCAGTCCTAAGACTGGTCTGATGCAACCCTCCATACTAACCTATCTTGTCCAAGCCTTTTGATTTCACATAACTAACATATCTCACATCCTCCCTAATTTGCTAAGCGTATTCCATCCTTGGTCTTCCTCTTCTGTTCTTACCCCACAAACTTCCCTCTAATGATAATTTTATTAATTCAGAATACTCAAAACTACTTCCTCGACACTGATATATTTTTTGCATTACTTTCAAATATACTGAAACTAGGGGTGTCTTACTCTGACAGTGAATATCCCTGAATCATAAGTCACATGTGTACAAAGCTTTTTGTAAATTCCTCCACATGTTTTAGGTGTTATGTGGAAAACGTACATACACAGATCAATTTTTATTTATTAGTTGAAATATGAGATTTATTTAATACTTTACCGTTCTTCATCCTCCTCAGTCATATAGCTATATGAAGCTTCTCGAGCTTTGCCACCACTAGAACTCTCTTCACTAGCCATCAATCCACTGGCATGAGTCATTTCAAAAATTGCATCTTCACAAAAGTTAACAAAAGCCTCTAATTTTTCTTTATCTCCTCCTTCAGTAACAATTGAATAGAAGAAAGCTCGTTTTGATTCCTACATAAAACAATTGAATTTAATAAAATATTGTTGAAATCAATTGAATTCAATATCAGAACACCAAGTTTTATTAACTTTTCTTTAATATAATAATTAATGATTTACCAAAACTAAAAAAAATGTACTCAAAATTCAGTGATTGTCTATAGTTTAGTAAGCAAAATGCAGAAAGTATTGTATTTAATTAAAAAAATATATTACAAAATTGAATTTAAAGAAAAGCTGAAGTGCTGCAAGTGCCTTGTACCTAATAAATAATGAATAGTTTAAAAAAAGACATAAGAATCTTTCATAACCATTAATTGCATCAAGAGGCTTTAATAAATATTGTAAAACAAAGAGGAAGCTCTAATTAATAATGGGACTAATGTTCAATGCCTTAATGATAATCCTCTGAATATAGTAATTTATACTCTTCTGAAGAAGTAATTTCATTTACTGTTTGGAAAACAAGACAAAGACAGAAGAAATAGCTCAATTTTTAAAATAAAATGAAGGTTGTTAAAGCAATTAAAGGCTTTCCCAGTGTATTTGCTGTAGAAAAAAATCTCCGGTTTCTACATGGGTATTAAAACACAATGTTTCAACAACCATCAGCTCTTTTACCATCTTCTAGGCAATGTGTCAGGACCTTCCGAATTGGTGGTATATATACACACACTACCCTGGGTCCAAAGAGAACCTAGCATGTAGTTAGTGCTCCTGTAGCAGAGCCACTGTCACTCCAGAACATGGTAACCCCCTCTCCCTCTCACAATCCACACTATGCTCAGCTGGAACCCTGTGTACCTGTTGAGCAGGTTGTTCTATGTCCTTATGAGAACAGTGTCACAGTACCTATTAACCCAGTCTAACAACCTGGCATTGTTGAATTTTATGTTGTGACTGGTTTCTAAAGTGCGTTAAGCCACTGCAGACTTGTGACTATTTTAGATGTCTCTAGTCTTCAACTCATCTTAAAGCATCATGCAGACAGTTCAACCAATGCATTTATCACTTTTGCATGGTATACATCACAGGTGTTCGTAATCATAATTTCCTCTGGAAGATGACAAAAAAGTTGATTGTTGTTAAAACATTGCATTTTAATCAATGTTATTACCCATATGTAAACCCAAGAACTTTTTCTACATTGGTAAGGTAGCTTCTAAAGTTGTATCTAAGGAGTATAGGCTTGAATGGATGTGAATCATTTAGAAAGTTTTAAAACAGAATGCAAGATAACATTTTAGGAAACAAGTGGAAAAATATCACAAAGAAAATAATTTTTTGGAGAAATGTTCCATATATTAACTTGTGTAAGATTTGGAGTTTCTTGTACCTATTTGCTCTCATTTCACATTTAACATGTAGTAAAATATTAATGTTCATAGATGGCCATGGTAAGGGTCACAAATTTTAAATAAGACCACCAAATTATATTTAAAAAAATTGTAACTCAGTTAATTTGCCAGTACAAAATGGGTACAATGACAAAAATAAAGACAAAAGCATCAATAATGAAAAGTGCAATATGATACAATATAATTGCAAAGTATGTAAGTTTTTGTGTAAAAGGAGAATTGTACATATATATTTTGTGCCTATTTAGTGTTTTCAAGAAAGAGCTGATAAAGAAAAGATGATTACATAAAATAATTGAGAGAGCAATAAAAAGCAATACAGATTAATAAATAATAGTGCCTTCTAGTCTGAATTTTGGACCCAATGTATAACCTATTTTCAACACACAAAGTACAAAAATAAACCAACAAGAAAACATTTATGGCAAACTAAGAACACAATGAAATTAAAGAATAAAATTTTTTATTCAATGTATAATGACTGCAAGTCAGAATTTATTAAAGATAACACAAATTAGTTAAATCTTATTCTCATGGACCTCTTCAGTTGTATCTAAAAATTTATAAACAAATATATTGAAATAGACAATAGTTAACTTCCAATAAAATACATAAATTTAGTATAACATGGCTACTTACATGTGATATGAATTTAAACAGTTGTTTTAAAAGTAAAAGATACTGACTACTGCCAGCAACTGAGAGAAAACTGTGAAGTTTAGCCATTATATAATAATTTCTTACTACAATACAGATTGTTCACAATTTTATTTACAAATTTTTATTTGTTCATACAATGTACACAGTTTACCTTTATTTGTGGTTTCTCCCATTGTTCAATATTAGACTCCTTGATTTCAAAGTAAACTCTTTCTATTCTTTTGCTTCCACCAAGTATTTCAATGCGTCCAAGGTATGGTTCAAAATAATTTAAGACACTCCCAGCAGTTTCCAAAAACCGTGCAAGCCTATGTGCATGGAATCAAGATACTATGAGTAAAATTTTGAATCACAAGAATATTAACAGTGAAATATATAAGAAAGCCTATAATTAAATTACAGGTGAAATTCAAATTTATGAAACAGGAACAAATGTCTTCACAGCTCAATATTTATTTATGATACTGATTTACTACAGAACAATCAAATATTAGTAATTAATTTTATTGCATTACATTATAAATCAAGCAATCAGCACTAGTGAGGAAAAATGAGACATCACAAAGCATAAAATACTACCTAGGTTCATTAGGCATGTGTTCAGATAAATTTGTCAACAGAACTGCCAAATTGAAACCAATTTCTTTAGCTGGATCATGAAATCTATCTGTGAATCCCACATAATCTATTTTTCCATCATGATTTGTATCACAGCATGTTAACAAGAAATTAATTTCATCACTGAAACAAACAAAAACAAGAAAATTAAAATATTAAAAATACTGTAAAGTATATTAGAATTTACAAGGCAAGTTATTGCTTATAATATTCAACATGTTAAAATGTAGTTACATTTTGGTAAAACTGCAAAATAAGTAATCAAAGTACAATATGAACAAGTATTCTTTCATAATTGAATGTATTAGTACTATAATACTGGTCATCTATATCATATTAATTAAAAGATTTCTTTTGAAATTTGATTGAGAATTTACAATGGTGTGTAATATTAGAATTAATTTAATACTTACGCTGTGTAACTTTTCTGTTGCTCCATTTTTTCCCTAAATTCTTTAGGTGTGACCCAACCATCATTATTGATGTCAATTTCCTGAATGAAACAATGACATTAAAATATTATAACTATATTTAATAACATATTAACTGTATTTTTGAGTTGATCAGATCAAGGTTTGATGCACAGCAAATGTTTCTTAGCAAGCCTACTTTGAATTTGCTGACATTTTCCTGAGATGGGATTAATAAAATATGGAAGTGAAAGTGAAGGAAGGGGGCTCAAATAAAGGGGATTGGAGTCTAAACAGAAGGAGAACCTTGGTAGTGGACAGTTACAGTTAAGCGTCAAGTGTGGGTATAATAAGTATGGGAATTGAATGATGATAGAAGAACAGAAAGGATTAAATAAAGAGGAGCTTATTACAGGAAGTTAAGTCTGTAGAACAGAAATTATATCATATTGCCAGTAGATATTGAGTTTAAATTATACATTTATTAAGAAGGGATAGATTTATAGGCTACATTTTGAGGCATGACGATCTTCTAAAATTAGCATTAGACGGAAGGATGGAACACACTAAGCAAATTAGGGAGGATGTGGTACATATGTAGAAATGAATAGGCTTGCACAGAATAGGTTAGCATACAGGGTTGCATCAGACCAGTCCAAGGACTGATAACTACAACAACAGGAAGTTACTAAATCATATAATAAGCATTTTTCATAGCTTAAAAATATCAAATAAAACTGAGTTAATTGGCACAATTAAAGCAAATTATAATAAAAAATTTAAATTTTAAAGGTATAAACTGAACTGGAAAACAAGAACATTACCTGCTCATGAGAAGATGAGAATTGAATGGGATAACTACAATATATAAATACTCAGTGAAATAATGAATCAACACCACCTACAAAATCAAAGAATGTATTATCATCCCTTTCTTCCATATAATTTACCAGACAAACTGTAGACTGTTCCCTGCATTCTAAACAAGCCAAACAATATGACCTCTTCCTGAATGCAATGCAAACTACTGCAGCACTGGCAAACAGACAAGAACACTATTCCCAATATCTGCTTACAGCCAGAGCCAAAATAAAAAATTGAGCAATGCTTCACCTACTCACCCTCCTAAATAACCTTATCCCATGATATGTCCAAGACAACTATCTTTGGGGATTTTACTTCCATCACCACTGTACACTCCACATGAAAAGCCAAAGACTCAATACCATCTAACAGCTTATTTTCCCTAAATATGCATAATGAGCGCTCTTCATACATTGTACAAAGTTGAAACTCAGGCTCACCTACAATTTATTAGATCACATTTTTGAAGGCTTTATTTTGGGACCTTGATGAAAATAGACATTGATCATAGATCCAATGATTTCAATCAAAGAGCAGAAGAAAAATACTTTCAAAAGAAGCTCAACCATGGTAGGTTATGAAACTGAGAATCGAACCTGGGACCTACAATTAGTACATATAAACTCTCACATCTGAGCTATCTGAGTTGACTCCTGCCAGGTATGAGCTTCCTTTTTATCTATTTTTTCCTTATCTCGCATCTCTATGAGAACCAAAGGTGTGTACCTATTTATATTTGTGTGAGTACATGGGTACATATTTTTTTAGGTACATATGCATTTTCTTGATATTTTTCACAAATCTCTGTTTGTTGATACATTTTCTCGAAAGACAGAAAGAGTTTTGACTTTGAGAAGTGATAACTGTTACTGTGTAATGGGTGCTCACTAGTTTTTATTCAATTCATTGCCACTGGGTGGCTCACAGGATACTTCTATCCTAAGGAAGTAGCCTACTGTGCCAAAAAACTTGAAATGCTCCCAAGCTGATGTGATGATTATTGGAAATGTTTTGTGTAAAAAAATGACATTTTCACTCTTCCTACTGTCCTCCTTAGACACTTTCTTCCTTCATAGATAAAGCAAGACTCAATAAAATCTCTTCCAACTAATCCACACAATTGAAAACCAAAAAACATTTAATTTCTACTAATGTAGATATCCAAAAGTGAATAATATTTATTTAATTTATTTTACACCGATTATATATATTTACTACTACCAAATTTTTATTTATACATTAATAAAGACTGGTAACATTGATAATTGGGTTTTTAAAAAGCCTTTATTAGCCTGTCAACAAGTTTATTCGCAATAATATCTTGGTCATCACAATATAAACACAGGAGCTTTCTTATATAAGAACATAATCATCTGCAACTTACTTTTCATTCAAAAACAACTCCATCTCAATATTGCAACATTGATGGCTGCCTGAGATGGAGTTGTTTTTCAATGATATGTCATTATATTAATGAAATATGCAGTGTTTATGTTGTGATGACCAAGATATTCTTGTGAATAAACTTGTTGATAGGCTTATAAAGGTTTTTAAAAAACAAATTTTTATTAATTCTAATAATGAATAGATTTTTTAGAAAGGAAATTAGAAGAATGTTAGACAAAGAAAAGTGGACATAAGACTGTAGGCAGCAATACAAGAAAAAAATGGTACAATTCTTAAAATTATTCAAAAGACTCGAAATTGAATGCAGAAAAGCACAGAATTACCAACAGGATTAAAACTGTAAAAAATTGAAGAGGGAATTTTGCAATATATTTTGATATTACTGGTGAGCATTTATATATTTCTTGATGTATTAAAATATGAAATGCACATAAAAATTAAAAATAAAACTTCAGATTTTTCAATCTGTCTACAGTTCTGTAGACTTAAAGGAATTTTAAGTTAATCTTACCTGAAAACTGGCAGATGTTGTAAGATCCTTCAATTTCAAGAACATATCAAAGTATTTTAGAATCAACTGGAAGATAAAATACCAACAAATGAGTAGGTGAACACATGTATGCAAATATAATTTAAACAATTATTAAAAAATAACTAACAATTAGATTAAGTAACTAATAAATTGTTTTTAATTATACTGTACTAGGGGGAAATGACTACAAAATAAAAAAGCTACTGAAAAATAAATAAAGAACTTTCATAACTAAATATATTACAGTTACTATTTATGAATGCATCAAGTTTCTACTGGGTTATATACTGTGAGTCCTATTAAAACACTACTATGAAAAAACATAAAAAAAAAACTCGCCGCTCAGTGCATGTAGAAATATGTTCCTCATTTTTTTTTATGTAGAAACAACTTGGTTACATGTTAGTTAAGTGTCTTTATGTAATTGACAGAGCTATTATGCTCTATATATGTAACACAATATGATATATTGAGATATTTATTTACTTGTATAAATAAGACAAATATGACATTATGTCAAAAACTCCTGATATATAATTAAAGAATAAATTAGACTAAATTTATTGGTTTTGTCAATTTACAAATTATGAGTTTAGTGTGCTTGCAACACAGAGTTAAAATGGCAAAGTAACTTTTCACACTAATGCTAAAGAACACCACCATAACTGTAGAATATAGAAAGCAAAAAACTAATAAGTTATAATGGAATATGAATGTTATATCACCAAAGTAAACATGTGGTGTGCTTTATATTCAATACTATGCTTTCTTCTTTGCTGATAACACAGTGAGAGGTACAAATTATCTAAATATGTTAGAGAATTATTCAGTCTTGCAAATTTTGGATGAGTTGTTCCAGAAAGAGACCCTCCACATTATGTCAATCAAGTTATTGACTGCTGGTCATCACTTTGAATTATTTTCTTCATCTTTATATATATGCATGTATTTATATATGTGCATGTATTCCTTATTTTAAAATAAATATTCTTTTAATGAGGTTAATTATAATAGAAACTTGAAAGTGTTCAATGAATAGGAAACGTTCCAGTTTCATATTGTTTAAGTTGGTTTCTACTTAACTTTTTGTATGAGTGTACACTCACAGTTCAGCTCTATCATAGAGTTATGGCTTACAATATAAGTTTTTTTGTATTATTTGTGTGTCAGTAGAAACAACTTTAATTTTAACAAATGACATAAAAAACATCAAATATGTCCCACCTCCACATTTGAAGCAGATTCAACAAGTGTATCAACCATCTGTTTTCCTATTGTGCCATTAACCACATTACCTGTAATTAAAATATCATAGTATTAAAATTTCTAATAATCTAGGTCAGATGATATATCTAGTTTTGGAAGCTTGAATTAGCACAGATGTGAAAGAACAGCAACCCCGTTGGTTTTGTGGATGAAAGGTGTTGGTACCCACATTGAGAAAAATAGTTTGACTAATGGAATATTTGAACACATTATTATTTATGAGTTATTGGCAGCCTTGATAGCTTGAGATCCTTGAAAGTTTTTATATTTAAATACTTTACCTTCAAGCATTGATAACATCATAGTTATCATATCTTTTTGCAAATTCAGCAGCTCTTTTAGTAAATCCACTTGACTGGAATGCTTTGACAGCTTGTCTTGCATGTGAGAGAACAAGAACAAAAATCCTCCAACAGCATCCCATAGCCTATAATTAACGAAATCATACACTATACTCAATAAAATTAAATGCCTTTAAAGAAACAATGAAAGTATACCTTGAATGGGCAAGAGCCTGTTGATTTTGGGTACAGGGCCCTTGAATAACTTCTGTTAGAGTGTTAAAAACTTGACTGGCAACACCAATAGCCTTAAAAAAATTTGCTTTACCAGCAGGATCAATAAGTTCTTTGCTTGAATAATGCCAATAAAAGTCCATTATTGATTCCTGTAAAATATTACATTGAATTTCTCAAAACTATATTATCAATGTAGTCAATATTATATATTTATAATCATCGAAAGACAAATTCAGACAATATAGTGAAACAAGTAGACTAGATAACAATATCACAAAACATATATAATGTAGAAGATACGTCATTCCTCCATATTCGAGGATTTCGAATTCCTTTTAGTGCGATAGGTATTTTTCATAAAAAATACCAAAATTGATTTTAATAGTTTTTAATTTCCTATCAGAGCATGAGAAAAAATTATATCTACAGGGCGTGGTCATTCTCTTGTCGTCCTGCCGACACAATCTACTGCTTCCATTACCCCATGATGACTCCTAAAGTCTCGCCAGACTACATTGTTGGCCTGGGCTGCGTCGTTCCTCAACAATTGCAACTCGCAAGCTGGCCTGCGTTGTTGAGTATAACTTTTCATGTTACAATATATATATATATATATAAATATATATGGGATAAGTGACAAAGTCACGCATTTGATAATTGGATAGAAAGAAAGATAGAAATATTTGGGAGAAAGGCAGGAAATTTGCTCTTTGAATCATATGTACGGCATGGAATCATGCACAAGGAAATACATATGTCAAGCGTAGAAGGGAATGGAAGAAGGAAGAAAGACTGAAAAATTCGATGTGGCCAGGACTCGAACCTGAGTGCACAAAACAACAGTGCATCACCCCTAGAGCCAGGGCGTGCGTCTATCCACTCCGCCACCACATCGAGTACGACCAAATGAACATTTTCAGTCTATATATTAGGTTTTCAAGTTAGGATGGATAGAGAAGAGGGATGGAAGTATTAGGAGCATCCGTTAAACTCAGTTATTAACATATATATATATAGCCCTGGACTCAATATCCTATAGATCTTTACCTTCCCTCCCCTCCCCTCCCAAAGCACCTATAACAGCACGAGCTCAATGGAATTTGTATGTGTGATAAAAACTGATGTGTATATACTGGGTGTGTGTGCATATGTTGTGTATGCATTGATGTGTGTTTGAGGGGTGGTTGTATGTATGTATGTATGTATGCAAGTGTGTGTGTTAATATTTAAATATTGACACCTTTGAGGACGGATGTGTTTGAATGAGTGTGTGTCACTATAGCGGTGTTAGTATACATTGCACCCATCAAGCCATTGCCTCTTCCCCGATTCTCATTGAGAGATAAAGTTGGTGAGATGTGGGGTCAATTGTTTATGACCTAAGCTAGCAGAGCAGCATAGCAAAGTTTGGCTGCTCAGTCGTCAGCTAGCTGGAAATGTCTTCCCAACTTTCTGATGAAGCTCACTGAGGGCCTGGGTCTACTGGGTCGACTACAGACTGTCATCTTCCAGGACACATTCCAAATTTGGAGAGATGCATGGCCAGCGATTCCCTGTCAGTCTTAATCTCGGTCTTCACAACCATGAAAGAACAAAAATCTTATAAAATGAATAGAACATCAATCCTCACGTACTTACCTGAAGCCTCAGTAGGTAGTCAACTGTGCATATTACAACATTAACAGTTGTAGTATTCCCTGCCTGAGTCCTTAAATAATTCTGCCATTCTGAAAAGAAAATGAATATATTAATATATATAGTCCCGAAGATGCCTAATATTTTCAGTTTTTCTTTCTTCTTCTATTCCTCTCTACGCTGATCACACAGCTTTCTCTGAGCATATTTCTATGCCGAGCTTGTGACTTAGAAGCGAATTTTCCAACTTTCTCCCACATGTTGTATCCTTACACCCTATCCAAATATACAATGTGTGTAACAACATCATGTTTCAATCATTAATTCATATATATACTTCCAACATATAAGTGTGTCTCTGCTAGATAGTATTACCATCATGCTCTAATTGAGGTATTACATCTTTTGCTCTATCAACAGATTAATTTCATTGCCTGTTATTTGTTGCTTTGGAATCTAAAGGTTAATTATGATCATATTTCAGAAATTATATAAATCATAATCTATTATCATTTAATATAATTGTTGTTATTATCAAAGTCACATAATAAATAATAATAAAACAAAGGTGACACTAATGATACTGCACTCAGTTATTAACATGAAATGGAATTTTTAAAATATTCCCCAATGACTGTCTTTAAGTATTATTTTAAAAGTTTTTTTTAGCTAAGTAAGTTATTCGATAGAAGCTATACACACATAAAGAAGCAACTTATTATACTTTTTACTGCATTAACAGGCAAAATATAATACAGTATAAATGGAGGCAAACTAATTAAAAATATTATGTAATAAAAATATATGAGAAAAAAAATTCACATTTCAAAAAATTTACCAAGGTTGTGGCCTTCACAGGTGAGCTGTATAAATCTAAATAAGGCACAAGTAAATTCTGCATCATGCATATTCTTCTCCCCTGCTGCTCCCTCAGATCCTACACCTAAACCTTCTGCTTTAGTATTGCGTTCAAATGCATCAAGATCCAGTACACTGCAAGAGTTCATGAGGCCCGCTATTGAGGTGAAGAAGCCAACATCTTTCTTTTCCTTCAAATGATTCAGCATTCCCTATTAATACAATAACAGAAAATCATCAATTTTTTTCCAAAGAAAAGTTGTTGCATGTATATAGATAATGTTATTGAAATTGTAATGTTAAAAAATTATTGAACTACTTTTTATTGAAAAAAATGATAACAATTACAAATGGATTTAAAAATTGAGTTTTCATAAATGATTGAGCAATTACAATAAATATATGGTAAAATTCAAAAATTAAATTTTACATTTCTCCATTATACAGTATGTGTCCAACAAACTTAGAGACTGGTGAAAGTTTTAATGGTTTTGATATCTACATATTCCTCCTTCCACTTTAGAACAACACACAGAGCATTGATATAATACAACCATATGAAGCTCTAAAAGGATTTCTTGTTTGGGATTTTCTTCAACTCACACTTCACAGGGGCTTGAATGTCATTTTCGTTTTCAAAGTTACAGTCACATGTTCACTACTCAACACTGCCTGTTCACAACTGACTGGCCAAGTCCACATCTATTGTAAAGTTGTTAGTTTAACCTGCCATGGCAGTGCTAGGTAATGTTGCTTACATGTATGGAAGAAATACATCTCAAAACTTTTGGACACAAATTGTAGGAACAAAATTCATATGTAATATGTATTTATTGCACATATTATTAAGTAGCTGTAAAATGATTTATACTTAACCATTTGTATGTCACTATTTCCTCCTCTTAGAACAGAAATTCCCAATTGTAATGTTTTCATAACCATTTCACTTGGAAGCCCCTTACATGCAGAAATATGTAATAAGACCATCTCAGCTACTCCACGATTTGCTAATCTTGCCTGATGAAACAGAAGTTTCTGCTTTTCCATTTCTTGTTCCTAAACAAATAAAATGTTTGTATATACTTATTATAAATAAACAAGCTAGTTTCTGAAGTAGTATAAATTTTATAGTACAGTTTACAGCAGAAGTAATTAAGCAGTTCCAATTTATATTAATTTAGTTCTGAAAATGGTACATTTAGCAGCAACATAGTGGGGCAATCTCTTAGATAATTAGCTGAGTGAGAATGTTGCAACCTATTTTCTTTCAAATATATCTAAATAAGAAATTGCAATTGCTCAAATGCTAGAGCCATCCTTCATAACTCTTCAGAGGGCCCAAACAACATGTCTCTTAAAGCATTTGAGTGAATTTAGGCCAGGTGAGCTACAGTCCCATTCTGTTGAAACCAAATTTTCCATAATGACTCTAATTCATCAACTCTACCATTATATGTTGTAGAAATTTACCAATATTAAACATAGACAACACACTGTTAGTTTATGAGAATGTAATGGCCTTTTGTAAACCAATTAGGTATTATCTTTAGTCCATTACCAAACATTTAGCTTATTCATAGTTCCACTGAAAAAAAGTACCTTATTGCTGGTGCATGAAATATTGAATGATTGCCAAAATGCTATTTGAGTCCTGAGTACAGATTGGTATTTTTCAAAAGTTCCCACTATATTGTCTACAAAAATATGAAGACTGATGGAACACAATAAGACCAGGTACACTCACTTGCCCCTGCATGTGCATTCACCTAAGGGACTGACGTGTGTGTCTTTGTGTTTTATAATAGCAGTACTTAAACCAAATTACATTGTTAATTGCAAACATTGCTCTATCAAATTGACCAGTAACATAACTTGAAGTGACCTGAATAAATTGAAACCTATACATAACTGAAATCAATTTAACCAGAACTGAAGCAATAAAAAAAATGTTTCAAGTGTTACAGGATAAAAATATACTCTCAGTACAATTAACATTAATAATGACTCAAGATATATACATAACAAAAGATGGGGAAAAGTCTCCCCACACCATTTCACACTGCTTAGTCAGTTTGGTGTAACCCTCTATTCAGATGAGGGGAACGTTTTTACCTTTAGAGGCCACAATTAAATTTGACAGTAATAAAGGAGGTTGCACAAGTTGATATGCCTATACATGATAATAAGTATATAAAATTTTTGTATAGTTTTATCAATTTACTGCAATGTATAGATATAACACAAAATAATAAATAGTTTATTTATTATTTAACATAAAAATTTCAATATAAAATTTTTTGTATTCATGTAAGTGTAATAACTTGATATAATATTATTCTTTAATCTTAAAAAATAACAAAGTAAAAGAATTGTTAAATAAATTTATTACATTATAAAGAAATACTATAGAAAAATTATAATATTAAGTAGAAATAATAATAATGTTAGTAAAACATTTTTTACAAAAATTTATCACATTAAAAATAAGTAAAATCTAAAATAACATTAACTAGCACATCAACAATATGTTAAATAATTTTAAATCTGAAATAAAATGATAGTTACTGATAAATTTAGATTTGTTTTTTGCTTGTAGGTAATTGAATATTGGGATCAAGCTTCGTAACATGCAGATTTAAATGGTCTTTTTAAACTAGATTTAACTTTTGTCATTATAGAAAATGTTGACTTGCAGTAATAAGAACTTCCACTTGCATTACACCAGTTTCGACACCAAACTTGATAGTTTCCGTTTTATTTTCATATTGGCAATTACTATTGATGCAAGAAATAGATGATTTATCAATTGATCTATACATCGTATTGAAGATTCAAAGAAGTTCATTTTTTCTTAGTCTGTTGCAACAATAGATAGTAAATGGGATGAATGATATAGGAATGTGTAATGGGACAACACTCAGTTGATTTACTCATTGGCTTTCACACAGCAATTCCAAGAAATATTCCCATAGAATTAATATATATATATATATATATATATAGTTATATTCATATTATATTAATATCTGCTGCAATACATCAAAATTAAATATGCACAAATATGTAAATTAAATTTCCTTGTTTAAAACCCTCAATTCGTCAAGCTGTTTAGAGCCTATTTAAGACAAACATACGGACACACAGGCACTTCAACTTTATTTATTGGTATAGATTAACATAATTCAAATTAATATCATTACAAGAAATGTTCAACACACAGAGAAGCCAGCTGGAACAAGGTGCTTAATTATTCTCTGCAGATTGAGACTAATCTGGCCAAAAAATTGAAAATAATTATTATATGACCCTTATTAACAACAATGTTTAAGCTGACATACATTAAAGCATAGTTTGATGAATAATTAGGTTCAAATATGACACATCTGATTAATTATATTGACACAAATATTAACATTGCATGGAATCATAATTAAAATGTTTTATGTTTAATTAGTTAGTGTTATTATGGTGTACCTACCTACCTTTGAAATTATTTTTACTATATATCAAATGGCTGCAACAATTTTGTTGAAATAACTGGAGGACATTTTTATTTGATAATGTAATTGAAATTTAGAGTTGTAGTAACTGGCCAGACTTTTCCATGTGGATTAAATTCAAGGTCAACATAAGACTGCCATTTTACATTATCATTGTGTAGTGGAGTTATTTTAAGTGATGAGTTGGTTTCATATAGACTGGGCTGTAAGTTTGCCTGAATTAATGTTGATGTTCATATCAATGAAGGTAAGGCTAGGAAGGGACCACTTCCAAGTAAAAGCGGTTGGTATTTGGTGATTGAGAGGAATAGGCAGGGCATTATGAAAAAAATGTCCATAGTTTGAAAACATTATCTATTGTAATCATCAATGAAGTATTTTAGGCTGCTAGAGAAAAATAAACATTTTAAAGGAAATATTTGTAATCAGATTTCAGATAATAATGGGGAACTTATAGATGACAATAAAAGGTAAATGAATAATTAGGTTACCAGCATTTCTATGAACACAGAAGTCTATGCCAAGAAAATAGAAACACTAGTTTATTTTTATCCAAAGTGGGAATATGAAAGATAAAATTTTAGTACATGATTCAATGGAAGAATCATAGATTCTTCACAAGTAATAAATATATTTCAAGAAAATTCATCACCTATAAAATCATAAAAGAATAATTACTTGCATTTAAAAGTGAAAATAAATAAATAAATATTTGAAACATTAAATAAATAAAATTCCTAAATCTGAAAATAGTGTATATTGCTTCTACTCTATTTATTTAGTCTTATTTAATAATACCATTATTCATCCTTCATTCTTTAGAAAACAGCACAGTTACATCATAAATTATTTTTGAAAAGTTTATTTGAAATATTATAAGGAGCATATAGTTACTTATTGCCACACTTACCATTAATTTATCCATTGTCCTCTTTGAAATGAATTGAAATAGATGCATCATTACAATTATCACATTAATATTATTGCCATATTATTTATTTTATCCTATGAAATTGTAACTTTTATATTTAAGTTTCTCTTATTAATTTCAGGTGTTGCCTTCTTAGGTTGAGTGAGCAGAAGAGACTTACATGAATTGAAGCTCCACCTTCTTCATCCCCCCCTTCTTCATCACCTTCTTCTTCTTCTTCACCGCAAGATCTAAAACAATATAGATGTGTATTAATTAGCTATTCATTCACTGGATCATTAACTTGATTAAATAACAACATAATACTTAATTCAACAGAAAAAGAACTTGTGAAACACAATGAGTAGGTAATTTCCTACAAGTTTTCTATTGTATTTGAATAATAGGAACCTACTTTGCAACAATTTCTGCGTAAGACATATACAGAGGATCTTCTTGCAATGCTCCACTTCGTTCTGTCATTGCACCCCTACAGAATGTTGTCACTAGCTGATTGAGGGGATCAGGTTTCCCTTCATCTTCTTCCTCATCACGCTTCTTAAGCTCTGCATCTTCAAATGATTGCTGCAATATATATTTAATTTTTACTTCCAGATATACAGTAATTTGATAAAATAATTTGAAACAAATAATATAAGACTGAATATATGAGAAATATAACTTACAGTTAAATCTTCAATCATAATTTCTTGTCCCACATTTTCCTCCTGCAGCCATAACTCATAGTAAGACCTGGCAAAAATGTTTATTGCCCTGTGCCTGTTTGAATACAAGAACAGATATCTAGATATCTATATATATATATATATATATATAAGGAAATGACATTTACAAAATAATTAAACAATTAGTAATGACAGGAAAGAGGAGTAGAAAGCTGGTAGTCATATATATACATGACATGGGACTAGTAGAGACAATATGAATTTTACACTTCAGGTGAGCTACCATCTTTCTACTCCTATATATATGAATGGTCAAATGGATAGAAAAGAGACAGAAAAAAGTTAGTAGGCGTCAACTGATATTCACATTTTTGCACTTCCCTGCCAGTTGACACCTATTATCAATTCAAGGTAAGCCTGTAACTTTTTCTGTTGCTCTTCCCTATCCAATTTAAATAGTTTGTCATCTTATTTATATGTAAATTGAATAGGAAAGAGGAACAGAAAAAATACTATCAACTCATCTTAAATCGATAGAAGGGTTCAATATGCCGGGAAGTATGAAAATGTTAATTTTCGAGACCCTTAACTTCCAGACAGAAATTAAATTATGACTCAGTCAGACTCACAACAATTAATGCATGTGTGTGTGTTCCTTGCGTTATGAGCAGAGACTCAATCAAACAGCAATTTATTTACATTGAAAATACTGCGGCTTTAATCTTACGATAATTATGTTTGTGTTTATTTTATGTATAAAAAGTCAGGAAACCAGAAAATTTCTTTGTAATTACTATCATTAATTATTTCTTTCTGTGTTTAAACAAGGAGTCAATTTTTGGTAGGGCTTTATATTCATTCAAATAAATTTTTACATTATTTCTTGAAGTCAATCAATCGGCCAGCTGCTTCCTAAAACTTGTCGAGAGACAGAGAAGGGAATCCTGCCACCCCACAGCAAAACTCATTTCCCTTCATTTGGAAGGGTATGAGAATAGTACACAATAGCCCAACTGTTGAATTATGGAATCTTAACAATTTGCACAATCCAGACGTTATAATAGGGACTGAATCATGGCTTTCTAGTGAAATACAGAATGCTGAAATTTTCAGATAGGACTATGTAACGTTTAGATAGGATAGAGAAGGTAGGGGAGTTGGAGTATTCATATGTGTCAAACAAAATATAGCAAGTAGGGAAACTTTGGTAGATTATGAATATGAAATAATAGCATTTGAAATACCACTCAGTTGCCCGGGAAAATATCAAGAGGGTTTTTAGAGCTTACAGACCTCCAAATAACGGACTTCAGGGTCTCAATTTATTGTGAAATGTAATAAAATTCAGTTGCAGAAAACGAGATTGTTGTCGTGGAAGGGGATTTTAATCTGCTATTTGTCGATTGGGAAGGGAATTTAGGAAATAATAGCAATGCTCAGATGATGATAAAATCCTTTGTTTGGGATATGGGGTTTTTGCAAACAACATTAAAACCAACTAGATTGGGGTCATTACTTGATGTTTTCTTAATAAGGCCTGCGGAGATATTTCTAAATTCAGAAGTGGTGGCTGGTAAAGCAACCACCATGCCTTGGAGGTATTAGTAGAGGTCAACGTTCCAGAAGGCAGATGGGGAAGGGTTTCGAAATTATTTACAAGATACGCTGAGTGGGCTGGCTCTGGAGAAACTGTTGACAACTGTTGGGAAATATTTAAAAAAATAATAGGGTACTATGTCCCACTTAAACATCTAAAGGAAAACGTTGACTCAGAGTACTACAATCCTGAAATTTGGAAACTCAAAGTAAAAGTGCAAAAAGCATACAATAAAAGGAATGTAAATATATTTCACAGGAACAAACTTCTTCATCTTAACAAAAAGTTAGTCGAAGCCAAGAAAACTGCCCAAGAATTTTATTTAATATACCTGTTTGAGGGGGGAGATAATGGATGGGGAAAATTCTATAAGTATATTCGAAGGCGCAAGAGTAATAAGAGCATTGCTCCACCACTAAAAGGAGTAGGAAATATACTAGAACTAGATGAAACAATTATAGCCAACAGGTTTGCTAACTACTTTGCCACAGTATTTGAGGAAAATATGGATTTACCCACTTGGAAAAACTGTGGATCTACATCTGTCTTCAAAATCAATGGTAGGAACTTACAAAAAAATATTAGAAAACTTAAGGCTCATAAGTCAGCTGGCCTGGATGGGATTTCCGGAGAAGTTCTACAATTAGGTGGGAAAGCCATGATTATGTACCTCAACGGCTATTTGAAATATCTATTAACAATTCTGATCTTCCAGATGATTGGAGAAAGATAATTGTAGTTCCCATATTTAAATTAGGTGCGTGATAGGAAACAAGTAATTACAGGCCGGTTAGCCTCACATCTGTGATATGCAAGTAATTTGAATGCTCAATAGCTGAATATTTGCGTAACCACTGGGACAATAGGGGGTGGATTTGCAGTGGACACAATGGCTTCAGACCTGGATTCTCTTGTGAGAGCCAACTGACAACTGGCAATGGTCTGCCAAGATCTGTCAGACGGGGTTGATCAGGGAGGGAGAATAGATGCTATAATTATTGATTTTTCTAAAGCCCTCGACATCGTGCCACACGATCTATTATTAAGTAAGTTAAGAAATACTGGTATAGATTTTCGGGTACTGAAGTGGATTCGGGAATTTTTAAAAGATCGTTCACTCAGAGTTCGCCTGAATGACAAATTGTCTGACTCTGTGAAAATTACGTCAGGGGTCCTGCAATGAAGTGTGATCGGTCCACTTACATTCATTGCATTCATAAACGACTTAACAATCGGTATAAAATCACAGATCAAACTTTTTGTTGATGATTGTATGGTTTATAGGAAAATTGTAAATGTTGAGGATGCACAGATTCTGCAGACTGATTTAGACAAAATTTAACAATGGTCAGTTAGAAATAAAATGCAAATAAATGCAACAAAGAGTAAGGCAGTCGTATTTACAAAAAAGAGAAATGTCCCTCCCACTAAATAAAATGGGGAACGAAGTTGTAACAGAGTCATATAACTGTAAATATCTTGGGATCACGATTACTAAAGATTTAAATTGGGGTAATCAGGTGAGCAAGGTCCCTGGCAGGTAAAGGGCGTTTCACTTTGTAAACAGGGTCTTGAGGAAAAGCATGAGAAAAACTAAGATTGCTGCTTAAAAAACGCTGGTCAGGCCAACTTTAGAATATGGGGTAACGTGCTGGGATCCATATCAAAATGAACACACTCTAGCATTAGAAAAAATACAAAAATGGGTTGAAAAGATGTTTGGGGGTCGATTCGCAAACAATCCTCATGAGAATTTAGAAAATCTCAGCAATAAAAAGGAAACATGTTAGGTTGTGCGCAATACATAAAGCTTATAAGGGTGAACCGGCCAGGAAAGAAATAACAAACCATCATTATATTTTTAAAAATGATCACTTGTTCAAAATTAAAGAAAAAAGGCAATGCACAGACGTAGGAAAATTTTCATTTCTAAATAGGTCAATACGCGATTGGAATTCCTTGCCTGCAGAAATACTGATGACTTTTCCGGGTAGCATAAATCAGTTTAGGAATAGGATAAGAAAACTTAATTGAGATGAATTTTTTAGAATCAGTGAAGTGCAGTGAAGTGATTTGTGTGACTCCTTTCTTTCAGATAAAATCTACACTTCAAAATTATTCCTGTGTGAATTGTGTTTTCTTTTTGTAATTGTATTTGTGTTTTCATTGTATATAGCTGCCACCAGGCAAATGCCCAGTAGCAGCTAAGTCATAATAATAGTAATACAGGTAGGTAATTTTGAAGTGTGACGAAACATTAATATATGTATGCAGGGTGTCCCATATGAAACAGTATGGCCAAATTTCACTGAAGAGGTAGGTAACAAAGTTCGACACACAAGTAGTTCACTATTATGGTGTTGGCAAACACTGACTAACACTGGTAACTAAATTCTGCATTCTGTTGTTTTTTATCTTGTAGGCCAGTAAAAATTATTATATTGATAAGATTTACTTACATAAACTAAGTAAATACAAGAAGAATTTCTCTGAAAACTTTTGGTTCTTTTCTCAAATAACTGAAACTATGAAAAGATTTTTCATTAATTTTTAAGTAAAATGAAGTGTGAAAATTGTACTAAAAAGGTATGATTAGTAAAAGTTTTCCATCTTACACAATTTAATTTCACACTGACTTTCTGTCCGTTTGTATAAATCATACAATTTATTTGATATTTACTGGCATTGTTAAAATTAATCATTTAATTATAATTACTGACAAAACAACTAAATTATTGAATAGTGTTTAAATGTCTAATGTGAATTGATATCTTCAATACAATAAAAATCACACTTACTATGAAGAATAATAGAACTTTTATTCAGTCACTAACATCATTAAAATAAATTAACTTATGGATATATTACTAAATTACATATAATGATTATAGAATAGAGTGATGAAATAATTACCTCCTTAATGTGTATAGTGGTTCACTACGCAAACATGCAATGGCTGCCCTTTTGCGAGCTGCAGATAAAACTCTTTTCCAGCCCGAGCGATTAGGTGATGGTTTGTTAGCTTGCTGACAAATTATAACAAATCACACAAATCATGCATGTTAAAAGCACAACCTAAATATATTTACTAAATAAAAGTGTTCAATGTCTACATATGAAAACAGAGTAAACATTTTACAGGTTGATCAAATTTGTTTTTAATCTGAATTGCCTTCAAATTTGTACAAACTGGAACCATTTATTAATAGAGGCAGCCCTTATATATATATATATAAACACTTTTCATAACTTAAGGGTCAGATTCTGAAAACTAAAAGCAGTAAAAAGGTTATATAGGTCCAACAGTCCTTTTGTTTTAAGATACCAATAAAAGAACACACCAACACTTTACATTTGACATTGTTAGCTTATTAGCAAGTGTAAGAAAAGTCATCAACTCAGAAACTCATAAATGCAAATAAGTATCATTATTGTATTTCAATAAGTAATGTCTGCTGTAATTAACAATCACATCTGAAACAATGTGGCTAAAATTAGTGGACCCCCCAATGTACATGAACAGTATGTTTCTGGGATGAAGAGTTCTTGTGGTTCCAACTGGGTATAAATGTGGCCAGCCATAGAAATGTTGAAGCAATCAAATATTGAAACCTTGTTGGAATCCCAAGAAAATTTCATCTGCAGTAACTGGGAATCCCACATTTCATAATTTGCTTATTATTGCCTAGACAAATTCTGTTGTATTTATGAATAAAATCACAAAAGTGTGTGAGTGAAAACTGTGATCAAAGAATATGTAGACCTATCTGTCCGCATGCAACCACAATGTAATATATATTGATCATCAATTATTTAAAACCTTTGGGGAGCTTTCGTCCTTATGAACATATTCATCCAATCGTCACTTTAACTTAACTGATATCTGCCAAATACAATTTTTGTAAAAATATTACTGAAACACTCTCCAAACAAAACCTATATACATAATAATGGTGAGATATTGCCACAAAAATTAAAACAATTTGTATGAAAAGGACATGGAGAAAATTAGTGGCTTACCTGAAATTAAAGCTCAGAATCACTATTCAGGATTTACAAAAGTTCTTCAAATATTTGGAGCCTTCAAAAATTTGATGAAGTCATCTTATCTTGAATGGAGACACTTAGCTTCAGCTACAGGTAAGCACCCACATTTATCTTTATTTTCAATGTAATTTATTATATATATATATATATATATATATATATATATATATATGTATGTATGTATGTGTGTGTGTGTCAGGAAATGACATTGTCATGTTAAAACAATTAATAAGGAAAGGAAAGAGCAATAGAAAGTAGGTGACTTACCTGAGCTTTATAGATGGTAGGCACCTTCTGAGGTTTAGAGTTCTTTAAATTTTCGGGGACTTTTCCAGTGTTCGGCTATCTGATGACAGGAAATGTCTTCCTAACATTCTGATGTAGGGGGCGGTGTTTCCAAAAATTTAAAGAACTCCAAACCTCACAAGGTGCCTACCTTCTATGAACCTCAAGGTAAGTTTCCTATTTTCTATCTCTCTTACCTTTCCTTATTAATTATGTTCAAAAAGCATCGCGAATTTGGTGTTTTTTTAAAATCAATATCTATTTTGTCCCCTTCAAAGTAATCCCCCCCCGGTATAGTATATAGTACATGTATGTCAACGTCTCTTCCAATCCTCAAAGAACTTAGAAAAATAATTTGTTGTGATCCTGTTCAGCTCCTCCTTCGATACATTCTTTATCGCCTCAATCGTGTTGGAGCATCGTCCTTTCATGGGCCTCTTCAGTTTGGGGAACAGGAAAAAGTCACAGGGGGTCAAGTCTGGGGAATAAGGTGGCTGCGGCAGAGTGTTTTTTGGTATAAATTCACGCACAAGCAACGATGTGTGAGCAGAAGGAAATATAGAAACCTAGGAAAAATATGTGAATTTGCTCTAATGAAAGCATATGTTTTTGCACTCAAAGTAATGAATAGATTAAATTTATGGAGGAAGGAAAGAAGAAGGATCAGCTGAGGGCCAGAGATCAAATGAAGTTCATTTGCATTGTATGCAAAATGCTTTAACCATTGAGCAACAGTGTTACACACTAAATATAGTGAATATAGCCTCTCATATGCCATTAAGTGTATACAGGAGGAATGGATAGAGAAGAGGGAATCAAGTGTTTGTGGTAGATTATCTAAAATTAAAGTTCATGTTATCATTCAGGGCAGGAGAAAGTTGTTCAAAATTTAGTAGCTTCCACTTTATATAAGTCACTCAGTGATACTCTGTGTCTTTCTTTGAATATTATGTTACATAATTCTGAGATTCTGCTTTACGATGCTCAGACATGTTACTCGTTCCCAGGTTGGCAATGCCTGCTACCAATTTAAAGTAAGTCAGCTGCCCCTTATTCCACATTCCTACTATACTGTAATTTAAAGTAAGTCAGCTGCCCCTTATTCCTCATTCCTACTATACTGTAATGCAAAATGATAAACTATTAGATAATTATTCCAGTTTGTATACAGTAACAAGTATAATATTACACTAATTACAACAAAAGTTATAATACACAAATTAAATTCCATAATTATTATAAAATTTAAAAAATATCAATAATCTAACATTTAAACATATAATTAATAATCAGAACTATGGAATAAACATTTTAAACGAAGTTGGAAGGAGATAAGACAATGACAGACAGTGTTTATTGCTTTTGAAATCATGCAAACTGGTTGTAAATTAAATAAGTTGAGATAATATGAATAAAAATAAGCAAAGGTGGAAAAAATTGAGCAATATGTATATGTTCATGTATGTAGACAGAGAATGAATTGCTTACCTGAAGCAAACCAATCAAATTTAAAAATAACCTGGTCTCCTTCTTCAGTTAGACCAGTAAGACATACAAAACTACCTCTTGATATTGTAGAAATAACTTTTTAATTCAAGTAAACTACTAATTCTATACCTGTCTTTCCAAAGCATACTAATGATATATGTTTGTGTAACACTGTACAAATATTGACATGGATATAAAAGAGTAAGGGAGTGTGTGCCTTAGTGGCTAACGTGAGAGAATATTGGTTTAAATGTGTCTGTCAAAATGCATACTTCACTGTTTCTGAGATGTCTCAAGTTGCTTGAATTTTTAGAGTAAAGAAATTAAGCAGCAAAGATAACTCTATACCACCATCTACTTTCCTCAACTCAATTTTCTGCCTTGCCTACTCTGCATTGCAAAGCCAGACAGACAAAAACATTCTTTCTTCAGTATTCACAACTCCTCAGTGTCACATTCAACTGCCTTTTCAACCTTCAAAACATATTATTTAACTGTTATAGAATCTACCCACACACTAACCCACCAAAACTGAGTTGACAGCCTGGCAGTAAGAAAGTATAGCAAATGAATTTGACACTTATGGACATTTTACACCTTAATCGATACAATCCTGGCCATATAAGGATGGATTTTTCCCTCCCCGAATTAAGAAAATTGTTGGTGAGAAGGAGAATATAAGTTACTTGAGTTAATTACCTTTTGCAACAAAATTGGACATATACTGGCAAAGTAAAATACTAAGACAAAATTTTACCTACAATAACCTACAATAATACTTGGTTCAGTAAAATATCACATTGAACTATGAACTTTGAGGATATAGCACACTGTGTAAATGTGGTGAAAATACAAATTGTGAAGAACTGGAAACCAGAGATATCTCAAACTATGACAAACAAAGTCAGTTGAAACAGAACATGCCATGAGAACCTGTCACAGCATAACATTCAGTGTTAACAGAATTTTGGAATGAGTTAATGGTTACTGTGACAGTGTTCAAAAATATGCCATATATATGGCACACCAGCATTGGCACAATTAGGACACAAGGTTTCAATAGAGCAGGGCATCGGATCTGGCTTTGATCATGACCGCCCTTGTATTTTAGCCACCTTAAGCAAACCTGAAAAATGCCACCCTGGATGTGTTATACGCTTTACACTTCTTAAAACTATGTGAAAAATTATCTATCACCCAAATGTTTCACAGAATTTGTAATGTAAGTGTAATGAATGTTATGGTACAATATGCCAACCTACCCTAATCCTCACCAAATTGTCAACTGTATAACTAAAGAAAACATCACCTTCCTGTCCTCCAATATCAGTTACCAGATCAATTGCAAACTCTATCCTGCTTTCTATATCAGCCAATCTAAATGTCCTCTCTCTGAACACATTGCTAACCACGGCAGCAAAATCAAACTGTTCAAATCCTAATAATCTATAACTGCTCATTACAAAAGCTATTGTTGTTGTGGTATTCAGTCCTAAGACTGGCCTGATGGAACCCTCCATGCTAACCTATCTTGCGCAAACCTTTACATTAAGATATAATGCCTCTTCTCACATCCTCCCTAATCTTCCCTTTTCTGTTCTTACCTAGGAACTTGGCCTATTAATCTATCCCTTCTCTTGGTTAACGTCCTCCATATTATTTGCTCTTCCCCTATTCTGTTTAGAACTACCTTGTTACTGATTCTATCCACCCATCTGATTTTCAGCATTCTCCTACAGCACCACACGTTAAAAGCTTCTATTCTTTTCCTTTCTGCAACTCCTACCGCACCCATATAATACCACCCTCTATACGAGCATTTTTAGCATTACTCTGACATATGTCCCAAAATATTAAATGTCCCCCTTGCAGACCTACAAAGCAATAGCCATTCATTTTCACATCAAGCCAATAAATTTGGTGTCAATTCAATATAAATTTAGAGAAAGTTAAGGAGAAACTCTCCAAAAATTTGCAAAAAGGGCTCTACAATAATATTGTTTTGGAAACTGATCTGAATTTGTGGCAAAAGTCTATGGAATAATGATAATTAAAAGAATACATCTGAATTGTTATTGTACTTCCAAAACTATAAATCCAAAGCCTGAATATCACTCAACTTTCGATAATTTTAAGTCTGTGACACACAATTTTGGCTTTGTAAAATCTGATCTGTCATTAACAAGATAAATGTTAGAATATTCATGATATCACAATTTAACTTCAAGATTCAGATGAAATATATGAAGCAATATGCTAAAAATGAACAGGGTAGAATTTCACATAAATACTGTGTACCAACGACAATATAAATGATAAAATTTTAAGCACAGCATTATTAAAAACCAGTCAAAAAAATTTAATAGTAAAAAATATGAGTACTAGGATTGTATGAATCGAATATTTTATATTTCAGATTACAATTCCGAATGGCAAAAGGTAAATATTTCTAATTTTAAAGTTTTAACTAGTAAGTATAATTGTGAAATAAGTTTATAAAGTTATTTAAAGAATGTTAACATTTATCTTTTAAGCATCTGACTGTACTAATCAATTCTAAAAAGTATCAAACATGTTCATTTTTTCATTTATCTTTTGGAAAAATGAAAAAATATAAACACACACAAATGAAAGGCAGGAAATTTGCTCTTTAAATCATATGTATGGCATAGTATTATGCTAAAAAAAATACATATGTTAAGAGAAGAAAGAATGGAAGAAGAAAAAGACTGAAAATATTTGACACAGCCAGGACAACTTTGGATACACAAAATCAGCAGTGTAACCGCTACTTGAGCTGTGACATGTGCCTACCATTCTGCCACCATGCCAAGACTAACCAAACATTTTCAGCCCATATATATTAGGTTTTCAAGGTAGGATGGATAGAGAAGAGAGATGGAAGCATTTTGGACATAAGATATGTATTTCTTATGCTGTATATATAATTTAAAGAGATAATTTCCTGTCTTTCTCCCAATTTCTATCCACACTTGAAAATTTGCAGTGGTGGTTGAGGTGTATCGAGCTAGACTGTGGTAATGTGGACTCGGGTTCGAGTCCCACTTGATACAACCATTTTTATTTTTTTATTTTGTTTACCTTTCATTTATAGTATTTTCTGTTGCCTGTTGAACATGACGCTCAAAATCACCAAATGTATTCCTGATCTCAGACTGAAAAATTTCACAACTGGTCAATTTTTCTTCAACATTTTCAAATCATTGCCTTGCGGTTCCATCCAAGTAGAAATAAGTGTTGACCAGGCAGTTTCATCCCATTAGTTAAACTTTGCGACTCACTGATAGCCCTTTAACCATTTTCGTGGGCCTTGTCCGGCATCCCCTGTGAAGATGGCGGTGTTCCTTATCTGCTGCTGGACAGCAACATAGGCCAGTGTGCTTATTTCCTGATGTTGCATTGTGCTGTTTGTCCATTTTGAATATGGTGCAAATTCTGGACTCAAACCTTGGAGTCTCCCGCTTTGTCGATGTCTAATATGAGCCATGGTGTGTTAATGCTTGATGTTTACCCAGCACCTCCCCCAGAAATGTCATGTTTCTGTAAGATTGTGAAATACAATAACACACACACCTAGAAGTTATAGACATTTATTTAGTCACAAAGTGCTGTACAAAGGCTCATACTGTAAAGACTGACTCTGATTCGGAATCCAGTACAATTTATACATACATGGAATATTCCAGAAACAGAACATTCTCAAAACAGAAAATACTAGAAATGAAAGGTAAACAAAGTAAATAAAGTAAACAAATATAAGTGGTTGTATCAAGTGGAGCTCAAACCCAAGTCCAAATTTCTGCAGTCCAGCTCAATACACCTCAGCCACTTCTGCAGGTTTTCAAGTTTATATATATATATATATATATAAAGATAGAAATATTTGGGAGAAAGATAGGAAATTGTAATTTATCCTTAATGGATGCTCCAAAACTCTTCCAAACTCTTCTCTATTCATCCTACCTTGTAAAAATATACATAATGTAGTAATTGTGGTAATTGGACAAATTATTCCAATAATATAAGACAGTATTACGCAATTAATAACAATGGTCCTTCTACAAAAATATTATGAACAGAAGCATACAAGGAATTATATAAAAGTTTCTGAACAGTTGTATGAATAACAAAGATCAAGGTAATTCATAATAAATTGAATTAACATACTAAGTAAGACTAATAATCTGTCGTCCTGCCTCAAACAGTTTTTAGGTTACAGTGCATGTTATTAAAGTGTTATTAATAGGAGTTAAGCAATGCAAAAGACACAATATATGCATACACGTTGAATACTATGAAAAAGGATTGATCTGGAAGATGAATCTGTAACTGAATGCATTTATTTGTTTGCTAATACCTTGGTAAAGAATGCAGTGATGTTTGCCGGAAGCAGGCAATGACAGCTCGCTTCCTCTGCGTGGAAACGACTGAACGATAGCTGCCCTTACTTTGTTGCTGAGGGTGATCAATCTAAATAGGGAATAAATAAGTGGTGCCGTGCTTAGGTAGCTATCAGAGCAGGCCAAATACCACTTGCACATCTAGCATCTACACTCATTCACATGCTTACATTCCAGAATAAATTACTATAATATCGTTGTAGATGGAAATCGATCAGCAATACATTATAAAGAAAAATATTGGACAACTCAAAAACAGGCAAAATGATAATATGATAACTATCTCATTTTTTTGTATTCTACTATATTTTTATTGCAAAGAGAAAGTATTAATGTTAAGAGATATAAGTATGAATGAATGCACATTATTGCTATATGTGTAAGTGGCATAATTAAAAAGGCTAGTACTAACTTATTTTGCACAGCCACTTTAACTACCAAATAAAATAAAATTAAATGAAGAGAAGAAGTGAAAGGACAGGAAGCAAAATTAAAGATAAATAAAAATGAATAAGTTGAGAACAATTTTGATTTCAAAAACCTATTCACATAAGCAGAAATAATGTGGTATCAGTATATAACTCCTTCGGTATAAATTTAAAAATTTTAAAGAAGTTTTCAACTTTCAATTAAATTAGCATACCATATGAAGCCCATGCAGAACTTTAGACATAGCAACTATTCTTTCAACAATATCTTCAATTTTTGGAGGTTTTCCATCTTCACCATTTTTCTTTTGTCCAAGTTTTGAATATAAATAATGTTGCCATGACATTTCATCTGCTGGGTCAATTTTATCAGGAAGTGTTAGTTGAATTTTTGCAAACTCAAGTATTTCATTTTCTGGAAGTTTCTAGAAAAGTGTATTCTTATTATATTACTTAATAACACTTTAATTCAAATATTGCTTTTGAAAATATTATATCTACCTTTAAAAACCTATCTTTGCAGTGTTGAACAAGTTCTTGCTCCCTTCCAGCAAACAAATTTAAACCAACAGGCAACAATCTTTTTAGGCAAGCAACCATCAAACTGGCTTGAAGTTCCTTATCTTTGTCACGCTTTTTGTCTCTATGCTTTTTCTTTTTCTAAAATAATACTTTCATAAATGTATACACTTATTGAAATTAAGATTCAATTAATTTTTACATAGTTTTGCACCATTTCCTACCTTGCTACCTCCACCAGACAAAGAACTTTCAGACACGACAGCTGATCTCCTAGTAGCTGTGGGCATAATCAAAACCATATTATCTATTTCATTTGCAGAAATAAAGTTTTGTTCTTCACGCATGAAATACTGTAAATAAAGCACATAAAACAAAATTAGCAATACTTGGTCTCTGTTTACTCGAATGGAAAATAGTGTAACAGTAAAATATATATTACCTGTGATTTAGACCAAGTATTGAAAATTTCAGCAACATGGTTGTACAAGTCTTCAGCTTCTGCTACATTGTGGCGCAGCCAATGATTTCTTTGAAGATCTACATATTTTATTAAGAGAGGGTAGAAAGCATAAATATCTCTCACTAACAAATGCCAATCTTCTTGTATCTGTGACTCCACCTGAATTTGTACAAAACATAAAAATTATGCCTAAATGAATTATTTTTCAAAGATAGATATAATATAATTTTTCCATAAAATATAAGTGAGAAGGGGGCATGTTGTAACAAAGGTAAGTTGCAACAGTGGTATTTTTTCTTTAAGTATCCCATTATGTGCTGTCACACTGTCAGCTTTTACCATTACCTCTATTATGCAGTATGGATACAATATAATTAGTTCCATCTTTTGCTGATAACATGAGAAGTATTGCAAAAGTAGCTTCCCATATTCAAATTGAATATGCAGGTGGCACTTTATTCCATCTCTCTATCTAGTTCAGTTTGAGTAAGTCATCCTAGAGCCGAAGTCCCGAGATTATGATAAACTTGAAAAATGAGCAGTAATAAATACGGACGTGATGAAAATGTGTCGCCACCCACAAGTAACATGTTAATGGACATAAAATTAATTACAAATTTAATTCAGAAAATTATTATGTCTTTTCGAAGCATATGTATTTAAACAACAATGAAATTGTTGGTAAAATATTAAAATTTTAGATGTTTAATGTAATATTTATTCTGTTGAGTGAGATGCTTCCCATCAGATATAACAATTTGGTCATTCATTTAAAAATGATATAATTAAATTTTAATTTACATATGATAATTATATTATACTTCAAATTTCGTAAAATTCTTTATTATTTTTAGTTTGAATCACAACTAGATGATGTTCCTAATTTAGGAACAAATGATGCATACAACTACTGTTAAATAAAAGTTTATATTTAATTTTATTTGATATATAGGCTGTTGTAGTGTTTAAATTTCCAAACAGTCAGATATTTTAACTAATGATTTCTCATATTAACTAACAGCTCACATATTAGAAATGGCAATAACAAAAATATTTGTACTTGTGACTCAAGCTCTTGTAGCGCGATGCATCATACATTTCACTAAATTTTAGAAAGTGTAATTGTTTAGAATTGAGAAATATGCATTGCCACTATCTTCGTGTACGTAGTAGGTATTTCCAGAGTTAAAAATAGCACCAAGACAAAGCAGCCCCAGGACAATGGATCACATCCCTCCCTGCACTTAGATTTCTGAGAAAATCCCTCTGTTTGTCCACAGCAGTGTGACATGGTGGGCTAGGAAAAGCGCTGATTGGGATCTCATTAAAACAGTGTGAAAAGCAAGAACCAATCAGTGTTTTTATGACAATCACAGGGAGGCTGTGTAAAATCACTTGTGCTGCTGGTGTGGAGGAGTGCAGTTGTTGCTGAGACCAGGAGAGACCTACAGCAAGCAAGCAGACGGAGTGCATTAGCAAGCCCACGTGGCTGTGGCGAGATTGCTCCGTAACATAATTTAGTGCTGATTAACTCCCAGTCTTTATTACCTCACAATATACTGTGATTAAAAGAATCTTTTGCATAATTTGAGATAGCCAGGATATAATTTTATTTCTTTTATTAATTTATTATGTTTTTTTTTAAATGTAAATAGTTTTTTAGACAATAAATTGTGTATATGTTAGCATAACACCTTGATTATTCATTTCATAAAGGACATTCTAGACTCTAAAAACAAAGTTGTAAATTTTCCCTTTAAAATTAAATTTTTTAAAAAAATTATAAGAATTTGTGATACTTAAAATCAGATGGGTAGTAGAGTTACTAACGAGGAAGGAGACTAGAGGAAGAGTGAACAATATGGTGTGCATTGAACAAAAGAAGGAATAGATTAATAGGCCACGTTTTGAGACATGAGGGTCATGTAAAATTAGCATTTGAGGGAAGTGTGTGGGGTAATAACAGAAGAGGATGGCTAAAGATGGAATGTGCTAAGAAGATTAGGGAGAATATGGAAATGAAAAGGCTTGCTGAAGATAGGTTAGTATGGAGGTGTTGCATCAGACCAATCTAAAGACTGAATACCACAACAACAACAAGAATTTATGTAAATTTCATAATTGGGTCAAATATTAGTAAGAGATAATTAAACAATTTAATATTTAAACAGAATAATGAATACTTTTTGATTATACAGCACCTGTGAAGTATCATCAGTTGCAGATTTAATGAATCCTCTTAAAGACTCCTCTTTGTGAAATAATGTATCTGTTCTTTTCTTCACTCTTTCCGCAAGAGGGAGGAACGGATCTTTAAGTAGTTCTTCTGAAGAATTAATTATTATCTGCTGAGTATAAGCTGTAAATAGGGCAAATAAGAACAATTGTGAGAAAATTATATTTTTACATATCCTATCATTTTGTCAATTCTTCTAATATTATGCCTTATTTAGGAAATAATTATTTGAAAGTATTTAAATCTTTTTTTGCAGTAATTAATTTCATAGCAAATAGCTTAAGTTCACATAAAATGCTTCTGAACAAACACAAATGTTTGTTTAAGATAATATTTCGGAAAATTGTTCAGTAAAATCTGTGAATTGATTCAAGAACAGAAAAGACACATTCAATCAAGATAAGCATTAATACAATTAATGCATTTTCAATCCTATTCTGTTAAATCTGTGAATTATTGGATATAAATATTTATCATCAAACTAACCAGCTATTCTAGTCATCCAAGGGGCGTTTTCATTTCCAATATTTTTCTTAATCAACTTGAGCACATTTTTCAACAGCTGGTTCATGTGTTCACTTGTAACCATTGACACATGTGTACTGTAACAGATATTGCATAATATAACACAGCATATTATATCAGTTCAAATTGTATAAACAATAAGAATATTTTCTTTGCATAGATTTTAGATATATTGGTTTTATTTTCTAATTATGGTGTCAAAGAATTTGTGTTATTCTATTTATAAAAAGATTATCTTAAGCTCATAAAAAGTATAGAATCTTTATTAATTAAAAATAATTTAAAAAAATATTTTATCAATAATAAAAAGATATTAATTATAAATAAACAGGATGTTATTAATATAAAGGAAATGAATTTTAGATGGTTTATCTTTGACATCAATAAATTTTAAGTCAAAACATGTGGCCACTGCACCACTAGGAGCAAGTCTTTAACGTTAGAAAATGTTTATTATTAATTTTATCTGCAACAATATTTTCTTCCAGGACAGCTCTCATTGAATTTATGCTATTTGTAGTTAACAAACAAATGGATAGAATACAAGTTAGGGTTGTCAACTGCACTTTTTTACATCCAGCTGTCCTTGTCTTAAATTAGGGAAGGACACCCTTAGTTCTTTTTTCAGATATTGTAGACACAGATCTTATTTATTTTATTGTATATGTGAATTTAATTGTTTTCAGCCAATATTTATTATAATATTTTTACAAACATTTTAATTTCAAGATTAAAAAAGTTTTGATGCTCTGCTACTCAGGTTAGTAAGTATTCATGTTTTGCTTAATCTATAATGACTGTCCTACATATGAAGATTTAATTGAAATAATTGATAATCTATAATTGAAAGGGAGGCTTGATCTAAATATGAACGATGTTTATAGTAGTGCTCATAATTGTTCTGAAACTATTTATAATTATAAAATATATTCTGAAAGATAAATACTAGCAGAAACTTTTTAATAATTGTAATGATTATAAAAATACTTCCAAACTAATATCTTTAGTGTTGTCCATCCCTATGTTATTGTGAACATGTTTTCAGTATGATGGATGATAAATAGTGCAGAGATAGAAAACAAATTTAAAGAAGCAAACTTTTATTGTAATAAAAAATAAAAGTGTTTAGATTTCACTGAAAAAAATGAAAACGGATTCAGCTTTTCCGACTCAAAACCAAAAGAAAAATTCTGAATAAAATACAAAATTTCATTATAATTATATTCATATGTATTTTTAAACAATTTACAATAACATACACAGCTTCTTTAATATTCTTTGGACAAACTTAGTACATAAGCCTGTACCAACTAAGGCCATAAACTAGACATGCTACTGATCTGGGTTACTAAAAAACTATGCAGATGTATCCATTTTTTTTCATGTGCCCTTTTTTAAAACTTCATGGCATTGCAACCCTAGCTAAAATATATTAAATGTTTACCTAAAAGATAATGAACAGTTCAGAACAAAACTATATGCAACAGCCATCCAAGTGAATCAACCTACATACAACATTTAAGCTCATTAATACAATATGAATGGGGAAGTATAAAAAGGAGAGATGAATTAACAAAATATATAGGGTATTATTTTGTGGAAAGATTGACCAAGTTAGTGAAACAGCTTACCCTCCAGTTGGACTAACATTGTCTGGACCCTGAGCCCACCAGAAAGGTAAATATGAACATAAGAGAGGCAAAATTACATCTATTATATGTGGTGCATCAGTGTATGATTTCTCTGATTCAACAAATTGATCCACATCTCCCAGAATTGTTTCTAATGTTGGCATACTAGCTTCCATTCGAGCCATAACATCTGAAATAGATCAGAATAATTTAAATTATCAATATAACAGATAGTATAATTTCAGTACAATAATAAGGATATTACTATTAATAAAGCTGCTCATCGAGAAATTAACCTCAGTGTAAAAGTGGAAATAAAATCCTATATGAAATTTAACATATAAATATCAGAAGTTTGTCACAAAACTGATATGTGGATGTGGCCAATATCAGATACTAAATCACAATGTATTATTATGAATATAATATAAAATCAAAGCATCAACAGAGAAAATACTGAAATAGACTTGGCAAGTGATAATTGGTACATAGTATTTTTACAGACTTCTGTAGGTCTGTAAGAGATAAAAACAGAAGGTGATTTTAAAAATTATTTAATTTAATTTTGAACCCAACCTATTTTTCATTTAATATTCTTATTATCAGCAAATAAGTTGATACCCCTTTGTTTGCAGAGATTGTGATAAGAGATTTGGATGCCTTATGTATCTCATTATTAGACTGTAACTATTGGTTGGCATATCAATTTTCCAGCAGTCTTAATCCAGTCTTCATGACCATGTTTCTTGCATTAAATTTGTTGTATTTTGTGCTTAGATAAGAATAATTTGATCCCTATGTTTTGTTATTTCATTTGTTCCTGACTGATACATGCTGATAGTTTTTAAATACTGTATATTATTATTAAGGAATAATTTTGAATCCCAAAAAGTGTACAAATAAATATAAGTTGAGTCACAATTATCCTTGAAAACAAATGAAACTTTAATTTCCAGCTGATATTAACATGCATACGCTGCAGAAAGGTGCAACTTTGATCCCAAGTCAAATTAGTTGAAGCAGCCAAATAAGTGTGAAACTTAACTTGTCAGGACAAATTTTAGCCCAGAATGCAGTGGTATGAGAAAAAAAAGGTACAGTTGGTAATTCATGTATCTATCCATGTCAATATCACCAAAATATTTGGCCACAGAAAATTTGTTCACTTTTTGGGATTCAAAATTATTCCTTAATTGAGATACAGTATTTAAAAACTATCAGCATGTATCAGTCAGGAACAAATGAAATAACAAAACATAGGGATCAAATTATTCTTATCTAACCAAGCACCATATTAAGCAATGATGAAATAGAAACTCTATTGTACTCATAGGTTCAGAAATGATCCACATGAAAATCACCCGAAAAAAGTTAACATGGAAAAACAACCAAATTTTAGGGAGTGTATATGAATGTGCCACTCTCAATTTCATTTTCAATAGTACCAATTGAAAATTAAATGGAAGGAAATGATTCAGTCGCCCATGTATCTCAGAAAATCAGCAAGCAACTTACAAGTAAGAGTATATTATTGAATTCCTAAAATTAAGAAGTTGCTAGTATGCAGGGACTTAAAAGTAATTGATATGATGGAAAATCTAGAAAATAACATTACCTTGAGCCTCCAAGGAGTGATCTGCTATTCTATTCAATAAAGAAAATTGATTATGTTTATTCAAATGAGGTTCTAGAAAAGCTACTGGGAAAGTGGAAGAAAATGCACCTAAGCAACTTCCCAGAGCTGGACGATGTCTTTCTATTTCAGTCTTCAAATATTTTCTGTAATAAAAAATAATTAGTTGATTTCAGCAAGTGAAAAAAAAGTAAGCAAAATTGATAACAATGTTAAAATACCTGTCATGAGTCAAAGTTGCGTCAATACCCAAAGTATACAAGGAACTAAGCATCCTATAAGTAGCCACTTGAATTTCATCCACTAAAACAATTAATCAAAAGGTAAATAAATATAAACTAGGAATAACTTTCACAATTAATTTAAAATTGAGAAATACAATTACTCACATAATAAGTCATTCCCATATTCACATCCAGCTAGGTGATCAAACATGGCAGTTAACACAGGAAGGATAACACCATTCACATAAAATAAAGATGTTGAAGTTTTTAAATGAGTTCCTCGCAAATGACTGTATTTACCCTAAGAACAAGTTCAATAAATTAGACATTCTGCTGAAGTACAATGAAGATGTTTGCAGAATACTAAAATACTTACTTCTTGCAGATTTTGTATAGTATGAGCTAGGTCATCAGCAGTGTTATTGAAAAATGTTAGCATTGAAGTCCTAATAAATTCAGGACAATTCTTCACTAAGGATCTAAGCACAATAACATTAAAAAACAGATCAGTGGATTTATATAGCACATTTTGTTTTAAGCTAAAATTACAAGTATGGTGTTACTGTTGTTTACACTGACAAATATTATTTACAATAATAAGAAAATTATAAAAGAAAGAAATAGTTAACTTTAATATAATCACTTTAATTATAATAATAAGATTGAAACTGTGGTAATACAATATAAAATAATTTACAAAAGAATAATATAACTCAAACTAAAAGTTTAAGTAACAATAAATTTACAAATAAAATGAATTATGAAATTGGTTATGTCGGTAAAGCAAAAAGAATCTATGCCGCTCCTAAACAGCTGCTCTTGGGAATATGGTGAAAAACCATATTACTGAAATGAAAACAATCGTGAATCAAATGAGTATGGTTTTCAAGGAAAAACTGGGTAAAAATGCTGTTACCGGATGTTAACACCTGATGACACCATTCTTTGTTCCTATTCATACACCGGCGCTCCTTTGCTACATCACATCTTCTTCTGATTAAGGTCCTCTAGCACCTCTCCTTCAGATTAAATCCATATCAAATGTTATCTTTTTATTTTCTGTACTCCCACCATTTGAATCTCTGCAGAGAAAACTAAATTTTATACATGTTGCTTGTTCTGCCACTGCTTTCTCTCTTTACCTCTGCTAACTCCCAACAATAATCCCTCTCCAGACTCAGCTCCATCTGCTCAACAATACACTCCAGGCAATAAATAATGTCGTAATCGGCGAGGTTCACCCTGACTTGACCTTGACCATCCTCGCTTTTGTCCTGCTGTACCCAGACTCAGTACTTTATTAAACTAGATTATTTTTGCTTTACCGATTCAATGTAGGGGTTATGAGTCACCATCCCACAAGGTTTTAATAACTTACTTTGCATCAATACTCTTCACTAATACCTGCAGACATCTTACAGTAATTCGAACATCAGCACCAAATGCAGCCAAACGAGAACGCAGAAGACTGGCTAATTTGCAGAACAAACTGAAAGCAACATAATATATAGATATAAGTGTGTACATGCAGTGATCGGCTAGTGGTCACACTATTCAGACACTCTTTAGCTGATGAAGGGAGTTTAGTCATGTATTACAGTGAGTCATGCTCTAAGAATTGGAGGCAAAATTCGCACACAAACCAGGTTTCTCAAACACCTCCCTTGGTGAACTTTCTCAATCCTAACACACAAGCACCCCATCCAACAGCATCTAGCAAATAATTTTTCTTTATCTCAATATACAAAAATAGAGGGCATGATTTCAGGGATGTATTCACCATAAGTAGACAATAAAAAAGTTTGCTACAATATGTGCCCACAAATAGTCAGTTTCCAAGTTATGGCCTTTAAAACAGTAGTAATATTCACTGTATTCAGCTGTACATTTAGCCAGTACTTGGATCGAACCTTTTCTGATCGATGAATAGGTAGAGGTGGTCCTCTATGGCCTCAATGCCCACCTGATTTGAACTCTATTGACTCCTACTTAAGGGCCATTAAAAGTCATTGGGGTATTCATCTCCAATGCCTGACATGGAATCCCTTCAGAATTATGTCAGGTAGTGAGAAAACACAATACTACTGTAATTTGGGACCATGTTCATAGGACTATGGCACATCATTTTGAGGCCTATATTTGAGCTGGAGGTTGACATTTTGAACATCTTCTGCAAAGGCAACTACTTACAGGAAGAGAAACATTAGACTGAATATCACAGTTTTGAAGGTCATAACTTTATTGCCTATGTATGGGGAATACATACCTGAAATTATGCCATCTACTTTTGAAATATCCTTTATACAGTGTCTATATATATATATATATATGGAAATACTTTCCACAACAGATTACCTCCTAAACCTCCTCCAGACACAAATAACCCGTGCCCTTTCCAACACTGACACGAAAAAAATTCCTCCCGACATACTACCCACCTGTCCAAGGGTTGCCTTTAGGCTCCCACCGAACCCCCACAATATTCTGGTCAAAACCTACAAACCCCCCACCCCCAACCCCCCACCCACAATTGGTTGCAACAGATGCCATGTCTGCCTGATACTCCCACCCAGCACGACCTTCCAGAATCCCACCAACAACACTACACACAAAATTAGAGAAAACATAACCTTCTGTCCTCCCACACCATCTACAAACAAATAAACTGCACACTCTGCCCAGCCTTCTACATTGGTCAGACTAAGATACCCTTCCTCAAAGTAAAACTCCACAAAACATAATTCCCCATAGCCGCCCATGCCCATTGCCAAAACACCAACAACTTCAACCAGTGCTTCACACTGACTGCCATCAAAGCCCTACCTCCCAATTCTTCAGAAGCTGAACACCATCTATGGGAACTTTAATTTCAGCATGTGCTACAGTCCAGACATAGTCCTGGACTCAATATTCTATAGATCTTTACCTTCACCTTAGCCCCCCCCCCCATCCAAACAACCTATAACAGCACAAGCTCATTGAAATTTGCATGTGTGATAAAACCTGATGTGTGTATACTGGGTATGTGTGTGAATGTTGTGTATACCTTGATGTGTGTATGTAGTTTATGCAGTGAGGGGTGGTTGTATGTATGTGTGTTAATATTTAAATATTGAAACCTTTGAGGATGGATGTGTTTGAATGAGTTTGTATCAATATGGAAGTGGTATGCATTGTCCCAACCCCCATCAAGTCCTTGCCTCTTCCAAGACCCTCATTGAGAGAGAAAGTTGGTGACCTGGTGCTAGCAGAGCAGAAAATTTTGGCTGCTCAGTCGTCGGCTAACCAATCACTGGAAATATCTTCCTAACTTTCTGATGAAGGGGGCGGTGCCTCCGAAAATTTAAAGGTGCCTACCATCTACAAACCTCAGGTGTCACCTACTTTCAATCTCTTTTTCCTTCCCTATATATATATATATAAGTCATCTTCTTTCTATCTCTCTGTCCTTTCCCCATTAATTGTTTTAATAAACATGACAATGTCATTTACTGACTCATATTTATATGTCAGTTTTATTTGATTAATTATTGAACTGTATTATGTTTCGTATCTCATTTGAGACTTCTTCAGGTATACTATAAAACATAACAAGAATATGTTATAAAATATTTGAAATATTATACATGGTTTTAAACTTAAAAATTTAGTTGTTCATGAAACCTCACTCCATGACTAATGCAGTAAAGTACTGCAAATCCAACCTAGGAGTGAAGTTCTGTTACAAATTTAAACCTACAATGCACTAGAACAGTTAAGAATCATATATACAATTTAAGTTGTTGGTATTACTTTTAATGTTAATACAATGAATGTTTTTCTAATGTGCAACATCTCACTCATTATTCTTGAAAAATAATTTTGTTCCTCATCTATAATTTAGACAAGGTTCCAGTATATTTGGGTGTTATTCATTATTATATGTTTAGACAATACAGAATTACTTTGTGTGCTCCAAAATGTGATTTTTTAATTATCTATTTGTCTGCCCTATATACGTTGCTTGGCAATTCAAACAATTAATTTTATATATAATACTATGTTTATCTAAAGTTTCAATTTTATCATTAAAGTTTTTAACAAAATTCAATTTATTATTGCTTTGAAAATAATCTTAATATAATATTCTTTGAATACTTCTATTAATTTGTGTTCTAAGCAAGTATTGCCCAAACACATGAATAACCACCAATGTAAAATGTAAAAAGTGATACCAACAACTTACATTGTATATATGATTGTTTACTGTTTTAATGTAACCAAACTTCATTCCTAGGCAAGATTTGCAGTACTTTCCTACATTATGGCCGTAGGAGTCATAGAGTGAGGTTCGATAAACAGCTAAATTTTGTAAGTTTTAAACCATGTATAGTATTTAAAAAATTTTAAGTTATTACTAATGTAATTCATTGTAATGTTTTTATAGTATACCTAAAGAAGTCTCAAATGAAAGATGAAATATAAATTTAGTTCAATAATTAATAAAATAAAAACTGACAAAGAGGCTGTTTTAACTCATTTAATTTAAATTTTAGTTACAAGTTACATAATTTGGGTGATACTGTCTCTATTCACATGAATATTGATCTATTTTAATTCACCATGAGAGTTATATATTAATATTTTAAAATAATAACTTACATAGCATTCTTGTGGTAGGTTGTAATAACCTATTCAAAGTATTTAGATTTTGAATTAATAATGCCCACCTTGCCACCATCTCCTTTTCTTTAAGGGATGCTGCACCAACATTATTGGTTGCGGTTGCAACAGCAATGAAGTATCCTCTGTGTGTACTAAAGTATTTCTCCATTAAAGGTAAAACAACCTAGAAAGCAAAATTTGTCACATAATTAAAATTAAACACAATAAAATTATAATAAAAGCTAATCCACAGTAATAAAATATTTTATTTTGTTTAAAATAAATCTATTTAATTATAAAAAATTGACATAATTAAAATTAACAAACATAATGAATAAATAATAAAATCTAAAAAAAGTAATGTAAATTTAGCATGCTGTATTATATGTACATCACTATCATTTGATGTCCTGCCAAGTGGCAGGATCCTAGAGTCACATGTGCCTCCAACTACTTCAGTGTCTTTTTATTTTTGTAATTCCCTAACTTCGTTATATTCAACAACTTCAATACCTTCTCCCTATCCTCTTTACTTCTTCCACTGGCACTTATAAAATTTCTTTGGTATATCTTTATTTACTCTTACTGTCACCTTTTAATTCATATATAAATCCCTAATTAGTCTCCTATATCTGTACTTGATATAAACCACTGACATTCTAATGTTCTAAAATATTTCCCCATTAAAGACAAAACAACCTAGAGAGAAAAATTTGTCACATAATTAAACTTAAACACAATAAAATTATAATAAAAGTTAATCCACAGTAATCAAACATTTTATTTTGTTTAAAATAAATCTTTTTAAATATAAAAAATTAATTTTATTCACATTGGCAAAAGATATTAATAACTGTGTAAAATTAATTAAAATCAAAGAGGTGCATTACAAATAATGGCACCCAGTTTGAGGCTCGAAAAATTGGCTTAATGGTGGCAAAATTGTGGCTGAAGATAGAAGACATGGGAAATATTATGGCATGCAGCATGTATCTTAAAATATTTTTTCTTTTCTTACAGATGTTGCAGCACTGAACCAAACAGTGGATATGTATTTCTTGTTGTTTATTTATGCATTTATTCATGATTAATATTTTTAGCTCTATTATGTTCCATGTTTGTTTCTTGATATATATTTGTATGATTGCTGTAATCCATGGTGAATGATTTTCTTATGTTTTATTTTATAGTAGCCTGATCATGTTTTTCATTGAATGATAAGTTGATGTTGCTTTGTTAAGTGAAATATTATTTTTAGAGGAAGGCCTTTCGGTGATGTTTGGGGCAGATACGTTTATTTATATGTTGAAATTTGAATCCTGATAGTTTTGTGTTTGCTTGTTTTTGCTGTATCTCTTTCTGTAGTTCCACTTAACTGTGTATTTTTTATTGAATATTAAGTTGCATTTTTTAAAAATGGCCGTGGTTGGAAATTTTTCAGACATAACAGGAAGGTTGGATCAGATTTTATAATTAATGAGAGGAATCGAGGAACATCTAAATAATAAACTAGATACTGTAGTAGAATGTGTTGATGGCCATTTAAGTGCAATGGAAGAAAGGATCAACAAGTGTAGGATTGCAGATAAAATGGAATGTGGCAACGAGAAAGGTGACTCAGGAATCTATTGAAGGGAGCCTGATAGAATACACACAAATGGTATTTGATAGAGTATACAGGACAGTGAAATACAACATTTACTGCTGTTAGCAGAAGAAAATGAGAATAAGTTGGAAATGGAGATTGATGTGATATAATTAAGAGGAGAAAATATGGACACACTGCAATTTCAATAGAATTGTATGGAGGTGAAATATATTTTTCAGCAAAAGTTAAAATCTGTGTAATATTTTGTGCAGTGTTTGATGGGCTTCATTAATTCGTTGAAACATTTACTATCTACAGAAAGAAGATAGTGGACATATATTGGTGTTTAATATTACTAATTTGATGCCATATTTTTGTAGATAACAATGTTATACATTTGCCTTCTTAATTAGTATACCCCTCTGTAACGTAAGGCTCAGTGTTGTAGCAGTCTGAAGGTAAGTGATTTGATCTTTGAGGGATGATGAACTCTGTTAATCATATGTGACATATTTGATGCATAGGAAAACATAATTATTGTGACATAAAAATGTGTGAGTGTGTTCTCTCCATAAACAATGAGCAATTAGTGAACAAATTTTTATAATGTATTTTTGTACAATAATTAAGTACAATCAAAAATTGAATACAGTCAAATATTTTATTTTATGGTTTTAATTCGGTGAAGATAATCTCATTTTTATACATTTTGCAATTAATTTAAGAGATAAATAATTAATTTATTATCTTTAATTCCAGTCAAGATAATGTCATTTTCTGTATGTATTTGCTACATTTTATATTAATTAATTTATTTATATAAATGTGTTTCAGATCAGTGGGTGAGTCAAATTATTTAATAAGTAGTTATCTTATGGTATGATTGAATTGTAAATAAAATTTTAATATGTTGCAATTAGTGTGCATATGGTCCAGTTGATATTGATGTTGCAGAACAGAAAATTACATCGACACAGGACTGCGTAATATGCTATGCAATTTATCTGTCTGGGGGCATTGTAATGATTCAATAAAATTTGGGGGAATATATTTGTTTTCAGTTACTCTTGCTAACTGTAGCATTGTCTGGTGGATAAGAATGGGGAAAATACCCAGCCTACAGATATCTTGCATGGGTAATGGGGGGAGAAGGGGTCAGTCATAAAATTCTGAGGTCAGTCAGGAAAGAGACATAGAAGTATAATCACTAATAATACAATTATAGATGAGTGATGGAGTAGCTGTTTTCATTGCCAGCACACAGGAGTCTGCAGTTACAGTAGCAGAGAAGATCCTAGCCCAGGGTGGAGTCAAAGCCAATGGATGCCTATCAGCCAGCGGATTTAAGTAGATTGGATTGTGTTACACAAAGTCCACCACAAAAAGTCAAACCTCCATGTGTGCACTGTTATTTAAATATTTTATCTTGTTTAAAATAAATTATTTAATTATCAAAAAAATCAATTTAATTTATTTAGAGGTCCCCATCGGCAAAATATCTTAATATTTGTATAAAATTAATTAAAAACAAAGAGGTGCATCACACCACAGACACACATAAACATGATTACAATGTACTCATTACACAGACTCAAAAACTATAAGTGGAAATGGGATTGAGGAGAGGCAGTTGTAAGACAATGTTGAGTCCATGAATTTCAGCTGAATCTGAGTTCCAAAGATGGAGTTCAGTATATAATGATTCAGGGGCTGAACATTTAAGGAGGGTCAATGAGTTAAATTGGTTAAAGGTACTGATGTTGTGGATTTGGGAAAAAGGCAGCTTTTGGGAATTTGGTTTTAGATAGTTTACAAGCACTGCGGTGATTGGCATTGCATTCACGAAGAAGTATTTTGTTTGGTCTATATAGAAAAGTGAGCGAATTTTAATCTGGTAGGTGACATTTTCTTTAATTTTGTAGGTCCTTCCAAAATTGCTATGTATGATGCACACTTCATTCAAGTAAGAGATTAGTGGCTTTGTTTTCCCATTTTTTATGAAATTATTTCTGTCATATTTCCATCTGTGATTCCATGTTTATGTTTTTTGATTTCATTGTTCCACAATTATTTCTGTGTCATCTTTATTAGTGAGAAAACTAAATATTTTTCCACCAAATTGAAGAAAAAAAAATTAACATGAGAATATAAGTATTTATAAAGAAACTAACACTTATTATCATAAAAATATAAAAAAGAAATAAAAAATTATCAATAGAGTTTTGAGTAATTACATAAGTGTATACATGAAATATAGTTAAAATAAAAACATAACAACTCTTGAATGATAATTTTTTAAGAATGCCCAATTCTAATCCATTAATTATTCTTTTAGCATTAATTACACACAACCTACTTTTGAAAAGAACTTAATGTCCCGTGTTGATGTTTTAAAACTACTTCGTCGACTAAATGTGCTTGAGGGTTTAAACATCTTCATGTTAATTGAAGCAGTATCCAAGTACTGGATCAGTTTTTCCAATAAGCTGTATGCAAATCGTAGTTCAACTGATATTCCAGCAGTTGCTTGCTCAGATTCAGAAGTACCTCCTCTTGTAGGCCTACAAGTCAATAAAAGAATTACAAAATCTGAAAATAAAAAAAGAACTGGCTGAAAAGATGTGAACTCACCTATGTAACTTATAACCCTGATATTGTAAATATTTTAAAAACTCTTGGGATCTTTCTCTATCTTTCTTTTTTTCTTTATCTGTTAATAGATCATATGGTACTAGTTGTGGACTGATTGCTCCTCCTGAAAAAATTGATAAATTAAACCCAGAGAAATGGCAATCATATTATTAATTTTATTTATTCTATATTTTATTGTGTTTCTGACAGAATACAAGAAGTGGTATAGTACTCTGAAATGTTATTAGTACTCATGTAAGACTGTCAAAATTGTTAAGAAATTCTTGTATTGTATATGTATATCATATTTCCATTTCACTCTTTATTTTTTAAATACATTTAAATAGCGAATGCAAGATAAATAGAAAGTGGTTGACCAAGTAAGGGTATTACTGGCAGTATTTGTCCAGTATTGTCACCTTTTTTTTGGAGAGAAATGGACTGGTCAATTTGTCTTCTGCGAGAATTTTATGTGCTATAGCATCAAAATTGATTCTGGTGGCAAACTGGTTTTGCAATTGGCCTTACAATTCAGAAATTTCACGTTGTTCAGAAACACTTTTCAGCTTAGCAGGGTACATTTTTACATGTTTCCTTAGGCATATGATTTCTTCTTATAAATGCAGAACTCAATCTATTTAGGGTAAAATTCCCAGTTTCATTTGACATAAAAACTTGGAAGCTGACCAACTGTGTTAGTTGCCATATATGAGAAATTATCCTCATCACTAATGTAGTAGTTGTTTATTTCACTTTTATCACCAAAGTCTGTTATGTTCCAAACCCTCTACATTAATGGGATACCTGTAGTATTCAAGCTGGATACTGGAGCTGAGGTCAATGTGTTACCAAATGTGATTTTCAACAGAATTCCACAACCCCAACCTCAATCAATCCAAAACATCTTTAATGAGTTATACCGATCATCCACTACAAGTCTTTGGAGAAACAAGACTTAAGTGTAACTCCAATGGCATAATGCACGAACTTCTGTTCTTTATTGTTAATCATCGTCTTGCAATACTTTCTGAATTTGCATGTCTTAAGTTTGGGTTTATTCAACAAATAACTTCATCTGTAAACACTGTTACAGAAACTGACTGTGACAAACAGATTGCTAAAATTCGAACTGAAGCTAAAGCAATTCTTAGACAATATTCTGATGTGTTCGAGTGGTTGAGGTTACTTACTGATAGAGTTTAACCTACACCTCAAGCCTGATGTGGTTCCTTGAGTGTTACCTGCACGTCACACCCCAGTTGCTCTAATACCTAAAGTCAAAGCTGAGCTTTACTGATTGTCAAAGGAAAGCATGCTAGTCTTTTCAGATATAATTTGTTCTCTCCACTATTAGAATAGTTGGATTGCACAACATCAAAGAAACCTGTTACATTGAATCTGTGCAGAAAGAATTTGAAGATTTGTTCAGAACAGATCTTAAAGGATCAACTGCTCCACAAGTCTCTTTCTCTCTCAACCTCAATGTCACACCTATTTGTTTGATCCCCGATGAGTACCACATGCACTTAAACCAAAGATTGACAGTGAAATTGACCAACTTCTTAGGAGAGTAATTATCAAGGATTTTCAAAATCCTGTGTGGACAATCTCTATTGTTCCTGTCATCAAGCCAAATGGTTCAGTTCACTTATGTGCTGATTTACAAAGTTACTATCAACCATGCATATCCCATTCCTGCTATTTCAGATAGATTAGCAGAGCTTTTTGATGGGAGGATATGTGCCAAGATGATCTAGCTTCTGCATATCTGTAGTTGCACATTGATGCTGCTGCTGCAGATGCCCAAACATTCATCATGCACAGAGGTGCCTTCAGAGTCTCCAATTTGTGGTGAAGACAGCCCCTGGCATTTTTCAGGAATTCATTGAGCATTTGCGTGCAGGTATTGATAATTTCCTACCTTATTTTGATGACATTCTCATCAAAGAAAGATTCAAGATGAACCTTGCCTCACATTTCAGAGAAGAAATGTAAATCAGCAGTTTATAAGGACAAGTAAATTTTTGCACCTAGATTCGAATATATCTAGGGTATGTAATTGAGGAGGCTGGATTACACCTTCTTTAGTCAAGGCCATCCATGAAGCACCATCACCAATAAATAAACAAGAACTACAAGCATTTTTGGATTTGTTAAATTTTTATCATTTCTTTTTACCAGATAAAGCCAATGTATTAGGTCCTCTACCTTATTTGTTAAGGAAGAATAAAGTGTTTCAATCTGAAAAATTATGTTGACCTCACTATGATCCAAGCAAACCTATCATATTAACTTGTGAAGCTTCTCCTCATGGACTAGATGTTGTTCTAAGCCATATGATGCCAAATTGTACCACTCTGCCGATAAATTCCATTCATGTTCACTTACACCTGCTGAATAAATCTATCCCCAGATTGATAGAGAAGCAGCTGCCATCATAAAAGGTGTAAAAACATTCCATAACTATTTATATGGACTCTCCTTCAAACAAACTAGCTTGAGTTTTCACACCTTTATTTACTAAACAACATGAACTCTCAACACAGAAAGACTGTATCCTGTGGAGATCATGAGTTGTTATTCCTCAATATGGTAGACAGAAACTTTTGGATGAATTACACCTTAGTTATCCTGGGATAGTTCACATGTAACATTTTGTTTGTAGCCATGTGTAGTGGCCAAACATTGATTTGGAGATAGAGAACAGGGTTAAGTTCTGTAAACCATGTTAAGAATCTCACAATATGCCACCGAAGGTCCCAGTACACTCATGGGAAGCTCCCTGAAATCCATGGTCCCGTCTACATTTGGATTTTTCAGGTCTATTAGAAGGTAGAAACTACCTGATTCTTGTGGGTGCATATTCCAAGTGGCTGGAGGTGTCACAAGTGACATTGACAACATCCCTTGATTTCATGAGAGTCCTCAGGAAAATATTTACAACACACAGAATTCCTGATTTCATTGTCACTGATAATGCAACGTCAACTCTAATGAATTCAAAGAATTTGCAAAGAAGAATCAAATCAAACTGATCAAAATTGCCCTTTACCATTCATCTTCAAATGGACAGGTAGAATGCAAAGGATGCTTTGATAAAAAATTCAGAGGATTGAAAGTTTAATCCTTAGGCAACATATCACACCTCTGGCATCTGCTGATTGCAGCCCAGCAGAATTGTTAATGAGCAGGCACTTAAGAAGCTGCCTGTATTGTCTACACCCAGACCACTCAACATTCTGTCAACTGGAAATTGATGAAAAGGTTCCACTAATTCCCAGAACATTCGTAACAGAAGTTCCAGTTTATGTGTGAAATTTCAGTTCAGGGCCCTATGGATTCTAGGCAAGGTAAGGACCAATAGGTCTGACCCATTGTCATATGAAGTAATAACTTCAGTGGGAGACCAAACAGGGGACCGAACCAAGATGTGTCTCAAGAGAGGATTGAGACTTTACCATCATCAGATGTTCCATCAACCAAGGAAGCTGCTGATTCACCTAGAGATCCTGCTCATGTAATCTTCAAAATTACCAGTTTCTGAAGTAGCAGAATACTTCAGAATTACCATATTTTCATACAAAAATAAAACTGATTATAAAGGCAAATTACAGACTGAAATCAACTTGCATCAATTAATAATTTCAAACATTTCAACTTCAAATTTGATTGTTTCATCATAGTATAGTTCTGTTTGACTTTACAAATTAATATAAACACAAATGCCATGAGACATTGATGAATAAAAAAATTACAGAATCTTATAAGTGTTTAATTTACCACAAGTTGTGAGTTCTTCATTTTTCTTCTTTGCCCAAATATCATGTGCATTTTCTGCCAACCTCTCAGCCATATTTTGCATTTCTCTGCTTAATGTGAGGTTTGTCATATCAACAGGATGTGGGTGGTAATTAAATGGTGTTGATGCAGAATCAGTCTGACAAAAAAGACAAAATAAGGCTGTAGTTAAAATAATGTACAGTTCCATGTACTACACACATTAGATTTAATTCCTTCTCTTCTCCCTCCTCCTTTTATTTCACTGTCCCAAAATTTTGGAGAGAACACATTCAATGAATCATTGAAAGAAAAACAAAAATGTGTGATAATACAGCATGATTTAGTAGATGCAGGTAATTGTCTGAAATCTATGAATGATAAAATTTTTTTATTGAAGCAACAGGGTGCATGGAAGTTGATAAAACTGCCACATGGGATTACACCTATTAAGTGTAAAGGAGTATTCAAGGAAAAGAAATGTGAACATTCTTTTATAACAGAAGTGATTGGGAAGATACAAAAAGAATATTAAGCTATTTGAAGGAAACCATGCATTATGGTATTGAATATTGTTCAACTGATGAAAACCTCCACTGTTTTTGCTTATAGTGATTGGGTTACATGTAACATAGAAAAGGTGTAAGTGGATATATAGTAATGCTGGGTGGTCCAACTGTTCTCTGAAAGAGCTAAAAAAGACTAATGTAGCTCTCAGTATGATGGAGGCTCAAAATGTATCTTTGGCTACATGTGTGTATTCTGAATGTGATTTCTATTGAATTTATTGAATCTGTCAGATCATGTTAATCAACCAACTATTATGTGGAGAGATAGTCAGGCACCAATTTATTCATGCCAAGAGATATGTAGTTATGTCCAGAACAAAACATATTGGAATTAAACACCATTCTGTTTGAGAGGTCATGGATTCTGTCATTGAGCTCAGATTTGTATCATCAAACCAAAATATATCTTATATTCTAAAAAGGTACTTAGACAACATCTCTATGAGGATAACAGAAATAGACTTGTGAAATCTAAAAATCCTGATCATTGGCAAACTATCTTTATAAGGAAAAATGGAAAGTTTGTATTGAATATAAAGATAGTTTGGGCATTTAGTTTTGGTAAATTAGATGATGATATTTTAAGTTGATTGACAGAAAATATACACATTATTTATCACTGTATGATTGGAAGAGTTAATATTTAGGGGAAGATAAACATTCCAATGGAAGAAATTAATTTCAAAGAGTATTCATAACAAACTATATATTAAGAACATAAAAACATATAACATTTATTGTAATCAACTTCTTGAATTACCAACTGTGTGATATTAATAGAACAACATACTTACATGGCAAGGCATTGAAATGCTTTATTACTATTATATTTTTCATCAGTTGCATTAGATAAGCTGTTACTTTAATTAAAATAAATATGGCTTACTGGAACTTTTGATGAACGTCTCATTGAATTTCTGTTATTAGAAGGAACTTCCACTTCAGTATGCTCCACTGTCCATCCTATTGCTAATAATGCTTTCAGTGACTCTCTAACTGGCTCTTTATAACGTTCCTTTTCCTATAACACAAATATGGGCACAATTTATTTAATATATGTTTTAAGGTATAACTTCATTTATTTTTGTTATTTTTTATTAATAGGCCAAAGATATTACTATAAATAAATTAGTTAAATTCAAAATAAACAAATAAATTAAGCTTCTACATACATAATCATTTAACATTGTATATGGTTTTAGTCTTGGATGACTTTTAGCTGAATCAGACCACTGTTCACCATATGTCCATCCATTTTCCAACTTTCTACTACCCCATGCATCATGATAATGCTCAGAGAACTTCTGAACTATAGTATTTAAGTCATTATTTAAAACAACACTGAAAATATAATGAATAAAATTAATAGTATTGCAATTAAATTTTATAAGTTGAAATTGTGGTATGACTTATATTATATATATTTTAATATATTAACTTTACATTCATCAAAATGTCTCTGTCAAAAATATATGATGGCAATTAGGAATTTTATATTTACCTGCTTGTATTGATGGGCTGGGGGTTATATGGACCATCAGGATCAGAGGTATCTTTTGAACTATACCATTCATCATCATAATTTTTTGATAATGAGTAGTCAGGAGGAAGAGCGCAACCAATTGCTGTTAAGCATGGTAGGGCTTTGCCAAATAGTTCAGGATCATAGTCCTATAATAGGAAGGGCAACACTAAGATAACTATTGTAAGCAGTAAATACATTCATAGAGGGGAAGATAGACTAACCATTTTAGAGAGGGAATCAAATATATTACTAAAAAGCATCATTGTAAGCCTTTTCTCTTCATCACTTGAAGCTCCATACATTCCTTGTCCACTTGTTGAACCATAATATTTAGCGCAACGATCATAATGCAACATAAGAATCTGAAAAAAAATTAAATAATAAGGCATACATAATAGGAATATATACTTTTATAAAACAGAATATTGTGGCATTATTTATAATAAAATAGTCAAAATTAATATTGTTATATATTCTCCATTATTATATTGTTTAATGATAATTACTCTTCAGAATACTTTTGTAATCACTATTCTGTTAATTGTCAATTGTTATTGTATGAATTCTAAGAGCAGGAAAGTTGTTAATTCTGATTCTCCAATCTTTCTTGTTCTGAAATATATAATATATGGTGACGAGGAAAAAAACGATAAAAACGAGAATCTGGCGACGATAAAAACATTCAATAACTTCTTAATTTCTAAAGTTATATAATGGAGAAAGATTATCCTGAAAAATTTGAGTTCGGCCATAATTTCCAAAGTCTCTGTGAATGGATGGAGACTTATTTTCACCTGTCCAAGATAGAAGCTGATGCAGATAAACAGGACGATTCATCATATGACTTTCATGTGAATTATACGATACGTTATTGGATATTCTGGGCAAAGAGTCTCCTTCAAGTAAATCATTGGAAGATTTAATTAAAATTTTGTCAAAATACTTTCAACTGACCCCGTCCATTCTGGCAGAGCGCTTCAACTTCACGTGGCAAATTAAAATGGGAGGTGAGACTGTTCAGGATTTTTCGAAGGTGTTAAATCAAATGGCCAAGCATTGCGAATTTGGACATTTATTAAATGAGAGACTTCAAGATAAATTTGTAACTGGAGTATCAGTGCTAGATATAAGAAAAACATTATTTTTGTTAAAAAATTGCAAGTAGCTTACTTTCAAAGATGTTTTTGAGAAAGCTCAAATGCTCGAGTCTGCCTCTAAAGAAGCTGGTTTAATAGGTCTAAAATCTGCTCAAACAGTAAATATAAGTGTAAACTTTATTTCTAAGGGATCAAATTTTCATAATTCTAATGTTGCAGTTTCTAAGAATTCAAATTCAAAGGCAATCGAAATGTGAAATCCACTTCAATTCTTCATTCTAATGTTAAATTCTAATTCACTTTCTAAGAAACAGATAGAAACTTGTTTTTCGTGTGGTGGTAATCATTTGAGATCTGATTGTACATTTTGTAAGGCAATATGCTGAAAGTGCAATAAGGAAGGTCATATTGATCGTGTATGTAGAAGTTTGTATGCCAGTAAAAAGACCAACTTTCTTTCTGTTGCTAATACAAACACAAATAATTCAGATGATAATTCTGTTTACTTACCACCATTAGGATCGATTCAGGGGGTTAATAATACTTATTTTCATACTCCACCATCTTCTCCTTATTTCCTAGATGCAAATATTAATGGAATACCCATTCAGTTTGAAGTGGATACTGGTTCTCCCCTGTCTATAATTCCTGAACCTCTTTATATATAATTCTCTAATTCAAAATCTCTAAAATCACCATTTAATTTAGTAGTTTATGAGTCATCCCACTTTCAGTTGTTGGCTATATTACTGTAAACAGTAAGATGGCTAATAAAGAGTTTAAGAATTTACAGTTATATATAATTTAAAATGTTACCACATCACTTCTCGGAAGAGATTGGATACACTTAATTTCTTTTCCTGAGGTTCTGAAATATTTATTTCAAATTCCTAACACTGTAAATTCATTAAGCACTAACAACATGACTCTTGAAGCTGTGTTAGGAACACATAAAATAGTTTTTTGTTCCGATATTGGCTGTTTAAAGGATCCAATATATATATATGAAGTTAAACACTTATGGTAATGTAAATAAAATTCTTATAATCATTTAAAATTGCATTATTGTGCCTCATACATAAAAAAAAATTATAATTCAGTGTTACTTACCCTTAATGCCACAGTTGTGTATTCAGACAATTTGGAGACATCGACTGTAAGTTTTCTTAACAGTTTTAGCAACATGCTAGGTTGCATTTGGCTAGTAAAACAAATAAATGAATCATGAAAAAACTAATATAGATGTTTAAAGTTTCATAAAGTGTTTACAATATTTAGTTATCAAAATGCAAACACAATAGAATTATTAAAATTTTAAGCTAATAATATTTCTAGAACAGTCAAATATTGGAACTTTATTTTGAATTGCAATTTTTTCTTAAAACATTACAGAATAATTACTTTAATAAAACCTGAATTTCTGTTTTAATAAATACTCACTGCACAGTCAATAGTTTTATTCACCTTGTTAATGCAACCAAGAAATCAGAAACAGCTTCTCTTTGACCTTTTGTAAGCATCCTGTTTTTAGACAAGCGGTACACTGTATGCAGGGTAGCATCGAGTAGATTTGCATAGTTGTCTGCTTCATTGTAAAATTTAGAATGCTTAATCAATAGAGGTAAAATAGAATTTCCAATATACCGATTCATTGCCAGTGCCATTTCTGATTCATAACCATCATTCTGAATAGAAATATGCAGAATTATATAGTTTCACATTGACGAAATCAACATAAAATTGTCACATACATTCCTATATAAAAATAGTTACCCTATCAAGCATAGTAGCAGCTCTCAGATCTGGAAGAAAAGCTTCTTCAAGGAGTCTAAAAAATAGTTCCTGTGTTTCAATTCCATAGACTCTTTCTAAAAATAGCACAATACTTTGCTTATTAGCAGGAATAAGGCCAGATGGCATATCACTCTTAGGTCGCTCTTCTCCAGCAGCAGGATTCAGCAAAGTGAACTTTAAGCTTAATACACCTTGTAAATCTTCTAGAGGAACCAGGGACCTCAATATTGCTCTGGCTCTCAGAGACTCATTCTTTCCCTAATTAAATTAAGTTGAAATATTTTCAGATATAACAATAGCACATATTTTATTTTAAATGATGTCTAGTTTATAAACATAATGAGAGGGAATTATCCCAAGCAATAAAAGTCTGATAATCAACTTAGTAGGTGGTATTAGTATTAATAATAGAATATGATTATCTAGCTATATATATATAAATAAATGGTGCAAGGTATGAATAAAGTAACTAGTTCAAACTATATTGGAATACTAACTGTGTTTTATGGGACAGAAGATGACATTGTCAGGCTAGTAGAAACAATTAATAAAGGCAAGAAAGAGAGAGAGAAATTTGGTAGCTTTTCTGAAGTGTAAAGTTGGCAAGCACCATGAGGAGTGCAGAGTTTAGATTTTGAGAGGCCTTACCCACTTCATCAGAAGATTAGGAATAGCATTCCAGTTGACTGCTCACTGCCACTCGGAAATTTATAAACATATAAATTAATGAAATGTGACAAACTCACACACATTGGATATTAATAAGGATAAAAATCAGAGAGGAAGGTAAGAAATTTGCTTCAAGTCATATGCTCGGCATATATTATGCTCAGAGAAAGGTATGCATTAAGGGTAGAGAGGAATGGAAGAAGAAAAATAGAATGAAAATTTTTGGCTCTGCCAGGACTCATACCCAAATCTTTACATAACTATTGCTCTAGCCATGAGTTGCCTTAACCAACTTGGCCACAGTGCCAGCTTACCAAATATTGACAGTCTTTAAAGAATGATGACTTTCCTGGAGTAGTTGCTGTATTAAAAGTTCTTGGGTTTTCATCTGCCTGTCTTGTTAGGTTTTTGTAAGTGGGATGCATAGAGAAGAGGGATAGAAGAGTTTGGAGCATAGATTTCGGATTTTTTCTTTTATTGTGTCCACGATGGACTAGTTCTGATCATTTCACCTGCCACTGGGGATTTCTCAAGGTTTTTGAGATTCATATATATTCAATAAAATCATGAAAATATAGACTTTTGGATATTGCTTTACAATGTCAATATACTGTGAACAAATTGAATAAAGCACAATTGAAGAGGTACACCACCATTTCTCTTATCAGTTTATAGCTTTTATGCAGATAGGGTAGTTAGTTGAGAAAGATTCTCCATGACACCAATGTAGTGCCACCAGTATTTGTCCAACACCACTGTGCTGCCACTGGACAGCATATGGTTAGTATCTTATGTTATAACCCCTGTAAATTTGTTGCTAGGAGTGATATAGCATCTACTTCAAAACTCACTAGCCACTAATGGTTGTTGCACTATGTATTATATGATTTCTCTCTTCAACTCTTGTTGCATAGATGGTTTATAAAGATCTATTTAAGTCTTTTAGCCTTAATGCTAGTTCTTTTTTATGCAAGTTTCAATTCTGGAATCATTTGACATCCTCTTGTTTACTTTTTTATGGACAATAATTTTCTTTCTTAATGTTTCTCATTCATCACTGAGGTCATCTCTTTCGTATTGGGTTACTAAGTTGATTCTTTACTGTTGAATTCAAATTCGATCACATCATTGTATTATGAATAATTTCCTGTGTAATAGCTTCATCCAGTATTATCAATTAAATCTATGTATCTAAAAACCTTAGTCAGTGCATTCGTCAGTAAGTATGTCACAGCTATAGGCATCCGAACTATTAGTCCGAATTTGGCCAAGTTTGGCATATGTGTTCCTCAGGGCCTGAAGCTGCCCAGGTTTTAGGTTTTTAATTATATATATATATATAATATATATATATGGGTTAAGTGACGAAGTCACGCATTTGATAATTGGATAGAAAGAAAGATAGAAATATTTGGGAGAAAGGCAGGAAATTCGCTCTTTGAATCATATGTACGGCATGGAATCATGCACAAGGAAATACATATGTCAAGCGTGGCGATTTACTGTTGTTTCGTGCACCCAGGTTCGAGTCCTGGCCACATCGAATTTTTTCAGTCTTTCTTCCTTCTTCCATTCCCTTCTACGCTTGACATATGTATCTCCTTGTGCATGATTCCATGCCGTACATATGATTCAAAGAGCAAATTTCCTGCCTTTCTCCCAAATATTTCTATCTTTCTTTCTATATATATATATACTGAAGTTATGTATGTGAAAAAAGTGAAAAATATTTTATGTAAAAGTTTTGGAGTCCCATACATTCATAGACATATCCTAAAGTGAATGTGGGTTGCCTATATTCTTGATCTATAATACTATATATATTTTAAATTATAAACATTTTGCATCATAATTTTTCTACAGCTGGCAGAGAGCTAACTTCCTGAGAAGTAATAAGTTTCTTTGTTTCGAGTTATCTAGCAACTGTACTTTTCTATATCTGCAACCCGGAACTTTATCAATAGAGTTGAGTATGTCATGCAGGAAACAATTTATCCTTAGGATTTGTCTGTTGCAGTTACTCTTAAGCTTAAAAACTGTTGTGAAGACATATCGCTTCTCATTTACTTATCTTAGAATTACTTAATTTTTTACTATTTCTGTATACTTCATCTTTGATTAAAAATGGAAAACTTTCCTGGTGTAGCTGTTGGAAGAATAGTTCCTACTTTATCTTTCCTTTCTAACATCATGTTTCAATAATTGCCATTTATTTATACTCACTGTTCTTCATATCCAACTCACTGATCCATACAAAAATCTGCTCCAGATGTAGCACTTTCCTGGTTCTTTCATAAAATATACTATATGAAAGATTAAAAAAATATTTACCAGTTTTGAGTTTCAATGATGTAGCATTAAATTGAAAGAGATTTTTTTTTTACCTCACACAATAAGGATATTATAGTAGATGGATACATTAACTCAAATTTCCGAATATCAAGAAGTTGGAATTATAGTTGCTGTGTCAGAATATAGAAAGGTAAGATTTTGTCATCAAATTTACAAAGTGGTTTGAGTGTGATTAGTTGGCATTTGCAAATAGTTGTTTCAGTTACATAAGAAATAAACTAACCATTGCAATGTTACATGGTTAGTAAATAGAGAACTATTGATCTTAAATTACATGCACTATGACTACAGTGTTTCATGCTAAAGCTAATAATATTTAAATTATTAACATGAGAACATTAGTTTAAGTCTGCTTTTATATACCATTAATTATGATGGGAAGACAAATGTAATCTTTGAACAACTTGAGGTAATGGTTGAACAACCTTTATAAATACAAGAGTAGAATATAAAAATAAGGTACGGTGCATATACAATCTTAATATAGTGCATTAAATTTGTAGTTTTACTAGAAATAAAACTTTTGGTTAAGTTTTACAATATGATTTTATACCTGCAAGATTACAGAAGAATCAGGAGCACAGCGTCCAAGTAGATCTACAAGAGTACAATAGAAATTCAGAATAGCAGCTCCTGTGTCAATATAGTCTTCATCTTCATCACTTTCTGGTAACGGGTGCTCAAATTGCAAAATGTTCATTGTTCCTTCTGTTTCATCCATCACTTTCCGCCTGTCTGCAATTCTTTCTGACATCTGAAGAATAATTTTAAATTCTTTATAACTATTACATTAATTACAATGACTGAAATTCTTATTTCACATAATTATAGATAAAAACGCAACCAACCACTTAGTATATTTTATTGGTAATAAGAATATGAATAATTTTTTTATGGGGAGAGATTGGGAGAAGACATTTGCACTATAGGAGTAGGAATTTTGAGTATAAATGTCAAAGTATTAGTTTGAGAAATTCATACTTTTGCACCTCTTTTCACCAGGGAAATCACATTTTTCTATTAATCTAAATTGCATATATTGTACAATATTGGCTAGTAATGAATTTCATACCATAGTATGTGCTAATGTTTAGATATTCATGTGAACTTTGGTAAAACAGTCATCAAACAAAAAAAATCCACTCTATACCTATCGATCTCTTTGAAATGTGTACTGACAAATTTCTTCCATTTCTGGCTCTCCTATGCTAATGATCAGATAAATACAACTGCTGTGTATTAATCCTCATGCACCCCCTTCAATCAAGGTTTTTGGTAATTTTTATTTAAACAAATTATCTGGCCCCTTTTTTTTATCCAAAGAAGAGATTGTGAGTGTTTTCCATAGGGATAAGATGTGCACTAGAGCCAAAAGGTGTTTAATTAATCATTTTTCCCACAGCCGGCAAGTGAAAGGGGCTCATCTCGGTGTGCCAGCTGTTCATAACCTAGCTGAATCAATCCTTATCTCTTTTGAGAGCACCTTTTTCAGGGTCTTTTTGTTCCCCAAAACTGACAACTGTTTCCTCTGTAAAAGAAAATACCATTATGCAAAGGATTGTGTACTAAATTGTACAGCACCTACAATGAATGCAACTTCTTCATCCACATTTGAAAATAATGGTCAGCCTGAAAAACCCAAATGCAATATACCTAAAGAGACACCTCAAATGATTCATACCACCTTTCTGATCTCTTGGGAAAATCTGATTTTCCTAGCATAGAACAAACAACTCAAAAGAAAATGCTGAAAAAGACTAAGCAATCCCTGAATAGTCAAAATACTACAACTTTGGAAGATGCCATGGAAGTTGCTAGAAAGAGCTTTGATGCAGGGTGCCAGGAGCTCTCAGTCTTGTATAACATGTAAAAAGTGCGGTTGTAGGTGATTTTGGTGCCAGAAACCCTATGTTCATTTTAAGGGATTATAATCTATCTGCTGAAAATACGCTGCAGATTAGTAGAACAATTTACCATGCAATTACAGTTAGGGGTACAAAATCAAGGCTCACTAGGCTTAAAAATGCAATTATTAAGCAGGCCAAAGGAGCTTTCACAGATGTGGACTTAATTTTTCTGTGGTATTAATATATTGCTAATTCAATGGAACTGAAATGATTTTGCTAGACAAAGAAACAAATTTTGAAAATTATGGATAAATACAAACTGGATATTATTGCAATTCTGGAAACAAACTTTAAAGAGTTCAAGTATACAAATTTAAAATCTTTTCAAGGATACCACTATATTAGAATGGCAGAGGCACATGTAAGTGGAGACATCTCTATTTTTGTCCCTCTTCCATTGGAAAAGATTAAGATCACCTCTCCTTTTGAAGTAGTTGCTGTCAACTTTTACTTATGATATGTGTAATATTTACCTTATTTCTGTTTTTGTGAAACAAGATATGGAACACCTATTTAATCTATTAGGGAGCTGCTTTATCCTGGTCAGTGGTTTTATCTGGCATAACAAGTAATGGGGTTCCAGTTTCTGTGACACTAGAGGAAATTATCTTGCAGAAATATTATATTGTAATAATCTAGTCTGCTTAAACAATGGTGCCTACACACACATTAACATCAGAAATGGTAACACTTCTGAAATTAATTTAGCATGCTGCACATTACAAATTGCAGATGCATGTGATTCGGACACATTAAACTCATTCTATGACAGTGATCATGTTTCTATAGCCACAAAAGTAAAGATGGGGCAGGAAGAATCTGGAAATGTAACATGCTTTAAAAAGCCTAGATGGAACCTTAACAGAAAGGATTGGCTGCCCTTTAAATTGGTCTTATCTTTGTTCATTACCACTATGTTGTGGGAGTGGGGAGAAGATACTGACAATGACTTCAAAGAATTTAGCAACCTTATTATTGTGGTAGCTGATGAAGTATTAGACAGAAAAAAAGTGAGCCCACGTGTTAATCAACTGGACTGCTCTTGGTTGAATAGAGACTGGGTTGTAGTCATAGTGATCTGTCGAGGATAGTGAGAGGAATGAAAGGAGGAAATCTTAATAAACTGAACCTATTAACCAATAAAGGTGGTAACAGAATGGTTAATCTGAAGGAAAATGTAAATCTACTTGCCAAAAATTTCTCTATCTCATCTGCAACTAGTTCATATACTCCCAGTTTTGTGTCAAAAAAGAAGATCTGGGAAAACATCAACCCTAGGATCAGACCACTTATCGATCTACAGGGATTTAATAGCTATATGAAGAAAACTCCTTTCAAGAATTAATGGATACCATCACCTTCTGCGCCAAGGGTATACAGAATTCCAAACACCTTCTTAAAAAGATTCATGAGGTAGGTTATTCTTGGCTACTAAATCTGTTAAATACTATTTGGAAATATCAAACTCCAACCTCTTGGACAAAATCCATAATGGTTCCAATTCCGAGAGCTAGTCTACCGAAATCCAACATTTGACAGGTATCAACCAATCACTTTAAACTTAAATCTCTGTAAACTCTTGGAAAAGATCATAGTCGTAAGACTAAGGTGGTTCCTCACTCTCAATAATCTTCTCTATCTGAAGCAATTTTCTTTCTGTAAAAATCATTCCCTGCAATCCCTACTAACTTGCATGGATAACTACGTTAAGGTCATCGCAACCTTCCTTGTTGTTAGTAAAGCCTATGAGAAAATCTAGAGATGGGGGATACTCAATAAACTAAGCAACATGGGTATAAACAGAGTCATCCTTGATGTGATGAGAGCCTAAGGGTTGACTGTGTGTTTTTGGATGAATTCCAACTGGAAAATGGCATATTTCAGGGATCCTGTCACAGCATTGTACCATTTCTCATAGCAGTCAATGACCTATGCTTCATCAAGTGCCTGCCCCCCCCCCCCCCTATATAAATTCTAGTCTATGCCGATGACATTTTTCTCCTTGCCAGAGACCCAAGCATTGAACTTCTAGTTAGTAGACTGCAAGTGGCAATCAATAAAGTCACTGAGTGGGCCAAAAAAATCAGTTTCTCTTTCAACCCTTGAATAGTGAAATCTATTGACTTCTCAATAAAATATAACCAAGTTAATTGCCCTCTATACATTTACAGTTCTTTAATAGCTGTTGTTTGAGAAGAAAAAATCCTAGGACTAACTTGAGACTCCAGGTTATCCTTTAAAGCCCATATAGACTACTTAGTCATTGAAGTCAAAAAATGACTTATGATTTTAAAATTATTAGGAGCTAAAAATTGGGAGGGGGGGGGGGACGAATAACAGAATTCTCTCACCTACAGAGCAACAATGCTGGCAAAAATTGACTATGGCGACCATAAAAGACAGCTTAAAATAATTAATATCATCCAAAACAAGGCCTTCAGAATCATCACGGGGTGCCTTCAATCCACCCCGATTGATAGGCTGAGAATAGAAGGAAATTATGCCTCTCTAGTCTTCAAAGAGGAAAATACGTAGGAATCCTCTATAATGAAATGGAGTCCTTCAAGGAAATAACCTATCCACTTGATGTCTCAAGAACACAACAGGTTGTTGTTGCAAGACTCAGATCTTTCCACTCCTATCTAACACATTCATTTATCTGTTCTAGGTCTCCTCACCAGCCTGACTGTGCCGCACACCCTTTGTGACTGCCCCTACTATGACACCAGCAGAAGGTCCATAACGGCTAATTATTCCAGGTCTCTCCAGGGCTTGTTCACAGTCTTCTTAATTTAATTGTAAAAATAGGAGTTTCGGAATAAATCTAAGCTGTTATATGGGTTATTGTGATTGTTTTTTCTCTGTTCTAAAAGTGCCTTTTTTCAATCCTTGTATTGTATTAATGGCAATTTCTATGTAATTTATTGTTTCTTTTTGTAATTAATGAACATAGACTTTCCCAGTGAATAATTTGGATGAAATCTTCACGGTTAACTAACCGGGTCAGACTTTTAAAAAACACAACGTTTCTGCGGTTATTTTCTGCCGCTGTCTATATATATAGCCCAAAGATGTTTTTTTTAATAGCCTGACCCAGTTGGTTAACCATGAAGATTTCATCCAAATATTTTTGTAGTCACCAAGTATGTCCACTGTTGACATGACTATAATTTCAATAAAAAATAAGAGATTCTGAAGTAATGGGAAAGTATGTTACAATACAGACATTTTGAATTATGAACATTAAATATGTAAGCAACACTCATGTTTTAGTAATGATTATTTAAACTTGTAAAAAAACAATGCAATATGTCAAATTAAATTAATATCATAACTAATTAAATTTTCTTTAATATTATTAATTTCAAAAAAGCAAAATTTTCATAAAATATTTTGGCTCCCTGTTACATTTTGCGTTGTGCAGGCATGAAATAGACGATGAGCAAATATAAGTTTCAGCTTACTTTAGTATTGAACATTATAATATTTAGGGTTTCATGCAATTGGATTATTTTTATTTGGATAACAGGCTACAGTAGGGCGATTCAAAATCAGAAAATGTAGTTTATGTTGAGTGGAAGGAAACTGTTATTATGTATGGAGGAACAGGTAGTCAATATAGTTAGTTTGGTCCCAAGTATGGTGGTGACAACAGTTGGAGATGGAGAGTTCCCCAGCCCTGAATGACATTATTCACAAGCTATACTCACATCTAATACATATGTCTACTGGATCTCTTGTTTCTGACTGTGTTAAGCATAGGTTTTGGGAGCGGATCGTGAGGTCGTAAGATGTGGCAAGTGTGTGAATGCGTGAATCAAGGACTACTCCCCTATGAATAGCGCTTTAGGAAACTGGGGTATTGAATAAAAGGTGAAAGGTGCTGAGGTGTTAAATTGGAATAAAACGGGAGAGGCATGTTGTGGGTATTGGGATACGGTTAGTGATGAAGGTGCACGTGAAAGGTTAAAACACAATAATATTTAGTGGAGATTGGATAGGTTTCGTCTATTACCAGTTGACCTATGACCTCTTTTCGGTTTTATAGTCTTACAAATTGGGGGGGGCGATGTTCATTCTTGTTTTTTATATTATTAAAATCTGGGAGGTTCTTTATTTTAGTTTAATTATTTTAAAACTTTTAGTAATTACTTTTCTTGCATTTTTTGTATACATCTTTTTATTATAATGTTAAATAATAGCTTCACCATTTACCCATTTTAATAATTAATAATTGAAACCCTTAACAAAATGTCTATATATTAAATTCCACTTTTCTAGAAAATATTTATTCCCTTAGTATGCTTATTTGTTTGTTATAAAACCATACTTCTACGTAATATCTCTGGCTTGTATTTGGACATATGTACAGTGATTTACCTTTATTTTGCTATCTCCTTTTATAGCTCTCAAGCCTATCCTTCTCCTTCAACACTAAAGTAGCAGGGTCCATGAATTCAAAGGCCTTCTTCTTCTTCCTTCCTTCTTATTAATAAACGTATCACCATGATTAGCATTTTTTACTATTACACTCTCTCCTGAAGATACTAATAATATTATATATATATATATATATATAGTATATATATCATATATATATTTCATATATTATAACTTATGAATATATGTATTGTAATACTTGGTGTGAGATGAAGTCACATGAGGGAGAAGAGGAAATTTGAGGAAAAGAATAGGAGGAAACAGGATGATAAGGTAGAGGAAGAAAGAATGAAAGAGTAATATAGGAAAAAAAAAAAATATGACGCCTCCTGTCTCTGTTGAATCATAATGTTTAGGCACCACCTCTGATTTAGTTGATTGCCTCATGAAGATGGAAAGACATCTGTCAACGTATACGAGAAGCGAGGCAAGGAAAAAAAAAGAATGAAAAAAGGAGATACAGAAAGGGAAAAAAGAAGATGTAATGAAAGATAAGAAAAGAAAGAAAAGAAAGAACTGAAAGAAAGACTTGAAAACTCATGGCAACAGACGCTCGAAACTGGTTGAAAAATAAACATTTACTGGCGCCGCTTCGGCGATCGCGAAGGGAGGGGGACTACAACACGCCGGTTGGCGGCATAGACATCAGGAGACACAATCACCAGATTTCTCAGAGCATATCCCGCTTTCTCAGCTGTAAGTTGCCGTCCTGGGACTGAACCAATTGACCTTTTGGCCTAGGTCTTACCAGGTGTGAGGACGCTAAATGTTAGTCTCGTAATATTGTGGTGATGGTGGGTGGTCGGTTTGTGTTGTGGCAGGGCCTTAAAGTGTGACTGTATTCGGGTTGATGAGTGGACTGTACCGTGATATTGTTAGAGAGTGTTCAGTCGAAGTTTTGTGGAGATGATTTCTGGGATTCAGCGACGACACCCTATGCGCGCCTCGTAACCGCGTAGGTCTTGCACATGGTAGCGACAGGTTGCTTGATGTTAGGTGTGCATGCCAGCGGTAAGTTGGCGGATGTTCAGTGGGCCGTTGTGTTAGCTAGGTTTAATGTTCTGCCCTGTGATACCCCATAAGAACATTCCCCTTTCTATTTTGCGCCCTCTGGTTTTCCATCTCCGTGGCCTGTTGTGCATCCTTTTGACTGCTTTCTATTGCCATTGCTTGATTCGGACTTGATGTGCTTTGGTGATACCGGTGATCTATCATTGTTACATAATCCTCTGGTCATTGGGTTTTCACCTTTTGGCGGTGTGTACCTTATTTTATCCGTCGCACGTGTCCTCGATTTATGCGGGACATTTATCTTTTGTTTTAGGTAATGGCTACTCTTGTAGCCGACATAAGGAGATACGAGGCCCACACATGTGATTGTACCTCGTCATGTATTAATCTAGAGGGACCAGTGTTGGTCGTGGCCCCCTTGAGTGATAACCTACTCGCAGTAGGTTTCAGTTCGGCCCTCCTCCTAGGGACATCCTCTTGGAATCTCGATGAAACCCTTGTATCAGGAATATTCATGATGATTTGTCAGTGTTGAAGATGAGGTAATATATAATCATACAAATGGACTGTATGATAGTGTTAGCCATGAAAAAAACCTGCAAGGGGTAAATTGGGGGTCAGCTGATCAGATGTTAAGTCTGATTATAGGCTGAAGGAAGTTCCCACCATGATATTCAATGACTTTCACTTATTGTCAGGTTTTAGAAGAAAAGAAAAGACCATTGTTCTATAGTTCCTGCAGTTTTGGGTACCTGGATCGATTTAGGAACACATACACTTCTCCCTTGCACACCTTATGGTGAAAGGTTCATCTACCTTGCTATAATCCCCTATTTGTATTTTTCTCCATATATTACTTTCTTTCCTCCCTGGACTTACGTTATTGTCTGAGATGTTGTCCCCCGTAGCTTTGCTGTGATGGTGGGAAGCTGAAATATGCTCTCCTCAGCCTCAAGACTATCTCCTTTCTTATCCCATCTTAAGACGTATCTAAATCGGGCATTTCGTTCTCTATTTTGTAAACAGAAAAAAACTATATGAGTCTTCATTATATATTTTGCTTTGCTTTATTTTTATGTGTCTCGTAGGGGTTACATTCCTTAGTTGATGGCTGTGGTTTGTATCTTCTGGAAATTGTAAGTTATAAGTTTTGATACTCTGGAATTGTCTAAGACTAAATTGTGAGTCACTAAAATTCTAACCAATAGTTGATTGTCAAATATTCAAAACATAGGACTTACTTTTTTTATAACTTATTAAAAGACCTTGTTTACAGTGTTACTTTCTCAAAATAGTTGAGAGCAATGCTTCTTGATCATTATAAACATTGCTATTGTTTAGTAGAGATTGGTTGCTGCTTGCACAATGGTCTTCTGGTTGATCTTGTCCAGATGAAGAGGTTCTGTTTTTTAACTCTGTACTTGTACACGGGGAGAGGCCTCACAATGTCTCAATGTCTTGTGAAATTTCAGCACTCAATATTGATTGACAGCACAGAGACTGCAAGTGACCCAAATTGCACTTATTAAGAATTTTTTTGACATACTCAAAACTGACGTCTGTTACCCTCAGTGGCATATAATAATTGTTTATTTTGTCCTTTATGCCATAGTTAAGGTATCACTTACCAGAAGCTTCATTCAATCAGAACAGCTCAAATGGATATTTCAATGAGATGCTTAGCAAGAGAGCTGTGAATTTGTAGCTGAAAATTCAACAAATCATTTAGATGGGAGCATAAACACATCAAATACTTGCTTCTTTGTTTTTTTGTTTCAAATGAAACTATTGTTGTTGGTCTTATGGACTAAACTATGTCTGAAATTTTTGAGTTCTGTTTTCTTGAGACTAATGTTCAGATTTTCCAAGAACTATACCAATTAATTAATCTATACACTTAATCAAACCCAAACTACACAATTATTACATCCATATAACAACATCACCTCAACAAATAAAAACCCCCTATTCAACCAATTAAATACTAAATACTACAAAATCCAATAACATACCAAAACAATAAAATCACCTAAAATTTAATAACACCCAACCAATACCCAACTCAACAAATTTAATCCTCCAAAACCAACCATCCCCAACAAAAAATTAATCTTAATTCTTAGTGTCTACACTATTCATTTATTACTTGTAGTTTGCACCTACTCGCTATCTTATCATCAAATCCCAACCAAATATTCGCTGCTCTTTAATGCATAATCGCTATATTTATGTGAGGTGTGTCGTGTGTGTGTGTTAACTGTGTAGTGTGTGTGTGCCCATCTAATTTTTTTTTATAATGGATGATCGCGCTCTGCTTGCTAGTGGACAAGTAAAGTGTGTGACCCCCCTCTCCAACAACCCTTACAAAACTCCCAACCAAATTAAACCTTCCCCTTAACTGTTTCGGAATCTACCTTAGAACTTTACTAACAAATATAGCACACAAAACTCCTTAACCGATAACTAGTGTGTGTTTGTGCACACTCTCACACACTCTCGACTCGCCATATTCAAACCAATACAAAAAAACTATGTAAATTTTATAATTCTCACTACACGAGTTATGACACCAGCGATCTCATTCCATCCATATCTTATACACAACAACCCTAACAAAAAAGAGCGTCTAACCCTCTCACTCTCTCACACATGTAAATTGTGTTAGCTGGTATATAGTATATCTCACACACTGATCTTGTGTGTGTGTCACTAGTATACAAATTTATTAAGTTTATATGTGTGTGTGTGTGAAAATCACAAGATATGAGTGTGTGACACGCTATGATAGATTATACTCTACAGTGCTGCTAGAGTGTCACCTCTACACCCCAACCCATCAACCACACACATCCCCACACAACACTCTCACACACTCTTATAGATTACTCTATAGATATATATAATAGAGATATTCTCTGTGAATGTGTGTCGTTTTTCGGTCTTATAGCACATCACAGCATCATCCTCCATCAAAACAACCCCCATCCCTCCTCAAACTACCAAACAAAACAACCACACACAACCCATCCAATTTCCCACAAACAAAGAAAAACAATTAAAACCATACCAAATACAAAAACCCAAAAATCAAAAAACACCACCATCAACAAAAAAAACAAAATAAAAACACACACACAGTCAATATGACACAATGTGCGCCTTTGAATCTCAAGATATATGATATATTTTGAAGTTAATAGTAAGATACATCGCTAACTTTAAACAGGCTTGTATCTCGTCGCATATATGGTTTGAAATTATAAATTTTTTTGTAAGAAGAACTCGAGAAGGTTGATTGTCTTGAATTGATATTATACACGTGTGTGTGTCCCACCATCCACGCTCTCTGGCTCTCTGTAGATGCGGCGAGACCCAAATTGTAGATAGATAGATAGATGTCACTTTAGTTATAATATATATCGCCGCATCCCACCTATATATATACCTCACGCGCTAATTAGTCCCAAACAGGGAGAGATAGTGTGTGTGTGTATAAAATCCAAATCATCCGGCACACACATCTATCTTGTGTGATTGCGTACAATAGAGTCAAGATTATATTGCTGCCGCCCTATCCTAGATATTGTCTCTCTCTCGCTCGCTCTTCTCTCAACTTACACAATCTCATGTGTGTGTGTGATGTGTGTTCTCTGTCCCTGTCTATGTGTGTGTGTGTGTGTGAGATATAGAGTACATTTTTCATATAGAATAGACAACCCGCGTGAGAAATAGAGTGGTGCGTTATGGAGAGGGTTGTGTGTAGGTTATAGTCCTGCTTAGGTGGGTAGTGGGGGCGGTTTGTAGTTTATGTTAAATACAACATCTGTGGTTTGGGTGTAGTTTAAAAAACCTATCACCATAAGTGTTGAGATGGTCTTTTTAGGATGTTTGTGTTGGGGGTATAGGGTGAGGTGTGTGTGTGAGTGTGGGGATTTTGGGGGAGAGGGTGTGTTGCGTACTGACTAGCAATAGGAATGCGCGCAGTGTGTGTTGGGATTTGAGTGTGTGGTTGAGAGGGGAGGTGACGAGGAGTTGTCTGGTTAGTGCGCGGTAGGTGGATTGGAGTGTGTAGAGGTGGTCGTTGTGTGTGTGGTTTCAGATGGTGTATAGTGAGTGTGGTGGATTGTGTGTGTGCCTAGTGAGCGGTGCGGGGGGGGCGAGAAGGGGGGAGTAACGTGGTAGCAGTACGGCATCTAGTAGATTTTCCGAAATTCGTTCTGTAGATTATAAATGTCACTCTCATTCTGTGGTGTCCGTCACTTTCCCCTGTTTCGCTAGTCGGTTTGTCTCAAACTGTTCCAGTCTATGTATTGCTAGTATGCTTGCTCCCCATCCACAAGTTAGACCAATTCGGGTTGGCCCACCCTTTTTTTTTATAGGTTTTTTATGTTTGCCAAACCAGTTCTGCCCACATACGTCAACAATATTGGACAACAATATCATAATATTGGGCCATGTTATCAATGCAGAATTTTATGGTCTGCCATAATGGTCTTGCTATAAAATGTCCAATCCAATTATGCTTATAAACATATAACCATGGATGTTATATTATTCAGAACGCCTTCTTCAACAATTCCACACAAGACTTCTGATGGACTGCTATACAGATGGTCTCACTGACCAAAACCTCCCTCTAGACAACTCGAAAACTCCCAGAATTTTACCATCTTTCCCCACTAATCATGCAGGATAATTATTTAATTAGACTTGGTTTCCAATGAAAATTAAAATTTTGTGTTGTACCACATTGGTGTGTTATGCTAAGGAAATCAATATTTCTCATTCTCAGATTTGACTTCAGCTTTAAATCATCCCTAATTTAATAATTCCAATTCTTTTTCTCAAAAATCTCAACCACGAATGAATGTTACTATATATAAACACACCCACAAGTACGGACAAATAATTAACACCATTTTTAAGGATGGGAAAGAGAGAAAGAAATGTGAAGTACACAGCTGGCAGACACAATTATGGGTAAGGAGGCAACTACCCCCTTCTTCAGAAGGACTTGCACTCTTAGCAATGGCCAGCAAAAGTCATCTTCAGGAGCTCCTACCCTATGCACTCCTGTAGCCCCCCACTCTCGGCCACCCAAACCTGGTTGCCAACCTTCCTGTAGGAACTGGTCTTATATATGCCATATTCTTCAATGTAACATAATCTTCAAAAATCCTTTCCAAATTACCACATACAAAAATTAAAGAAAAAATCACCTGCTTGTCCTTCCACATCATTTACCAGATCAATTTCAAACACTGACCTGTTCTCTATATCAACCAGACTAAACGGCCTCTACCTGAATGCAATGCTAACCAGTGCATTACTGTGAAATTGTCCAAGACCCAGCTTCTCATGGCAAATAACCACAATAAATAATTTGATCAGTTCTTCACACTGACAATCTTCAATCTCTCTCCACTTCTGATTCATGAGATGCTGAACTCCAAATTTGAGAACTTTCTTTCTAACACATCCTTCAGCCTATACAAAGTATTAAACTCAACATCCTCTAGCTTTTTTCTTTTATGTTCTTCTTTTTTACTTTCCTCCTTTAGTACTTCTTTGCTTGTGTTGTTTTTGCCTGAGTGTTTTTTTTCCATTTCTCTTCTGCGACTTTGCGATTGTGTGACCCATCCCTGAGAGAGAGTGATGTTGGATTTGTTGAGTGTCAATAGTTTCCATCTAACTGCTGAGGAGCTATAATTTTAAGTGTCAATAAGTGGTTGGATGTCTTGCCATTCGGCCTTTCTGTCTGAAGAATGGAGCTTACCTAAGGTGTACAGTTGGCAGGGACCATACTGGGTGCAGAGTTAAATTTTTGGAGGCAACTGTCTCCTGTATTAGAAGATTAGGAATAACATTCTGAGTGACAGCCAGCAGTTGATCACTCGCCGTCACTTGGAATGCTATTCTTGATCTTTAACCCTGCACTCAGATGAATACCTGCCAACTTTACATTTCCAGAAAGCCTGTCCTTAATAATTATATATATATATATAGTAAGTAAGGATAGTAAATGAGGGAGAAAGATAGGAGACTGACTATCTTCGACGCACCGACGACGTAGCCTAATGGTCAAGGCGCTCCGCGGCCACAGCGGAGACTCTGTGACGATCCGGGTTCGAGTCCCGGCGGCGCCGAATATTTTCAGTCTTTCTTCCTTCTTCCTTTCTTCTCTACGCTTGACATATGTCTTTCCCTGAGCATAATTCTGTGCCAAACATATGTTTCAAAGCGTATCTCCTATCTTTCTCCCTCATTTACTATCCTTACGTACTATCCTAATATCCAAAAAAACCTGTGACTTTGTCACGTTACATACGTTTCATTAATTTATATATATATATATAAGTATATATAGTGTATTCATCCATATTCTTGATTGGAAACTTTAAAGAATTATAATTAATAAATATTGGTAATAATTATAAACAGGAAAATTTTAATTCCTAAGAGACATATACATCAAAGTTGACTCTCACTAGGATCATATGTGCAGTTGGTGTGACACAAAATTTGAGTTTTCATGAGATAATGAGAATAGTTAGGTAATGGTCAGTCTGACTATCTTGAGGGGTGAAAGGAGGATAACGAAATTATAAGGATTTTAGGCCAGACCAGGTTGAATAGGACACTCCATCAGTTTAGAGTGCTCTTAGGCAGAGTTGCAGAAGTATTTGGATAATTTGGGTGGCTTTAATATGATATAACATTATGTATTTAAAAGGAAAATCCTTTTAGGTAATTGAGGGAATATATATTTTGTTAATGACTGATGTATTCAATAACTGAAGCCTTTCAATTTATAATAATTTATTGAAGTGTTGATCTCATTCTGAATTGGTTGGCATTCAAAAACAATCTGCAGTAGAAAATCACTGTGATATTTTGGGATTGGTGTCAGTTATTTGGAGAGTTTGACTGATGCATGTTGGAGAAGTCGAATTGGTCCACTGGTGATGCGGCGGTGTTCAAGGAAGCATACTCAATTAATAAAGTTTGATTATTCTTGTTGTGTTAATGAATACACTCGTGTTTTACAAGTACACATTGTCTGCTATGTCCATCAGGTATACTGTCTGCCTCGCTACTGTCTAGTTCTGTGTATGCCGCCAGAGAGCTACAGCAGTGAACTAACACTGCTCCTACAACAATTGTTATTATACTAAATTAGTTTTTCTTCTTCTTTGGCTCTGCAGCCCATTTAGGGCCTTGGCCTACCAGATTGACTGTAGACTGTCATCTTGCATGACACAGTCTGAATTTGGAGTGATACGTAGTCAGCATATTGATTCTCTAGCAGTCTCTATCCTGGTCTCCATGACTATGACAACACAAACATCTATTCCCATGACAGGATTCAAACCTGGAACATCTGGGTTATGAGGCAGTGATGATAGCCACTAGACAACAGGAGGTTGTAAACAAAATTACTTGGCACTCAATAAATAAAAATCATACATTAATGAAAGGCAGAGTTTAGCTGAGGCAAGAAGGAGGGGCTCCTAATTTGTCATGAAGTCCCTGATTTTGTTACATTTTGGTTAACCAACTGTGAGACATCAAGTGTGAAAGTGGTCAGAGAGGATTGAACCTGCAGAGGAGTCAAGCAGTGTGCTGCTACAAACAAAGTAATTCATCAAGTAAAAAAATGTGTAGTCATATTCCGTACATCCTGTCGAGAAGCTTATCATCAAGAATGTGTAATGAAGCAGGGTGTACATTTTTTTCATTAATACTGTGTGTTAACTATTACAAATCAATTGATGATGACTATTAACATTCTAAAGCATAAACTTACGAATAGCTCATGATTGCTATTTACAGTCATATAATAATAGTAATGTATAATGCAAATACATATGACAAGGATTCTGATTCACACTGACTATTATTTTATAACCTAATTGTACATTTCTGATTCTTCTTTAAATTATTTTATTAATCATAACTTTAAAGTAACTTAAGCTAGCGGATCAAATTGCTGGAAAACCTGACTTTGAGATCATTTCTGTGGGGAATTGGGCATGTGGCGAATGAGATATTGCACAGAGAACTTTGGGTTCATCACTGGAGATGTGGTTAGTGATAAAACAAGATTGGTGTCAAAAAACAGAGTAAAAGTGATTGCAAAAATGCGAGACAGTTGTGTTTAGGTAAAATGTGAAAGCATTTCAAACAAGAGGAGAAAGTGGACACACAGGTTGGTGGAAAAACAATAAATTTTTATAGTTTTTTTGGTGAAGCTTTTTGATTTGGGGGAAAATCAGGAAATTGTTACAGTTGAAAAAGTGGAGTTTGAGGTGAAAGAAGAGGACAATATGGTTACTCTACTTTTAATGTGTTCAAATAAACTGAATGAAAAAGAATAAGATGACAAAGGAAAATAAATATAAATTGAATTGGAAAGAGAGACAGTAAAAAGCTATTGACTTACTTTAAATTGTTACTAGCCATCGACTGGCAGGGAAGTACAGAAATGTGAATTTTTGATTTTAAGCTGTCATGCCATTTATACAGTATGTTTAATGAAGGGAGCTTAGGATCTCGGAAATTTACTACTTCATATTTACTTGCCAGTCGACACTTACTATAAAGGTAAGTCAATGACTGGTTTTTATCTCTCTTTCCTATCCAGTATATTTTATTTTGACTTGATCATATTTCACAGATAGAATATGTTCAGTTTGTTCAATACAATAAGTAATACTAGTCATTGAATTGTGGTCTATACATAGAATTGCATTGTGAAGACTGAAAGGTTGTGTCAGTGGAAGGTATGTTTAAGGAGTATAACTGAAGAGTTGAGTATCAGGTCTTAGACAATTACTATGCCAAAATGTCACAACTGGCAGGCCTAAAAAATGCTTTGAACAGTTAACATATCAGAACTTGACTATATGATATAATAAGTTACTACTCTAGGAAACTATTGTACAGTTAAATATTAAATATACATACTGTCACACCAATACCAAACAATATTCTGCTTCAATGTAACACTTTAGGTGAGAAACAATCTGTGTGAATCTATAAATGACCAAATATAAAAACTAATAATGAAGGCATTTGAGATAATTCATGTAAAAATAAATTTGGGAAATATAAGCTCTTTTATTAATTATTTTTTTCACATGTCCTATTATTTAACATTGGAAAGCTCATGAAAATAGTATATTAATATAACCCCTTAATTAAATTTTAAATTTGCTGACACAGTTATCGTAAGTATGACTTAAAATTCTTTAGGTATTCACAGGTGAAAATTGACTAACAGTCACATTACTAATATATCATTTAATGCTTTCAGTACCTTAGGGCTAGCGCAAGCTCTGTATTCTCCATTAGTGATGAATAGGCAACGTCCAATGGTGTGCTGCCTCTTAAAGATGGTCGAGACAGTAAAATATTACTGTTTTCTAATAAGAAGGAAAAATGGTCAAACATTGCTTTCTGATTCTGACGTGATGTTCTACAAAAGTAACAAAGAAATCGACAACAAGCAACAACCATTTCGTGGGAGGTATCCTGAAAGTTAAATAAAATTATATCTTTATATGATTCTATAATTTTAAAGTTAATAAAATTCATTAAAATTAAAGTATAAATGAACTTAGTCTTTTTATCATTTCAAATTATTTACTATTCATAAAATTTTCAAATTATAGAAACCAAGAAATTTTATAGTACAATTGAGGAAATTACAATGCAATGAAATCACAATATCATTTGTACAAGTAAAATAAATAAATTCATAATGTGTACAATATATTCTTAATATACTGTTTACTGAAGTTGTTTTACACCTAATGAAATCCGCTGATTGTGGAGGAAGTAAGGATAGAAAAAGGCAACATAGCCTAATGGTCAAGGTGCTCTATGTGTCTACAGTGGAGGCTCTGTGATGATCCGGGTTTTAGTCCCAGTCTTTCTATTTTCTTCCATCCCTCTCTATGCTTAACATGTCTTTTTCTGAGCATAATTCTATGTCGACCAAATGTTTCAAAGCGTATTTCCTACCTTTCTCATTGAATATATATTATTATTATTAAAAAAAATTTCAGGATAGAAAATGAGGGAGAAAGGTAGGAAATACACTTTGAAACATTTGGTTGACATAGAATATATGCCATTGTCAGGACCATTAACACAATTGATTAGGATAAGAAAGAGATTTGGAAAGGTGGTGGCTTACCTGAAGTTGAAGATCAATTTCTGCACTATGGTTTATGTTTTTTTGTTCTTAAGTTTTCAAAGACAACTTCCCTCTCATCAGGAGGAAACACATTCTGAGTAACAGCTTCCAAAAATTTGAATATCTACAATTCCTGGTGGTGACTTCTATCTTCAACTTCAGGTAAGCAACAACCTTTCTTTCTTACCTGTCCTTATCAACTGTTAAAATATCTGAATTAGGAAAAGCATATAAACTATACTTGTACTCTGAAAAGACTCTAAATTTTTGGGAATGGAATATCTTTTGAACATACATTATGGAATATATTTTCACATATCAATTATGGTATTGACATTTGGGGAGCAACTGTGAAGTTCTCATAGATTATATTGAAAAAACAAAATAATAACCAGAGAATATTGTTCCGCATTATTGGAACAACTGAAGCAAAGAATGGAAAAGAAGCGGACCAAGTGTATTTGCTTAATGTTTTTTAAAAATGAGAAAGGAATTGGTTAGAAGCCTTTTTATTCTTTCTCAGGCTAACCATTCTTCTAAACACCTTTATGTATAAAATTATTTTAAACTGAAAATAACTATTTTAAATATTTTTAATATTAGGTGCCTCTGATTACTTTGTGTCCATACATTTATTGAAAAATCTATTTTTTTCATTGATTTAATTTTGTTTTTGTTCATAATCTGAAATTTAATTATAGAATTCATTTTTTTTAAGTACAAACAATTTCAAAACTTTGAATTTAAAACATTTGCTATTACAACAAACCTTTTCTTTGGGAGTAGCTTCCCCTTCTTGGCCTGTGCCCTGTGTCTGAGAATCTGACTGTGCTTGAGCCCTTCTGCCTAAAGTATTCATCATTACTGCCATTACATTTTCATGAATGCGCAAAATCCTTATTAAATCAGGATGTTGGAAAAATGTGTGATTATTCACTAGCTTCCTGCAAGTGAAATACTTTGTTACTACTGAAATAATCTGGAAAATTGATTGACATTTTAAAAGTGAAAAATTACCATAGTCTTTCTCTCATGAGTTCCTCTTCTTCTTGTGACATCTGTACAGGTAGCAAGGCTCGTATTTGGCTGAGCCCTACCCACATTAAAGCAACATCATTTTTAGTTTTACTATTGATGACATAAGTTTTCTGGAGAGCACGAATCAATTCTCCAATACTATCATATTGCCGTACCAGGAGGCTATAAATTAAATTATGGAAAAGGTTTAAGTTAGTACATAGGATGTTTTTATAAATATCTAGTGATGAGTGATCACAGTATACCTAAACATTTCTCGAACAAGTTTTGGAGTTTCAATTTGAGATTCCTCAGCCCATCTAACAATGGTGCTAATCAAGACTTTGCGGAAAACCTCTGAAACATAAACAATTAGAATGTCTGTAAGTATGTGTACTTTAAGATATTTCTGCTGAAGCAGAATTTATAGTCCATAATAAATAATCACTATGATCTCAGATAAAGTGTACAAATAATTTTACTATATTATTTTTCCTTGGCTCTGCAGACCATTCAGGGCCTTGGCCTACCAGATTGACTGTCGTTTTATATGACACATTCCAAATGTGGAGTGATACATCATCAGGATATTAATTATCCAGCAGTCTTAATCCCAGTTTCCATGACCAATTTTACTGTAAACATACAGCTTTATTAAGCTAAGGTGCAGTTGAAGTTGCTCGATGACCAAATACCTTAATTTGTAGTGATGTAAATGATTATAAATTAAACAAATTATGTAATATACAGTTTAACTAAATCTTCAAATATGGCAACTTGAATCTTTCTCTGAAAGGTTGGAATATATGGCTTTCCATTAAATATTTCATAATTGTAAACCCTGTTAAACTAGGAAAACAGAATTTTCAGAAACTGGAACACTTTGGACAATTTTACATAAACATACATTGTTATTTTTACAATCTGCTTGATGCAATTAATATTTATGACATAATATTTCATTATAATAGTGGTATCCTTTTGTGAATATTTATTTGCAAATAGCAAGCATATTACAAGTCAGTTTTTTAAATGAATGATAACAAATTGATAAATTGGATTGACCAACTAGTTAGCAGAGTTGAGCTCCTTTTAAAGAATGAGGAACCCATTGTTCATTTGAGGACAATCAAAAATACTGTAAATAAATTCAGTTTATTGTGATCCTTCAGGAAACTGTGAATACTTTTTGACTTATAAAGATGTGATTTTCTTGGTGTCTTAGAAAATAGTGCACGTTCTCAGTTAAATTACTTGAACTGCTGCCAAGAAGATTGTAATTTTATACATAACTTTTCATTTATTGTTGGCATATTTTTAAGAAATACAACAAGGAAGAGATATTTTTGTTTTATGCCTTAATTTGCTGGCTAAAATAAATATATAGTCAAATGCAGGAACTGACTCATTTACTATGAAGTTTTTATATTTTCAAACTGGGGATAAACACAATACAATAAGACCCCACTTAACACTGCTCTGCTTAACTCTGTTTCAGTATTACATGATATTTTTGAGATTCCCTGATTTCAATAAGGTATTTGGATTTCACAAACTCTCATTCCTATTTGTTGCTCTGATACACGTAGAGTCTCATAGTAGTCAAATATGTTTGCTGTGTCACAGTTGATTTATGATTGTCACTGTGCATAGATATAAATGACAAGTTTTAGTTTTTACCATTAAAAGAAAGTAAAGTGACAAGAAAAAACATTTCTCTAGAAACTGAAATGTACGCAATCAGACAAGCTGTACTTAGCAAAGCATTAAATTTGTCAACTTCAAAAATACAGATAATTTTTTTTAAAAAAAATAAAGAATTTCCCATCTAATTAACAATATCATCAGTTCACTTTAGGCAGGGTTTTAATATTTTACTTATGATCATGGAGTAACAAATTTAAATACTCTAATAAGAGTGGCCTCATAGAAAAACTCTCTTATGTCATCGTAACCTAAATTGTTTTAGTCAGATTCAGGAAACTGATAACTTTGCAGTTTTTATGGCTGATATGCTACCATAGTTATATGGATAAAACTTTATTTTTTTAAATAAAGTTAATACACTGTAGTCATTTCTTTGAAGTTGTAGTAGTAATTTTTATTAAACCAGCACAAACATGTCATAGTGATGAAGCAATGTATCAAGATATTTATACTGTTAGACGGTTATATAAGAACTTCACCATAGAGTAAGACAAAGGTATGGTCTTTTACCCAAGGAAAAGCTGACTAGTTACTACTAGAAATCTTGTAATATTAATGTGTGTGTATATGTATGTGTGATTTTATTAACCAGTTATCTACAAAAAGTATTAACAGAATGTATATTCTGCTTAGTTTCCATAGCCTTAAAATTAATTTAAGGGAGTGCCTTGTTTTAAGTGAAAGTGCTCAAAGTATTGAAATCAACTTGATGTTTGAAATGGTAGTCACTAAAATTTATAAACATACTATATCCTGAAAATGTTCACACATTTCAGTATGCCACATTAATATTTTCAAGATTTTACAAAAACATATGATGGCTTCTGATAGCTCATCCAATGTGAGTCATTTTGCCAATAAATGGTGTATTTTACTGTAACCCAAAAGTAAAAGCCCAGATCTATTAAGTCTAGGGAACATGAAGGGAAAATTACAAAAAAGAAATAGCCAAAATATAAACAGTAAATATGTGATAAAATGAATACCACAAATTGATTCTTCCAGCCTTCCAGCTTTGTCAGTAATGAAAAACGTGAGAGCCACAAGAATGACACACACAACAAAAACCTATTGATGAACTTCAATTGTGTGCAACATTAGCAAACTAAAAAGTACAATAAAGTTGTTAGAAAGGAAGGCAACAGTCATGAAAAATAGATTGAATTAGGTGTACATATATTACCTTCTGGTGTCTTTTTAGGCTCTTCAATAGTTTCTTTGGGCTCTTCTTCAAGTTCCTTCACTGCATTAATGAAATTATACAGTCGTTTAATAGGCCCTGGCTTAACAACCTCTACTGCATTCTCCTGAAACCAAATTCAAATTAACAATTTGTTGCAAACTGTAAAAAGTAATTTTAGTAAAATATTTTGTCCCCTAAAAGTAGATTTGGTCAATTCACATTAAAGTTGCAGAGGTGGATATTGACACTTAAATAAAGAACTGCTATGAGGAGTGTCTACCATCTATACAAAAGATGTAAAGAACAAATATCGTGCTTGGAAATCTTAATCAACTTTAAATAACTGAATAGTTTTCCTACAGATTCCTTTTCAGCTTGATCCATTCCAATACTCTTTCCTTGAATAGCTGTGACTGTTATAAAAGTCTGTTTGATTTCCACCTTAAGGAACTAGGTGTTAATTTTTTTGATCATTGTAGTTATTTAATTTTATATAGGATTTTGTAATAATGCCAATGTTAAAACAACTGTGTGTTAGGTACTAATGATTTTTTTTGTTGAAAAAAACCTTTCGAGTTGATGTAAATCTTTTGGTAGGAAATAACATTGTGAAATATTTGTCAACAAAATTGTTTTAGCAGATGAATATGGCAAAAATTGCTGAAAGCTCCTGTGTTGGAACAACAGTTTTAAAAAATATGAATTTGAGACAGTAGTTTGGTTTGATTTTGCAATTTTTTATAAAACCTACAATGATTGAAAAAAATTAACATAGGTCCTTAAGGTGGAAATCAAACAGACTTTTATAACAGTCTCAGTTATTCAAGGAAAGAGTATTGGAATGAGGAATTAATGACCAATTTAATGCGCTGGATGAGAAGAAATGCAAATAAATAAATAAATCACACATAGAAGACTAATGAACATTTAATGTCACTATTATGGAATGTATTGTAGCTGTAGTTATGTACCTCTCCTTCCTGGGCTTCTTGTAATGCATTCAAGGATACATGTGTCATTAGTCGTTCATGGAACTGATTCATTTGCTCCCTCAATTCTTCTCCACAGGGACAGTTTTCTTTATCTTCTTCTTCAAGATTTTTGAAACTCAAAATAGCATTCATCTAAGATGGAGAATGTTCATTTTAAAATACTTCACATACATCAGATTTTTATATTAATTAACACACAAAACTAAAATTGAGCTAATTAAGAGCTAAAAAAATAATATCTTAAATTTGAGATTATCTTTAATACACAATATGAATTTTTTTAAAAGAAAGAAAACAATGAAAATGAAGTATATAACTATGTCATTTGAAATAAATAAAACATGTACAAAAGCATATTTTAGGTGTGTTCTAAAGTAGATTTCAATTTACCAATCATTATCTTAAAATGTATGTACCTGTTCTTTTGGTGGACATCTAAACTCTCTTGTCTTCTTAGCAGCTACAGCTGAAGGTAAGTCTGACTGTTTAATGTCAACATATCTTCGAAGTTGATCCTAGGGTGTGCAGATTAAATATATGAATATCATATTTCAATTATTACTTTACCCTATAACTATGTTAATTGAAAATAATTTACATTATTTTTTCATGTAAGCAAACTTCGAAGCTGATCAACCTAATGGGATAGTGAAATGTTAAGTATATAATAAATTGCAAAGAAGCAGAAAATAATAAGTTAAAAATACTTAAATAAATAACTGTGTAAAACTACTTCATCAATAGCTAGATATTATATTTCTGCTTCTTTAAATTATTTATAAATAATAATCCAGAAAGTTTTTATAATCACAAATAGCACAAAGATTTATTAACAAATTAGTACATAAAGCATGAACTGTCTCCGAGACTTGTTATTGAACTACTGTCGCCAGCAAGCTGATCACCGAAATGTCTTCCTAGCTTTCTGATGAAGGGGGAACAAGGTCTCCAAAATATTAAAAAGAACTCCAAACCTTTCTATCTCCGTTAACCTGAACCAGTTTTTTCTCTTTATAACTCTTCTCTTTCTCATGACAAGAAACATTGTGACTTCAGCTTACTTTAATCTTGGTGCAATCCAAAACTACTTATCCAGCATATACCACCAGGAAAACCTTCAACAATATATACTTACTGTCTGCAGTTCTCCAACAAAATCATGACTGAATGCAATGATTGATTCAACCCTATGGCGCAACTGACTGTCACATAAATGATGAAGTAAGTAGCACATCTGTAATTTTGCTCCTTCAGCCATTTTCATTTGTAACAAGCCTTTCCTATGTTCATCTTTACCATCTAAACAAGAAAAAATGAGTATTAAACAACTAATTGAATTATATTTGAAGTTCGATTACAAGTGTTAAAATTGGGAACAAACTAGTTTTTTTAAGAAGCTTGTACGCACATGATGTAATTACAATAAAAATACATGTATGGCATAATGTTTACAAAGTTGCTACAGGCTGTGTGGATTACTGTAAAGTGAAATGATTTCTAGTATATTATATTAGGCATTGTTAAATGGGCTATCCTCTAAGATGTGGCTTGGAGTAGACAAAATCTTCAAATAATTCATCACAATGATTTAAATATGAGAAGCATTTCAGTAGAAAACCTGCTATTGCAAACCACTTTCGAAAAATAAAAGCACATGAAAGAACTGAATTATCCACAACATTTTTCAGAAATCACAAGTACATATAACTTATTCCTGTTGTAAAGAAGGATAATTAATTAGTTTGTATTTAGAATACATAGTGGTGCACTATGGAATTTATTATGAAAAGAAATATTGCCAACTTAAAGGAATATTGTTGTAGTGTATATCCTGTGTAGTGAGCTTCAATTATGAAAGGGATATCAGAAGTTGTGAATGGATATAAAACCTAAAATGTTGATTGTAATTTTGTTTTTGTTGTGGTATTCAGTCCTAAAACTGGTATGATGCAACCGTCCATGCTAACCTATCTTGCACAAAAACTGAATAATGATAGGTGGGGAATATTGTAGAAATAAAGTTTTTAGTTTCTGGGTTGGACTGCAGTGTAAGCCAGGTTGAGTATGGAGTTGAGTTTTTGTAGTTCATAAGAATAAGTTGTTGTGTTTTATGGGTTTTATATTGTCCATTTTCCACAACATAATCCTCACTTTCATTTCTCCATATTTGTGGCATTCTCCTTATGTTATGTTTCTTTGTTGCCATTGATGGAGGGTGATTTTGCCATCTATTAAACAGTCCTTCTGAAATGTATGCTACAAAGTTGAAACAATTAGGATCTTTCCATGATACGAAGCAGGATGATAATAGATCAAATATTTTTATTTTCTATTCTGTAAAATATTGTATGTCTTTTAAGGTAATGGCACTCTTCTTATCATTGTCAACTATTTTGACCACTAAAGTATTCTAATTCTCTATTTTGGTTAGATGTGTGCACATAGTAGCATGCAGGATAAGCAACAAAGGCAAAAATAGATAACTTGTTTGTTACTCCCATTACTAATGCCTGTGTGATTTCCATCTAATCAGAGCTTTACCTTTCTCAAATGAGGGATCCCAAGTTTCTGGATCAATCATAATAAGTAACTTTCCAACATCTTCATCAGTAAGCATTCCAACCAGTAGCAACCGGTCAACAAGCTTAAGCAAAGGCCTGTAAAGAAAAATCATTATACATGTATTTCATTTTAAATATTGGAAATTAAGTGTAGTGAATATGTTTTCCTTCTCTTTTACTTATATGTTCTTCACTGTTCCATATACTGTTTACTTAATAGCTTAGGATGGATAGAGAAGAGGGATGGAAGAATTAGGAGCATTCATTAAGGATAAATTCCTTAATGGATGCTCCTAACTTGAAAACCTAATATATAGACTGAAAATGTTTGGTTGGTGGTACTCAATGAGATGGTGGAATGGTAAGACACACACCCCGGCGCTAGTGGCTGTTACACTGATGATTTTGTGTACCTAGGTTTGAGTCCTGGCCACACCAAATATTTTCAGTCGTTCTTCCTTCTTCCATTCCCTTCTACACTTAACATATGTATTTCTTTGTGCATGATTCCATGCCGTACATATGATTTAAAGAGAGAATTTCCTGCCTTTCTCCCAAATATTTATATCTTTCTTTCAACCCAATTATCCAATGTGTGACTTCGTCACTTATCCAATATATAATTTATATATATTTGTACTTACAAAAATAAATTTTCATTACTTCCACCAATTGGATCTCTATTGTGGACTTGATTAACCTGAACTGCTTCATCCAATGCAGCCATTATATAGTCTTTGACTACATCAAGTGGAAAATGTGGACTGTATAAACTTTTTATGTTATCAATTGATTCTCTGGAGAGAAAATAGATTTATTTAATATAAGATCATCAGTCAATACTTGATGATGCATTAAAAACAATTAATTTAAACAAAGTCTTACGCAATATCAGTCATTTTCATTTGTGGTCTGACAGACTCCGTCTTAAGAGAACGTAGGCTATGTCCCATTTCTGGAATCTCATACAGTTCCTTTAATTCTTGACCCAATGGAATAATATATTCATTCTTACATGCCTCCCTTAAACGATAGAAAACATGTGAATAATAAAATAATGGCATTTCATTTATCAATTAAAAATTTAAATTATTGTTCAAGCTTTCATCAAAATTAAAAATAGAAAATATTAAATACCTCATAACATAGTCTGACAATATTACATAAAATACATAATTACCTTTACATTTCTTAGTTTAGCATAACAATTATTAACAACAATGAGAAATGAGAGACAAAACATCATAATATTTTACATTTAAATTATAAAAATATTGACAAAGAGGCTAATTAAATCATTTATTTAAAGTTTTTAATTATGAAGTAATTAAATTAAATTAGTCAATTACTGACTTTTGGCAATTCTTTGGTTTTTTATTTAAAGTTTTATTGGATTGGAGTATGAGTAAATTTTAAATTCATATTTTTCCTTTGCGATTAAATATCTCAAAATGAGATACACTTTAGTTCATGTACCCTATTTAGTTATTTCTCATTCCTGACCATAAGCCGTTAGATTTTCAAATATCAATATCAAAACTCTTTTCTCTTTCAGACTTAAATTTATATTTAGTGCATTTTTATCCCCTAAAATAAATAACAAATGATTTTAAAATATAGAGTAAGTTTTTTACATTAAACTTCAAATTTATTATACTGGGAATTCATATAATAATTGAAAATATTATTATTCAAAAATGTAAATAAGAAATAATTACTTACATTGTTGTTGCATGAGATTCCAAATGTAAGGCAATTAAAAGGTCATAAAATCCTTGTCTTAGTGGCCCTGACATGTATTCTGACCTAATTGCATATAATAGTTGTTTTTGATCTACATGGTGACACAGAGCATGAGCTGCTCTATAGTTTGACTGATAACACAATGCTGCATACAAAGTTAAAGTATGGGCATGAAAGCTGTAAATAAAGAATAATTCAAATTAAAGAGCAGGAATTAAAAGTATGGATAATATTTAAAAATTAACTGAGTCTATAATTTTTTTTGTTTGTCCGTCTCAATTATAAATGTTGAGCCTTCTCACAATTCCACATAACGAAATTTTACAGAAAAATATATAGTTTAGAGTGTTGCTTGGGCAACAAAATATGTTGGAAGGTCAGTTTGGAATCAGAAGAGTTATGCAGCAGACTATGTTCTTAGGAGTTAAAGCAGCTGTTTTCAAACTGTGGTACACGTACCACCGGCGGTATTTCACACCACGGCAATTGGTACCTGTGTGGCCATTATGATAAATATTATATACTACTTTAAATGCATGGAAGACCAAGCTAGCATATTATATGAGGTAACCAATTGACTAAAATAACTTTTGTCCTGTCAGCAAAGTAGAGTAAATTTATTGGCTCAGACTGTGTGCAAAATGATTTATCCATTTTACCATGGTGTTGTGTGAAGTTTCTTAAAGTTGAAAATAAAATCAGATGTGATGGTTTGAACAACAATGTTGAAACAGAATTAATGACAACATGTCTGCCAAGTGACAAGATATACAAAAAAAACATAAAAAGACAATTTTTATTATATAATAGTTATTAATGTCTGTAAGTTTACATTAAAGTTTAAATAACACAAAACAGACAAAAAATAGTGAAACATAATCTATAATTTAAAATCAACTACATGTTTCAGTCCAGATCTTCAGGTTGAATCAGGTCCAGATCAGGACTGAAACATGTAGTTGATTTTAAATTATAGTCTGTTATGTTTTACTAATTTTTTGTTTGTTTTTGGCCTTATTTAAATTTTGGATTTTTATTGAAAGTGAGACTCCTCAGATACCTGTGTGCATGATTTGTTATGAAGTTTAGTACATGAAGTCATCATTACTTCAGCAACATTTTACATTGTGCTCAAAGATTATTATTGTCATCAGTATTGGTCAGGAGAAGAGGAATTTTTGAAGCAGGAGACAGTATTCACCTTTCAAGCTCTTTCATTAAAAGTGATACAACAAAATAAATTGCATACTGTTAGCAAGAAGCTTGTGCTTCCTTGGGCAATCAAAATACTACTAAATCATAGAGAAAAGCAGACATACATTTAGCACTAAGAAAGGTAGTAAGGTTGGGGAAATATTAGAAACGATATTGTATTTCACACGTAAAGATTATTACTATCAAGAATTTGTCATCAAATAATCATACAAGTGACTTTTCTGTCCTTTTTGGCTACCTGTTTTATACACTGCACAGTTTTTAACAATTTCTTTAATTCGTGTAATATCACATTAACAACATAATTATTGTGATTATAGATACATTTACTTTAAAACAATGCGGACTTTGATTAATGATTTATTGACACTAGTACTTCAGTTCACTGGACCTTTTGGAGTGGTACTTGATCATAAGTTTAAGTGACAAGTTAAAAGAACAAAAACATTTTTCCAAATATATCCTCATAGTTCAATAGCTTCTGAACATTACTACACACTTGCAATTCTAAGAACTCTCTATCCTGGCTCCTCTAAGTTTGTCAATAAAGAATGAATTCAACATTAATGAAAGAAATGAAATCTATTGTCCATTCCTATTAATAACAATGGCAATGTATTTATGTAATGAAATAAAAAAATCTGAGACAAAGATAGAGAATAAACAACAAAAATAATCTATTTTACCTCAAAAGTCTCTCCATTTCAATAAGTTCCAGAATATCCATACATCTGTCTTCTTCTGGTAAATGTAAAGCTAACATAGATACTGGATCTTCACATAGCATACTCCAGCCTCTAATATCTGAGAGTTTTAAAGCATGTACTTCAAGTGACTGATTTGGAACACGGGCCCATTGATGTGGTTTAAGACACTGCACTTTTAATCTTGGTGGAAACTGAAAATAATATGCCACTCGAACATTACTACATCATCAACAACTACACATACAATATTTATTATATAATATGATATAATTATATTCAGAAAACAAAATTTTATCAATCAAATTGTACTTCACACCATATCAAACCAAATCAATAAATCCATCTTCTATCAATTTGTTTGTCGATTTCAAAAGATATTTTCACATTGGCATCCATATGCATCTCATCAAAACTGTTCACACACAACCTCAGCCTAGTCAAGAAGATGACTTCAAATTATTCATGGTTTCTTTAAGTTTATCTAAGGTGCTACATTTTTTTTTGAAAAAAATAATTGGTTGTGATGTCAACTGTAATTACTTTTTTCATTTAATTGATAAAATAAAATGGATCTAAATTTTTCTCTCCCTATTCTTATTTAATAAGTAGTTGGAGTCAAAATTTTATATTGAAATGTATTAATTGCTTTTGATGAGAAAACTTACATGATAGAAAAACACATAGTTAGTAATAATTTCTGACAGGATGTATAATTAAAGAACCTATCCATCAGAGATGACCTGTAAAAGAAAATAATCATCCAGTCTCCTCACTGTTTAATGATACCTGTACATATGGAATTAATACCATCACTTAGTTAGGTTTTGTTTTTCAACAAATAGACATTGCTGAGTTATCTGTTTTCAGATTATTTCTCTCACATAAAGACCAGTTTTATCTTAGCAAACATGCTATTTTTATGACACATTTCACAAATTATTCTATTATGTTTATGTGACATTAATTACTTAACGAACTAGCAAATCTCATTCAACACTTCTGGAATACCTTTAGTATATTGTACAAAAAATATTATGTGATTAGTTTGTCTTTATTAATAAAATACTGTAAATACTTCCTATAATTGATAACAACAACCAAGGAAAATTTAGGAAATAGCATTGCCCACGTATCTCTACAAATCGGGAATGTGTCATAAAAGATGTTATAATGCATTATGATTTAAACTAACTAGTAATCTACAATGGCATTATAATATCCTTATCATAAGTTTTTAAACAATAAATTGACGTTCATTATTCAGAAACATTTGTTTCTAACTGGTTAGATATATCACAATCTGCTTAAGTATAATGTGTAAAGCTGTTATTCTGAGTACATACAACACTTTATATACTTTCCATCGTGAAATTTAATGAATGATTCATTTTTGAGATGAACCTATTATTATGCTCTGCTTTGACTGATCTTTTAAAAACTTCACATAAAGCAATATCAAATTTAAATACACAAGTAACTTTAAATCAGTTGAGATGAAGAGTTTAGTTAAATGAGAAAAATACCTGAGGAATAACATGTCTCTCAGAATTCTGAAGAACAGCTGCTGAGAGTGGTAAAGTAGTAGAGGTCCTTCCTAATTCAATTTGCAGAATTTCCTTGCTTGTTGCTTCAACAAATATTGCAGGAAAGAGCTTTGTTTCAGGTTCCATCTAAAATAATGGAAGAAAGATTTACTTCAGTTGAAAAATATAAAAGCCATTTTAAATTAATAATTATATGTAAAATAAATTGAGAAGTTCTAAACAGAATAGGGGAAGAGAAAACAATTTGGAGGACTTTGACGAAGAGAAGGAATAGATTAATAGGCCACATCTTGAGACACAAGGGCCTTGTAAAATTAGCATTAAAGGGAAGTGTGTGGGGTAAGAACAGAAGAAAGAGGCCATGGATGGAATATGCTAAGCATATTAGGGAGAATGTGTGATGTGGTAGCTATGTAGAAATTAAAAGGCTTGCACAGGATAGGTTAGCTTGGAGGGATGCATCTGACCAGTCTTAGGATGGATTACCACAAGAGAAGCTCAAATTGCAGGGAAATGCATCCATTTTATGTAAATATGAAAGGAAGATTGAGATATGGACTATTTGAATATGAAAATTAGAACCTGCTTTAAATGAAATACTAGACATTACAGGATACTTTATCATCTGTAAATGAAAAGTATATCAAATCAACTGTTTGTGAATAGAAAAACTGTAGTCGTCAGCATCCTAATTTTTTTAAGAAGGGGATGGTGCCTCCAAAAATTTAAAGAATTCCAAACTTTACAACCTGCCTGCCATCTGTGATCCTTAAGTAAGTCACCTACTTTCTATCTCTCTTTTCTATCCTTATTAATTGTTTTAATTAACCTGACAATGTCATTTCCTGGTGATATTTCAGGAAATTACATTGTCAAAATAATTAAAACAATTAATAAGGTCAGGAAAGAGACATACAGAGGTGGTGTTAAATTGGCAAACACCATAATGAGTGTGGGGTTACTTTGAATTTTCAGTGGCAACTGCCCCCTTCATTAGAAGATAAGGAAGATCATTCGGAGTGAAAGTCAGCCCGTAACTGAGCAGTCAAAATTATCACATGGCTAGTTTTTTCAGGTAAAAAAAGACTTCAGCAGGCCACCTTCTTTTTCTGTCAATGAAGATCAAAGTGGAGGCAAAGTATCGATGGGGGACTGAGGAGATGCACAAATATATCCACACATATACATACAGACATCCACATCTTAACACACACATACTAAAATGGGTACACATGTACTTGTGCAATTATGGGTGGTCAGTTTTAGGGAGCGTGAGGGGGGATGTTGAGTTCAGGGCTTTGTCTTAACTGCTGCAAGGCATGTTGGAAGGAGAGTTTCCATAGACGGAACTCAGCTTCTGAAGAATCAGGGAGTAAGGTTTGGAGGAGGGTTAGAGTAAAGCACTGGTTAAAATAAATAGTGTTGTGGCTCCAGGCATGGGCAACTATGTGGAATTGGGATTTAAAATGTTCAACTGTGTGGTGACTCAAGTCCCCTACATTGAATCGGTAAAGCAAAAATAATCTAGTTTAGTATTCTACCCAGTCGAATACAGCAGGACGAAAAGTGAGGGTGTTTGGTCAAAGTCAAGTCAGGGTGAAACCTCACCATTTATGACATTATTTAATGCCTGGAGTGTATTCTTTGTGGACAGTTGGTGCCAGGAGCTGCCTGAGAGAGGGCTGAGAGGGAGAGAAAGCAGTGGAAGATCAAGCAACATGTATAAAATTTAGTTTTCTCCACAGAGATTCAAATGGTGGGAGTACAGAAAATAACAAGATAACATTTGATGCAGATTTAATCTGAAGGAGAGGCACTAGAGGATCTTAATCAGAAGAAGATGTGATGCAGCAAAGGGGCAGCCATATTAGGAACAAAGAACAACGTCACCATGTGTTTACATCTGATAACGGCATTTTTACCCGGTTTTTCCTTCAAAAACATTCTTTTTTGATGTGCATTTTATATTTTATTTCATTAACTTCAAAGTCTTCCGCATTCCCGAGAGCAGCCATTTAGGAGCTGCATAGATTTTTTTGCTCTACCGACATAGCCAAATTGATAATACATTTCTTTCTAATTTTGTATTGTATTACCACAGTTTCGATCTTTCCATCAGAATTAAATTGATTATATCAAAGTTAACTATTCTTTCTTTTATAATTCCCTTATTATTGTAAATATATTGTTGGTGTAAACAAGACTGACACCATAACTGTAGTGCAGTGGTTGGCAATCTGTTCGGGGAGGGGTGTCTTTGCTGGGCAATGTAAAAGGCTGTGGGCAGAATCAGAACAACCAGTTGTATTACTATTTTGATTAAATCATTGCATTTTGTGCTAGTAGTTGTATCGATAAGCCAAGTTTCACACTTATCTGACCTCGAGAACTGATTTGACGAGGGATCAAAGTTGGCGTTTTCAGAGGCGCTTGCACGTTAAGGCGGTAACAGGCCATTGAAGATGGGATTGTAACTTCTGAACCAGTGTATAATTAGCACTAATATTTTGCAAATGTTCAATTGGGATATGGATTTACTTCCATACAAAATTTCATGAAATTTGGAGAGGGTCGAGTGGGAAGCCCTTGGCGATTTGACATGGAATGACCCCAAAGTAAATGAATCAAGGTCAAACCCCTTCCCTACTGAATAATTTCAGTCAATTATTTTTCTTCAAATTCTCTGCACTTTGAACATATGCTTTTCTTTTACCATATTACTGCCTGAGTATAAGCTTTCTATAGAGTACATTTCTCTCATATTTCTATCTTTACTCACTAATATTGTAACATGAAGTTACAGCTCTGTGATTGAAGGCAGTCAGGCGACCCCAATACTGGATTGTTGGTAGCTCCCTATAAGAAAAGCTGACATTGTAATATACCACCACTGTGAAAGTGTGTGAAACTCTTGGTAGTCAATGGCCAGCCACAATGGCGTAAATGTCTAGTGGGGTGCAAATATAGGAAAAAGTGTCAAGTCTTGAACTAGCTTCTGAAATTAATGGCAGTGAGATGCAAATGGATTTTGTGTCTGATGATTTATAATTTGTCGATTCTTGGCCAGGCACAACAGTTAGAGGTGGTCTATACTATCCTAGGGAATTTTCTCAAATTCATTGCTCAAGAATGAAGTTGTGATTAAAGTAATGTAACAAGACCATTAGAATACTTTCTAATGCAGATTTCAGATTGAGTAGCAAATCATCTTTCAAAAGCTCGCAAATATTTACTTTCCCTAGCTTATACATTTATAAAATCACAAAGTTCGTGAAAAGAACTTGAATTTGTTTCAAATGAATAGCAAATTTCACAAATATATGACTAGAAATCGCTCAACTCTGAGGATGGACAAGCATCTCCTTCTTCTTTGTCAGAAAAGTATTCACCACACTGTGATAATTTTATATAAAAGCTTTCTCCCAGAGGTAATCTATTAAATGGCACATTTTTCTCTGTACAGGAGTTTATTGATCATTGCCCTAATAGTTGAAATTAAAGTTCCTGCAAAAAAGTGGTATTTAAAATTTTCTATTTCATAACTTTTGTATAGTTTCATCTGCACTTTTTTTTCATGTATTGCCTGAATATATTATGGCATGTCAGATTCCTCATCATGCATGTTCAAGAAGAGACATTTCACTTGTTAAAGAGCTTATTTGCAGTTTTTAGTGTGTGTGTGTGTCACGATTTCAGTTATTTTATACTATATATTATTTACCTTTATTACATTTTTATGGATTTTTGGTAGTTAATTATTTCATTTTGGTTTTATAATTATTTGTTACTTGATGTCCAGTATGATGTATACATTCCTCAAACAAGGACTAATGGAAATATCAATAAATATAAAGGGTATTATACTAGCCTTGTATTAGGCATATTCTTAATGTCAACTCCTTGTATTTCCTTCCACCTCTATCCTGCTACACAAACTGTATTTAATCAATGGAAAATTATTAGCCACTGGCATGACTGCCAAATTATTAACTTATGTGACATATACTGATCTTTGAAGATCAACAATTAATCAGAAGTTCTGAAGTTACAGAGATTATTATATCATTTCTTCAGCCCTTCTCTGCTCTTCTAATTTCTTTGGTCATCCTTTTAACCTTTCTAACCCCAGACAATCCAATTTAGTTACACTTCCAACTCATTATTTGTATCTCTTATTCCAACCATTTGGTACATAATTGTACCCTGTACAATCTTCCTTTCATAAATCCTTACATACTTAAAATTTGTATTCCAAAGTTTTATTGTGTCAACCATTTAGAAATATTTATGAATGTGTGTCTGTGTGCTATGGTTTGCTAATCGACCCTGAAAATTCTTTCTAGTTATAAAATATCTAAATTTAGAAAAGGCAAGTTAAGAGTTTTGAGATACTTAAAGTTGAAATATTTTAGTATAAAAATGGACCGATCATAAAGACAGACCAAATTAGTAAAATAAGGAGATGATTTAAATGATATGTCCAAACTGTACTATTTATAAAAACTAGTGTTTATATATACCTTGAAGCGGTGACTCGTTTCTTTCCCCTCACATGTAAATGTAACATATCCAGTTGCAGCATCAACAAAACAACCAATAAACATTCCTTGTGATGCCCCTTTACCAGATGCATCATTAGTAACCTCATTGTACAGTTCATCAGCTCGGATCATGTAACAGCTTTGGCGGTCCACACTAAGAGTAACAACTTCATTAGTAAACTGTACTCAAATATTTATTGATTTAAAAATATTACTATTATATTTAAAACACAAATTCAAATATGGAACAAAGAATAAGACTTTGCTCAAACATATAAACAGATAAATTAAAGAAAATTTAAAATATAAACCTGATCAAAGTATACAAATTACAAAAAGAAGTAGCCAAACAAATGGAAAATTTGTTACCTGCCAATGACTCTCTCATATTCATCTAATATTGCAACAGATGCTTTCCTCACATGGCTTTGATTGAAGTCTTTGCTGTGCAAGTGATATTGAGTTGTAACCCATCCAACATATACATGAGTTGGATCTTGACCAGGAAAAATACGTACACCATAAAAGTATTCATTGATTAACTTCAAACATTCGGCATCAAATATTTCATTTCCAATTGACTCAACTCCTGATTGTGATAAAACTGACATAACCTTTGGTGATCTATCGGGAATGGATGGAGGTATAATTTTGAGGTCAGTCTGAAAGTAGACAATTTTTTATTTAAAAAAGTTATTAAATAATAAATTAAGGCAATCTAATATACTAGTAAATATGTCAAATGTTGCTAGTGAAATTGATACAGATAGTTAAGTTCTTTAGGTGAATAATGCCCTTTAAAATTCAATTCAATTTTGATTATGTAGCACTGTCAGTCCTTTACATTAGGGTAAGACATGTCTTATCAGTTTACATTAAAAATTAATTATACATAAAGACTTTGTTACGTTTGTTATACTGTATATGTTCATTCCAATATATAGATAGAGGTAATTTAAATTCATACATTAATGGGAGTGTATCAATCTTATGCACATTTATTTTTATTAAAAGTGGTGTACAAAGATGTGACTACTAATGTTTCAAAGATAATAATAATAATCATTGCAGTTGTAATAGTTAAATATTACAATAATTTTTGTTCCTGACTGTAAGGTAAAGTGTATAAAAAAATATTTTCATTTAGCAATATATATTACAATCCCAATAAGGATATGACTCTGTCAAAATTATTAATAAAATTGGTAAGGGCAGGAAAGATAAAACAAAATGTGTGGCATACTTGAAGTATGAAGCTTGCAGACACCATAATGTGTATGGGATATACTTCAAATTCTCAGATAACCACCCCCTTCCACAGGAGAAGGACTTGCACTCCATGCAACAGTCTTCTATGGCTCCACACATGGCCATTTCTGAGAAAGAGTGTGGTTGCCTCTGAAAATTTGAGGAAAATCTTGCAACCATCAAGACGCCTGCCAGCTTAATACTTCAGAAAAGCCGCTACCTTCCTTTCTATCTTTTGTGTCCTTTATCAAATGTGTATATTATATATATTGTAACATGGGTCCCAATTGAGTCATGAAAATGTAACGCAAGGTCACACAAATGTTATGACCCCCAGCTGTGCTCATGCCAACAATTAAATTTCTTTAATAAAAACAACTTAATTCTCTAGAAATTAATTTAATAAAATCCTCAGAACACAATCATTAATTAAATAAAACATCTGCTCTATGTTGTGTCTCACCATGGAATGGCATCTCACTACCATTGAATTTGGTAGACAGCTCAAGACTCAACACTCCCTCCTACAGTCATCACCCATCACGAACCGCCTACACCAATATTATGCCATCATGGCTGGCCATCAACTGTTAAGATGTACATGCTCTTGCACTGTTTCACGGCATACTACAATGTCAGCTTTTCTTGAGGGAGCCACCATCAATCCAGTCTCAGGGTGGCCCGATTTCTTTTAACCAACTTCATGTTACATTATTCCCGCCCCTATGTACTGCCAGCTTGTCTCAAAGAAGCAGCCACTAATTCTGTCTGGCGGTCACTTGGCTACCTTTCTTGGAGCCATAATTTCATGTTACATGTTTTTTTCGTACTAGTCAGTAAAGCAGACAGACCAAAGGAGACATATTGTAGTGGCGCATGGCACTAACCTTTGTGGTTTCTTGCTATTGTTAAAGGATCCAGTAAGCATGTAAAAACAGTAAGAACAAGCAAATCAGTAGTCTATGGCCAGACCTGGTTGGGTAACTTTCTTTAGTGGGTTTGTAACAGGACACTGCAATAGGAAGAGGTGTCTGGCCTTGAATCAGTTACTGTTAACGGTAATGAGGCACCATACTGTTATATTATTTACAATTAAGAGTTCACCATGAGTCATGTAAGAGAAGTTTGTTAAGTTCTCGGCAAGATTTGGAAAGCAAACTCAAAAATGCCCACAAGAAAAATTCATATTTCAACAGTCAAGAATAAATTTGCTTTTTCTTGATTTATTTTGGTTGGCACTCAATGATGGCAGAGCACAGTAGAGAGAGTAGTGGTCCACATATTCATTAAGAAATTGGTGGGAGTCATAACATTTTCAATGACACAAGTGGGCACTCCGTTATATATGTAGAGTGTCTCTGTTACTATATATATGTCTGCCCTCTACTTCGACCCACAACCTATAAAATTAAATATGGACTATGAATGTTGATCATGGTTCACTCTGACAATCAAATTTAGTAACAAGACAAATTTTCTCACAAATTTGATTTCACTGCAATTTATGAATCTCATTGGAAAATCATATTATTTATTATTACATCAACATATATCATGACAATACTACATTGAAGTTGACAGCATTTAACCTTATAATTGATAAGCTATGTCAAAAAGAAATAGTAAATATAAAGCAGATACATGTAGAAACATTGATATGTGGTAGAGTATTTGAAGTGAGATGATAAAGTGTACCTGAGACACTCTAATTTGAGCACTTCTTGGGTGAAGCGTGTTACTCCTTCCCATGCCTAAAGGTTTGTTTCTATCTGGTTGGTAATCATCTAAAAGTTCTGGTGTTTTAGCCTTCTTTGATCTTTCATTGCTTGCATCTCGTTTTCGAGAGAAGAACCTTTAAAAATCATTTGATGTTAATAGTTAAAAATAATTCAGTAATTAAACTCAGACAAACAGTATATATAATATGATATAAAAAGTATAATGCCATATTTTCCTAATGGGCAAAATATAAAGGAGAGTCAGAAAACATGACTTACCTGTCAATAGGAACACAAGCAAATTTTACATTTCTTGTAACTTTTCTAAACAAATTATTTACACTCGCAAATGTTACTGCTTGCCAATCACTTTTCTTTCATAACTCAGGGTGCCAGGTACTTAAAAGTTATCAAAAATTACAGTTTTTAATTACCAAAATTTTATTAACAAGGAGTGAAATTCAAATACAATTCTTGGGTTTCAACCCGGGTAAAAGTTTGTTTCCACAATGTTTCAATGGCAAGCTTGTGGAAACAAACTTTATCTGGTTTGAAAGCTGAGAATTGTATTTGAATCAAATTCACCGGGAAAGCCTTCGCTCTTTAAGGAGAGAAATAATTATACTTCCTCAGGCATGACTAAATTACACTAGTCAATCTTCTTCTTCTTCTTTGGCTTAACAGCCTGTTCATGGCCTTAGGCTACCAGGTTGACTGTGGACTACCATCTTACATAAGACATTCCAAATTTGGAGTGATACATGGTCATCGGTACAGCCTCCTCCAAACCAGTACACGTCATGAAATCTCTTAAGATAGTTTGCGACGCAACCATGCCACGGAAACCAAGTCAGCGTCAACGACCATCTGTCTACTGGTGGACGGATAAATATAAGAGCTGTGTGACGTGTGTAATTGTAGTAGATGACGCTACCAACGAGCAAGAAGACAATCATCCTTTGAAGACCTTCAGCGCCAATATCGAGATGATCGTCGCTCAATGAAAAACGAGATAAAGGCCAGCAAAAGACGTTGCATGAGTGAGCTATGCCAGAAGGTTGATGAAGACCCATGGGGAATGCCATATAGGATAGTGATGGGGAAATTGAAATATTTTCAGTCTCCAACATGTCTCCAACTTTGTGCCAAATTGACCGGACATTGTTCCCACAACAGGAAGAGGCCACTCCGACTGAAGTTTTTTCAAATGTGGAGATTCCAGAATTCACCTGAGAGGAACTGCAAAGGGCTGTAAAGTGCATAAATATAAATAAATAAGGCTGTGGCCCAGATGGTGTTCCAAATATTGTAACCAAAGCTGCGATGAAAGCAAGACCAGATGTTTTCATTGACATGTTCAATTCTTGTTTGAAAGAGGGTGTATTTCCTGAGCCTTGGAAACTTCAACAACTGGAAACTGCTCGCCAAGCTATTTGGGGGGAAGAGATGGAAAAGAGGCCCTAAAAAATACTGCGCCATAATCACCTTGGACATCAGAAACACTTTTGACTCGGCAAGTGAGACTTGTATCCTTGAGAGATTGTGCAGGTTACAGGTGCCATCATACATAAGGAGAATTGTGACAAATTATCTCTCCCACAGAACTCTTCTTTACGATATTGAAACCGGCATGGAAAAGTATGTAATCACAGGTGGTGTCCCACAAGAATCGGTACTAGGACCCCTGTTGTGGAACATTATGTATGATGATGTATTAAGACTTGATATTCCCATGGAAAGCAAAATTATTGGCTTCGCAGATGACATAGCAATTGTCGTCATCGCTAAGCACCAGGAACAAATAGTTCAGAGAGCCAATGAGGCTATTTATGTGAATGGGCAATGGCTATGGACAATGGGACTGCAACTGGCGGAAGAAAAAACAGAGGCAGTTCTTGTCACTGGGAGAAAATATAGAGAATCCATCACCCTTACGGTCGGAAACTGTGAAATCTATTCGAAATCGTCTATCAGATATCTTGGTATAATGATAGATGATAGGATGTCTTTTAAACACCACCTTGATTATGTAAGATGTAAAGTAGGTGGGACAGTATCTGCACTGTTACGAATCATGCCAAATGTTGCAGGTCCAAGACAATACCAGCGACTTCCTTTCGCGAATGTTGAGAAATCAATGATCTTATATGGTGCCTCAATATGGTGTACTGCAATGACAGTAAAATCAAACAGGAGAAAGATTAGTTCTGGATTATGATACAGAAAACTGACATTAAAAGTCAAAAGGGTGAAAGTAGAATCAATGTTGGAAATCCTTTTTCGTGTGGTTATCTCTCTCCACTAAGAGAATCCACATGTATATCCTTTGCTTTTTCCAAGTCATACCAATTATTTTCACTTTTACATTTTCCTTATTTTTATTTCATACATTTTATCAATTTAGGATGAAATGGTGTTATCAAGATATCAAAATGAACTGGATAAAGAAACAGAGGGAATGAGTTACTTAAAATTGATTACTTAAAATTTCTAAAGAAAGCAGCTCCTTTTAGCTCCAGAGGAAAAAAAACGGTTTTGTAACTTGAGTCTTCAGTTTGCCAGTGTTCCATCCCCCCACACACTTTTAAACACATTTATATATAAAATTTCTACAAAAATATTGAAAGAGATTTTGGCATTTGTAAAGCAAATACACATCCTATATTAAAGTTACCTGAATGGAGATCTTCCTCTTTTCTTCTTATCATCCCTGCTTGCATCTATATTGTTTGCCACACCTTCCGAGTTGTACCTATTTAGGTCAAGTTCACTTGATGATCTATTCATCTTACCTATCAATAAAATTTTTAATTAATGCAGCCATTAACAATGTGTGAGGTAAAAAAAAATTCTCTTTCAATTTAATGCTACATCATTGAAACTCAAAACTGGTAAATATTTTTTTAATCTTTCATATAGTATATTTTGTGAAAGAACCAGGAAAGTGCTACATCTGGAGCAGATTTTTGTATGGATCAGTGAGTTGGATATGAAGAACAGTGAGTATAAATAAATGGCAATTATTGAAACATGATGTTAGAAAGGAAAGATAAAGTAGGAACTATTCTTCCAACAGCTACACCAGGAAAGTTTTCCATTTTTAATCAAAGATGAAGTATACAGAAATAGTAAAAAATTAAGTAATTCTAAGATAAGTAAATGAGAAGCGGTCTGTCTTCACAACAGTTTTTAAGATTAAGAGTAACTGTAACGAAGTCATGCATTTGATAATTGGATAGAAAGAAAGATAGAAATATTTGGGAGAAAGGCAGGAAATTCGCTCTTTGAATCATATGTACGGCATGGAATCATGCTCAAAGAAATACATATGTTAAGCATAGAAGGGAATGGAAGAATGACTGAAAAAATTCAATGTGGCCAGGACTCGAACCTGGGTGCACGAAACAACAGTGCATCGCCCCTAGAGCCGGGGCGTGCATCTATCCACTCCGCCACCACATCGAGTACGACCAACCGAAAATTTTCAGTCTATATATTAGGTTTTCAAGTTAGGGTGGATAGGGAAGAGGGATGGAAGAATTAGGAGCATCTGTTAAGGATAAATTACAAATAAATTATATATTGGATAAGTGACGAAGTCACGCATTTGATAATAGTAATAATATAATAATATCAAATGCGTGACTTCATCACTTATCCAATATATAATTTATATATATGTAAGATCAGGAAATGACATTGTCATGTTAATTAAAACAATTAATAAGGAAAGGAAAGAGATAAAAAGTAGGTGATTTACCTGAGGTTCATAGATGGTAGACACCTTTTGAGGTTTGGAGATCTTGAATTTTCAGAGGCACCGCCCCTTTCATCAGAAAGTTAGAAAGGCAGTTCAAGTGATCGGCTAGCCAACAACCGAGCAGCCAAAATTTGCTGCCTTTCCCCCCACCCCTATCAAGCCTCATAAGATGAGTTCTGCTTCTACACTTTTGAAGACTCTTAAACGTAAACAGCAATCCTCGCAAAATTACAATCCCACATAGCGTTTCTGACCTGCTGTCTTGAGGTCGGCCTTCCACCGCTGTTAATGAATAATCAAGCTTTCGATTTTGATGTCCCTTCTACTTTGGATTAAAATTTGCACTTCTCATGTTACAAATTTGCGGTGAAAGTGCATAAATTGATGATTTTGGAAAGATGTCACATTGTCTTGTCTAATTAAGGATTATAATCCTAAACACATGCTTAATGTGGACAAGACAGGGGTTCTTTTAATCTTCCTCAGTCTAATTAAATAGTTTTCTAGGCAACAAATCTTGCACAGGGAAATGTAACAAAGAGAGACAAACGGCATTGCCTGTGTATAACCGACGATAAATGTTACATCGTCTATTACAGTAACACCCAGTTTTAATGTTCCCGTCATAAAGGAATTACCATTTCTCTCAGATTCAAGAGAGAGATTAATTGGAAAAATTTATTCCTAAATAACAGGAAATTAGTCTCATTATAAAGAATTTTCATCTAATAATTTCATACTCAAATTATAAAGATTTACTGTGAGTAGAAGAATATTTCTGGTGGATTTTTGAGAGTGGTTCAGAATTGGTGAACAGATTTTGTAATTGTTTTTATAAGTATATTATAGATAATAAATTATATAAAGATATTGTGAGGCATTGTTGTTTTTATATTTGAAATAATATGAAATGACTTTGTTAAAATAATATATTCTCATGTCTACTTAAACTATGAGCAATATAAAAGAAGCAGTAAGCAAATGGCAGAGTTTGAGATAACAAACTTTCAAAAAGGACGAGACTCCAGTGAATGCAGAAAGAAGGCCTGAGATTCAAGTTTTGAATGAGGAGTGAGAAATTAAGTAAGTAATTATTTATTATTTGCAATGTTGAGCCAGAATTAATACATATTTACCAGTATCAATCATTCCATTTGAAAGGGCATTCTCCATATTATCAAATGTTGGGTTACGAGACAGTGATCCTTTTCTTGGTGGTCGAGAGGGTCTATTTTTTAATTTTCCTGGAGACTGAGGTGAATCTGGAGTAGGACCATTCATAATAATTTCATCTGCTTCAACTGCATCTTCTGAATATCCTCTTTGTAAACCTAGATGACAAAGAAGTTGCTTTGTACTTAACCTACTATTATAAAGAGAAAGCCCATAAAAACATTAAAAATGGTATTGGAAGAGAATAAATTAATAATATGTCACTATGTTTCAATACATGAAGATAGGTCAGGGAAAGCTGAAGCATTAAACAACATAAGACTCCTCAGGGGATTCCCAGTTTTTTTTGTTTTTTTTTTGTTTAAATACTCCAGTCTGAGATAATTTAAATCATTCTGAAATTCTAATAAACTGGTTCATATTTAATGTTAGTATCATACAACAATATAGTTTATTTCATTGTGTTGCAGTACTTCATTAATAGAGAAATAATAATGCACCACCACTTGGACAGAGGATTAGACAGATAATCATATACAATAAATAAAAAGCAGGCATTAAGTTAGCATATAATTTTATTGTAATTTAATTAGTATAAATGTGATGTTTTATCTTCTTTTTGAGGCTTCATCGGGTATAAAATTTATCAATTCATATCCTTCACTCCTTGCCTTTCTCATCCGAAAAGATTATTAGGACACCAAATTCCTGTCGTGTAAATACTTCAATACATTTAATAAGTCTTGAAGGGGATGAAATGTCACATTTATGTTAATTAAATAGCAATAAAATTATATGCTGACTTAATGGCCATCTTTTTATTTATTGTAAGCTTATAGTCAGCATTTAAGTATAATAAGCATTCTAGTCTAAATTTCTAATATTTCTAGTCCTCATTCTGAATTCAACAATAACATAGCCAAAGATTTCAAATAACTAGCTAATTTTCTGCCTATGATATTAAGTTTCAATTTTAATTACCATGGCTGTTGTTCAATTAGCTATATAAAGTTAGTTCTATTCTGACCTTATTAAAAAAAGTGCAAATAATAAAGTAGTTCAGTTAGAACCTTTAATATCACTCATAGTAAATCCTGATTTCATTATCTGCTCTATATGAGCCGGAGTAGTGTGATCTGCCTCGGCTAGAAGGCGGTGTTGGCGAATCTTAATTTCTTGCCACCGTCTCAACTTTTCACTTTCTCTGAAATAACAGAATGGAATTTAGAATTACATTAATGAACTAAAATAGCTCAAAGATATTATTTTAAAGCTTAGAGCAGTAATTTACTTTGCCATTACAAGAAAGAATTTTAAGCTATAAATTTGGATAATAATATATTAGCATTTCAATGGTTGTGCCTCTGCAGAATAACTTAAACAGAAAACTAAAAGCAACCAAAAGAAACCTGATGTTCATAGCAACATCCCACAATTCAAAGGAGGGTAGTGCCTTCATACTCACAGTAACAAAAAAGTGTGTATATGTAAAAACATTGATATACTGTGTTAATTCAATTATTTATAGAAGACATTCCATTCATATGTGTGTAATTTTAGTAACCAGAATGCATATATTTGATATTTATTGCACTGTGCAGTAAGCAACCAAATGGTAATCAACTTCCAAAACCTAAAGAATAGTGGTCGAAGGCACTTTTTCACTAAAAAGAAATTAAGTAATTAACCAACATGGCATGTAAACATATTTTAACACTTCAGGTGATGTTTATTTTTATATATAAATACAGGAGAATGTATAAAAAAGGATGGACAATGTGACATGGACAAAATAATAATTATGGAATAGGAAAGAGAGACAGTGAGTCAATGGTTTATCTCAAACAGAGAGCTGATGTTAAAAAGTTGAACAGGAAACAGTTCAAATGGAAGAATAGCCTCCTTCATCAGCAGGGTTGAGCAGCCTGTACCCCACCTAAACTTTACATATGACTATTTAAATATATTGTTGAGCAATTATTTTCTGCAATGAAAGTAATTAAAAATTACATATGATCAATGCTAGATCACATGCACTTGGAAAGATGTGTGTGTGGGTTGTATTATTGTCTATATCTGTAAATAATTGTCTATTAGTTACAAATAATCAATGCCAAACTTGTCATTAATTTTTATAAGACATTCCCCCCATAGTAATTATCATTTGTCACTTATTATTCAAATTTCACTAGCATCTCCTCCTACTATACTTTACAAAATGTTACACTCTACTTAAAGTGTTTATTCAGAAGCCAGACAAGACATGCTAATGATTCCCATCCAATAAATGCACTAATATATATATAAATTAATGAATATATAAATTAACGAAGTCACACGCATTGGATATTTCTCCCTCATTTACTATCCTAATATATATATATATGTATATATATCTGTGTGTGAGTGAGTGTGTGTCAGAAAAAGAGTAAAAACATTTATTCAAAGCAAGAATGACAAACACTAGAAGAAAGAGGAAAATAATGATACATAAGAAAAGAATGAAAAAATATTCATGCCAATTACTTTATAAATTTCCTCTCCTTCCCCCAATAAATAAAAGAATACAAATAAATATATTCAAAATATTTGTGAACCAGTTGAAGGCACAGTACTGAAAAGTTTGGAAGGCAGGTAGACAGTGGATACGGAGTGAGTTATTTATATCTGAAGGTCTTATCAAAGCATTCAGGATGGTCTGCTGTTTAAAGTGGAGCAAATTTGAGCTCCCATAAAGGCTAATTTGTATGGGAGGAGAATGTTTTTGGTATATTTAGGATAGAAACTGGTGATATGAAGGTATTGGAAAGTTTTGGTTTGGTTAATGAGTACAGATGTTGAGATCTAGTGAGAATTGATGTGTATATCAACATCATGGAGTAGGAGTAGTTCTAAGTGAACTTACAGGGAATTTTGTGTTTAGAATTTGTAGAAAATTAGGAAAGTCATCTTGTCCATGGGTCTGTAGTATGAAGATATTATCTAAGAACTATTACCAGATTTCAGTGGAGAATTTAAGTGATGTTCCTTGAACAGGTTATTACAGGAAGGGGCCCATTTGGTACCAACCGCTCAGCCAATTTTTTTTTGTGATAAATACAGTTACAGAAAGGGTAGTAATTCCTATTCTGGACAAATTATGTGAGAAATATCACAATATATACACATACATACTTACTCTATAAAATTTGATTGACATATTACAGGCAGTGAAAGCCTTAAAAATTCCCAATTCGCCTTTTCCATTGTTTCAAATGTGTTATGGCTTATCTTAAGACATGGAGGTGAATCAGAACCAGCTGGTATTCGAGTAACATCAATTTTAGTATCAGCCATATCATCTGTATTCTCAAAAATAGGCTGGTCTTTTGTATACCAATATGTCACTGCTCTTTTCATGTTTCTAAAACAATAAACATAATTGTTAAAATACTTTCTTACTTTCTATCAATAAATAAGAAAAATATACACATCCAGATTAAAGTATCTAGAATTTCTTAGAAATTTTAAAATGCAATGATATATAATGATATATTTGAAATGTGATGAAGTCACACATTGAATAAATGAATTATCATTCATTTGTAAAAAGATGAAACAATGACAACTGTCAGCCCATAGCATGAAAGAACTGGAGAACCTCATATTGGGCCAACAACAAGATCTAGGGAACTCAGTGCAGCACAAAATCTAATAGCACAAAGGAGGGAGCAATGCCACATCTCAGAACCTGCAGTCATGGCTGAGGGATAAACAGCTTGACTGCAGAAATATGGTCTCAAGTTCAATGCAACCATTTTTTATTTGTTTAGTTTATTTAATATCTTACCTTTCATTTCTAGTATTTTCTGTTTCAAAAAGGTTCTGTTTCTGAAATATTCCATGAATGTATAAATTATACTAGACCTAGAAAGCAGAGGCAGTCTTTCAGAGTATGAGTCTCTGTACAGCACTTCATGTTGAATAAACACCTATATCCTCTATCTCACAATCCTTCATAACTGTTACAATATTCTCAATGGATGCTGCAAAACTTTTCCCTATCCATCTTAATATTCCTAATATGTACTTGGCTTGGTTGTGGAATGGCAAATGCATGACGCTGCTCAAGCAACAGTTTTACAGGTGATTTCATGATTCCAGGTTCGACTTCTGGCTTTCTTCTTCCATTCCTCTCTACACTTAATATTTGTCTTTCTTTAATCATAATACTATGCCAAAAATGTGATTTAAAAGGCATTTCCTAACTATTTTTATACTTCTAACTATATATCATTTTCAATCTATAAGGTAAAATAATATCATAAAGTCAAAATAATAATAAATTGGACAGGGAGGGTGTTTTATTACCAGCAATTAAATGAAAGTCAGCCCTGCTACTGAGGATATGTATGAACCTTCATAATTTTGAAGGTAACAGCCGCCTTCTACAGGAGGGCTAGATATGCAGTCGACTGTCACAGTCTTGACTTAATTTTAAGTTCAGGTAATACACCTCTTTTCTCTCTCTCTCTCTCTCTCTCTCTCTCTCTATATATATATATATATATATATATATATATATATATATATATATATATATATATGGGATAAGTGACGAAGTCACGCATAGAAAGAAAGATAGAAATATTTGGGAGAAAGGCAGGAAATTCGGTCTTTAAATCATATGTACGGCATGGAATCATGCACAAGGAAATACATATGTCAAGCATAGAAGGGAATGGAAGAAGGAAGAAAGACTGAAAAAATTCGATGTGGCCAGGACTCGAACCTGGGTGCACGAAACAACAGTGCATCACCCCTAGAGCCGGGGCGTGCGTCTATCCACTCCGCCACCACATCGAGTACGACCAACCGAACATTTTCAGTCTATATATATTAGGTTTTCAAGTCCTAATTCTTCCATCCCTCTTCTCTATCCATCCTAACTTGAAAACCTAATATATATAGACTGAAAATGTTCGGTTGGTCGTACTCGATGTGGTGGCGGAGTGGATAGACGCACGCCCCAGCTCTAGGGGCTCTAGGGGTGATGCACTGTTGTTTCATGCACCCAGGTTCGAGTCCTGGCCACATCGAATTTTTTCAGTCTTTCTTCCTTCTTCCATTCCCTTCTACGCTTGACATATGTATTTCCTTGTGCATGATTCCATGCCATACATATGATTTAAAGAGCGAATTTCCTGCCTTTCTCCCAAATATTTCTATCTTTCTTTCTATATATATATATATATGAGATAGGAAATGACATTGTCATGTTAATTAAAACAATTAATAGGAAAAGGATAGAGAGATAGAAAGTAGGTGACTTACCTGAGGTTCATAGATAATAGGCACCTAGTAAGATTTGAAGTTCTTTAAATTTCCGGAGGCACCATCCCCTTCATAAGAATGTTAGGAAGACGTTTCAAGAGATCAGCTGGCTAACAGGGGTGGTGCCTCCGAAAATTTAAGAACATCAAACCCTACACGGAGCTGTCTGTGAACCTCAGGTAAGTCACCAACTTTCTATCTCTCTTTCCTGTCCTTATACAGAGTGGTCCAAAAAATGTATACACTGTTTAACGGTCTATAACTTCCAAACTAATTGACGGAAGCATTTTATTTTTGGTAGTGCAATAGTTTGTGCCAAACTCCTGTGGTATAGTGGCTAGCATTCCTTCATAATATTTTTACATGTTGAATGATGTGGTCAAGATGATGCAACTTATTAATAACATCATTTAATAGGTCTTCTTAACAAATTAGTTGAGACTCCTAACTGAATTAAATAACAATGTTTCATTGTAAGTCCTTATTCTCATAACTTTGACATAATTGTGTCAAGTCTGTTGCACACAGTCAACTTTCCACCCATATCACTTACTATACACAGTCATCCACAGTTTTGGTGTTTCACCGATACATTCCAATGCTGTCTACACTCTCCCCTCCATACCATTGTTCTTATACATGTCAATGCTTTTTCTACTTTCATTAGTTAATTTTGAATTTGGATTGCATGACGGAATATTCCTCTGAACAATTACTTGTTTTGGGTTTGGTGTTCTCACTAAGAAATGGGAAGTGTACCATGGAAAAAAATATAGTTATAAACTTTTTTTTATCTTCTTCCCCCTCCCCCTATTCCCTCTGACTAGCATTTTCTAGTTATCTATATGTAAACTGTTTTATTTTATTTCGATAAGAAAATATTTTGCTTTTCATTTGTGTTTAATTTTCCTTCTTTAAAGAACAAGATGATTTCATAATGGCAAAACAGCTGACATTTTTAGGTGGAAATCAGCAAATATATAACAAATTTATAATTTCTTTGTTCAAAATTATTATTTTAAGTGAAAGGAAGCGAAATGCTTCAATTGAAGCTTATTGATAGCTTATAGCTAATTTAGAATAAATATAAGTATGGAAAAATGTTAATTGGATCAGGGACTCAAACCACAGACTTTCCAGGGAGGCACTCTACCACTGATTGTCTTACTTTTAAATTATTATTTTAATGATGCATAAATTCTCTTTTCAAAAAATTAAATTGTAACTTAAGTAGAAATTGTCATACTTGTGATATAGTTATAATTATAATATTAATATCCATTTGTTATGTTTCCACTCCTAATGAATTAAAGGTGCCCATCTACCCCCTATTTTCATTTTCTGACAAGAAATTCTTTTCGCATAGTTATCTGTACATATTGTAGATGAGATCAAATTCTTAAAAAATCTGTTCTGTAATTCAGGAATTTAGGATAAAGTACTGTCATTTAGTGATTTTATGTTAAATATTTGTAACATATAAACATAAAAAATCCAGAATCTTGAAAAAATGGACAGGCATCAGATTCCAATGTTGCCAGACTTACAATAAAGTACCTGTAATATAGTAATAATAATACATAATTTATTTTTGTAGCTTGTTTAAATTAAATGGATAAAAATTCCTACACAACACTGTTTTTTCCCTGTTACAAATGCAATGATGGCTAACTAAATCTATACTTTTATTTATTTATTCATATAATCTTTTCATTTAAAGTCCCCTAAACAAGGTTCTCACTTAACTTCCATGGTGAATTTTTCAACATCTAAGAAATTACTCATTTCCACAAAATTATATTATTCATCAACAAAGAAAACCAATAAATATCACTATATACACCAGCTGTTGCTGTTTACAGAGTGAAGGGAATAATAAGTTTGTGTGTGCTCTGTTGACGAGTATGGGGAGCAGTGGAAAACTGTGGCAATTGGTGGCAACCTACTGATGACAACAAGTGGATCAGTAGTAGATGCTGTGGATTATTAAAAAGGTCCCATCTAAAGCTATGTACATAATATGGTGTGCAAAAGTGTTGATAGTGTGAACTTGCACTTAAAGTACAACTAAATACCATGAAGCCCAAACAGTCTTATATGTAGCACATTACAAACTCGTGAGCAATAATGCTGTCCAAGTTCATGCACAATAACACAGTATGACACCAATGATATACTTTTCTACTTTTCATAATACGCTTCTACAAAGATTTACTGTCATATACATCACATTCCAAAAATTTCTTTCTTATATATAATAGAGAGAGAGAGAGAGAGGATTTACAAGTCAGTCAAAATAATTAACACAAGTGATAAAGTCTGGACAGAGAGAAAGAAAGGTGGTGGCTTACCTGAAGTAAACCTTGTGGACACCATTATAGGTAGTAGGTGTTTTCAAATTATTGGGAGCAAATACCCCCTCCTTGCTGGCTGTCACTTATAATGTTGTCTGTATAGTTCAAATATATATATATATATATACAAGTCAGAAAATGACGTCATAATAATTAAAATACACATATATATTAGATATAAATGCACTTACACACAGAAGGGTTCATAACCTTCTTGTAACCCACAAGTAGTAAAAAATTTAAGAGTATTGACATCTTGTCCAAATGTCAATTTGGCTCTCTGGCCAACACCTAGGGTACAAGCAGGAACAAATGCTTCACCTTGGACATCAGAAAATGATGTTTCTCCTCCAAGTGCATCCATTAATAATTCTCCATTAAGTGAGAAACCTGCCACATTAAAATATATAGTTATGATACAAGCCTATTAAAGAATATTACTCCTCGTATAATGATAAAGGTAAAGTGATTATATATACACACATATATATATATATATATATATATATAATGAAAAATAGGGTGACAAAGTCAAAATAGTAATAATACATTGAATAGGTGAGAGAGACAGAAAAAGGTCAATAGACAATACACTACAATAGGCAGGGAATTATGATAAAGTGAATTTTCAAGAGCCTAAGCTCATACATTCATTCAGATTCATTGTCATATACAATATATATATATATATATATATATTATATATATATATATATATATATGAGTCAGGAAATGACATTGTCATGTTTATTAAAACAATTAATGGGGAAAGGACAGAGAGATAGAAAGAAGATGACTTACCTGAGGTTCATAGATGGTAGACACCTTGTGAGGTTTAGAGAACTTGAATTTTCGGAGGCACCGTCCCCTTCATCAAAAAGTTAGGAAGACATTTCCAGTGACCTCAAGTAAGTCATCTTCTTTCTATCTCTCTGTCCTTTCCCCATTAATTGTTATATATATATATATATATATATATATATATATATATATATATATATATACCATTAATGAGGACAGGAAAGAGAGACAGATGGCTGGCCATCACTGGAAATGTCTTCTTAACCTTCTGATGAAAATTTAAAAACTTTAAACCCTACATGGTTCCTGCCATCTGTGAACCAAATTTCTATCTCTATTTCTATATATACATAATAAGGACAGAAAATGAGGGAGAAAGTTGGAAATTTGATTTGTCATGTGCTCGGCATAGAATTATGCTCAGAGAAATGTATATGCTGAGCATAAAGAGGAAAGGAAGAAGAAAGAATGATTGAAAAATATTCAGAACCACTGGGATTTGAACCCAGATCATCAAAGAACCTTTGCTATAGCCACAAGGTGCCTTCTACCAACTCAGCCAAGATTCCAGCTTAACGAATATCGTCAGTGTAGGTTATTATTAGGTTGTGAGTTGAAGTCAATAGAGAAGAAAGGAAGAAGGAACCCCTTGTAGCCCTCAAGTAGTAAAGTATTTAAGAGTACTGACATCCTGTCTGAGTAGCAGGTTTTCTTGCTGATGAGACCGTCTTTATAGGCTCTCAAAAATTTATTTTATAGTTCTTCCCTAACACTAGACACATACTATCTATTTAAGGTATGTCAATGACTTTTTTATTGTTCTTATATATATAATTAATAAAGGCAGGAAAAGGGGATACAAATATGGTGGCTTACTTTTTGGGGCAACCACCCCCTTCATCAGAAGATTAGGAATAGCATTCTGAGTAACGGCTAGCTGATATATACCAGAAGTATATACTTAAATCTGTATTTTTTAGTCAGAAATATACATTTTTTATAGATATAAAAGAAATTATTCAAAGTAGTAGCTCTCACTTGCTACAATTTTTCCATATCTCAGTCAATTTGTGGATACCACACCAAAACAAAATCTGTTTTAAGGCAAAGCATTCATCAAGAATCAAAGTGCTGCTAAGCAAGCACATAGCCCATCAATGAAAGCTGGTGGTAGTCAGAAGGTTCCAGGTCTGGGTTTAGGCATATATTCATTATTACATAGTGGCCCAGCTAATGTCCATAAAAAAGGAGCACTTCACACATGAAAACATGCTTTTTCATGGACTACACAAACTCAACTATTCTTTGTGTGGCCTACAGTAGGCAGCAATCCAATGCTGATATAAAAACCATCAATCCTGAAACACTCCCCACCTGCCACAGTTGCCCTCAGGCAACATCTTCATCCAACCTTGTAAATCCTAGCCTCACAGATCTGTCTCTTAAGCTGTAGTGGGAATAGGCTTTGATGTGTCATGATTGTTGCTATGACACCGTAGGTTTGGAATGCAACACTGAGTGACTGAACATCATGCCATTTAGACATACTGTCTGAAAGACAGGCACTAGAAAATGTGCATGGTGTTGCTTCAGAGCCTGTAAATGCCAACTATCGATTTGAGGTAAATAAGCTGTTTTCTTTCCAGCTTTCCTATACAAATACAATTTATATAATAAAGAGAGACAGAAAGCAGTCATTGACTTACCTTAATTAGATGGTAGATATCAGTTGGCAAGGGATTTTCAAAAAATGTGAGCTTTCAAGAACTTTAAATCCCTTCTTCAGACAACATTTGAATGGCGAGAGGGAAAGTCACTCAGTGACAATTTAAATTTTGGCTTTCTGGCCCAAATATTGCTTTCATGCACCCACCCAAATTCTGCAACATACTTGTTCAACCATGTCCCCCACCCACACAAGGACTGCAAACCTAGCAGTAGGAACAGGTGCCATGTCTCCCCTATCATAGCCACCACAATCCTCCAGCATCCTCCCAAGAACACAACATATGAAATTATATAAAAAATAACCTGTCTTTCCTCCCATCTAAGAAATTAACTGCAGACTCTGCCTATCCTTCTACATTTTCCAGACAAAGAAAGCCTTCTCTGAACAAATTTCCAACCACTGAAACACAGTGAAACTTTTCAACACTCAATTTCCCACAGCTTCACATGTCCAGAGTCATAACATTAATAATTTTGTCCAATGCTTCACACTCAGCCACCTCAAAGCCCAACCCACAATTCTTTGGAAGCTCCAACACATCTAGAGTCAATATTCTCGAAATAGTAATGTTCTGCAATTCCCAGCTGACCTGGCATAGTTGAACACTACAGGTGAACCCATTGAAGTATGTGTGAGTACAATGTGAAATTGTGTGTGCTAATTTTCAGATGTGTGCATCCTTCCAGCCCCCATCAAATCTATACCTCTACCCTGACCTTCCTTGAGAGACAAAGTAGTTGGCCTGGTGGGTCTACTGTTTACCAGCAACAGATAGTTTAACAGCTGCCCAGTTCTTGGAATGCATTTTCTTATCTCTGAAGAAAGGGGTGGTAACCTCTGAAAATTTAAGAATGCTTACAACCTACAATACAGATTGCATAGCGAGAAAAAAATAGAATTATAGGGGAAAGTTAGGAATGCTCTCTCTAAGGGAGAGTAATACATTCAAAGAAAAGATAATGTCAAAGTATAGAGTGAAACGAAGTAAGAAGAAAACACTGAAGGTATTTAGCACTTCTGGGAATCAAAACCAGTTTATTTACTCAGAACACAAATTGTTCTATCCATTAAGCTACCAAACCAACTCAAGATAAACAAATATAACCAGTCTTATTAGGTATTTATAGGGTAATAGATAAAGAAGATAGAATGATTTTGAGCATCCATTAAGGATAAATTGAAGTGATGATAATGATTATATTTCATGACAGAGCCACTTTCTAAAAAAAATGGAAAAATGAGGAAAGATATAAATATGAGAGAAAGAAAGGAATACACACAATTATACACACCCACCCACAGATATATATATATATATATATATATATATATATATATATATATATATATACCTTGTGAGTTTTGGAGAACTTGAATTTTCGGAGGCACCGCCCCCTTCATCAGAAGGTTAGGAAGACATTTCCAGTGATCGGCTACCGATCACTGGAAATGTCTTCCTAACCTTCTGATGAAGGGGGCGGTGCCTCCGAAAATTCAAGTTCTCCAAAACTCACAAGGTGTCTACCATCTATGAACCTCAGGTAAGTCATCTTCTTTCTATCTCTCTGTCCTTTCCCCATTAATTGTTTTAAACATGACAATGTCATTTCCTATCTCATATTTATATATATATATATATAATATATATATATATATATATATATATATATATAATTAATAGGGTAAGGATAGAGAGATAGAAAGTAGGAGACTTAACTGAGGTTCCTAGATGGTAGACACCTTGTGAGGTTTAGAGTTCTTGAATTTTCGGAGGCACCACCCCCTTAATCAGAAAGTTAGGAAGACATTTCCAGTGTTGGCTAGCCGACATCTTCCTAGTCAACAGCTAGCCGATCACTGGAAATGTCTTCCTAACTTTCTGATGAAGGGGGCAGTGCCTCCGAAAATTCAAGTAGTCTAATCCTCACAAGGTGTCTACCATCTATGAACCTCAGGTAAGCCACCTTCTTTCTATCTCTCTGTCCTTTCCCCATTAATTATATATAAATGTGTGTGTGAGAGAGAGATTGTGTGTGAGATAAACACTGTTATTATCCAAATTATAATTATTTAATAATAAAACTTTGCAAAAAGCACTTGCATACTAGGAATTAGTTAATATTCTAATATGGACTTAATTCAATCCATAAATATTAAAGAAGGATGTAAGGAACAGAAAATATAAGAACTAAAATTACAAACTCATTGAGGAAGAAAACAATTTACTCTGAAAGAAATAAATATAATTAATAAAATCATTGTAGTTGCAAAATGAAACTTTATCTCTAAAATGTAGTCATTAATTTATACACATCACTTCAAAATAAACTTACTATTCAAACATTAGGTTTCAGCATCACAGAACACAATATGCATGCACATAAACATTTTAAAAAGTTAAACATTAGACAAGACTTCATGTTCATTTTATCCTGCACAATCTAAAATTTCAATTCCTGAAAACCATTCATTTTCATACTGATGGTTTGATGATTACAGATAATTCAAGTAAGGCATTCTTTAGTTTAAATTTACTATCCAAATATTTTCACATAATATTGGGCTTTTCAATAAGGACAGGCCAATGTTGAAATGGAATAAAATAAACTATGCTATGTGTGAGGCATTAAGGAAAGTCTTTTTTTTATTTGAAAGAGAATTTGTTAATACCTCCCACACAGCTTGTTTTATTCCATTTCATCATTGGCCTAACCTTATTGAAAAACTTTACATATTTAGAAATGGCCTGTAAACATGCTCCACTGTCCTGAGGAAGATGGCCCAGGCCATTCCTCTCTTTGCTTAACATATGCCTTTCACTGAGTATAATTCTAAGCCAAGCATATGTCTTAAAGCAGATTTCCAACTTTATATATATATATATATATATATATAAAGTTGGAAATCTATATATATATAACATGAAAAGTAACATGAAACATGAAAAGTTACACTTAACAATGCAGGCCAGCTTGCGAGTTGCAATTGTTGAGGAACTGACGCAATTTGGGCCAACAATGTAGTCTGGCGAGACTTTTGGAGACGTCATGGGGTAGTGGAAGGAGCAGGTTGACGACGAGAGAATGACCACGTCCTGCAGATATAATTTTTTCTCTTGCTCTGATTGGAATTAAAGCTATTAAAATCATCTTTTGGTATTTTTTGTGAAAAATACCTGGCGCCCTAAAAGGAATTAAGAAATCCTCGAATACGGAGGAACGCGGAATCCGCTACATTTGACGCCGAACATGGCAGGAGTTTGGAATGTGCTGACGGACATTGAACAGTGAAGAAGTAATATGCTGCATTCGGCGAGCCATCGAGTGGCCTAGAACAACGAACAGCGGCGAGACATCTGTGAGGTTCAGAATGTCGAACTCTTTTGAGGATACGACGACTGAAAGGTGGAGGACGAGAATTATTCGAGAGAAGTGGAGGCGCTGCAGAAGGAATGCTGTGGAAGGAGAACTGATCAACGCATAGCATAGCTGAGGGGTCAAGTGTTCCAGTGACCGCTGCGTGGATATCTTCGAGAGGTGTGTGTGTCTGTCTGTGTATTAAAAAGCAGAGTACGGTGTGCATGGAGAAGTGGAAGTAAAAGTAAGAAGACAGGTTCCACAAGTTGGTAGCAAATAAATGTATTTTGCGTAATATTTTGGTTGCAGTTTCTGTGTTCTGTAGTGTTTTAAAAATGGAAGAAGTGCAGGAGGGTATTGAGAAGACAGAGGACTATGTGCTCAGGAAATTGTCCCTGGTACTTAATAAGATATTTGATGAGCGGATGGAAGATTTTAGTGTTAAGAAAATGCAGGTAGAGTTGAGGGCTGATTTAGACAGAATGGCTGAGTTTCAAGGTCGGAAGTGTGAGGAAGTGGAGAGTAGGTTAAGTGGAGAATGTAATGAGAGGCATGTGCAACAAGAAGAAAGATTAGAGGAAAACTGCAACAAGTTACAAATGGAATATTTGATGAGTTAAAATCTTCTGAAAGGTGTGTACAGGAAAATGTGGAGGAGAAGGTGAAGGTGGTAAAGAAGAGAGTTAAGAAGGTAGAAGTAGAGCAGTGTGTAGATATGAATTGTGGTATCATAGAAAGGAACAGGATAGTAATTTTAGAGAAATCGATAGAAATCTTAAATGACCAGTGGAAGGCAATTTCAGTAAATAACATGAATGTGACCCCAAAGGGAGGAAATTTAAAGCGAAAAAAATGGCGAATTGTCAAACGTGGGTGTAAAGTTAAGAAAGTTGAAGTGGAGGTTAATCATAATGTTGAGAGGGACATAAGGTTGTTGAAATTAATTGATGTATTTGCAAATAAGTTTAAGAAAAAATTTAAACGTGTAGAGCATCAGATGAAAGCTGATAAGTGTGAAGGTAATGCGAACACTTTGGACAAGCAGATTAAAGGACAGCTGATCATGTTTGTAAACAAAGACGAGTATGATAAAAACAGAGTAGGAAGAAATTTGTATGTGTTAAGGAATTGTGGTGGTTATAGATTTCCTTGGAACCCAGGTGGAAAAACCCAATGCGGTATTTTGGTAAATGTAAAAAAAAGTGTTACATTAAATGCCAAAAATAGCTGTTCTGCCAGAGGTCAAATGACTTTGTAGTAGATGTATGAAACAGCTGATGGCAGATAAAAAAAATTGTGTTCTCCAAATGTAATTAGTTGTAAAAACCATGTGGTCAGTTGACTGTTTTCGACATACATCAAAGAGCTAAATGTCAAACTAATAAATGCCATATGATACATTAAAAACAGCTGAGAATGAGTAAAATTTTATGTAAACACATTGTAAAGAAACATGTTCTGTCAAAAACAGCTGATTGAAATTTAAATTGTGAAATGGCAGTAATACAGACAGAAATCTGCTGTTATTCCCAAAGATTCAGCCAACTGTCAATAGATGTAAATGTCAAGTGTTTAAATTAATTTACATTTACTTTAAGAAAGTCTCCCAAACAACACATCAGAGAAAATGTGTGGGAAGAAAAAAAAGTAAATGGAAAAATTGTTTGGAAAAATAAAATGTGTAATTAGAATTAAAGTTGGTTAATTGAGTGATTTGTAAATTTACTCAATGTTTGCTCTTATGAAAGAATATGTCGAAGAAAATTGTAATTAGTTCTAAGTGAATTTTTGTAAATATTTTGTAATTTTGATTAAGGTTGTTGGTCATTCATATTGTTTACGACTGTGGTTCAGTGAGTGCCATATTAAAAAATTGTACAATTTTTTAAATTCATTGGGGGCGGGGAAAATGTAACATGAAAAGTTACACTTAACAATGCAGGCCAGCTTGCGAGTTGCAATTGTTGAGGAACTGACGCAACTTGGGCCAACAATGTAGTCTGGCAAGACTTTGGGAGTCGTCATGGGGTAGTGGAAGGAGTAGGTTGTGTCGGAGGGACGACGAGAGAATGACCACGCCCTGCAGATATAATTATTTCTCGTGCTCTGATTGGAATTAAAACTACTAACATCCATTTTTGGTGTTTTTTATGAAAAATACCTGGCGCCCTAAAGGAATGAGAAATCCTCAAATACGGAGGAACGGAGAATCTTCTACAATATATACAGACCTTATATTGTTTTAACCTAATGAAAGAAGTTTTTGTCCCTGAAAGATTGAATGATTGCGCCCTATTTACAATGGAATCACAGACATTTAAATTCAGTTAATTCCTCCTCTCTTTTCCTCCTATTCTAAAAAATTAATATTTTCTTACTTCCCTGTCAGTTGACAACTTCTATCAATATCATGCAAGTCAATGACTTTTTTCTGACTCTCTTTCCTATCCATTTTATTATATTTTGACTTAATCATCTTAGTTTTCTTTATATACACAAGGTATTAAAAGAGAGGTACCTGAGTGGAAACCTAAGAACTATTTCTGCATTAACTACACCGGGAAAGCCTTAGTTCACAAGAAAGAAGTGTTCAATAAACTTGGGTCTGGGAATGCATACTTTCTGAGATATGTACACTAATCCATTGGACAAAAGACTTGGAATTAGTGTAGCAATTGACAGCAGCTGGAGGTGAGAGGCACATGCTTGTCTGAGAGGTCGAACATGAACAACTACCACAGCCATATCATCTTTAATGAATTCAGGCACTAAGGCCAGAAGACTACCATAGCAAATTGCAGTTATGTCAATTGCTTTACAGAACTGTCCTGCAGATCCACTGTTTTTGTCAAAAATTTTATTTTCTGATGAGGCAGGGTTCATCAGAGATGGCATCGTGAACTTAACCACCATATGTGGGCTGATGAAAATCCCTATGTAGATGCATCAGCATCATTTCTCCATCAACATATGGGAGGTATTCTTGGTGAAAAATTACTAGGTCATACACCTACTAAAATTATCAATTTCTTGTTAACATATTGCCTGTTTTATTGGAGGATGTACCATGTCAGAAAATATTACAGATGTGGTTTATGCAAGATGTCACATCAACATATTTCCTCTTCAATGTACATGAACACCTGATGCTCACATTTGAAGACTGCTGGATGGGTTGGGAAGATTCCACACTTCAATCCCAGATTTCAATCTGCTAGATTTTCGATTATGATGACACTTAAAAGCATTAATCTATGTTACCATAGTCAATGATGTACAGACACTAAAGAACACATTTACATGCCAGCACTTACTACAACAAATGGTTGTATTTTAAAGAGAGTGTGATTCCTTATGCCATGTGCAGACATAACATTGAACACGTCCTTTAACAAATTTCATGAATGGATATCAGGTTGAACCTCTCCTATGAACTAATGTACTAATCACAGAAATTTTGTGTTCCCAGATCCATTTGTAAAGGTATTATTTTGATCTTCTGATGTATACTAAACCTTCTCACATTATTTGACATTTTTGTTTTCAGCCACATTGAAAAAGTACATAGATCTCAGAAAGTGCCAGGCCCATGTTTATTGGACTTCTTTTCCTTTTTTATGGTTGCTGGAAAATAGATTCAAGAGATTTTAAATTGCTACTAGAAATAGATAACAAACTATGTTATATATAATAAGTTCTCAATCAGATAAGCTATTCAAAGCCTTTTGATAATTCAGTTTCATGAATGCTCATGGCACAAAGTCACCAACTTGAGAGAAAAGTGGTGTTTGCTTATCAGAGACTATTTTTTTTTTATTGCCCTCCTCAGCAGTTTAATTGAAATGAAATCATTTAATACTTCAAATCAATTGTGGCCAGACATGGGACACTAAGGAGTTGTGTACTGCAGCAACAAGACACATTTAAATCCTATTTCACAACAGTTATCCTTAGAATTTACAAAGAAGTGAGACATTAATCCCGTAAATTTCCACACAGCAATGGATTCTTCGAGGCTCCTGTGAAAATTTTGAAGTGCAATTTAAAGAAAGCTGTTAATGGGAACAAAACATTGAAGAATTATCAGCAATATTTAGATTTGATTATCCTACAGCAGAAGGACAAGAAAAAGTAACGTAAACAGAAACAAGATTAAGACTATCATAATGGTGAATGAAAATTAGAAAACTTGAACCAGTAGATGATGTTTGGATTTTGGATATATGAATCAAGGGCACAATCATTAAAAAAACATTCAAGTCTTTTGTAGATTATTAGTATACTGAGACAACAGACCAAAGAAACTGATGGCATCTTTGCCCAATTGTGAACAACGAGATGGGCATGCATCCTGATATAAATGCCAGCCATGCAATGAATGTAAGGCTCCCATCACCAAATCTTTCAGTTACTCCAGCGAAATAAAATGACGTCACCACAAAGATTAAGAGGAGTTACAGTCACTTAAAGGGCCATGTGCCTGTTATTATAAATAAATGTGCTAAAATTCCCTCCTTGTACAATGTGGGGTCAAATGCAGCTAAATGATATAATATATCACCATGACACATTATATGAATGCAAAAAATGTGAAAACAGAGTGATGGTCAACAATAAATGGTTTCCAGAATGTCAAGAACGCGTTTGATGAGAGCAATGAGTATCTTTGTCATGACAGCAAGACATAAAGATCAGAAAGGTCGGACCTTGCACTGAATATGGTACACTATAAAGGCTGGTGCAAAGATATCTGATAGGGCAAGAGCTTGGTCAAAAAGGAAAATAATGAACATTTTTTAAAGAGGGCAAGTAGAAAAGGGAGCAAAAGTTTCAGAATACCTATTCAAGAATGATTCTCAGTATACAGACCAAGAAAATAATTTTTATTCCTGATATAATATCTAAATTTACAATAATTACAATTCAAAAACAATGGTAAGCTATTCCAGATTTGAGTATACTAAGAATATGATGTTTCACTTGCCACAGACATTGTTATTAAAGACACCACTTAATAATGATGGCAGTAACCACTACTGAAACATCATGACCTAATTCTCTTTTCACACAACAAATACACCAGCAAAATCTTCACATTCATTGAAGAGAAATAGGTTCATAAACTCTCATTTGTTTCTTTGCAGTATTACTTTCATATTAACTCAAAGTGATTCATTATTATAAGGAAGAATTAAACTAATTAACATAATTGAAGCATTTTCTCAAACTTATTGTGTGGAAATAGACATTAATAAATTAACTTTGGTCATATTCACTGAAAATGTTAAATGATACAAATTTTTATGTGAATATTGAGACATTCTGAACTCTTCTCATACGTTAACATCATATTAAAAATTTCCATTTCAACATAGAAGGTTTAAATATATTTTATGGCAAAAACATAATAATTAAATTCCAAAAGAACTTTGTACCTAGAAATTTATATAAAGTCATATTTGCATTCCATATATTAAAAGGGAAGATTATATTGTAATGATAAAGATAATAATCACAATAATTATAAATAAAACCATGCCAAAAGTTTTGTGCTTTTTGGTGTATTAAAGATTAATTTGTCATTGATTTATTTCACTGTGAACTGCCTTGATAAAAATTGTTACATCATTTCCCATAGTTTTTTCTCAATTGCCATAAAAGTATTCTTAGAATAATTACAATGACATGCAGTTGGACATGATGGAAAAACATGCATATTTCTAATAATTAATACACAAATACTCTTTCTTTAGATATACCATGAAAATAATTTATCACTGAAAGTTTTAAAAATTAATAACATTAGACCCACAACGTAATCTATTACACATATTGTTCTGTACTTAATTACTAGATATTTCAATGAAGATAGGTAATATTCATACTGTATCATACATTTAAATTAAGAAGTCTCAATATATAGCACCTCACTCAATTACACATCAACCTATATATTACATTACTAATTCACTTGGAAAAATACTTTTTTATTTAATAACAATTTATAAAGAATATGCATCTTTTTTAAAACAAAATTCAAAATGAATAGCTGAATTCTAACTTCCTCAGAAATAACATGACAAAATGGTAATCATTTTAGGAAAAAGATATATTCTTAGCAGATCTAAAAGAATATAAATAATCCATTTTGACAAATAATAAAAACTCACTATTATTCAGACTAAATATTAAATTAAATAAAAATTAAAAGTAAGTAGCTCTCTGAGTAAAATTAGAAGTAAAAGAAATGTAAAAATTAAACTGAAACCATAACTATTGGCAAATTCAATAACTTAATAATGTGTACATCAATTTCATAATAATAATTGCACCAGAAAACTATTAATTCTTCACTGTTGTGTATACCTCAGAAGAAAGTCAATAAATTAATGTACTTTGGAATATTTAAACTAGTAACAAACAACTGTAACAGAATAATAAAAGTCTTAAATGTTATATTTCTAAATAAGTCAGATAATTGTCCCATCTTATCTGTTATAGATCATTTAAGTTATTGACTTAATAAAACTAAATATATAACTGAATAAATACATGCTTCAATTAAAGCAACATTTTAAATTATCTGAGTGAATAGCAATTTATACTACTTTGCAGATGAGGCAAATTTAATTGCAGAAAAGCCACTTCATAATTTTCCTGACTTACTTATTGTACAATCAACAAGATCGAGGAATACTCCAACCACGTCTCCAATTTGCCATTGTTTGCCGAATGTCTCGGCCACCCCGCAATAAACCTTCTCTTCCTTTAAATAAAACAAAATGCACATCCATGTACATTATTAACTACATGATAAACATATCGTGTCAATATACATAACTAATTGAATGTTTCTTCTCAGACTGGACATTGAAGTTAAAACAAATTAGAGCTACAAGAGCAAACTGTCTAATTTCACTATGGGACCTGAAAAAATGGAATTATATTCAAGTGATGTATTCATTGTAATTTTTTGTTACTCAATTATAAAAGTAATCAATCCCTATTTTAATTATTGTATATACAGTGTGTGAAATATTTGTGTTCATTATTTTCAATTTTCGATAAAACAATACAAAATGTTTAACATTCTACTAAGAATGCTAAAGCATAAAAATATTTTATTAATTCACATATCTCAAAACTACCTGATTTGAATGCTGTACTGACTGGATATAGTTGATATTAATAAATAATATAAGACACCATGGGAAATGATCTAAATAACATTTAATCAGAATTGTCTAAGTGCACAAACAAAAATGTGCTGTTAGAAGGATGATGCAAACAAGCATATCAGCAAGCAGATTCTCATTCAGAATGAGACACGAATGCACCAATAATTCCATTCACCTTAAATGCTCAAATTTGTTGCCCAAGCTGTTTAACAATAATGCACAATTTTAGGTGTAAAATATAAACGGAAATTTGGTATAAATAAACATAAAAATCTTAAGTAAATTAAATTGAAAAGGAGAGGAAAATAATTCCTTGTCATTATAATGCTGATAAAACAGCTGACAACATTTTGAGCATCATACTCATATTGATGCATACCATTATTTACTTACTTATTGTTTTATCAAATAAGTCTAGGAAACATCCAATTATATCTCCTACTTGATATTGTCTGCCAAATGGATCACTAGCACCAAAGTGTAGTTTGACAGCCTAATTTAACATTAAGTTTAATCAGGAAATTTGAAACAATCACTCAAAAAAGTCATAAATGAGAATAATTCCTACAATAACTAAAAATGTTGATCTTATGTAAATATCTTGTTCCAGTAAAATGACAAAATTAGTTCATGTGTTATATATTAAAATAAATGTGTTTTCAGTTGCATTAAAGTATGTAATATTTTTAATTAAGATTTTGTTGAATTATTGACATATTTGTTGTTATGTTTTCTGTTTCAAGCACTTAACATTTATATTTGTTATAAGGCTTATATTTAAATCTTAGTAATTTATAAATAAAATTATTTGCAAATAAAAAATAATTAGAGATTCAGAAAATAATCAATTTTTTTCCTTAATTTAATTCAATTAATACAAACAAGGCAAAAAATGTTATCTGAAAGAAATAGTTAAGAGATTTACTCCTTAATAAATACCAAAAATGTATAGAAGTAAAAAATGTTCCCACAGTACAGCTGTGAACATTACACGACAACATATTCATTCTTCTAAGTTTGATGGCAGTTTCATATAAGAATTTAAGCAGTTATAAACTGTATACAGTAATAATTGTGAGGAAATAAATAAACAAAATATTAATTACTAAATAATATTAATGAGATGAAGAAGTGGACAACTGAAAGTGGAAACAAATTAGTGATTGCACACCCAGTGACTTAATTATTCTCATACTAATATTCTTACTTCTTTGCCATAATAAAGAAAGTAAAACTAATAATAAAAACTGGCTTAACTCATGATAAAAAAATTATTCTATAAATGACACTTTTCTATACATATAATGGTAAAGGTTCATTGACATGATAATGTAAGAAAAATGTCCAGATTATAGAAATTAATAGAATGCAGAACACCTGTAGAAAGCAAAGACTAATAATAGATATTTAGGATAGGTTAATGAGTCAATGGATGTCAGTTAGACTATAATATTGTAACAGTCATTTTTATTGCCTTCACAAAAAATTCAATGAGTTGGTGCTGACATAGTTGATAGCTGGAAATACAATTTAATATAAATAAATGTAATTTAGAAATTTAAGATTGATAATTTCTTTGAAAATAATTTGTATAACTTAAAATATGTACAAAATAAAAATGTAATGATTCGTCTAACATACATTAGAATATTTCCCTATAAAAAACAATCAAAAATAATGTACCAGAAACTAAGGAGAACAAAAAATTAAAACGAAAAACCATGTACTACATCCAAATGATAATTAAGAAAATACTTCCAAGATAGTAACAACAATATCCTCGATAGTTTTGATTAGTTAGTGTAAAGAAGACTGGAAACATGACTATGCAAGAATATATAACCCAAATAAATTATTATAATAAGAAGCTAAAAGAATCAAAGCAAATAATACTACTAGATTCTGTGATTTCAGATTTGTATCACAGAGGATTGAGACATAAGAAGAAAATGAAGCTTTTCTTTGATCAGGAGAAAGCGAATTCACAACTAGCAAGATTAGATGTAAACTAATTCTTGGAGAATTGCATGAAAATTCTTGTAAGGAGGAAGAAGACAAAATTGCCATTACTCTGAAAGTGCAAACTAAAGGTAGTAATTCACAGAATAAAGATTTTTATAATAAAACAGATGTAATTCATTAAACAAGAAGTGGAAATTCAATAGAAGTATATGTGGATGCTGACTGGATTTGAGATTTTTCAGATGCTGTATCAGCAAGTGGATATATTAATAGAGCTGTCAGCTGGAGAAGCAAAAAAATTGACTTTGCTGAAGGTTTCTAGTTGATGGATGAAGAGCAACCACTTGTAGATATTATGCTCTTTATGAAGTCACAATTGAAGTTGAATGGTTTATTCAACTATTGACAGTACTAGGTCAAGAAAAATTTGTAAGGAAACCTATCAAAATCTATGTTGATTATATGGCTGCCTGCAAGGTAGCCATCCATGAAAGAAGATCACTCCAAGACATCCAAAAATATTAATGTCAAGTTCCATCAGACAGTTGGTGAAACAATGTGTAACTGAGTTGGTTCATGTACAATCAAACTTAAACCAAGCTAACTTGCCTCCTGAAATTGGTGTAGACACGAAGAAGGGAATGCTGCGACCCCACAGCAAACTCGTCTCCCGTCATTCGGAAGGGCGTGAGAATAGTACCCAATGCCCGACCTACCTGATGCAGGTTTTCTAGGGTTTTCCCTGCATCTCTTTAGGTGAAACACCGGGTAGGATCCTAAAACCATAGCCCGGGGGCCCTAGTCAACCATTGGCTACCTTGCTCTACCTTCCGCATCCCCCCTTTTCAATTCCCTTCCTATGCTATTAAAGGGGAGTTGCCTGTTTCAGGGTCACACTCATGTAGCCTGTTACCCAAAAAAAAACCTATTTTAGGAGGTATATGTACCGGTGTCAAAGACCTTGGGCATATGGCAAGAGCTGTCCGCTGATCCCATTGGATCAGTCGGCCAACTGCCTCCTGAAACTGGTGGAGACATCTGGTCTTATACTGTTTATAGATTATAAAAATTACATTCCCTTTCCTCTCAGGATAAACTATGTAGAGCATAATCACAAGTAAGTAACTACATAGAAAGAATACTATAATTTTGTATTTGGAGATGTACCACTTTGAGAGAGACCTCGCACCACATAAAAATATTGTTAGGGCTGCCACTGAGTGTTATTATAATAGAGAATGTAACTTTTACTGTGCACCTTCATCACAAATTTGTAATATGCGAGGTTATGTCTGTTTTGAAAGTGGCCAAACCATCCATAAGACAAATTAGAAGGAAAGCCAAAATCAAATGCTCGATTAATCCTTACAAAGAGATTAATGAGTACAAATTCATTGAAAAAAGTTCCTTAAAAGTGGAAATTTCGTTATTCTGGGGTTCCTTATAAGCCAGCAAAATTTGTCTGTTCAGTCGTCGACTAGTCAATCACGGGAAATGTCTTCCTAAGTTTCTGATAAAGGGGGCGGTGCCTTCAAAAATTTAAAGAGCTCCAAACCTCACAAGGTGTCTACCATCTATGAACCTCAGGTAAGTCACCTACTTTCTATATACATACACACATTATATTGATAAAAAGTTTCACATGCATGTATAGTTGTATTATTTCTTATAATTTTTCTTTTGTTCTGACCATTCCTTGAGTGAGGGAGTGTGAGAATATGTGATAAAGAGAGAGGAGAACAGGAGGTAGACAAGTAGGGAGAAATGGGGAAAGGGGAGGAGAATGAGAGGGAAAGAGAGAGTTAGGAGGGAGAAGTAGCTTTGTTGAGTGTAAATTGTTACAGTCCAATGATTGGCCCATTTAAGATATAATAGAATACTGTATGGTTAACCACCACAGTGTGCACCACAATGAAGGAGGCTTGTAAATATTATTATTTGAAATATTACTTTCTGCCTTACACAGTAGACAGAAAGATATGTTTGAAATTTTCAGAGGCAAAAACCTTCTTCATTTGACAGTACTGCACTTAATAACAATGTGGTTGGTGGCCATAAAGTGTGGTATTATTTTCCTAGAAGAAATAGACCTGCACCTCTGAAAATTTGAAACGTTTCCATATCTCATTACTGTACATATCAATTATTTTGACAATGATTTCCATGGAAGAAACACAGGTCTTCAACAATATGCTATTTAATTTTATTTCAGTGATACCTCTAAATTGTCTCTCACGTGTGATATGCAACCATCAATAGAATTTGGACCTCAAATAGTTTATTACATACAAAGAAGGATTTAGTTAATGACAAATATTATAATGAAGTACTATTTTCTGGTATTGTTTTAAAGTATAGTGTAATTTAAATTCCAGTAGAAATTTATCACATATGTAATCACAAATGATATAAGATATATGTGAATATATATTGAAACATGAGTTACAGCTTGTTCTTAAATGACCTTCAAATTTCCAGACAGCATTTTTTTTTTGGTTAACAGGCTACATGAGGGTGATCCTGAAACAGGCAACTCCCCTTTAATAGCATAGAAATGGAATTGAAAAGTGGGGAAGTGGGAGAGCAAGGTAACCACGTGTTGACTGTATTTTAAGTATCCTATCTGATGTTTCACCTAAAGAGATGCAAAGAAAACCCTAGAAAACCTGAATCAGGTAGGTCGGGTTATTGGATACTATTCTTATGCCCTACAGAATGACAGGAGACGAGTCAGCTGTGGGGTCGCAGCATTCCCTTTTCCGTGTCTCCACAAGTTTTAGGAGCAGTTAGCTGACTGACCCAATGAGATCAGATAACAACTCTTACCATATGTCCAAGGTCTTCAACCCCAGTAGATACACCTCCTAATTTAGGTGAAGGTGCGTCAGCATGTACGAATTTAGAAGAAACAAAGGAAAGTACAAGGCATTCCCGACGGAGTCAGGTGAGCCCCGCAGTCTGATAGATTTAAACAAATTACCTGGCGCCCTATTCTTTTGAAAGACGAAAGTGAAAAGCTGAAGCAAAGCCGAGGCAGAGTAATGTTGCAGTTAAGGACAGGAAAGAGAGACAGAGAACTGGTGACTTACCTGAAGTTCACAGACAGCAGGCACTGTGTAGGGTTTCAGATTCTTGAATTTTCAGATGCCTTCATCAGGAGATTAGGAAAACATTTTGAGTGATCGCCGTGATGAAGGGGACCGTTTCTCTAAAAACTCAAGAATCTAAAATCCTACATGGTGCGCGGCATCTGTAAACTTCAGCTAAGCCAACAGTTTTCTGTATTTCTTTGTTGTCCCTATTAATTGTATCATACAAAAGTTAAACATTCAATGATGAATAATTAATCACAGGTGTACATACATATATTTGCTACATAATTATAAAAATTTGGTGTCCTAATAGACTGTCACTACAAACACAAATTTTTCTTTTGCGTTTATAGGAAAAATAAAATAATTAGAATAGCTGCACAGAACTGAAATAAAACATCTATTTTTATTGGATCACATAGTTAGCCATCACTTTAATTATTAATATTTTTAAATAAAAAAATAATACTATATATATATATATATATATATATATATATATGGTATATTTCTTTGGCCACAAACTCTAGGTGAAAGTAGGTTAAGTCATGATGTTCCAATGTCAATCACTGCCAGTATTTTTAATTGAAGTGCTGCCTGGTAGGTAATCTGTGCATCATTAAAGGAGATATGCAGACTACAGGATTAGCTCATACTTTGGAAATGATGACAGGGATTGTCACTGAAACATCATAGCCTAAGCCTATATTCACCCATTTCAAAGTCGAAGAGTTACTCTTCCAATTGAAATACCAGTCATTAAAGAAATCACATTAATAATGAATTTCAGTAAAGGTAAGATGGTCATATTATTAAAACTAAGTGTTTCTATTTTCTATTTTATTTTGTAAGAAATTGTGCCACTTTATTAGATAAATGTGATCTACTGAAAAACAGAGGTGTCCAAAAAGATGTTACCATTCATTGGTACTATATAATTTTAAATTTTCTTTTGTTGCAGACTAGATATGTCTAACCAACTCAATTTGGAATAGAGTAAGGTGACTAATAGTAAGAAAAAATTTCATCATGGTTTCATAAGAATCCTCTTGGTTATTTAAGTAATTGTTGACTGCCTAATAAATTTGTGCATAGTGGGTCTGTGAATAATGTAAAGGAAACAGCAAATGACCAAGAAGTATTCAAATAGAACAAAACATCATAAATAATTAAGACACAATTATTAGAAGCCCAAGAAATTCAAGTACATGATTAGCATTGGAAAACTGGAGAGTATGAGAAGATGTGTCTTAATGATTCTCCCCCTCAATCTGGGAAGGAAGTCGTACCACATTCACATGACACTGATAAAATGGTCATGTACAAACAGCAAAAGTGTTGTTATAAATTATACACACGGACCCTAATGTTGGGTTCTTTATGTCAGATAAAGTCACATATCATGTCAGGTGCCACATGAAGAAGCACAATTGCATCATTTGCAGTACAGACAATTCTCATGAACTAAGAGAGCAAACTCAATCCTGTCCAAAAGTATATGTATGGTGTGGTATTTCGAAGTTTAGAGTACTTGCTTCATAACATATTTTAATGATCAGCCTATTAACTGGAGATTATTACCTAGATACACTGTAGAATTTTGTTGTTCCCCTCTATATCATAACATTGGGTTACTTCCAACAAATGGAATGTCACAACATTACTCATTATGAGTTCTATATGAAACATTGGGTAAATGACTTAGTCAGCATAGCCACAAGATTTGACTCCATGTGATTTCTAAATATGGGGAAAGGTGAAAGAATACATGTGTGCTGCCACATATATTGGCATTAATGGCCTTAAAAATGCATAACATGCCCACTCTATCCCTATGGACATGTGTGAATGAGCTGTGGCCTGTATAGTGAAAAAACTTTGCACATGCATTTAGAATGAAGTAGCACCAGTTGAAGGAGTGCACTAGCTTCATTTGGACTTCTGTACATTGTGTGTGTTGTTATGTTATTAAAATAAAAGTCAATATCATGCAAGTGGTAACATCTTTTTGGACAACCATGTATTGTAATTAAGTAAAAATATCTTATGTGTTTCAAACAATTAAACACATCAAGCAACTGAACTTTTAGTGTTTTAGTAATAACTAAAGACTTACATTGAATCCATCAAATGCCCATGTATTTTCATCACTACCTAGTTGGCAGCCAGGGTTACAATCAGCCTTTGCCCATCCCACTCGCATGGGTCCAGCTGTAAGGATTTCAAATTCAAAATACCTAAAAACAAATAGAATAAATTCTTTTATTTTGAATCAAGAATAAAATTAAATGTACCATATATTTTAAAAATCTATTAATGATTACTTCAAATTTATATTCATATATGTTTATGGTTGAGTACATCAGTATTGTCTTTCTTCTGTTTTGTCATTTTTTTTGTGAAGAAAATTAGTATTTCTATTAACACTATTTCATTGGTCTACATTGAATTCATAACAACTCTGTAAACTTTACTATCTTTCTAACAAGAGATTTTATTAAATTATGTTTGAAGGGCTTTCCATATATGAAACAAACATTGAAACTTGTTTTTGCCATTTCACACATGCAACACAACTTTACAGTCTGTAACACTTAAATATGACAACAAAAATGTAAATGAAACTTCCTCTGTTAAATTCTTAGGTCTCTTAGTAAATAATAAATTAAATTGGACTGATCAGATTAATCAATTACTTAAGAAACTCAGCTCAGCTACATATGCTGTAAGAGCAATGTCCACCTTCAGTGATCTAAAAACAATAAAATTAGTATACTTTGCATATTTCCATTCTGTTTTATCATATGGTATTATATTTTGGGGCAACTCAGTAGGCATAGATAAGATTTTTATTAGTCAAAAACGTGTTATTAGAGCAATATGTCAGGTTACCTCATGAACTTCTTGCAGAACTCTGTTCAAAAAGTTAGGTATTTTCACTTTGATGTGCCAATACATTTATTCACTGATGTTATTTTTAATCACAAATAGGCACTTATTTTTTAATAATTCTGATATTCATCCCTTCAATACAAGGAACAAAATTAATCTGTACAAAAAATGTAAAACATTGTCAATTGCACAGAAAGGTGTGCATTATTCTGGGATATCCATCTTCAACAGACTGCTGCATAGAATTAAGCAGTTGTCCGATAACCAAGGTAAATTTAAGGCTGAATTATCCCCATTTTTGCTTAGCCACTCTTTCTATTCAGTAAAGGACTTTATAGAAGAATTGGAGATGAGTAATTAGTTTATAATGTTGGAATTGCCTTTCTATTTGGTTACAAAAATTTGTTATAAGTATATTTATCTTTTATATAATAAAATAATGTAATAAATGTACACCCTGACTCATTCCACATCCTTGAAGCTTGGCTTCTTTACATGATCTACGGAATATGATTATTATTATTATTATTCTTTGTAGCAGAGTATCACAGTTTGTACAGGTAGATAAGAATCGTTCATAGAGATTTATGAAAAGATTGATGACTATCATTTACCTATTAGAAACATTTCTAGAATTATTTTTTCATTTCATGTTTTAGTTGAAATTATGTTTAGATTTAGTGATGGTGGATTTGATTCTTATAAAACTGAAAGGTAGAAGATGCAACATTTAACCGTCTTTCGCTCTACAGCCCATTCAGGACCTGGGCCTACCAGGCCAACTATAGACTGTTATCTTGCATGGCACATTCTGAATTTGGAGTGACGCATGGTCAGTGTATTGATTCTCCAGCAGTCATAATCCCAGCCTTCGTGGCACAAACATCCAAGCCCATGCCAGGATTGAACCCAGGACCCCTGGGTTTTGAGGTAGCACCACTAACCACTACACCACAGGAGGTTGGTAACACTTAATCTTCAAGTCAAATAAATGTTATTTTGGATATGCATATTGTAGCTAGGACTTTTTTATGTTAATTTGTTGACATTTCTTAAGGTACAGTGTAGTAGGTGTAGTAAATGCATTCTGATAACACTATTATATGTGGAACTTATATGAACAGCAGTTGAACTGTGGTATTTATGTAAATAAATGCAATGAAAGATTCCAACATTGAGAAAAGAATAATGATATATAACCAAAAAGATAATTTTATCATCAGATCTGACACTTCTTAATTCAGCACCAATATGCAAAATAAACAATGCCAACCTCTCCTCAACACTGTCTTTCCTGACTAGGTTTGTAGAAAGGTATTTTGGTTGGGTTCCTTATGGAAGATTATGTGTAAAAAAGGGAAATTTGTGGTGAAACTATTAATTGTCATTACTATTTTATTAGATATAACTTTAGAAAATCAATTATTTAAATATTATCTACTTAATTTAAAATGAATGTGAATATTATAATTAATAAGGTATACCAAAGAATAGGAATTCTATTACCTACTATTTTTCTTAAAAACAATAAACTTTTGGTTCATGTATGCAAACGTCATCAAAAAAAGATATACTGAATCTATTATTGAGTCTATATGTAGTGCTAATGGTACAGCTGTTTTGTCAGCTTAAGACTCTCAGATATTTCAAGAGGAAGCTAAAAGTATTACTCTGTTTACAATCAATTTTACATATATAAAGATATAAGAAAACTCATCTACTTCATATAAACAGTTCCTTGTGAAATGCTCTTAATCCTGTACTTAAAAATAGATATATGTAATAGTTTTATAAATTAAACAATGAAATGAAAATGGTTGTAGAAATGAATGTACCTATAAAAATGAACTCTCTTTCTTCTATATATACAATGTCTGCTTCTGTCTGGTATCCTACCTATAGAATATTAAAACAGTTATCATAATAATGGATAAATAACTCGATCTTTGTAGATGCATAGTTGACCTTAAATAATTCTTTATAATTTTCACTTAGAAAAAGATCTTTTCCCAGGTGCAACTGTAACTGGCAGAGTAATAATATAATTGATGGGTTTGGAAAACTTGACATTTCACAAATAATTTAATGTCAGATATTATCAAATTTCCCCATTGAAACCTTACTACTTGTATATTGAACTGTTTTTTCATCACCTGCTCCCCTTAACAGAAATTTGGCTGTACTGTATCAGATGGGACACCCTGTAACGACTAAAATTTGATATGTGATGTGACCACACCCACTAACACATGCCTCACAGTGACTTTAGGCAAGACTGTATGGACTATGTGACTGACCAGAGAAAGAAAAGGTTACAAGTGGCTCAACTCATACCTCAGCAATAGGAAACAATTTGTTGAATTAATGGTTCAAAAATAAATACAGTAGAGTATGAGATATCAGAGGCATCAATAACTGGTCCTCTTGTTTCCCTCATATTTATAAATAACTTCCCAGCCAATATACCAAAATCGTGATGCCTGTGTTATTTGCTGATGACATGAACCATTTTTTTTTTGTAGAAATTATTGAAGCTATATATTGCACCCACTTAATTGTTTGCATTCAAATAAACTACTTTCAAATGTAAACACCTAGAAATTTATGTGACTATAAACACACACAGACCATTGTAAACATGGCATTTTATTCTACAAAACTACAAAGAAACTATACTTAATTCTGCTTGGAAACTGATATCAATGACATAGCTTTATCTGTTCCATATTTTTTTTTATATCTATGAGTAAGCAAAATCCTGAAATGGGATATACACAGGGAATGTGCTGTCAATAAAATTGTGGAACAAGTTGACTTGGATGACCAATGTCTATGTCATATCCTCCAAGATATATGACTCAGAATAGTGAATATGATTGACTTAACATAAACTCTGGATATACAACAACTCAGGCTTTTTGTGATTTTCAGTTTTTCCCCATTAATTAATACTTATATAAAAGTTATTCTTATAAATTCATGTACACATCTCATATACTACATTATTACTTTCTCTATAAATTATATTTTTAACAAAATTAAACTCACCACTTTCCACTTGTAACAGCATAGTTTCTTTCAGCACGGTATGTCCTGAATGGAGGTTGCTTATTTCTACTTGCTTCCGCAAGCAAGGCTAAAACATTATATATAAATTTTATCACAACTTAAAATTAATTAATTTACAAAGAAGTAATTCATATATTGATTCAGGTATTGCTTAAAAAATAAGTGATATGTATTTAAATTATGAGTTAAATTCATAAAAGTAGATTTTTACTGTGATCGTTGATTAAAAGTATTATTTTATAATCTATATTCGTCAAAAATATTTAACTTTATTGTATAAGTTTAATTTAAAGAAAAAATATTTACAAGGATATTATTAGCATGCCATCACACTAGGGTCATTCAGTTGAGATAAGCTAAATTTTACCTTTGTATGTTTTTTTTAGATAAAAATAAAAATTCTCAATATTACTTAAACATTTTACAAAATTGTCATACAAACAAGTTGGAAAATTAAATTATTATATTATTTAACATTTTATTATTATATCATTTAATCCATTATATACAGTTTCCCAGAAGTCTTTAAACACAAGAAACTATATAGCAATTTTCAATGGCATTAGTTCTATTATTTACCTATTTCTCATAATAATTTCTAAAAACGATGAATTTTACAGGTACATTCAGTTACTATTAATTAATAAATGCACTTCTGTCAATAACTGTAATAAATTATCTACAGTGTTTTCATGTTTAATTGTTATATGCATTTAGAAGTATAGGATTTCAACAAAAAGTATATATGTACAAAAATTTAAATTAAAAACTACTGGTCATTATAAAACTACAGTTTTCTTAAGTAAGGACATTATTGTGGTTATAAAACATACTCATTTATACACACTGAATGAAAAGTAAAATATTTAATTACTCCTATTCTTGTAAATACTGTAATTGCGAAGTATAATTAACTACTGAAATTTATGATATTCAAATGTGTTATGATGCAAGAGCAAACTTCCAAAATGTTGTCTCACATTTATTTGGCTTTATATTTTTTGGATTTATGGTTTTTGAGTGTTAATTTTTTTTGATCAGAAACAATGCATTCAATTATACAAATCTTTTCCTTACATTATTTGAAAATTCCTTCAAGTAGTTGAAAATTTTGCACATACCTTGTAAGAGTCCTAACAAACAACAATTCATTATAAGATTAACAAACCAACTTTTAGAATATTGAGTTATACTTTACTATGTAAAAATTATCACAACATTAAACATTTCAAGAGCAGTTAAATAAATAATGTCACATTATTCAATTTATTCATATTTTAAGTTCAATGCAAAGTAGCTCTGAAGTAGATAGAATAAATGATAATAAGAAAAATTATAAATTTTATTGTTAATGTCAAATTGTCATAAACTTATTAAAAACATTCTTTAGCCATAGCTGAAGCACAGTATTTAAATCTAACCATCAAATGGCAATAGACAAGATTCAATAATTAAGATAGCATTCAATAGGAAACATTACATTAACTTAATTTACTATCTTAATAATATACAACTACATTATATGAATTAAACCCATATGACAAGGACAGATTTTCAAGAAATAGATTGTATGAAACAATGACACTGTGTAATTTTTGTAGTATTAACGTCATGTCCCATGGATGGTACTGATAATTCATGTACAAATGTATGGTTATCATCTCAGTAAAGCCTGGGATGCTGCATTGGAGAATTTGAATTGAATAACCATACAAAGCCATCAGGTAGCATGGTAGAATACTAAAATGCTGCTCTAGGCTTCGTTAAGACAAAAGAGAGTGTAGGGCACTACAACCTAAGACCCAGACAAATCAGCAAGCATCACACTGGCAAATGATGAGATACCATAGTGATGTGCAAAACACTAGACAATGCTTCACTTATCTCTTTCTACATTATTTATAAGCTTTCAGTCAATCTATATGGACCATATAACATTGTATCTGGATACAATTTCATCATTGAAGAAGTGCAAATGGCTGTTCTGCCAGGCACCACCATTTAACTTATGAGATAAGTAATATTTTATGATTTTGCACAAAGGAGTGAAGTGAAAGAAATATTACATTTCTGAATATGATAACAAATTTGGCCGAAAATTTAATGAATGATTTAAACTGAACATATTTTGAACCTTTTTTTTGTTTGGCATCCTAAGAAGAATTAATATGTATAAGGTTCTGACTGTGTGCTGCTTTATGGATGAAGTGAGATGAAATGCTATGATGGTGAGTGTGGGATAATCAAAACAAGTTGTTCCTTGTCATCGTGGACTGATATCCTATGTGCCCAATAATATGTCAGTTAATATAAAAACATTTCAGGCATTATCACCCTGCATTATTTTACTTATAATTTAGACTGTTCAATGCTGTAAATAATTATAACTAGCAATAAAAATTATAATTATTATTTTGACTTTCTGCAAGCTACATCGACTTGTCATTATTTAAAATATATAGAATAATATTAAACAGGCTGAATTAATAATAAGAAACAATGGCAAAGAAACATAAATCAAGGCAAATGATTCAGCACATAGATAATTGATACCTTCATTTGCTTCTCCTGTTGGAGGATCCAAATTATACCCATAGACAAGAAGTGTACGGACAGTTTCACTAGCTGTGTCCCTGCCAACCAAAATAAATTATTAAACAATTTTGATCATGCTCTAGAAATATAATTATATTTTGTATTTAACCTTTAAGTAGTCACATGGGACCTGTGAGCCACAAGTCTGTATTTTCTGTTTAAACCACTAAAAAACTTAATTTTAATCTACACTTAATTTAATTTAATTTTAAATTATAAATATACCATGTGTATTGTAAGAGTGTCATGTGTTCATTACTAACATTTTTGAACATGTAGAGCTCAGTTATTTTGAATGACACTCTCTTGATTATGGGCACAAGTAGCAATGTATTCCTGATCCCTCTTTCAACATTGTAAGCTGTCGGTGGAATCAACTAATTAATCCTGAATATGGTTCCAATATTTCATGGAATGTAAATGCTTTTCATTCATTTTCATTGAATAGCTTTACCTATTTCTGTTGGAAGTTGTTTTAGAAGGTGATTCTTTAGTAATTGCTTCATTAGTGCTTGTGTAACAATTGTTGAGTGGTATTTCAACCACTTCTACTGATAGGTTTTATAAATATTCAAATTCATTTATTTTAATACACATCTGTTGCACTTGACTGGAATTCTTTTTCTAAAATCACACAGACCTTGGGTGCAACTTTTTTTTTTTGCTATTTGTCTCATATTCTCACTTGGTGAGAAAAATAAATGTATCATAAATGCACCTAATTAGTGTTAATTTGTTTTTACTGGAAGCTTCCTTTCAAATTCTACTTTATAGAAAGGCAAGAAACAGAGAATAAAGAAACTTTTTTAGTCAAGCATGAATGCATAGAATAAGTAACTTTCAATATTGTTTATGGAGAAAAGAGCTTTGAAATAAACTGAAATTGTTCTGAACTTAGGAACACATACTGAGCAATCCTATGCACAGATTAATATATATATATATATATAAATATAAATTAATGAAACGTTTGTAACGTGACAAAGTCACAGGTTTTTGGATATTAGGATAGTAAATGAGGGAGAAAGATAGGAAATACACTTTGAAACATATGTTTGGCACAGAATTATGCTCAGGGAAAGACATATGTCAAGCGTAGAGAAGAAAGGAAGAAAGACTGAAAATATTCGGCGCCACCGGGATTTGAACCCGGATCGTCACAGAGCCTCTGCTGTGGCCGCAGAGCGCCTTGACCATTAGGCTATGTCTCCGGTGCGTCAAAGATAGTCAGTCATGGATATATATACGATGTATTATTCTTCTCTACGCTTGACATATTCTTTCCCTGAGCATAATTCTGTGCCAAATATATATATATATATAATTAATGAGGATTAATTAATTAACCTGACATGTCATTTCCTGATGCACACACACGCACACAACACAAGTCAGAAAATAACACTGTCAGGCTAATTAAAACAATTATAAAAATTTATTGTTGTCACTTAGAATGCTATTACTAAAAATTTAACTGTCCACTCAGCATTGGTGCCTGCTAACTTTACACTTCAGGTATGCCAAATTACAAATTTCTATCTCTCTTTACTGTCCTTGCTGTGGACTGCGAATCCTCATGGCTATCAAATCAACCCCAGATTTAGGTGGTGATATGCCAGGAAGTATTTAAAGTCTTTGGTAAGTGTTCAATTAAGTTACATCAACGAATTTTGCAAGTTGAATGAACCCTGTAAATTACCAACTTCGAGCTCTGATTAAACTTAAACTATTAAATTGATCTTTTGGTGTTTTTATGAACAAAAAATACCTAGAGCTCTACAAGTTATTAAGTTCCAATATCGAGGAAGAGCTGAGCTAGATCAGAAATGACCAGATGGAAAAATATTAAATCAATACTATTCAATTATATTAATCTGTAAAAGTTATTTAAATCTTTTAATAACTTTTATCTACTCTTGAGGAGAAGCCACACAGTCTTTACATTACCATCCGCAGACTGTTAAATAACATTAATATATTAAGTAATGAGATTTGAGTAACTTCACAAGTTCACTATTAACTATCATGAAAGTAACTGTGATAAAATAGAAGTTAAAATTAAAATATGTAAAATAGCTTAAAACATTGAAACTAATTTTACACAGAATCATGTTAGATTTATACATCAATTACAGCTACAATGAAGAAGATATGAGTAAGAGAACTCATTATATAAATATGTTTTCTATGAAATAGTACAAAATTTAATATACCTGTTGGCTTTCTTTATTGCATCATCAACTTTAATGTAAGGAACCAAGTGCGGACTTCGTCTCATATCAGAGTCCTACCGTTACAGAACAAAATATACAATGATTAGACCTAAGTGTTAATATAAGATCAACAACAATGTGATAAATATATAGTGAATAAATAAATTAAAGTAAATTATATATTTGGATATGCATACATGATAGATAAAATCAATAAACATTGATAACACAAACCTACCTCATTCAAACCATAAGTCCATCCTTGCTGGATCCTTTCTTTAGCCCATAAATTGTGTGTATTTTCTGCTAATTGATCAACTAATTCCTCCATTTTTGGTGTTAGTGTAATTGCACTTAAGTCCAGTGGGGCTGGTTTATAACCATTAGACTGAAGAAAAGGTTCATTTGGAAGACGAACAGTTTTAATACGTGAAGGAGGTTTATCCATTGTAATGTAGTATCCCAAAGCTAAAATGGTTCTGAATTCATAAAAGAAAATCATATATATTTCAATACTTATTGCAGTTTTCATTCTTAATAAAATTATAAAGAGTAATAAAATGTAATTATTAGACAATGTAAATGTTCCCAGTTAATCTCTCAGATTTCAACATAATGTTCCAATAGCCAACTCTGCCATTGTCATAAAGTGCCAATAATGTGTTTGTCATATTTATATATATCACCCCATTGGACTCCATTGTTGACTGACTGGCAATTTTTGTCCACCTATCTTTCAGCATTGATTGCAGCTAGTATTTTGCCCAGAGCCACATCACTCCTCAAAGCAATTTTTAACTGGATAATTACAGAAGATATTAATAATACTACAATAGCAATAGTGTTACCAGTACTCTGAGATTCATAATATGCTACATATAACATATAATCAGAAAATTTTGTAACATGAAAGGGTTTTTTTCTTTGTACATATTTTGAATAATTATAAATTTTAGGAATAAGCTACACATGATGACAGTATTTTATGCAGGATCCTTCTGTAGTTTTCACAGTTTGATGAAAGTCTTCAGATGCAGCTTCTTAAAGGTTTTCTGTATCCAATAAAGATTAAAAAAGTCTTGTGAATGTGTTTTTCTATATTTCTATATTTAAAATTACCACGGGTTGTGATTTTTTAAAACTACTACGCAAAATGAATAAATACTATTTTTGTTTTTAAAATATTTAAAAAAAAGATTTATAATCACTAAATGGTTTAAACTTAATTTAATTTTCGTGTGTGAACCGCCTGCTAACAGTGGCACCTCAAATGACATGGCTATGAGACATTGTAGATCAAGAGAGAATCAGCCTTGAAGCTTTTGCCAGGTCATAAAAAAATATAAGAGCTGCAAGAATGACACACAGTGTATACCAAGTGACAAAATAAATATATGAATGCATATGTTGTAAAATATGGTGTTCCTAAGTGTTCAATTTTGGCCTTCACTATTTATTCAATCTATTAATTGCATTGTGTAATAAGCAGATGTATTATAAGCAGATGTTACTACATTCAATTGGCTAGCTACCTCAATATAAAATGGAATGAAAATCCAAATAATTATTTTTGTATTAAATAAACCACTGTCATTTCTTTATCTAGATTCTAATCCTTCATGGAAGACACATTTATATCAAATTATTTAGAGTGACATGTATAACAAAGTGTTGTGGCTATCATAGTGAAATATAAATTACGACCGAGGCACCAAATAAACACACATTGTCCATGTGCTGCTATCTTTAATACTGATGGAACACTACATTCAACAATAGACTAAGAATGTATACAAGACAAAGAAATTAAAAAGTAATGAGTCAACCTTATTTGAGGGTCACATAGGCCACATAGCACACTTATGGGGTCACTAGGCTCTCGTTCAAAATTATTAGTAGTACAAAAGAAAGTCATAAGAATGTTGCTTCAAGAAAATTCATACTAATCTATATAGTCAATTCTGTAATTAAAAATTGTCATTTTGCATATAAAGAAAAACTATGCATATTAGTTGACAAAGGATTAATTACATGAATATTAGATGTACCCAGCTGCAGAATATGAAGACATTCATTAGCTTTCAGCATTGTGGTATAAGAGTCTTAAACAAGGTCTCTGAAGATAGAAGATACTGTCCACTAGAGATATTTAAAAATAAAATAATTCCCCATCCTGATTTTGGGGCATTGGGCAAATACAGCATTATTATTGTACTTACGTTTACACCTCTAGTAGACAGCATAGCTAATAATAAATTACTGTGTTTATAGAAGACCTCTTTTGTTGACAAAATATCATATATAAATAAATAGTTATTGAACCTACTTTAAAGTCTGAACTGCCAATTGAGAATCATAACGCTTTTCTGCAGGTGGCAATCTTTCAAACTGAATCAGGCATGGATGAAATTTCCTAATATCATCACGTCTTTCTCCATAAGCCCAGCCTGCTTCTATTTTATTCATAGCCCACATTTCATGTATATTTTCTGCTAAACGATCTCTTATACTTTCTATATAACTGGGAAGAGTAATCTGAAATTGATAAAAGAATTAATGAAGACTGTTTTTTGCTATATTCTTAAAAATAAAGTTTATATATATATATATATTGACTAGCCACTAAAAATGTCTTCCTAACTTTTTGATGACAGGGGCGGTGCCTCCAAAAAATATATGAGTATGTATGTGTATATGAATATGTGCGTATGTAGGAAACATTAACCCTATTGGGATGTTAGTTCCCCATTGGACGTCTCTCTATGTTGCGCAGTGGGGACCATGACTCAGAGAGGAGTAGTACCAATATTTAGGGGCAGACAAAAACTAGCATGGTGAGGGGCAACAGCTCTCACTATTACTGACTTGAGGCACGAGGATAGTGATCCAGGAATGGCTCAACGTTGGACAAACACAAGCATGCTGGAACAGCTTTAATGGTTGTGTTACTGTTGCACAGCTGAAAGTAAGGGGAAACTACAGCTGTGTCTTAAATTTGAAATGTCTCGCTTGTATAATTATTATTAACAATTAAATACTAAATTTTGGAAACATGAATACTGTTTTAATATTTAATAACAACCTCCCATCCAAATATTTGATTCTACTTCAAATGTCCCTTATGTTGCAATTTGATTCTTAATGTGAAATCAATATAACATTCAGTATTGTGCTAATATAATCTGACTGAGTAGGATATACTAATATTCTCAAACCAGTAAAAAAAGTATATCAATTACAACATTTTTTGATAATAAAATAATTTACAAAAATTATTAAATATTACCATAGAGGTATCTACAGGTGTAGGTACAAAAGCAGTGTCATCCTCTATAAGCCATGGACCTGCTAACACACATTTTGGAAGATTCCCAAAGAAGAAACATGGATCTATTGAAAGAACTTGTTGTGGAAGCAAACTTTCAACCAGGGGTGAAAATTCTTCAGGTGGTACATATTTTAATCTTCCGTGATCACCTCCCAGAAGAAAACGGCAACTGCAAACAAAAATAGAAGCATATAAATAATTTGATGTCCTGCATATTCTGAATCCTAATTTGTATTATGTTACTCAAAACTTCAGAATATAATGATTCAAATCATCATTCATTTAAAACTTCCATTCGGAGTAATCTTATGGAGAGACTAGCAGGCCATGTACCTATGATGTCATTTTTGTAAACAAAGGAAAAATCCTCTTTTTTAATTGCGTTATAACTCCATAGATTTAGGAATCAGGTGACGGACTGCAAAACATACCCAGGAGCAGATGTGAACTCTGACCATAATCTGTTGATTATGAAATACAGGCTGAATATGAAAAAACTCAATAAAAGAATTAGATCAAAAGGACGTGGTTCAGTGTTTCAAAGAATATGTCAAAAGTAGATTAATAGAGAAGATAAATGGGCACTCTTGAAGAAAGAAATTACTACAGCAGCCAACAAAAAATTAGGAAGAATAGCTCAGACCAATAGGAAAGCATGGATAACACAAGAAATAATAAAAATGATTGATGAAAGGCGTAAATATAAAAACGCGAGAGATGAAAATGGTAAAGGGCAGTAGAGACGCTTGAAGAATGAGATAGATAGGAAGTGAAAATCAGCCAAAGAGGCTTGGCAACAACAGAAATGCAAAGCGGCTAAAGATTTCATGGTGAAAGGGAAAATAGATGCAGCTTATAGGAAAATCAAAGAAACATTGAGAGAGAGGAAAAATATTAGCCAGAAGATCAGGAGAGCAGATGGGAAGCCAATTCTAGATAAAGAAGAAAAGGCAGAAAGATGGGAGGAATATTTAGAAGAGCTGCATTGTGGTGGAAATCTAGATCAGTCATTAATAGAAGAAGAGGAGGTGAATGATAAAGAGTTGTGGGACAAAATTTTGAGTTTGATAGGGCACTGACAGATCTAAGCAATTGTAAAGCAGCAGGAATTGATAACATTTCAGTGGAGTTGATAAGATCTTCAGGTGAAAAAGTAATATCATGGCTGTTGAGGATAGTTCACGAAATCTATGAAATGAAGAATACCAGAAGATTTTAGTAAAAACATAATTATACCCATACCAAAGAAGGCTGGGGCTGATAGATGTGCTGATAGATTATTATTAAAAATGTTTGTAAGGAGTGAAACATAGACAGCAGGAGTTGTAAGAAAGTAAAGAATAGAAGCCTTTGAATATAGGAAAATGCTGAAAATCAGATGGATGGATAGAATCACTAATGAGGAAGTTCTAATGAGACTAGGGGAAGAGCTAACAATTTGGAGGATGTTGACCAAGAAAAGGGATAGATTAAAAGGCTATATTTGAGACATGAGGGCCTTGTAAAATTAGCATGAGAGGGAAGTGTGTCAAATGATTCAGGTGTGACGGAGGAAAATAGTTTGATAATAAGAAAGTTTCTGAATTTATTGCAAAAATAGGTATAGAGCATTGTGTTACTCAACCTCATACACCACAACAAAATGGTGTAGCAGAATGTGAAAAATGCACTATTGTGAAATGTGCATTTTATTTGCTGAATTCCAGCAAACAGCCAAAAGAACATAAGTGAATTTTCAATTAGTGTAAAAGTTAAGAATAGTATAAAATATTCAATATATATTTGTGAATTATATATAAAATATTTTAAACATATGTTTCATACAAAGGGGTTGGAAATCAATAGAAGAAATGCAAGATTTTCCCAAATCTCTCATCACAATTTGGATAACACTTAATAAATCTGATTATAAATTTTACTTTTTAAATGAAAACAATGACTACATTACCTTAATTTGGAAGAACAACTAATGGCAGGAAAAAACATTCCATCCAGATTAAAATTTTTGAATGATCCTTTCACCTTGTGACCATTAAATGTGAAGGTTATTACAGGAACAGTCAAATCAATAGCACAGCCAATAACGTCACCTTTTCGTATGTAAGGCTCAACTGCATCCAGAATTATATTAGTCTTCCTGCCACCTAAAATTAATATGTCATTTTGGTCTTCTGTTCACTATTTCTTAGACACAATAATCAAAATTATAATCCAGACAGTAAAATAGTAGAGGAATTATACTTTCTTTACAAACCTACAAATTCAAGATATTTATATTTATCATTTAAATGTAGAGTGAGTCAGGAAGAAACAGAAAGCTTTGTGGGTAGTTAGTATTAGAGTTTCTGAACCAAAAACTTCATTGAGCATGTCCTGTTCTACACAGTTCCAGAGGAAACTAATAAATACATGGAGAGACAAGATAAGTGTATGTGATAGTAAATTAAACATCAATATTGTACACCAGTGCAACCATAATCAAAGTGAGACTTATGACAAACAACTACAACAAATATATAATGAAGTATATTTATTTTATTTTGGATGTTTCTTGGCTACTTCATAATCAATTTGCAGGATATTTTCCAATACAGATAACTACTCTTGCAGGACTCTTAATTCCCCACCCACCTCCAATGTACAATTGTAGTGAGCACTGAAACTATCCTACACTACTTAGGCTAATACCACTTGGTTTTCCAGTATTCACATTTGAGGAAGGGTAAAGAAGAACATTTGACTGTCTGGTGTGATTTTCAAACAGCTGAACTATATGTAAGACATGGTTATAATAGGGCAATGCAAAATGAATTGAAATTGGTGGAATATTTGAACATCTTTTACGAGAAAATATATATCATAAAACAAGCACTGTTTAATTTACTATCACCTGACCTTTTCCTGTTGTGTATTGTTTTATATGTTCACATGAGGTTTTTTGTTCTGTACGACCAATACCATCACTCATCAAAGCATGTACCTTTCCTCCTGAATCACCCTGTATAAAACTACAAAACAGTATTCATTTATTTCTTCAAGAGGTTATAGTACATTACATATGTATTAACAAATTAATTTGACTTGTCATACCAATCTGAATATTCATACAGTATTTACTTCCATAATCCTTTTCAGTAAATAATAGTTCAACATACCAGTATCTCATAAAGGGACACATTGTTGAAACTGTTTTCTTACTTTGTATTTAAATGTATTATCAATCTCAATCTTTATATGACATTGATATTTTAATTAAAAAGGATTCCTGTAACATTTTTGATACAGTAGTACTCAAAATCAAGTAACATATTTATCAGTGAACAAAAATGGTCTGAAATTCTTACAGACATGTAACACAAAAGTATAATACTTGGAGGCACTATATATTGACTGAAGAAATGGATTCAAAAACATTTGGAGTAAATTAAAAAAAATGTTCTACCATTTCTTTATTCAGAACAGGTATCAGGATTCAATTCATAGAAATTTGTGTGCACATTTTATTGTTTTTTATGAAATTATTTATCTATCTTCATTTTTAAATTTATATATATAAATTATTAATAGCTACTTGCATGAAATTGATTTATAATTAAAAGCTTCATATAGACTTTTTCTATTTTTAATCACTTTGATCACAAAATGATTTCAGAATCAATAACTTTTTTAAAAAAATTTGCGAGGTTATTAGAGACTGTGCATGATTAGGGGAACTTATATCCATGTAGGGGTATCATAGTATGATTTCTCAAACAATACAAAAGTCCAAGCCCATGCCAGGATTTGAACCCAGAACCTCTGTGGTGTGAGAGCAACACTAGCCATTAGACCACAGGAGATCAGTGTGTAACATAAGAGGACAATAGTTCAACATCACAATAAGCAACAAAAAAATAAATGAGATAATGATGGTCTTTCAGTACATTTCTTATCAGCATTAGGAAAAATCCCATACTGTTTGTCAACTATTAGGTTTCTGTTTAATATTTTCCATGAGTGATACACTACACAAAATTAAATTAAATCTGTATCAGTAATTTTTTGAAACAATATTGTATTACTTTACATTCTTATTCATGCCGTTCTGTCTTGCCTTGGCAACATGCAGCAGCTACAGAAAGAACTGCTCCATCATAGTTCCATACCCCTTGAGCCTGGAACAACTATCGTCATCAAAGATTATTTACAGATACTTCATGAACGGGCGACCACAGTCCAAACTTAGATCCTTTGGAGCTAGTTCCTCTCTTGATACACATCGGCATGGTCATGCAACATCATATCTGACACCTGCACCATGTCACAACCTTTCTGGTTTCTTCTCATTATTTTTAAAATATATGTACACTTGCAAGTCCCAGATGTTTGTGCAGTAATGCCATCATTGTCAATTTTGAATTAGATGTACAATTTTCTTCAATTTCACAATGTATTACAGATCATCTAGCACGTCTGTTTTCAGTATGTAATAACTTCAACTCAGAATAGTGGCTTATTCTTTTACAAATAGATTCTCAGACATCATGAGGAGCTTTCATCATTCCCTAACATATTCATCTAACTTTCATTATCAGTAATTCTGAAATGTCTATGATACAAGAATTGTGATTATTTTATAAATAACCAATTGTCAATAAAGGCTTAGACAAGATTGAATAATCTCCTGATTTTAAACTAAATATGTGTACAATCACAGTGACATATTATTTTGCTTTCTCTGCATACCCAACAAACATAATTCTATTCTGCAATTTTAATGTGGAGAGCAGTATAATTTGGACAAATCAACAATTGATTCCATGAAGTACCTAAACATTTCTAAATGAGATGTAAACTGCCAAGTATAATGTCAATAACTTTTCATTAAATGAAATATACATTTAACCTTATTTGTCAGAGTATCAAAAATTATCATGAAGATTTACATGTTTTCTGCAGTCTTGTGAAGAGTTTCTCTCCTTAGAAGCTATCACCATCTTGTTATCATTTTGTTTGATCAGTTTCTTTCAATGTATTCCACATATTACATGAAGTGATAGGCTTGGTTGGGTTTTAGCAATCTTTGTTTCACCACAGGATCCTCCCCTCCCAGACTCATTTTTCTAATTCTATGAACAACATATTTCCACAGATCATAAGTAATAAAAACAGCTTAAATCTTCATGCTCCTCATGTTAAAGTTGATTATATTATAAAATAACACAGTGAAAATATAAAGTCTTCGCATTTATAAATTTAAACTGTGTGTTTTGAGTCATTATTTAAGTTCAAAGCTCTCAAATTCTTATTTGGTAATAATTTATTACACCGGAGAAAATTGTACTCTCAAGAATATCAAAATTATTCAATAAAATATACAATTATATCAGACATTACTGCAACTAGAAACAAAAATATTTAACAAATTTGCAAATAAAAATGAAAATTACCAGTCCACAGGTTGGCTCCATCAAATCCATACGAGTAGAGGTCATCTCCCACTCCATTTCCTCCCCATTTTTCTCCTCCACCAGGATATGGAACATATCTAGAAATGCAAACCTTTAAATTCCTTTAACTACAATCCATCTATTCACATATTCTCATAAGTTTCGTTCCCCAATACATGTTTCTAAATACAATGACCACAAATATGTATAACCTTACCCTGATGTGTTGGCCCATCCAATTCTCAGATGTGGTGTCATGTGTGTGGTTTTCTCGATATGATCCATTGTAACTTCAAAATACCATTTTTGATATACAGCTGAGCCATCTACTCGACCAACAAAAATATTGGGGCGGACACTAGAATAAATTGCAGTTAAATTTACAATTCAAATATAGGTTCATACAATGATGAATTATTTTAATTTAACAATGGCTACAAGTATTTGGTCATACTCTTTATCTACCTGCACATATAAAAGCAAATAAAGACATAATATAGTCAAAATAATTAAGACAATTGGTGTGGAATGGAAAGAGAGAGGACAGAGAACTTATAAATTGATAGTAGGGGTCACTAAGGTAGGAAGTAGTAACATGTTAAAATTTTGAGAGCCAGAGGCCCCTCTTTATTTCTCAGGTGCATTACTGTGCCCGAGCATATGTTTTCTTTAGAACTCTTTTCTCCCATATTTCTATCTTTTTTTTCTATCTAATGACTGTTTCATTAACTAACAAAAATTCTTGTTGTTGTGATAATCAGTCCTAAGACTGTTCTGATGCAACCCTCCATGCTAACCTACTCTGTGCAAGCCTTTTCATTTTTACATAGCTACCACATCACACATCCACCCTAAACTTCTTAGTGTATTCCATTCTTGGCCTCCCTCTTCTGTTCTTACCTCACAGACTTCCCTCTGTTGCTAATATTACAAAACCCTCCTGTCTCAAAACATAGCCTATTACTCGATCCCTTCTCTTGGTCATAGTCGTCCATATTGTTTGGTCTTCCCCTATTCTGCTTAAAATATCCTGGTTAGTTACTCTATCCACCCATCTGATTTTCAGAAATGCATCTTTCTAAAGCACCACATTTCAAAAGCCATTCATTTCTTTTCTGCAACTGATATAATGCCACACTCCATACAAACATTTATTATGGTTCCCAAGTCTTCTTCTGACTCCCCTCACACAATAGCATCAGAAAACCTTAAGGTTTTTATTTCTTCTCCTTGCATTTTGATTCCTTTTCCATACTCAATTTTAACTTTTATCATCGCGTGTCCTATATATAAGTTAAACAGCCTGGGTGACAGACAACATCCTTGTCTTACTCCTTTCTTGATTCCTGCTTTTTTTTCTTGCCCTTCAATTCTAATTACTGCTGACTGCTTATCATATATACAATTAATAAGGATAGGAAAGAGAGATAGAAAGTTAGTGACTTACCTGAGGTTCATAGATGGCAGGTACCATGTAAGGTTTGAAGTTCTTAAATTTTCAGAGACATTGCCCCCCTCATCGAAAGGTTGGGAAGACATATATAGTGACAGCCAGCTGTCAAGTGAGCAGATAAAAATTGCTGCTCTTAAACAATGGACCCCACCAGGCCACCCACTTTCTCTCTCAATGAGGGTCTGGCAAGATGCATACAAATGTTAAATGTTAATACACACACACTCATGCAAATATATATATATATATATAATCTGTGTGTGTGTGAACAGCCTCCACTGAATGCATTGCTAACTACTGCAGCACTGTTTAACTGTTCAAAACACAAATCTCTCATGCCAAAAACCATAGCATCAATAATTTTGAACAGTGCATCACACTGACCGTCCTCAAGCCTTACTTCCAAACTTATCAGGTGCTGAACTCAATTTTTGGGAACCTTGTTTCCAACACAACCTTTTGTACATGCACATTCCTGAAGTCTACACCCTCTAGCTTCCTTCTTTTTAGTTCTTTCTCTTTACATTCCTCTTTTGAACTTTCGTTTGTGTGTGTTCTGTTTTTTTTTTGTTGGAATGTCTTTTTTGTTTCTCTTACATTACTTTTCCATTGTTGAGACCCATCCAAGGGAGAGAGGGAGGTAGAGAAGGAAAGGGAGGGGAGAGGGAGGGGGAGAGAGTAATTTGATCAAGTTAATTACATATCATCTCATTTCAACTTAGCTGCAGTCTTCTCCCTGTCAAGCCCAGCCATAGACTTTCACCACTTCACACAGGGACATAAAATAGCCATCCTCACACAAAAATAAAAGCAACAATAAACAAAAATAATGTGTACACACTTTAGAAACACAATGTTTCAAAATTATGTTACATTATCCCCCAACAAACAAATAAAATTGGGCTATCAAAATTCCACATGAATTCTTTCAGATAAGTCATCACAATTTATGCAATACATAATTTAATTCTTTTAGATTGCCATGTCCATAAACATAACATACAATATTATGAATAACAAAACTTCAGATTCAAAGAAAAACTACAAGGCACTTCACAATATAAAAAAATTTCAATTATAATAGTATGTAATACAAACATGAAACATAAAAATTTTGTGCAAATGCAAAGGAATATGTTCATTTTTTTTTGTTTTTATTCCCTCCTGGATTCCAAAGAAATTCAAATGGCTCAGTAAGATAAAAGTTTAACCATTTCTGAAAAATTTGTTCTCACTTTCTGTGTTCCAAACATCAGTGTTATTAATAATTAACTTAAAACATACATCACAATTCACAGAGTTATTTTATTACAATTAGAACCAAATGCATTGTAGTCATGCATTAATTCATTTTATATTAATGTTTGAAGTCATTTTATAATGGCAGAATAATTTCACATAAAAATATTTTTATGCCATATTTAACCAGTAGGTATTTTCAAAATTAAAGTTGTAACAGATTGAAAATTGAGAAAGTATTTTTTCCTGAAAACTCTTCATCCAGGTTGAAAATTGTATGAATTTTAATATTTATCTCTTACCTTGCTACATGATCAACTAATTGTGTTTGTAATAGGAGATTTTTCCCAGGAAGCAAATAATCGCATATATTGTTCTGTGAACTTCTGACAGCAACACCGTTACCAACACAAAGTGAACACAAAACATCAAGAACTTTTGGATCTCTGCCATGCTTTTCAAGCAAAGAAATAATTACTTTTATATGTTCATCCTGAAACACAAAAAATAGAAAAATAAAATATTTATGTGATTACTAGGACATTTGAATGTAGATGAATACTGTAAACAATAATTTCATACTAATAAAAAATATTTTTTGATAATGCCACTCATCTTATGGAATATTTGTAGAAGTAGATGGTGGAAAATTCTTTGTGACTTCATGGCCAAAGAAGGTTTATAAGAGTAACAGCAATTGATTCATCAGATGCTTAACTCTATCTCTGGAAATTCTCTTTCAAACACATCCACAGTCTAGACCAGTATAGCCCAACATGGGCACATTTTTAGTGTTCAGGGGAGAGCAATTAGAAAAGAGAATCTCTATAGTTTAAAAACAAACTACCTAAGACTGTATAAGAACAATAAAAATCTGTATGAAACTTAAAATAAAACAAATATTAAGTACCCATATAACAGATAATTACAGACAATATTGAATAATACATTTAATTTCGTTATCATGCACCACCTAAGTCTACCAATGACTCTATGTAACTTACACATTTTTTATATTTAAATATTCCCCAGATGAAGCCCAATAAAAACTTGTTCAAGACAAAAACTTGGGTTTTAGGAAGCAATTAATTAGAGATTATAAAAAAAGTAGGTAAATCTTCAAAATATATAATGCACAGCTAAAATTCTATTATTATTATTTAATTGCTTAATATTTTCAACTTTCAATGTCAGGTTACTTTTGTATTAGTCTACTAAATTTAGTGAGACCCTTGAGCTTTGTGCTTGCTGTAGAGAACTTATTGGGCTTTTTAAGTTTCCCGTATATGAAAAGGTGAATTGGTCATAGTGATGTGTAATAGCATAGCAATCCTCCAGTACAGTAAGCATTATACCTTCACTAGGCACGGTAAACAATACTCTCCCAGTACATTGTAGTTTATATTACTCTAAACTTTCAAATATGGTTGTATAGAAATACAACAATTAATGAACACTTATTTAAAATTGAGATACCAACATTGTACAAGTACAATAAATCATAGCAAATGGTTGGTTTTTAATGTCCTATTATTTAATTACTCCCAGAACAATAAAAGCCTAAATGTGGGGTAAAGGATCCTTGTTGGGAAACACCAGGATAGATAATCACATCTGATGATCAATATGCCTATTCTCTTCATAATTTGATGTATTATTCAAAATTGTGTGTTATACATTAATATTTTAAGTATTCTATGATTATACTTGTTCAAAAGGAAAAATTGTTGGTATGTCAATTTTACATAAGCAACCATTACATGTTACAGAGTTTGGAGTAAAATAAATTACAATTTACTTGCAAAGTATTATTTATTATGCCTAATGAAGTATAGTATACACTATATTGGACAATTAATATGGCATTCATTGCTTTGACAATCTCACCATGACAGGAGACTGAAGCTGACTAAAATTTATCCCAATATAAAATTCCCCTACAGCAAGCATCAAGGGTATACAAGGAACATCACACAGAATGTTGAAATTACTAAACAATTATACAATAATTACTTCAAATTAAAATATTTAAAAAATAATTAATATAAATAATTTTGCACTTGAATTTTAATGGTCTATTATAGGTTTGAAAATTACTTACTGTTCTTTCTTTAATAATTTTCTGCTGATTGTTTCCTACAATCTTAGTTTTTGTCCTGAACAAGCTGTAATTAATGCTGGAACATTCAGTAATTAGGTTGTCATTGATTGGGTATGTATTGGTAATTGACCTTTGCCAATTCACCATGAGATATTATTTAGAATCACTTGAAGTCACACAGTATTGTAGTACAGACAAAAATAAGGGATAAATGAGGTATTTCTTTATCACTTTTTTGTCTCTTAATTTGGATGCTTGTTTGTATAATTATGTATTACTTTGTTATTTCTTCTCTGTATATGTGTGGGTATCAAATAAAAAGAGGGGGGAGAGGGAGAGAGAGGGGGAGGAGAATTGTTGACTTTGTTGGGAGTTAATTGTTGCTTCCTAATAACTAACCAAAAATAGTTTGAATTAGACATTGCATGATCCATCAGCACAATAGAAAATTATGTTGTACCTGAGGAAGCCTGTTGTCAAATTGACAGGTTCATTACTGTCCAACCTAGTGACACTGACTACTGATTAAATGTATGATTCTCTCTATCTTTCTTTCCTGTACATCTGAGTTAATTAATTTGATAATCACACATTAACCTCAGTTTCTTATGGTAGGTAATAATTAGAAAAAATGTGCATTAACTGAATATCAATGTTAGAGTCCACAGTTGTTGGCAAGTGCAATATTTGAGTTTATTTCACTCATAATTTAGAAAATAGCAGTTAGTCTAAAAGTTGCAGCTTGAATGTTTGATGGTCTACCTTCACAAATGTGTTACAAGTTTGAATGATTATATACCACCATATCAACCTTTTGTACACACAAGCCTGAAAGTAATAAATCATGGAATTTATACTTGGGAGTCAATTTGTTGGTTTCATTGTTAGATCACCACAGGATGATTCATACCTACCTTAGTCTTCAGTTCAGTTTACAGTCAAAAGGAAGGGAACCTACCATTCTCCTGAAGAATGACATGAAAAATTCTGAAAGTATTATTTTTATTACCAGCTGTGGATGACAACATCAATTGTTAAGTAAACTATGTTCTCTTATTCTTCTTCCTATATACACAACTAATAACTAAATTGCCTCTTGGGAGAACTGTCACATGCAGATGCATTGTTCATATCAATTGTACTTATGCAAAAATATAACTAACAACTATAAAAGAGCATAGAGACCCATGCCAAGATTGTGAAATGAGGAATCTGTTAATATCTGCAGTTATAAGTCAAAATAACTAATTCACATTAATTTACAAGTACAATATAACAAAATAGAGTATTAGTTTTGATAGATAATCTTCCATTATATATTTTAAAATAAAGTAAAAATAATTACTGATTACACATAAACATTAAACAAAATACTTTTAAGTTTAACATGACACTGTTTGTCCTAGAAGTTTGGAAATTTAGTTCATTAAAATAAATAAGATTTATAAAATTAATGACATTTTGAAATAAGCATAAAGCTGTCTGATTAAAATAAAACCAAAACATCAAAACCAATTTGAATATGAGTTAATGCATACCATAAGACATTTCATCACCACCACGTGAATCATCAGGCTACTTTTTAGACTTATAACTTGCATATAAGTCTAATGGTTATTGTAGCTATGCCTTGATGGTTTTTTTTTTAATTTTCTCATACTAAACAATATAAAATTTTTAAAATCAAGTTGCAATCTTGACTTGGATTTGTTCTGTATAATAATTACACTGCCATCAAATTGGAAAGGCAGTAAGTAAATTTTTTTGACTTTTGAAAATATTTCACAGATAAACATACTATAATTAATTAATAAAGACAAATTCATGTTTCTTGGTACAGAAAAAACTATTTTCAAAGAGATAAGGGGTTGATGTAAATTTCAAAGCTCAAAACAACTCCATTCCTTGATTCCTCAAAAGCATATTTTTAGACTCACTGCCTTTCTCCTTTGGATGACAGGGCATGTGGTGTGTATAAAAATAGATAAGAACATGGATATACAATATTAATTCTTTGAAGTTAACTTATAAATAATTTAAGTTGATGATACATTTGTGATTTGGCAGCATTGAATCCATAACTTTCAAATCTTTTTACACCACCTCAAAGCAATAAATTCCAAGATACAGTTCATGATGCACATCTTGGTTAGGAAGACACCTAATGGAAAATAGTTGTATATCTAAAACCTAAACATACAGACCTATATTTGAACAAAAATAGTCAGCACCTTTCGACTGAAAAGAGGGCAGTACAAAAGACTTTAATTCATGGAATCTTGGTCATTTCTGTTGCTGGAAACCTTCAGATTGAACTTTCAATAAAATGATGGAATGTGAAAGGACTGTTGAAACAACAATTATTTCCTATACAGTATATATCTCTAATGCATTAGGTAGACTATTGGAAAAACATCACGAATAATAGTGCTACGGCCATAGACAAAAGTCCAACAAAAGATTACATCCCATGACACGATCTGATTAAAAGTGCCAGGTTTGTACCAAATTCCTTTCAATGTGGAGTGTACTGAACATGAAAGAAACATTTGACTGAAAAAAGCATATGAAATGATCTCAAACTTGGTCATAAAATAAATTTTGAAGTCATAATAATCCTCAGCAAGACAAGAGGCTGGCTCAACAATGTCCTTTTGGAATCTCCTGAGATCAGGATCCATAATCCTTCCCAGAACTGGCAAACTAAAATTCAATTAAGTATAGCTTGAGACACCATTTTGTTGAATCTACATTAATGGTATAGAGATTATGTCATTAGCAGTAATTGTTCATCCTATTAATATCATTTTCTTTTATATTACTTTTTAACTTGAAGAGCAATGGAATAAAATGTTGAAAAAGGAGGCTAAAATATAACCTCTACAGAAGATAGGCAGCAGTAATTAGAAAAGAAGACCAAGAAAAGAAAGCCATAATCAAGAAAGGAGTAAGAAAAGGATGCAGTCTGTGGCCCATGCTGTTTAACTTATTATAGAACAGGCTATGAAGAAAGTTAAAATGGAATATGGAAAAACGTCATACTACAAGCAGAAGAAATAAAAACCTTACAGTTTTCCAACAATATTGTAGTATTAGGGGAGTCAGAAGAAGACTTGGAAACCATAATAAATGGCATGAATGTAGTCCTGGAGAAAGAGTTCAATATGAGGAAACAGTGGAATAACAAAGGCTGTTAGATTAGGAAGGGATATTTTGACGTAAGTTAAGGAATTCTGCTACTTGGAAAGCGTAATAACTAGGAATGGTAGGAGTATAGTAGACATAAAGAGTAAGATAGCACCAGACAAGAAAGGCTTTCGGGAAAAAGAGGGATTTACTTACGGGTAATATAAGTGTGAATATTAGGAAATTATTGCTAAAATGTTTGTATGGAGTGTGGCATTTAATGGATGCGAAATGTGGATGATAGGAGTTGGGGAAAGGAAAAGAATAAAAGTCTTTGAAATGTGGTGCTGTAGGTGAATGCTGAAAATAAGATGGGTGGATAGAATCACATTTGAGGAAGTTCTAAACAGAATAGGGGAAAAGCGAAAAATATGGAGTACGTTGACTAAGAGAAGGATAGATTAATAGGCCATGTTTTAAGACACGAGGGTCTTGTAAAACTAGCATTGGAGGGAAGAGTGTGGGGTAAGAACAGAAGAGGGAGGCCAAGGATGGATTGCGCTAAGCATATTAGGAAGGATGTGGGTTGTGCTAGTTATAAGGAAATGAAAAGGCTTGTGCAAGATAGGTTAGCATGGAGGGTTGCATCAGACCAGTCTTAGGACTGAATACCACAACAACAACTTACTTCTCTGAAGTAATAATTAATTACATCAAATACATTTAATGGATTATCTATTAGAACACTTTTCTAGCTGGGGTAATATTTCTATCTTTTTTTGTGTATAATTCTTAGATGGTTTTAGTCATTTGTACAATTGATGAATGAGAAGTTGCTGCAACAATCCTTGGAAATTTTAGAATATTTTGGCAGTTTTATAAGCGTGCTGAAATCACATCATCAAAGACATTAAAAAATGAAACCAACATCAAAGAAGCAAAATTTCACAATAAATAGTAATAAATTCTAATCAGAACTAAAAATTTGACCCCTGTACAATACACAAAACCCAATTTATTATTGACTAAAAACATTTTTATGATTTCTGTAGCTTCGGGAACCTTTTGGTGTTGATACCTAAATAAGAGTGTGGCTGAATTGGTCTTCACATTGGGTGGCTGAAGCCTACGTTATGCTGTTGCCAAAGACAAAAAAAAAATATGGAAATAAAAATATTAAATCCAGTAAGAGTAATAATAAGAAATATTTTAAACCATACAATTTACAACAGACAAATGATCAAACAGATTTTATGAAGAAATAAAGACAGGAAATTTTTATATTGTTTGGTGTCATTGAATCAGCAAGAAATAAGATCATGATTCTTTTCAAAACAAGAGTTGCATTTGTATGATGATGCCAGCTGCACATAAATCAAACCCTCATGGATTAATAAAAATGTAGGGAATCTGTACTTAAAAGAATTTTATTCAAATTTAACAATGATTATTAATATAAATGTATAATGCAATATGTGAACAATGTAAATAGTTAAATCACTGGTATATGTCTATTTAATTTTGTGAGTTATTAAGTTGGAAGGTTTAAGTTAAATACACGTAATTCAAATTAATATCAAGTATTTACATATACAGTAAAGCATTTACGTGTACATATATAGGATTAAAATATTGAGAACCTCTACATAAAGCAGCCAGTAGCAATTAGAATTGAAAGGCAAGAAAAGAAAGCAGAAATCAAGAAAGTAAGACAAAGGTACAGTCTGTTGCACAGGTTCTTTAACTTATATATAGAACATGTGATGAAGAAAGTTAAAAAGGAATGTAGGAAAAGAATAATATTGCAGGGAGAAGAAATAAGAACCCTATTAGCCAATGATATTGTAGTATTAGGGGAGTCAGAAGAAAACTTGGAAATCATAATAAATGGCATGAACATTATACTGGAGAAAGAGTACAACATGAGGATTAATAGAGGGAAAACCAAAGTGATCTTGCATAGTATGGGAAATAGTGAAATAACAAAGAGTGTTAGATTGGGAAGGGATACTTTGAAAAGAGTTAAGGAACTCTGCTACTTGGACAGCATATAGAATAGTGACGGAAAAGATTTTTGCAAGAAAATAGGAATTTACTTATGGTTAATAAAAGTATAAATATTAGGAAATCGTTCTACAAATGTTTGTATGGAGTGTGGTGTTATATATTGGTGGGTGGTAGGAGTTGCAGAAAAGAAATGAATGGAAGCTTTGAAAAGAAGTGCTTCAGAAAAATGATGAAAATAACATGGGTTTATAGAACTAACCAGGATGTTCTAAGCAGGATAAGAGAAGAGAGCACAATATGGAGGACTTTGACCAAGAGAAAGGATAGATTAATAGGCAATATTTTGAGACATAAGGGTCTTATAAAGATGGAATAGGCTACACAGATTAGGGAGGATGTGGGATATGATATTTATGTAAAAATGTAAAGGCTTGCATAGAATAGGTTAATATGAAGGGTTGCATCAGACCAGTCTAAGGACCGAGTACTACAACATATACACATATTTATATGTGCTCAGTCATAGTAATATGCTCAAATAAATGCATATGTCAAGTGTAGAGAGAAAGGAAGAAGAAAATACTGAATATATTTGGCACAACTTGAACTCTGGAACCTCTGCTAACACCTAAAAAATTCTGCCACCAACCAACGTATGACTTACAGTGATTCTTATTAGGATTTATTTGGATAGGTGTTATGGATAGAGAAGAGAGAAGAAGAGTTTTGCACATGTATTAAGGATAAATTACAAATTAATGATATTTGGAATATGATGAAGTAAGATACTAAATAATATTGTAGCAAGTAAAGATAGATATATGGGAGGAAGATAGGAATGAGTTTTAAAACATGTAAAGGAAAAATAAAATAACAAAGTCAAAATAATAACTTGGATAGAAAAGAGAGATACAGAAAATAGTCATTTACTGACCTTAAATTCATGGTAATTATGCTTCAATTTAAATTTGTCTCTAAGTGACTGGCTGTAACACTATTCAGGCAATCTCTGTCTGAAGAAGGGGAGCTTAGGTTCTCTAAAATTCACAATTTCGAACTTCCCTGTCAGTCAGTGCCCACTATGAATTTTAAATAAGCCAACTGTTTCCTGTCTCTCTTTCCTATCCAAATCAATTATTCATATAACATTAATTTTAGCTCTGTGTTTAAAGGCAGTCAAGCAGCCTCCAGCCAGGTTTTTGGCAGTTACTTTGAGACACACCGGCACAAAGAGTGAGACTCCACACTGGTTTATGATTTATAATTTGACAGTTCCACCAGCAACATAACATTTCCGCCAGCATTTTGACAATGCAATTGTGGCCAATGTTACTATTATATATATGGGATAAGTGACGAAGTCACGCATTTGATAATTGGATAGAAAAAAAGATAGAAATATTTGGGAGAAAGGCAGGAAATTCGCTCTTTAAATCATATGTACGGCATGGAATCATGCACAAGGAAATACATATGTCAAGCGTAGAAGGGAATGGAAGAAGGAAGAAAGACTGAAAAAATTCGATGTGGCCAGGACTCGAACCTGGGTGCACGAAACAACAGTGCATCACCCCTAGAGCCGGGGCGTGCGTCTATCCACTCCGCCACCACATCGAGTACGACCAACAGTCGATGTGGTGGCGGAGTGGATAGACGCACGCCCCGGCTCTAGGAGTGATGCACTGTTGTTTCGTGCACCCAGGTTCGAGTCCTGGCCACATCGAATTTTTTCAGTCTTTCTTCCTTCTTCTATTTCCTTCTACGCTTGACATATGTATTTCCTTGTGCATGATTCCATGCTGTACATATGATTTAAAGAGCGAATTTCCTGCCTTTCTCCCAAATATTTCTATCTTTCTTTCTATATATATATATATATATATATATATATATATATATATATATATATATATATAAACAAGTCAGTAAATGAAATTATCAAAATAATTAAAACAATTAATATGGATAAGAAAGTGAGATAGAAAGTTGGTGGTTTTCCTCCCGCTTCATCAGAGTATACTGAAGAATACTCCAGGTAGCCAGCCATTTTTAGCTGATGGCTAGTCATCATATATATAAAATTAATTTCAATTACATATATATATATATATATATAATATTTATATCTTTTAGAAAGAGGAACTTAATTTATAGACGTATTTACAATTGAAAGCAAATTGAAAAGAAATTTTGCCAAATTGTAATAAAAATATTATCTCAATTACTTTCAATAAGCAAATGCCAACATATAAATAAACAAATTTAACAATTGTTTTCTTGTATTATACATGTAATGAATATAAATTTTGTGTGATGACAAAACAGAATTAGTTTCACTTACCCTCATCATATTCAGAGCTTCTGGTGAATCAATGAGAACACAATGAAGTACATCTAACATTCCAGTACCTTCACTGGAAGCCTGTGATCCCAATCTACTAAACAACCAATTGAGTCGATTGGAATTTGCAAACTGGGCACAATTTGTATGGTTTCCTTTAATTATAGCAGCTGGAAAGAATCCATGTAACATTATTATATTAGTAGTGGTTAAGTGTCGATTTTATAATTATATATATATATATATATATATATATATATTACCTAGTAGTTGATATAAATAACCAGAAATGACATCCCAATTTTGACCAGACTCGTCACCAGACAAAGCCACCAAAAATCCTTGAGAAGTTATCACATTTATTTTATCAATGGCTTCTAAAATAAGGTTCAAAATACCCTCTTCTTGAAACAGATCTTGCCGGTTTCTCAGAGCTCGTAATCTATTTTGTTTCTCTTCATGTTCTGTAAAAACAAAATTTATTGAAGTCAAACCAAATAAAAATCTGTATCTACTAATTAATCTGAAAAAAGCTCAAATATATAATGGTTTTGGAATGCTTTAATGATGTAACACATTTACAAAAAAATGGTAGTATAATTTATTGAAATATATAGATGAATTAGAATGTATTGAATTTGCCATACTAAAAATGGGACAATAGTAAAATTATTGCTGTTACTGGAAATAAATTAGAGGAATATAGATAGATAGGATATGGAGTCAAACTAATAAACAATTAATTCAGTTTAGAATACATTTCATAATCAAAATAATTGGAGTAACTTAACTCCAGTCAAATACACTTTATTTAAATATTGCAACCAAATACTGTATTAATTCCTCTTACAAATGGTAAACATCAAGAAAATCTGAAGGCATCAGACATCTTCAAGACAGCAGTGATGTGTTTCATCTGGTTCTGCTTAAGATCAGAATTAGGACTTACTTATTCCAATTTACAATAGAGGTATTAAAAATATATAAAGAGCCAAAAGACAGAATTTATCCCAACAGTGTTGAAGAAACTGATTATTTATCTATAGTGCTCCAAAAATAAGAAGGTCAAGACTAATAAAGAGATAGGAAGGACATTATCTGTGTAGATGTTCAATTGTGTGATTTACAAAGACAAGACAAAACAAGTTGAAGCTGGGGAAGATTTGGTTTGATAAGAGAAAGGAGTTTTGGTACTGAATGACCAAGAACCAAATTGGAATCCTGCCATCCTTATTTATAAAAGAAAACAACAACAGAAAGACCACAAAAATACTGGTCAATGTTTAAAAAACTTAAGTATCACATACCTCTAAACTGGATACATATCAATTAAACTGCCAATACAAAAATGTAGTGGTGGTAAAAGATAATGAAACTTAAGAAAAATAGGAGTTCAGAAAAGAACACAAGGCAAAAAATCTTAAATTATTTCATAACTCCAAAAAATACATTATCTCAACCTGGGCAGCAGTTACTGTGATGTGGTAGACATATACGTTATTATTAAATTAAATATCATTAAACCAAGATAGAAATTCACTTCCTATATAATTAACTCTAAATTTTTACTTATACTATAAAAGGTACTCTGTAGAATATTTGCATAATATAATATTAACAATAATTATAATTCAGATTTAAATATGCTGTTTCTACAACCAAATTATGTGCAGTATTTTTTACCCATTTCTTCTTCTGGTTGTGCAAAATAATTGATTAGGTCCTCTAAACACATAACCATTTCATTCAAATTAACAGTCGTAAAGAAGAGAGATGCCCGTCTGTTCATTTGGAGTGTTTCTAGGCCTCTGAAAGAAAGAGTAAAGATAAATTTATTTAAAACCTCACAGAAACAAAGCATTCTGATAATTTCTTAGTCTCTTACTCTGCTTTTAACAACAATCAAATTATTTTTAATATGTTTTTTCACTGCATATTTAAAGAGAGAGACACTGAACAGATCATTTTTTCTGAGTAATAAAAATAACACACAATTAATATTTATTTTAGTAGTATTGGTATTAAATCATATTCCATTGATCCTATAGAGAAGCAGAACTTCAAAGATGTGGAAAAAGTCACAGATTTTACATAAGTTTGTTATGATCGCTCTAATACTATTAATTCTAAGTTATTATTTGCATTAAGGTATAGTAAGACAGAAAATACAGGACATACAATATGTACCTGATGCATAGTATTGCTTGTATCTTATACAAAGAAATTGTCTATGTTGTTGAACTAGTATTCAGTCCTTAGACTGGCCTGATACAACCCTCATGTTAACCTATCTTGTGCAAGCCTTTTCATTTCCTCATAACTAGCACAACCTAAATCTTCCCTATTCTATTTGGCGTATTACATCCAATGTCTCCCTCTTCTGTTCTTACCCCACACACTTCCCTCTAATGCTAATTTTAAAAGACCCTCATGTCTTAAAATGTGGCCTATTAATCTATCCATTGTCTTAGTCAATGTTCTCCATATTGTTCATGTTTACCCTATTCTGTTTAGAACTTACTCGTTTGTGATTCTATCCACCAATACAATTATCAGGATTCGCCTATAGCACCACATTTCAAAGACTTCTATTCTTTTCCTACCCACAACTCCTATTGTCCAAGTTTCGAACCTATAACATACATAATTCACTCCAATCTCTGATAGGACTGAACTTGATCTTAAGTATATCAGGAATACTGAATTTGACATCTTCATAATTTGGGACCTTTTAATTCTTTTTCATTTTACCCCTCTCCCTCTCCAAGATATAAAGATTGTACTGAAATTAGACAAATTATGTCAGTTATGACTACCATGGAATTGGCAATGGGTTGGTGACAGATACAGTGACATCAACTTCTATATCACTCAGAATGGCCAAGAGTACTACAGGAAATACATGCACAGATTGGGGAAAGTGCTGTCCCTAAAACGTGCATACTACCATAAAATTGATGATGTGAAACATATATTTTTTGTATGTGAAAGGTGGGAGAAAGAATAGATATAAACAGAAAAGTTGCAGGGTAATAGTAGAATATTGTTGTTTAGAAAATAGGGGGGGAGACTAAAACAGATGCTCTTCAGTAATAAAAAGTAAAAATGGAAGGAAGAGCCTCTATAGCTCAGAATCAACACCATTACAAAGTAATGCTCACACAGTCCCAGAGTAGTAATCCACGTCAATGGAAAGGGATGGGTTTTAGTGGGTTGAATCCACACACTACTGGCAGTTACAGACATCCCCAATATCAAAGGATATTGCTGATGTCCTCATTCAACAGATTAATTGATGCACTATGGATATCAAACTTTCTTAATGATACAGGTATGCTAACACAATAATAAATTATAACATATTATAGGTTGTATTTGGTATATTGTTTTAATATTTTTACTCATATCAATATTTATTTCATTATCTTCAACTTTGGAATAATTGGCACATAATTTGGTAAGAAGCCTTCTTTATTTTCTAATATCAGAAATTTGATGAATTATGTTTAATCATTAATCTTGTAGCATACGTAACATTAAGTTATTCTAGAAAGCAAATGAAGCATTATTAATATACTTACGTTATGAATTTAGTAAAAAGAGAGCTACATTTACGTATTACTCTAGCAGTTCTTGATTCCTCTTCCTGACTACGGCTGAAATCTAATCCATCATCCATCTTGCCTTCCTCATGCAACATTGCTTGTTTCTCTTCCACTTTACCAACACCCTTCTTTTTAGTTTCATAAGCCTATTCAACACAAACATATTTAAGTATAAATATGCATATTTATATTATTTCAACTAATCAATTATTTAATTCACAATTAATCAAAAACTACAGAGAATTCATTGGCCATTGACAAAATAAATAAAATTTCAATTTTTTGAGCTGCATAATTATAAATCGTTGTTTATATAGAGTTGCATTAATTATACTTAAAAATGAACTTATTCACAATTTGTTGAGAATGTAGTAATTGTATAAACCATTGTAATGGTCAAACACATGCTCAGACTTTTGGTGCTATGGAGTCAAAAGAAAGGAGATAGCATTTGAGCCAGGGGTTCAAATTGGGTGTTTCCCAATTTTGGTGAGAGTTGGCTGCATTGGGTGGTTTGTTTTCCCAAGTGTAACCATAAATATTATTGGTCAATATACATCCCTACCACCTGAGTGATATGAACCAAAGAAGTAGGGAATAGATTTTAGAAAGGCATGCAGATTGATTTTAGGGCAGATTTGGACAGGTTTTTTAAGATGGTAAGACAGGAGAGATTGCAAGACAGATAGTTGAGAGGCCAGCCAGAGTTGATCAAAACACTAAACTGCTAATCACCAAGGAGATAATATTGTGAGCCACCAGTATAACATGATAAAATATAAAAAACAGCAGTTGAGCTTTTGAGAACTTAGGAGACACAAACTTCTGGGTAGGAGTCTTCACTAAATTTAACCCAAGGCATCCACCAGGCAATGAGATCAACTTCGATGCAGTCAACAAGGGTCAAACAGAATGTGCCTCCAGACCATCATCACAAAGACCAGTGAAAAATGTAACCAGACAATGCAGCAGCTGACAAAACGGGTATCGTTAGCTATGATTTTATAGAGTTCATAATGCTAAACCTACTGCCATAAAACTGCATTGCTTCTCTTGGTCCACCACACAGATGACCCTTACTTTAAAGAGTCTCGATATAAATTTATTATTATTGGTAATGTTTTATTTTATAGTTTGTATTATTTAATTCAATGCTCTTATTAAAATATTTTAAGGTTATTTAATTCAGAATTTTAAATCTAATCATTGCTTTAAAATAATAAAACCTTTTGTAATTGATACCATATATAATAATAATAATAATAATAATAATAATAATAAAAAGTAAACTCAACCCCACTTCCCCACCTTATTTTTACAAAGTATAGTGGACATAAAGAGTAGGATAGCACAGGCAAAAATGGCTTTCTCAAAAACAGAGGAATTTACTTATGGCTAATATAAATATTAACATTAGGAAATCATAATTAAAATTTTTGTATTGAGTGTGGTGTTATATAGCCAACCTCCCGTGGTGTAGTGGCTAGCGTTGCTGCCTCACAACTCAGGGGTCCCAGGTTCGAATCCTGGCATGGGCTTGGATGTTTGTGTTGTCATGGTCAGGAGGACCGGGATTAAGGCTGATGGGGAATTGATACACTGACCATGTATCACCCCAAATTCGGAATGTGTCACGCCAGATGACAGTCTGCAGCCGCCTCGGTAGGCCTAGGCCCTCAAGAGGGCTGTTGAGCCATTGGAAGAAGAAGTGATGTTATATAGGTGCGAAATGTGGATGGTAGGACTTACAGAAAGGCAAGGAAAATAAGCTTTTGAAATGTGGTGCTATAGAAGAATGATGAATATCGGATGGGTGGGTAGAGTAACTAGCCAGGAAGTTCTAAGCAGAATAAGAGAAGACAGAACAATATGGAGGACATTGGCCAAGTGAAGGGGTAGATTAATAAGCCATGTTTTGAGACATATGGATCCTGTAAAATTTGCATTAGAAGGAAGTGTATGGGGTAGGAACAGAAGAGGGAGGCCAAGAATGGAACACTAAGCAGATTAGGGAAGATGTGGTAGCTTTGTTAAAATGTAAAGGCTTGCATAGAATAGTTTGGCATGTAGAGTTGCATCAGTCCAGTCTAACAACTGATTCTTCTTCTTCTTTGAATGGCTCAACAGCCCTCTAGAGGGCCTAGGCCTACCGAGGCAGCTGCGGACTGTCATCTGACGTGACACTTTCTGAATTTTGGGGTGATACGTGGTCAGTGTATCAATTCCCCATCAGCCTTAATCCCGGTCCTCGCAACCATGATGACACAAATATCCAAGCCCATGCCAGGAACAACTGATTACAACAACAAAATAAATACATTTATGAAATATATGAGTTACCTACAATACAAATATCAATGTTGGAGCTTCAAATACAAAAAATTGACTTCAGTATGGTTGAAAACAACATTACTAACTCATGCAGGAATTTGTCAATAATTAGTGCTTGCAACCAATCTAAAATGTTTGCAGTATAATTCATTCAAGTAATTTTGCTACAGTCCAAATTTCAATTTATTTTATGATTCTAGTCATAAATTCAATTCATTTTTATTTTTGATTCTTGGCATTTTTAGGCCCATCATTTCTTGACAGTAAACTTATAGCTGTTATTCTGGTGTCTTATTTTCTGTGCCATTTGTTTCATTTGACTAGATTTTTGTCTTTCCCCAGTAACACAATTAAAAATAGTGATTGTCTACTAGACCAAACCTACAAAATATTTGACTAAAAAATTGGAGAATTATAATAATAAGTACTTGTTAGGATTATATATTCTATATTGTTTGATGGAAATTAAGCTTTGTTAGTTTCATGGGTAATTAAAATAACTATTTGCTTCTTATTGCTACATATTTCAATTTATTTATGGGGAGAACAATATTTCATGAAGACTTCATTAAATATTAATCTCATGGTGCAATTGTCTAACTTAATTTATTATGTAAACTCAAACAGTATACACAATTGTTATCACATGGCCATATGTAAAAATATATGATGTAGGTACAGTTTAAAAATATGAATTGTATAATTTTATGCTGATATCCTTTTTCTGGGCTTTTAACTTGGTAAATACAGATTATTTAGAAGACATTGTATTGTACAAGGTTCAAAATTTTTGTTCAGATAAGTTATTATTATCTATTGTGAAATTTTTCCACATCAAAAAAGTGGTGCCTGGGCAGATTACCCATAAATTTGTATCACCATAAGTTGTGGGCAAGCAGAAGAATCATACTGAAACTCAAGAATAAAAAAGAGATTTAAATGAAATTATTGCTATCACAGACACATTGGATGTGGTATTCATGAGACTTAGTCACATCACAAAAAAAGTAACATAAATAAATTACAAATGTAAATTAGTTAATAATCCATTTATTACATACAAAACAGGGATTATGTATTTGTTAGGAAAGTATTATTTTGCAATATAATGCAAAAATAATATACAAAACATATACCTTATATGAAAGCCAGAGAGATGTTTCTGAGTGTTGAACAATAACTGTGCTGTCACCATATTTAATGATTGGTGATCCAATCACTTCAAGATCTTTGTCTTCTAATACCACTTTTTGATCATCCTTTTCTTGGCGGAGACAAAATGTGGAAGATGCAATAGTAGCTTCATCCCTTAAAATTAAATAATCAAAAAATAACAGAATTGAATGACCTTGTATTAGTCAATGAAATAGATACCAACCTGCTCATAAGATATAACTCATTATTTTCATTCACACCCAAATAACGACCAGTAGTCAGATGACGAATTCTCATAGGATGGTACCAATTAATGAAACCTCCGGCCCATTTAGTCCTAGCTAATTCAAGTCTCCACAAAGATCGTGCTTGGCTCATTACACTTCCACCTTCATATATTACCATGCTACAAATCAGATATATCACTAGTAAGAATGAAACCAGAATACAAAGGTTTAGATGATACACTGAAAACTAAAAAGGTAGTTACTTTTGTCCAGGGTGTTCACTCCATGTTGAAGGAATAGTTAAACATTCATCTCCTCCGTGGAAGAATCTCAGAACATCACCACCAAAAACATAGCCTTAAAGAAGAAATTTAATAAAAAATAAGCTACTTTGTATAGTGCCGTACATGCATTGTTAAATTAATTAACTCAATTGAATAGAATATATATCATGATCATGTGGTGTATATATATATATATATATACTTGTGGCCACATTATTTTAATTTCAGTAGGCTTCATTTGGGGCATTTTGTAGGCATCTCGACCAGATAAAAGATGGACCTGTTAGTTGAATATGTGTGTACGACTTTTGTGAGGGGCGGGGGAAATGTATGCGTATGTGGTGTTGAACCACTGTTATTTTTTTGCGATTTTATTATTTTGACCATTATTTCATATTGTTCTATTACTTATTTATTGGATAATTGATAGTACTATGTCATCTGAAGGAGTTATTTGGAGTAAAGAAGTTGAGAAACCTTTACTACATTTGTATGAAATGGAAGGATGTAGAGAACGTGGGCTTTCCCGGTATAGTTGTAGAATGAAGTGTTCTCGGGATTCCATTCGGATATCGACGTTTGTTGGCCACAAGGTTTCGATGGCTGTCATTGCCGTTTTCTTCGGGTGGAGAGCCGTTTAAGTCAGGTGTGGTCGTTTATACGGACCATATCAGAGGTCCCAAGTCTAAAGCCGGGTTTTTTCCTAGGCGGCGTATCTAGTCGTATCTAAATCTAAATCTCGTAATAATGAGCCATTTCGGTAGGAATAAAATTAAAGCAATAGCATTTTTGTTATTAAATAAACTTTTGTCAGACCAACAATACAAAAAGTTGTATATTGTTGTAGCGCTTCGGTATTGTTGCTTGAATTTTCTTCTAGCTTTTTGACCAGCACAGTAATTTCTTAAAAATTTATATTTTCGATCTGTGAGACTATTCTGCCTCCTTACATACGTGAATTGACGAACGACAATTTTTAGCTAAGGTTTTTTTTCTCCTTAATTCTTCGAACTACCTGCTTAGTGATTATATCAACCCATCTAATTTTCAGCATTCTCCTATAGCACCACATTTCTATTCTTTTCCTTTCTGAAACACCTACCGTCCACGTTTCGAACGCACTCCATACGAGTATTTTTAGCATTTATTTCATAATATTCACATTTATATTACCCTTAATTAAATTCCTCTTTTTTACGAAAGCCTCCCTTGCCTGACCTCTCCTACTCTTTATGTCTCCTATAATTCTACCATCCATAGTTATTATGCCGCCCAGGTAGCAGAATTTCTTAACTTCCATCAAAATACTCCTTCCCAATGTAACACTCTTCGTTATGCCACTGTTTCCCATAATACACTCCATTACCTTGGTTTTCCCTCTATCAATCGCCATATTGAACTCTTTCTCCAGGACCACTCTCATGCCATTTATTATGATTTCCAATTCTTCTTTTGACTCCCCGAATACCACAATGGGATAGTATACTACGGTAGGGTTTTTATTGCTTCTCTTTTTAGTATGATTCCTTTTCCGTATTCCGTTTTAACTTTCTTTATCGCTGTTGTATATATATACGTTAAACAGTATGGGCGACAGACTACGTCCTTGTCTTGATTTCTGATATTTTTTATCTTCAATTCTAATTATTCCTGACTGCATTCTGTATAGACTATGTATAAGCATTTTCTCGATATTTAATTCCTTGAAGGAATTGAACAGTCTAAATTTTTTAAAAAAAATTATGATTCTAGTCATAAATTCAATTCATTTTGATTTTTGGCATTTTTATGCCCACCATTCTTTGTCAGTAAACATATAGTTGTTATTCTAGTGTCTTATTTTCTGTTTTATTTTGCTGTTTTTTTCACAGGAATTTTGTCTTTCCCCAGTAAACAATTAAAAATAGTGAGTGTCTACTACGACCAGACCTACAAGATATTTGACTGAAAATTGGAGAACTACAAAAATAAGTACTTGTGAGTGTTATATATTGTTTATGGAGTATCTTACCAACATATTTCATCCTGCTGATTCCCGTTCCGTAAGGCTGAACAGACCAGTGAGTAACGTGAAATGAAGCATTTACAACCGACAGGTCATTTTCCTTTGTTGTATGCTGAAATTAAAAAAATAAAACATTCATTCACCGTGTATTTTAATCATGAATATTAAAGTGTAATTGGTCATTAATGTATGTGGATCTTACTTTAAATAATTTTCATCAATATTGTTAAAATAGGAATTCAGTTTTCAAATACCGATTGTTGCAATTGTTTCCTTTAAGATGAAAAGTTTTGTAAATGTGGATTAAAATTATAAATGAAAACGTTAATGGGAAACTGTAAATATCCCAGTAAAACCGTTTTCAAAAACATGTTATTTCAATTTAAAAGGTTTGACTTAATAATTTGTTTCACGATTATTATGAGCAGGAAACGATTTTATACTTGCAAAAATAGAGTTGCTTTTCTGAATGTGTCAATGCCGAACACCATCCTCAGTAAGCCCTTAGTTCTTTGCATCGATTTCAATTTCGCATTGATCTTTTTTATCTCATTGTATTGAACCTCAAGTCATCGCAAATATTGTTCAAGTATTTCGCAGCGCTAATTGAATTTCCCGTTGAACACGTTCCTGTTCAAAATTCGCAGTTACGTAGCGATTATTACCTAAGGGCTTCTTTTATTACCTTAGATTTTATTTAGTAAGTAGGATTCTAGTGCAAAGTAATAGATTATTCAGAAAATTGAAAACACAGGCACTTACTCAGTAAGGTTCAGTATGAGGTGGAACGTCAAGGCTCACAGACCTAGGGCATACGTAGGGACCCGAAAAAGTATCGATACTTTCCTGATATTGGTATTCGGCTTTCGATACAAGTTCTTTCAGTAGTCTATCCTGTTATTCCTATGTCTTTTTAAAAAAATTCATTAATATTTTCAATTTGTTGCTTATAAATAATAAATGTTAACGACTTCTTTCACACTTTATTCCTAAACTGAACTAAGAGCTTGCCGAGAACATCACATTGAAAGTTCTCATAGTTGTAAAAAAGCAAAACTTATCAAGTTATTGCGTTAATATATATTGTAGCCGAAACGTCGTTCCTCCGTATTCGTGATTTATAATTCTTATAGGGCGCCAGGTATTTTTCATAAAAAAATACCAAAAATGGATTTTAGTAGCTTTAATTCATATCAGAGCATGAAAAATAATTATATCTGCAGGGCGTGGTCATTCTCTCGTCGTCGTCGTCCCGCCGACACAACCTGCTCCTTCCTTTACCCCATGACGACTCCCCGTCTCTCCAGACTACATTGTTGGCCCGGGTACGTCAGTTCCTCAACAATTGCAACTCGCAAGCTGGCCTGCATTGTTAAGTGTAACTTTTCATGTTACAATATAATACATAATATTCGGGTAGGAAGGTTATAATGGTTTTAATCATCTATTTTCTTTGCCCCCTCAGGTGTTTTTAAATTATAAACATGCTCGGGAGTGAGTTATTTAAAACGAACGACTCTATTACAGGAGTGGCCTCTATCTCGCTCTGAACTAGGGAGAGAATGACTCTTTTCACGCCTCCCGCTCCCGAGGAGTTGGACTAGGTAAAAAGACTCCGCTCACCCACCGCGCACGCCGTCGGCGCATCGCTCCCGCTCGATCTGAACGAGCGATTGCTGCGACATGACTCGAGAGCGGAAGCTGTTGGCATTAATGCTCCGCTCTTGAACGAACGACAATGGGGCGATAGAGTGAGCGGCAATTACCTCTCATGCTCCCGCTCCGAATCTGAGGTGCTATTCGCTCACGAACGACACCGTTTCGACGTTTCCCGGTGTGCGAATAAAATGCTCTGCTCTCTGTCAACATTGTTTCAGTGATCACTCATTAATCTTAACTTTGATGCACTAAAGTTCATTTCACTAATTATTTGAAATAATATTTGAGCGACTGGGTTTAAAATCGACGCTTCGATCATAACAGTCATCGACGTACTTCAGTATATAATTAATACAGTACTATCAAATTAATGCGATAATAAAATAAACACAGTAACATACGAATCTCAACCATTGGTTTCATTATTATCTAGATTTTTACATATAAGCGCCTAATATTTATAATATACACACAGGTATATATTCGGGTGAAGCTAGTTCATAAGGTAGGAGCGAACAACTCATTTGAACGACTCTTCGCAAACAGTGAGAGTCGAAGAGTAAGCTCCTAGAATGGAGCGTCTCCGACCCATCTCTCTCTATATATAAAATCTTTCACTGCATCTATGCATATATATGGAGTGAAAGTTTTTTTATATAACTCAAAATTTTTAAATTTCACCCTGCACTGAAGCTTTATGATGTCTTTCAAAGATTCCCACTTACGTAAAGAAAACTTCATTCAGTCAATATTGTTATAAAGACTAGCAGGGATATTTATATATATACTGGTCCACACAACATTTAATTCTAGATCAATTTGTGACTTAACCGGCATCGAGAGCATAAATATATTAACATTTGCCTTTTTAGGCCTGTTACTTTAACTCTAGACTGCTAAACTCATCACAACCGGTTTGAAATGTCATATTTACATATTAGATTCAGGAAATCTACTGGAACTTAATTAAGTACAGTAACTTAGTCGAATAAGCCTGTCATTTAATTATCAAGGACGTAATACATTGGTGAAAATATTCCCGGTAGAGAGTCAAATATACTGTAGAAACAGTAAAATACTTCCGGTACATCAAGGCCCGGTGCACATGGGAGAAATATGTTTCACAAAACGTTGCTTCGTGATACATACGATAACATAGGGACGTGCAGACATGAGAAACGTGTTTCATGGAACGAGAAGCCTCCCGAAAACGTAAAATAATATAAAAAGGGAGAAATATCAATGGACGTTTCCCCGTACATCTTTACTACACATAGCAAACTTACGTAATGCTCTGTATGTAGATTGGAAGTATATATATGAATAAAAAAAACAGATGTTTCAAAGACCTCGCCAAATTTATACAGAATTAATGTGCTTTATAAAAAAAATTGAGAAACTTAGGTACGTATTTGCGCACTATCTGAGGTTCAATACTTACCAAATATCTCTCAGTCGCTACAGATACAAGAATCAGGTCATCTCCCACTCTGACTTTCTCGCCTTCTGATCTCTGTTTGGACGCAGGGTGCACGGTCCACCAGCAAGCTTCGCCTGTTAGCACAAACACAAATCAAAATTTATTCGTTTTAATTCCAGGAAACAAGAGACAAGTCAAGTTTGTAAGTTGTATTTTATTGAATATAGAAGACTTTTCTAACGTTAGTATTTATTGGCCACCACAGTACTATTGTACGTCGGCCGATTATTCAATGGATTCTTTAACGAAAAGCGACATATTTAATTGAGACTCGATTAGAGAACGAAAGAAATTGCAAGAAACTATTGAGTTAGAACTACTTAAAGCGGTTTTGGTGGGAATCGACTGTCACCCAAACCAAAATGTAAACTTGGGAATAAGACTATTGTACAGTCGATACAACTGCATGGAACATCTCAACCCGACTAGGGACAAGAAAAATATCTATGAACAACTCGCTGAAAAGACATGAAAACGTCTTGACTGATTGTAATTTCTCCGATCTTAAATGGCTCACGATATAGGCTTGGTTTCTTCACTTTTAACAAAGGTGGGAGAGACAGTTTTTCAAATTAATTATTTACTTTAAAATTGGTTTAAATACTTAAGGAATTTTTTAATGGTACCTACAACTGTTGATACCAGCGAAAGAAACTTTGCTGAATAAAAAATAATGAATGACTTCTTAAATTACAAAATGAAAAATACGTATATCAATTCATACCATCTCTTAAAAGAAACTTTCGCTCCCAACATTTCAAATAACAATACATTCGCTCTAACACTCATCTATACAAATAAATAAAATTAAAGTGACAGTCTGTATGGAAGTTTGTCTCGAATAGACACCGAAACGTCTCAACGGATTTCAATGAAAATTTGAATGAATTTTAACTTAATTTTTCGAGTGTGTTTCATTTTGATATTTTACAGAATTCAGAAGATGTTGTGGTGGTATTCAGTCCTAAGACTGGTTTGTTGCAACCCTCCATGCTAACCTATTTTGCGCAAGCCTTCTCATTTCCTTATAACTAGCACAACCCACATCCTTCCTAATATGCTTAGCGCAATCCATCCTTGGCCTCCCTCTTCTGTTCTTACCCCACACTCTTCCCTCCAATGCTAGTTTTACAAGACCCTCGTGTCTTAAAACGTGGCCTATTAATCTATCCCTTCTCTTAGTCAACGTACTCCATATTGTTCGCTTTTCCCCTATTCTATTTAGAACTTCCTCGAATGTGATTCTATCCACCCATGTTATTTTCAGCATTCACCTACAGCACCACATTTCAAAGACTTTTATTCTTTTCCTTTCCCAACTCCTATCGTCCACGTTTCGCACCCATATAACGCCACGCCCCATACAAACATTTTTAGCGACGATTTCCTAATATTCACACTTATATTACCCGTAAGTAAATTCCTCTTTTTCACAAAAGTCTTCATTGCCTATGCTATCCTACGACTGACGAGGTAAATCTTTCCGCCTTCCTTTATGGGGTGGGGGACCTTTTAAAGGATTATGCCGACTGCTTTTCGGAAGAAGTTCGTGTGTCATTTACAAATTTATTTAACACATATCGATTTTTATGACTATGAAAAATTTAAGTTTAAAAATTGAGGTTAAAGAAGAGAATCGTAAGTTTTATTTAGGTTGTCGGTATCAATTTTATTATTTAAGGAGAAAGAATGGGAACTGTTATATAGCATTTCGCTAATTAGTCGAGAAAAATTATTTATTCCAGTGTCTAAAATTTTGACGCTGGACCAGTCGAAATTTTCATTTGTATATATGTGTGTGTTTTGATACCACAGTATCTTTGTTGTATTTTATGCTGCATTTATGTTTCCCAATTCTTGTCCATTTGAATTTTTGCCTCATTACCCTGTCTATATTTGTTACCGCTGTATATTTAACGAGGACAGAGAATATTTTGTAAAAAAATTATTCAACACTTGTACAATAAACTTTGAACATAGTGGAGATTTCGATCTCTACTCAGATGATATTAATCGATTCTGTGCATTAAAATCTATTCACACTTACACCGAGTTCCGTCGTACGCTAGTTGTACATTATAAATCCAGCTTTATAAAGTGAGCCAGTATAACGGACGTATGACGGTACTCAGATTTTAACCCATAGAATCGATTAGTATCATCTGACTAGAGATTGGAAGCTCCTGTATATTCTAATTTAGAAATAAATAATTTTGAACTAACAGTGGTTAATTTTTTTTTTCATATAACAAGACGTGGTGGAATTATTCGAGTTCGCGTTTCTGTGTCACACATTGATATCCATTTGTTAATCGATAAAATACAAAGATGGCCAGCTAAATTAAACATGCAAATTGTGGAGTACAGGAACAGAGATTTATTCCTGGGAATAAATGATCGAAATTGTTTAGAAAATTTCTTCACAAACGAAAAGAAGTCTACGTCAGTTATTTATTTTTAGTTTTAAAGTGTCATAATTATTTTTAGTGGAAAGATTGATAAATGAACACACTAATAGTACAATTTATACAGTTATATTTTTTCACGGTACTTAACCCTCCACCATGAAATAATAATGAATTCCACTAGGGAGTTGCGGAAATTAGATGAAGTAAACTGTATCAAAAATAACTTATGGCTCCCACTCGACCTCTCTAAACCTCATGAAGTTTTGGAAGAAAGTAAACCCAGACCTCAACTGAAACTGTGCCAAGTATTATATCTCACTGTACTCTTGTTCAGAAGTTAGAAGATCATCTTCAATGGGCTGTCACCTCGTACGCGCCAAGTTTGATCCATTGTCAATTTACTTTTAGAGGCCAGATAAGTGTGTAATTTGGCATATCGATACAACTTCTAGCCCAGAATGTAGTGGTATGATCAATATAGTATTGCAGCTGTTCAAGCCAGTCGCCACAAAAATTTGTTGCGTCAAATTTTGACGTCATTTTGAGGCCAAATACTCAGCAGCAAAAGATCTATACGCAACGATAATATCTAAATGTAAATAATAACGTCAAGTTAAAATATTTCGTGTCTCAATACCAAATGTTTGGGTAGAGTATTGCTAAAATTCAATGAGACAACCTGTCACTTAAAATATCCGTGTTTGTTTCTGCAGTTTTTAACGTAGAAAGGGAATCCAAAGACATCTAATTTCTTCGAGTTCCATGTTTGAAATAAAGTGAAATCTTATTAATACTGGAAATCCAACAGTCTGCCGTTGTTCCAACAGTCAACAATGGCTCAAGTCGCTTCCCACGTGGACGCGCTGCTGTTTCCGGCTGTCGGGCGACCATGTGTACCAGGCCGAAGAGTGGGGACTATATTCCTGCGATCTGTGTATGCCCTTTGGCAGAGGTGGGGAACATTTTTACCAATATAGGGCACATTTAAAATAATGGAAAGATTCATATGTGAACACACTAATAGTACAATTTATACAATTCTATTTTTTCACCGTAGTTTATCCTCCAGCATGAAATAATAGTGAATTCCACTAGGGAAATATCACTTATACATATAATTTTGACTTTTGTGTTTTTTTTTATAAATTTATTGTATTGTATAGATATATTACAGAAGACATTACACATGTTTCAATGAAAAATATTTTTATATTCACCTAAGGGTAATAACAGGTTATAACACTAATCTTTAATTTTTTTTTAATAAACAAACCGCCATATTAAATTACAACTTTTTAAACTAAATTTATTACGTAATAAAGAAAAATAATTGAAAAATAATTATATTAAGCAGACGTAATTATCATATAGGTAGAAGAAATTATCATTTAAGCTGGAGTAAATAAATTTGTAACATTAAAAATTCATACAATATAAAAACTATAATATTAGGCATTCATTTTTGCGTCAAAAGGGGATTTGAGATATTATCTTTCCTTAACTCAATAACCGAATTTGTAGTTCCGTTGAAGCCTTCTCTTAGAAGGTACGCAATCGGTGCAGATACCGACCAAATTTCTGGCAATTGATTGTAATCATTGAGATGCTTCTCTGTAGTTTTATTAAATGTCATCTCCCTCATGTCTTATAATTAGTGTACCCAGCGGATCAATCCAAGGGTTATTGACGAAAACCGAAGTTTCACTTACTAGATTTCATGAAGGCCGCACAAGGAACTCACGGAGGCCGAATACGACCTCAACGCCACACGTTTCCCAGTTGTGTCCTATGGGTTTTAGTGCGCACGTAGTTGCCAAGGAAGTTCACACGCTGTGACGCTAATATCAGCTGAGAATACACTGTTCATCGCATTTCGGAGTAGATTTTACTTCTGTGAATTGTTTACATCATTCTGGAAGCGTTTTCATTGTATTTTATTCTTCTTATTTGTATAGTTTCAATTTGAATACTTTCAGATGAATGGTTAGGTCATAGGGTGTATTTTCTAGAGGTAATAACTAATGTTGTTTTAAGAACGTTATTAATTAATTCAATATTCATATTACCAGTCAGATCCGCCTGCCGGACAGCCTTGCATCAACACATTGAACTTCGACCAGAGATTTTAGGCAACTTCATGAAATCGCGAAATAGGGTGGATACTGGGTATTTGAAGTACATCGGACAACGGCCGGACAATTCGCGATCTTCGGGCTTTGACCATTACATATACACTTGATTATTAGAATACTAATTAATTAGCAATGAAAATTACACATTAGTATTAATTATAAGTACTTTTATAAACGGAATATTCATAGTTAAATATTACTATGATTTGAAATTTGAAGGCAGAGACTGCGGAAGTGACGCCGGAGGGAATGCGGAACACGAGAGGTTTAGTCTCCATCCTGTGCACAGCCCACGACAACATGCATCAATGCATTTCATTTAAAGTATGCGCATTCGTTGTCATTCGTAGCTGCTCCTGATATTGTCATATATATATAACTGAATACTTAATTTTGTTCTTCACGATTTTAGGCCTCGATTAAGTTTTTTAAATAGAATTAAACACATATTATAAATTATATATTGTTGTACCACAAAAAGTCGAGTCATATAGTTCGTTTGTTGGTTTGTTTGGTAATTTATATTTAATATGCATTATACTTTTAAAATATATATGGAGTGAAATATTTCACATAAGATCAAATGTAAAGTGTTTAAATGTAAAAACAGATTCGCAAAATTCACATTCAGTACATAACTCATTATTATTGTATTTTACTTGTGTATTCTTGAAACTCTGAATGTAATCCTTGTAGATTAAAAGAATTTGGTAACAACAATATAAGTTCTGCGATCTGTGTCTTTGGCATAAAGTTGCAGTATCGACACGAAATTTTAATAAGAGTTTAATTGTAAATAAATAGAACATACCAAGTTTATTCATTTATATTCGAATAAGTATATGTTATAATATAAATGTTTAGTAGAATAAACTGACAAGGTCCCGAAAGTTGAGGACGAAACGTTTGAAACACTGTCGAAATGTATTTGAAATTTTCGGATATTTTACCGTTTATTTTTTTGGTTAAACTATTAAAGGAGAGACTTACTTTTGAAGCTAGTAAGGATGTGAAATTGCCTAAATAATTGGTATGGAAAGTGGGTGCTTGACCTGAAACTGAAGTTCGGTGTTGCCATGAGGTATAGGAGGAAGTTATTAACATTTTCGGTTGTGTTAACCTCCTCCTTAAGGAGGAACATAAGCTGTGTTTCTCTAGACCAGTGATGGGCAAACTTTTTAAAGAGGAGGCCACAGGAAAGGAAAAACAACTTTAGGCGGGCCAATGTAAATAAGAGCTGAAGTGTCGTGAAACGTTATACTCTTTGTAGAATGTTACAGTTTCGTTGCACATGAGACCGACGGTGTTGCGTACCGTACTATCTATTGGGAATTAAGAAATATTTGAGGTTTTACGCTATCAAATATATATTTATTTTACAAATACAATAATTGATTCATGAACAATTGAAAAAAAAATTCTTAGCTAGCTAAATATGCAAAAGTTCTCTACACTCAAGGCTTACTGTGCGGTAAATACGCCATCAATAAATTCTGCTCAAATTGATCGGCACAGAACAGTCTTACCGCTACCATGTGCACTCAGGCTGCTACGGCTGCTTCATCATCAACCCCTGAATGTCTGATCATCTAACCTCTCCCTGGATCAGTGATCGTCAAAAGATTCAGATTGGTTCCTACTTATACCGCGCTTTTATGGGAGAACTAATCAGCAAAGTTTTGTCCTTCTACGTCACGTGAGCGTAGGAAGAACGGGGACTGTTTTCCAATAACCTTTGCACCGTTAAACAAATTAGAAAGGGAGTATTCCTTCGTACCTGAGACGCGGCGTATTCCACTGTCTATGGTTTATTTTTAAAGCGAGAATTGATATGAGCCAGACGCAAGTGTCTAGCTGCGGCGCATTCTTATCTCCCAAATTTATTAACATGCATTCTTAAGTCGCGCTAAAGTGTTTTATCCATAAAACTATGAAAAAGTACTTCAAACTCTTTTCATCTTTGGAAACACGGCAATAAGAACCAAATTTCTTAGAACGCATCTTAGGAATACATTTTTTTTACAATATGCAGAGTAAAACCAACAATGTTAAACAGGTCTGAATCAATAAACGTTTTTTGATATCCAGCCACGGTGGAGGGAGTAGCTACTATGAGGAGGCTCCATTACCAATTTTGCTCTTCGCTACAAAGTTTCCAGCAGCCAGTGCCTCTCACTCTCAACATCAGTGAAAATCACGTGGCATAGACGGTATTCCCGCAGAAATAATAAAAATATCAGGGGAGGCAATTATTCCATACCTAATGAGGTTATTCCATATTTCAATAAACAATTCCAGTATACCGTGTGACTGGAGGAAGGCTATAGTTGTCCCAATTCATAAAGGGGGCAGTAAAAGTGACGTGAATAATTATAGACCGATAAGTCTTACGTCGGTTGTTTGTAAGCTGATGGAGCACCTTATTGTAGAGTACATCCGTAAGGAGCTTGATAATAACGGCTGGTTTTTCAAGGGGCAACATGGATTCCGAGAAGGTTACTCATGTGAGAGCCAAGTCGTTTCCTTGTACCAGGACATTGTCGATGAGGTTGACAGAGGAGGAAGAGTGGATGCGGTCATCATAGATTTTGCAAAGGCTTTCGATCTTGTACCTCATGACATATTGTTACAAAAAATGTCCAAAATTGGGATTGATAGACGAGTAGTTTTATGGATTAGAGAATTTTTACGAGACCGACAGCAAATGGTTAAAGTAGGGAACGAATTATCCTCAGTTGCGAAAGCTAAATCGGGTGTGCCACAGGGTTCCGTTATTGGTCCCTTATTATTTCTAGTCTACGTAAATGACTTAGCTTCAGGCATTAATTCTCAGGTGCGTCTTTTTGCTGACGACTGCGTAATATATCGGAAAATAAAAACTGTGATCGATGAAGAACTTCTACAAAAAGATTTAGACACAATAATAGATTGGGCACTTGTTAATAAAATGAAAATAAATTGTAACAAGAGCAAGGCAATAAGCTTTTGTAGGCGTCGCGTAGAAATAGTACTTAATTATAAGCTCAGCGGTAATGAAATAGTACAAGAAAGTAACTGTAAGTATTTGGGTATATACTTGAGCAGTAATATGGGTTGGGAATATCAAATAGACCATGTGACTAGGAAAGCATGGAAAGCACTTCATTTCGTCATGCGGATTTTAAAAAAAGCAAACTGTGAAACACGGGAACTTGCATACAAATCTCTCGTGCGTCCAGTACTAGAATACGGCTGTATTTGTTGGGATCCGTTCCGAAAATATCAGGTCGAGGCACTGGAAAGGGTACAGAGGGGGGCGGCAAAATTTGTTAACCGGTGTCCTGGTCACGGAAACGAGAAGGTTCGTCAATTAGGGTGGGATATGTTAGAAAAACGACGACAAAATTTACGTCTCGGGGCTCTTTTTAAAGCGTACGCAGGCCAACAATCCTGGGAAGATATTGCATCAAAGTTTTTAGAAGTAAATTATTTCAGTAGAGGGGATCATCATTGTAAAATTGGGCAGTGTAGCTTTAAAACTGACGTTGGGAAATTTTCATTTTTAAATCGGACTGTAAGGGATTGGAACAATTTACCTGCAGAAGTTTTCGAAACATTCCCTGCCAATAGTAACGTGTTTCAGGGAAGAATTAGGAAGTGTAGTGAAGTGCAAGTGTAGTGAAGTGTAGTGTAGTGCGACGAAACAATATATGAATAATGGGTACTTTTTTATCTTTTTTGTTAGAATTTAATTTAATTTATATTATATTAGTGTAATTATTATCTATAACATATTTTATTTTTAAGTTTATTTTTCGTAACTGCCACCGAGTGCTACTCAATTGCAGTATTAATAAATTCAAAAAAAAAACATAACATTCCAATCTCTAAGTTAAGTCAATAAATTTGAATGTCGTCACTGATACAAAACGAAAGAGAGGAGAAAAGAGAAAAATATTTATTTTTCTCACAGCCTGTATTGTTTTTGTTCGTCAGATTAGGAACAATGTCCCGTGGGCCGGATAGAACATTTGAGGGGGGGGGCAGCATCTCGCCCGCGGACCGTAGTTTGCCCACCACTGCTCTAGTCTATTTATAGGAATCCTTCTCGTCATTAATGGCGACGTCGAACTTAAATTTCACATAAGCCACCAGCATTCCTTTCCATGCCAGTTATTTTAATTATTTTATATCCAAGTTTGATTCATCTATGCTCTAGTACTAAAATCATACAGAACTCAAATTTTAGATGAATCGATTGTTTCTGCAAGCTGGCTATTTTATTTTGTGTTTGATGCAATGCGCCAGTACTGATCAAAACAGTTTAATTTAGCACCACCTCTTAATTCAGCGCAGTCGACGCTCGACAGAATTCTGTCTCTGATCTGCTACGTCTGAATGTACGAGTATATAAATGTTTTCATTTGAACATGAGAGTTATTGGAACTATGCTTCAATATCATATTGCCGCGCTGCTTTCAATTCAGTACATTATTAACTGAACTAAAGATGGATGAATTCTAATCTCTATAAGAATCCCGAATAATAACTCAAAGTTGCTAAGTAATATAAATATTTGCCAAACAAGTTGAACTCAAAGTTGTTCCTGTAATGTTGGAAAGATGATATATATCTTCATGGTGCTTTTATTTTAAACCGGTAGAACACAAAAAAATGTAAAAAATTAATTGAAAAACCAGATATGAATTTCCCAAACTAAAAAGAATGTTTTAATATTAAAAATAATTCTCTGCAACTATTATGACATAAATACTGAATAATGTATTATTGTATTCGTTACTGATCACGTTTATTAAATATATTAGCAACAGATTATGTTAACTGGACTTGAACTCATTTCTTATTTTAAAAACATACCTACAGGAACGACAGTAAAAATTATATGCCCATATTTTGTAAAGTGCTTATTTATATACTTAATAATACTTTACCTTGTGAATGTTCTTGCAGACCAACATCAAAAGCTAGTTTGTCATTGGAAGAACTGGTGGAAAGACATGCCAGGTACTGAAACAAAAAGACAATAATAAAACCTAAAATATGTTATATCTTCGTTTAAGTTATGTATATCAGGAAGCGGATATGACGACAGCAATCGAAACTGATTGATCTATAATATAATCAACGTACTCGACGCTCAACAGAATTCTGCCTCTGATCTACCACGTCTGGGTATAAAATTTATTTGTAATACTATAAAGTGGGTTACAGTTAGATCCTCAACATAATATATATTTTTGAGAGTGGCAAATCAGAATAGTCAACAAAGTCTGGGTTTAACAGTTTTCGGCAGTTTTGTCATCCCACTGAATCAATTGTCCGACCTACCGATGCAGGTTTTCTAGGGTTTTACCTGCATCTGTTTCAGGTGAACCACTGGGTAGGATCATTAAACTTTAGCCCGTGGGCCTCAGTCAACCGCTCATTATCTTGCTCTACCTACCACATCGTCCCTTTGAATTTCCTTTTTATGCTAGTAAAGAGGAGTTTTAGGATCACCCTCATGCTGCCTGTTACCCCAAAAAAGGTGAATATAAGAAAGTAAAGAAAATATCGTCCAGTGAAAGCAAGGTATTTTTAAAAACTGGCTGAGGATAACAGAGCTGAATAGACGTTTTTGTAATATTACGTCACTCATGATGATTTCCTTGTGGTAATGGGTACGTTATTATTTACGGCAAGAAATTTACACTTTTATTAAAGTATAAAGAAATGGACGTGCCAAGTATTTTATGAAAACTTACACAACTTGTATCTTTGAAAAGTTATGGGCATGGGCACAACATGTACATTTTAATCAAAATTGAGATTTCATAAAAATTAATTCTTGCAATAACAATGCTTGTTCCCCATTATTGAACCAGTTTGTTATCTGCAATGAAATCGATTTCTGTTGCAATATAAGTTCTGTCTTTGAAGATACAAATGGTTCGAAAAATACTTACACGTAGACAACATGGACAGATTCTCATGTTTAGCCAAACAATTTTAATTTACATCTTTAGAAAGAGAAAAACTTGTAAGCAGTCGCGGCTGGTGAATATGTGCTCATGAGCTACAGCACATTAATGAATTCAGGAACAATGATTTGTTTCGTAATTTTATGAACCCTTATGCTGTGTGATATTCAGTCTTAAGCCTGGTCTGATGCAACCCCCCATGCCAATCTTCATTGCGCGAGCCTTCTCATTTCTACATAGCTACCACATCCCAAGTACTCCTTAAACTCATTAGCGTATTTCATCCTTAGCCGGCCTCGCTCTTCTGTTCTTACCCCACATACACTTCCCTCAAATGCATTTTACACGACCCTCATGTCTCAAAACGTGGCACATTAATCTAACCCTTCTCTTGGTCAAAATCTTCCATATTTTTCGCTCTTCCCCTATTCTGTTTTGACCTTCCTCGTTAGTGATTCTATCCATCCATCTGATTTTCAGCATTCTCCTATAGTTTAAAATTGTCTGCTTCTAAAACTTAGGCATTATTCCATGGAATGTTGACGGAAATCTTAAATGTAGCATATGGCGAGTCACATAGTATTAACACCATCAATGTTATAGTATTATTAATGTCTTACGTAATTATCCTTGTCAGAGCTATTTCGAGGTGTGTTGTAGAACGCATAACTTAAAAATCTCACGAGCCGCCACTTCTTGACAGGTTGTCTTGCGACAATTCATGGAAGACAAAATCTGTCAGCATGGAAGTCACAGATTTCTAGAGTTTAGTTAAAGATAAATATACCCTGCTCAGCGGTAAATGTCAAAGTTCCATTTGCAATTTCTTAACTGTGCGATCGACTGTCCCTGTGCTGAAAAGTAAGTATGGCGTTAAAATTAACGAGATGAGGGTAGCTGTATCCATTATGAATCCGAGAGTTGAGATATTGAATAGCGAGCAAAAGGCTCATCCATTCCATTAATATTTTAACTATGCATCTTCCATATATTGATTTTGAATTTAAAACGCGTGTTTCATTAGTATTATATTTTTAACTAACCTAACTACCTTACTAGCTGACTTCAAATGCGTTCAATATACCAGTGTTTTGACTTTGGGCGGCGAGGGTAATAATTTGGGAACCACTGCGTTAAACGAAAATTCAACATTTGCAACAATTGCACTTTTTAAGACATTACTTATGTAGTTATAACAGCGTCACTAAATCTGAGAATACCAGAAAACAGTACAACATGGATTACCTGAACTAATCCTATTATCTATAGATCGGATTTAGGTTGTTAAGATAACCAAATCTATCAAATTTAAAAGTACCTATAAGATAATGTTATATTAAAATGAGTTAAGAATACAGTTTATTACTTAATAATGTTGTTGGGCAAATTTATTGAACATTAAGAAGTAGGTTTCCGAGCAGATAGAAGAAGGGAAAAACCCTTAGGCTCGGTGCACACTGGAGAAACACGTGATAATGAGATATTGTTATATAAATACTATAGTGTCTTAATTAAAAACCGAGTATGTACAAAAATACGAATTTTAATTGGCTTCCCTAAAGGTGGAAAACTGTGACCTTATGTATTTTATAAAATGGTACAAATACATCCATTGTCTTCCATATTATTTTCTTCTTTTTTACAAATCATTTTCATCTCGGTTAAGGATTAATGAGGAAGATTCTGTTTGCAATATTTCATCTACTTCTATTTTTAGATTAGAAATAATAAACAAATTTTCCAATGTTATTGGAAAATAAAAATATATGAAAATTCGCTAAGTTAACATTTTTTCAATAGTTAAGGAAATTATTTATTTATAAATTACCGAAATGCTACATGAGACAAGAGCAAAAATTTATAACAATAAAGTATGAAGACTTTGTAGCATGCACGACGAAAAAAGACATTATAGGCAAACACATAAATGTAATACATTTTTAATTCTACAATTGTTGTTTTAAAATTATAACTACAGTATACGGCAAATAGATTCAGGTAAGATCATTTTTCGACGAATCACTCTAACAGAAATCCAAATAGCCAACTTTTTGAGAATCACCCTTGCCTCATGATTCATGAAACCCTATTCCTACTCACGTCCCTGTGTTATCTTATGTATCAGTTTTATAAAGTATGAAATGCTATTTCATTAAACGGGTTTCTTCCGTGTGCACTGGGCCTTAAGTTTTAACGAGATCTTCAAGTACTGTATTTATACTTTGGTAGTTTATATCATTAATGTATCTTAGATTGAAAACAACGTTAGTACAGAACAGTGCATTAAAAAAGCAAAGCCCTTAAAAGAAAAATGTGGAAAATACGAGTTCGGATATCTGATGTTCCGATAAACGACATTAGACTGTAGTAAACAAAATTGATGAAGTACTATATTTAATAGTTTTTCATAATTATTTCATGTATCCAGTTTTTTCAACTGACATGTTATTAGGAATGATTATTTATGTAACATGTGATAGTGAATATAAACAGTATATAAATAGGAAAATCTTACCATGTCACTGTTCTGATGCCTCAGTAAAATGGCGTTGCCATAGAGCAGAGTCCTATGTCCTGATCCAGTACCTTTACCCTAAAAATATCAAGGAAACTGGTAAGTAAAGAAATTATATATATTAAATACATTATATTTGAAACATTTTTTTATTTGTGCAAAAGATAATTTTAACAAAGCATAACATAAGTACTATTTAGATTATAATAAATTCACTAATTTGTGCGAAGGAGCACAGGAATATTTGTAAAAAATAGATCTTTTACCTGCACATTCATCATAATTTTAAGGAAACATGTATTCACAAATATAATAATTTCCTCAACTTTTGTCTTGATCATATTAAAAAATAGTAATATTTGTAGTAGATATATGGTGATAATTACGAGTCGAATTTATAAGGGACTACATACAACGAGGACGACAGGAAATGAAATTGCAGAAATTAATGAACAAACAAGTTAATAATAGGAAAAAACGTAACGTGTTAAAGAAGTGAGACAAAAAATATTTAAAAAACAGGCAGACAATTCATTTTAGCAAAATATAAAACTAAGCAAATAGATAGTGAAAGTTGAAATCACTCCTTCATAAAGCAAAGAAAATTAAGTTCGTCTTCAAGGAAAAGAGATGTACTCATTTCTAAAGTACAATAGTCAGGCCACTCACCTACCTATAAACTGACTAAAATTTGTTCCTCTTTCCCTGAATATTTTCTTTGCTGTTCAAACCGTGATTTCTGCTTTTAATTTATACGATCCTATTGTTTACTATTCTCCATATCGTTTATTGTTTCCTCTTTTTCGTTCACAATTAATTTTCAAGATTATTCTTATTCTCTTTGTCTTTTACTTTTTCAATTTTTTCCTGTCGTCTTTATCGAATAATTTATTTTCTGCTTCTATTTCTGTCTACCTTGCTTATCTTTTTCGTTCCCTTCTTTGTTCATCTTACACAGACAATGTAATAGCATATTGATATTCTTAATAATATACAGTAACAGATTCTAATTACAGCTAGTCTAATATTTCTAATAAATAATAATAACATCATTAGCATTATTTTGACGCATATGTTTACACAGAGTTTTACGAGGGCTGTTTTACAAGTAAGAACCGATATTTAGAAGAGAACAGAACATTATTTTCAGATATGTTTTTATCGATCACTATCTCACTTCTCCACATAATCTAAGCATCGCCACTTTGTTTTTTCCTGTTGTTAGAGCGGTTCGAATGTTCAAAACAATTAAACGGCCTGCCGACTGTGAAGTCAGTTCCACTGATTCGTTTCTTGAATTCAAGGAATGATACGCCAGCAAAGATTCATGGGTAATTGTTGAGGTAGCGAATACGAGCACGATGAATTATCTTTTATCGCAGACTGCATTCAAAATTGGTTTCGCGTTTCGAAAAGAGCCGGAATAAAGGCGGTTACTATGTGGACAAGTAATGTGTGCTGTAAGATAATGATTATATACTATATCTAGAAAATAATGTTCTTTTATTATTTAAACAAATATCATTACTTACTTTAAAAAGAGCACTTGTAGCTCCTTACTTAATCCGCGTTAGAAAATCAACACAATTATTAGAAACACAATTTTTCTTTTTTTTGTGTTATCAGTAAACACATACCTCAAGCAAACATTTCTAGGTCACACGGTTTAATTTGGTGCTTACTACTTAACAGACTCTTGTTATAATTCAGACTCTAATCACTCATTTTAACAGGTGAGTAGCAACAAAACAGGATTAATTTTTATATTTATTCTACTTCAGATTACTCTTAATTTATATATAGAAGTATAGGTTAATTTGGGTATCTCGTATACATGACACTACAGATTTTTTTGATAACAGGCTACCAGGCAACATGAGGGTAATCCTGAAACAGGCACTCCCCTTTAATAACATACGAAGGGTATTGAAAAGGGGGGACGTGGAAAGGTAAAGCAAGGCAGCCAAGGGTTGACTAGGGCCCCCGCGCTATAGTTTAAGGATCCTATTTCCACAGAATAACTCTTACATATTAATAACATACACGACTAATAGTGGTAACGAGAAGAATTTGCCGAAATGATATAATGCACAAGAAGTAATCGAATATTAGTTGATTCAATTCAAAAGAAAGTTTAGTTTGTTTCCGGTGCCTAAGAGATCGTTTATATATATATATATATATATATATATATGTGGGGAGTTATATGGGCACGAAACGTTGTCGATAGGGGTTGCAGCAAGGAAAAGGATAGAAGTTGAGTAAAAATGAGGAATTTACTTACACTTGATAAAAGTATTAATATTGTGAAATCATTACTAAAAATGTTTGTATGGAGTGTGGCGTTATAATCGGTTTCAGAAAAGAAACGAATGGAAGCTTTTGAAATGTGGTACTACAGAAGAATGCTGAAAAGCAAATGGGTGGATAGGGTAACTATCCAGGAAGTTCTAAGCAGAATAGGGGAAGAGAGAACAATTTTGAGGACTTTGACCAAGAGAAGGGATAAATTAATAGAACACGTTTTGAAACATGAAGGTCTTGTAAAATTAGCATTGTGTGGGGTAAGAACAGAAGAGGCAGGCAGAGTGGAATACGCTTAGCAGATTAGGGAGGAAGTGGGATGGGGTAGCTATATATAAATGAGAAGGCTTGCACTATATAGGTTAGCATGGAGGGTTGTATCAAACCAGTCTTAGGATTAAATACCATAACAACAACAATACATCATTCACTGATGTTACTGTCCCAATGAAATATTTTTATTGTATTAATGTATCTTATTTATCACTGAAAACAATTTATCAGCGATAATTGCAAAGAAATATTACTAACGCTGGCTCCTATTGTATTACGTTTACGTACTGAAATTTATTAGATTCGCTCATCCAATAATTCTGTGAGAATATGAATTTATCGAAACTCCTACCTGTGTAAATCTGCTATTACGTTCTCGGCGTTCAAACCTTTGATCGAGCTTTGCTTCCTACTCCATATCACAATAATAACAAAGCGACAAATAATCAGGTTTAAATTTTCACAATCACATTACTATCTGTCAGATTGTTCGTGCACTTCAGAGTATCGCTAAAAGATTTTAGGTAACATCAATTTTAATTTACAATTCGAGAAACAATAATAAGTTATAATAACATCAATTTAAAGTTCGATACATGTACAAAATAATGAACCCAAAAAATTTATTGTGTTTTAAAAGAGAAGGCATAACTGCTGCAGAGGGATACCACTTTATACAACACGTCGTCCTCCAGTACGGCGCTGACTGATTGATCTCATACCATAACTTAAAATAAATTTTACTTGAATTATAAAATCAACTAATTTCTCCTTGGAGCATATAAAAGCAGATAGATGTGATTTAAGTCATTTATTCATTAACGTGGCCTGTGAAAATCCTTAGTACTTGTTCCTGGAACCTCCAATTTTCTCTTATTTTAGACTGAGTGTATACTTCACACTTAATTATTCAAATCAGTAAAGCATTTTAATTTTACTCGTAAACTGCAGTGGGAATAGTCGCCTGTGAATCGAAGATAAAGTCTCCGGTAAATTGCTCCCTTCCACGAACACGCTCTTTTACTGACAGCAGCAAAAGATCGCTTTCGTTATTAATATCACTCCTTGTAATAATGTTTATCACCGAGAAATTCAACACTTGCCGACATTGTTCAATTGCCTCATGAGACTGAATCTCTCCGTAGATAAAACTTGCAATTATTACTAGCAAGTAAATTATACTCGATAATCTCTTAAGTATACATCATGATTTTATTGATAAACTTAACCGCGCCGTTACTGAAATTACTAACAAAACCTACTATTATTTGTGCATAAGGGTAGCAATGAAGAAGAGAAAAGTTTCTGTCTGTCAAAATACATTCAAGAGTATATTTCATCTTGGTAAATGTTAATTTTGACCTTTTTACAGACAAATTTATTTACTCGATTTAAAGATAAACGATGTTTCGGTCTATATTCACACCTTCAGGTTTTTCTTTCATGTTAACGTAATATCCAAACATAGATAACACTTAACGTATTGAGTTAAAAGCACGATAATTTAAAAAGGTTTCCGAGGTAATAGATTACACTTTAATCTAAACCGTGTTCGAAAGCAAGACATGGATAAAAAAACGATTAATACAAAAAAGTCCCGAATTAAGTCACAAGTCAACTTAATTAAATGTTGGCGAACCCCAGAAACGACGCAGTGTAAATCCGACAACGTACGTGGTGAGTCTCCAAAAATAATTGGGTCCGAAGAAATGTTTGTACCGATACAAAATCGTGTGAAGTGAATCAGGATATTGTTTGAAAGATGACAAACGTATATTAAACGGGACATGGTTCAAAGTGAATTCAATCGACTCACAATCCATTTACGTAATTAAGTTAGTATTAATTTGGTTTAATTGTATGTTTTGTGTGTCTAAAGGTGTGAAGGTAAATGTTTTTTTTACATCAGCAATTATCCTTAGCTGTTACAAGAATTTACCGTGTTAATAAATATTTGAATGTTTGATACGTGTTTTCATTGAAAGTTGAACTCAGAATAAATTTTGTGGCTGTTATCGCGGAAGGTAAGTAGCGCGTTACAATGGACACACAGTACATCCTTAACACTACCAGGTAATCAACGTAATGTTGGCTAGTTTTATCTGACCAGTCCATCGGTCCAGTTTCCACGTCTCTGCTATCGCTGAATTATTTCCGATACATTGCTCGCAGCTCACATCTTTTTTTATCCGTGTGTGCAGCGCGCTATATTTTTAATTTTGAAACCCCACGTTAAATAACGATGTGCAGTAGATACATACGGTGGAAGGTCTCCATAATAAACCAAATCCAGAAGTCACTTCACTGTTTTAGTTAATTTGTTTTGAATGAATATGTGTTTCTAAAAGTATTAGAAAAGAAGGGAGTCAAGAATTTGATTTTCTATCATTACTCACTAACTACGAATATCAATACACTTAAAACATTAATTTTTTACTCCAGATAATATATAGATTTCTCGAAAGCACTTAATATCAGTAACGCAGGAAATGTACACATCGATACCTTCCTATGCTATTAAAGGGGAGTTGTCTGCTTCAGAATCACCCTCATGTAGCCTGTCAACTAAACAAAGTAAATAATCTTTCGCATACATGTCGTTTGAAGTAAATGCCTTTTAACCTTTTCTTCAGGCGTTTTACATAAAGGATGCAACACAATTCAGAGAACATCATTTTAAAGTACTTAAAACAACATTCAAAGAGGTAATTGTTTGGTTACAAAAAGTTTAGATTAATTTTATAACGCATATTATTGAATATGCGATGGTATCGCATAATATTCCATTCCTACATTTAGGCACGTGAAATATCATGATAAATGAAATGTGTGTTTATCACCGAGAATTCCACACTTGGAGAAAAATTATAACGATGGTCCCACGCACAGTCCAATCATAAATCTGTAATCTCATGATGTTTCAGACTATCCTCATCTTCGAGTAGCCGGCGCGGGTTATACCCAACTACCAACTACATCGTCATCAATTAAAGGAGAGCTAATGAATAAAACGGAGGCCAGTTGTGAGAACTGTGCTCGACAGGTCAGCTTTCGGAAGAGAGGAGCAGGAACTGAGACACCACAGCATTCGGGGAGGATTTCTCATATTACTTGTTCTCAGCTGAGTCTGTAGAATGAAAGCTTTGATCGGCTTTTGAGAGGGACACCGCTTCATATCTGCAGGATTTCTATACACAGCCAAACTAACGTTTCTCGTGAGCGAAGCATCAAAACAGTTGGTTTCTGCAAACGAACATATACTAATTACGCGAAGATGAAACCATCGGCAGTTTTCCTTTTTGGGGAGGATGCTCACGCATTTATGAACATCGACTGTATAGAGTTTACATTGACCCAATAAATAAATAATAATGTAGATTGTACATTGCCTGGTGTCATTTTCCTTTTAATGCCGTATAATTCATATAAATGAAATATTTTTAAGTAAAATGTTAATAAATGTTATGTGATATAGAACAGAAGTTTACTAGATAAGCAGTGAGACGTGAAAAGAGTCCATCCTAATCCTCAGGGCCATACGGACTAATTAATACCTACGACATGGGCAGATGTATGGGTAGCAAAATATTGGAATCGGGATCTATCTGACTCCATATTTTCAATTCAGTTTATTGACGCAGTGTTACCAACCACATTCGAGGAGGCTCTGCATGGTCAACATACCTTGTGCGGTAAGTATATTTTGGTTCAATATCTGACAAATACGGTTCCCGTTCCGAAACACGCCTTGACGGAAAAAACAAAGAACAGTCAAATTATGAATCACTATGATACATACTTCCATGACATCCTTTCAAATCATGAGTGACATCCTTTCAATCAGGATGCAACATAAATAATATAAAGGTGAGACTCAATTTAGTATTGAGCAGTATAGATGAGTGTACCGAAATTTAATCGCAGTTGTAAATAGATGATACTGACGATGGCTCTCAAGATTCTGATAGAGAACAATGTGAAGAATTGTGTTTCGCAATACAGTCCAAATTAGAATATTTGTGTACGAGGAATATGCGTTCTGATCAGCAACCGTTATCAATACAATAGTAACTGCCAAACATATTGTTAACTAAATTCACTGGGATTTCATGAACTTTTACAACACTTTTGATGCTCCCTTTCTGACATTAAAGATTTTATTATTCGATCTCATCGTTCCGACATAAAAACATTTAAATATTCTATGCATGTTTTACTATGAAATATATTGTTGGTAGAAGTAAGCGTTCTACTATAGAAAATTTTAAAATAAATTTTTAAAATTGTAAGGTTACACCAAAAATTTACAGGTTTGTATAAGAATTGAGAATAAAAAGACAATAAATTTATCACCTGAGTGAAATATATATTTGTTTGTACTGTAGGATAAGTTATTTTTAAATATTTCTGAGGAAGTTCATTAGACTTACTCTGGCATGAGACAGGAGCATCAATCAGGTTACAGTGCCTGTACGCGTATCGTATGTAGGATGGTTGAAATTGAATTCCTACGTATCATTGAACCACAACATTTATCTATACTACACTGAATAGAACTAACGTAAATACGAGACTAACAAAATATTAATGTGGCAATAAGTATGGGTTCTAATTCTTCATTCATAAGGAATTACATATGAAAAAGTAGCAAACTGAATTTGTCATAACATTGCTTTATGAATGGCATCCAGTTCGTCAAAGACGAGTGTAACTACTAGAAACGTTGAGGGGATGAAGCAGACGTTGAATGATAAAAGAAGAAGATAAAAATAGGGTACTGAGGAGAAAAAAATTTACATATTAAAGACCTGCCCGTAGGTAGAGTGATAATATTTCATTTGAAATTATTTTTTATTAATTTATAAGAATGCTTCTATAAAATCATATGTTTTTGCTCTTGAAGCTGAAAAGCCGAGTAAAACAAACCTTTCTAGTCACGATGAATATTTAGTTCCCGCAGCATTCGGGAGCCGAGTAATTAAAATCGCGCTGTCGTAGCTGAGCGAGAAAACAATTTCGGTTTCACCACTTGTCATTCACAACAATGTGCACGATGAAGGTTAAAGGATTCAACTGTAATAAACATCTTATACAGTCGTTACAAACACACCAATTAGATGGTTTATAATTGAACTCGTGTTTTATTTACAAACATACAAAATGTTTTGTTGTATTAAGTGATAGGTATTTTAAAGATCTCTCCAACTTCCACAAGTATATTTTATTTCAACTGCAGTGTTATCTCTGTGACAATATTGATCATCATGCAATTAGTTTAATAAATAAGGCACACAATAAATATACAGAGGAGGTAAGTCAACGCTAAGAACACACTTTTCTTTTTCTCACACTCAAGAACATCTTATGGCCAATGCATACGTATTATTTTTGTTTCAAGCATATTTTCTACAGACACTAAATAAATAGTACGTACGGAAGACGGGAAAAATCAAAGTTTCTATGGGTATAACGGGCGCTTAAAGAATTTGAATCGTTATATCACGATAAAAATAACAGATTTCATCTAAGAAAATATGCTTCATGATAAAAAGTTCTCTCCGAGTATGTGAAAACAAAAACGGCTGAATTCAAAGTTAGTAAAGAATCAAAATACTTTTCAAGATAAATGTAAACCAAAATTTTGCAAATAAGCATCTTGTTAAAGCTATTAGCATTTTAAATGTTCTGAATTACTTACAAGTGAATCCTGTTCCTGCAAAAGAAAACAGTCGTTTTGAGGAATACTCTGAACATAATTGAGATATTTACAAGCAAGAATCACATTTCAATTTTAAAGGTAACGTATCTTATTATGATAATACATATATATACAAAATTTCTTTTGATTTTATTTAATTTTTTAACAGATTTTAGCGGATTTGTTTGTAGCAGACGCGGAAAATTATTGACTTCCTGATGTTAGATATTAACATAATAAAATACAGGTTGATTTTATTTTAACGTGTTAATAAATTCGATTTTTATAAGACAACACTTTCATTCCGGAATACCATATGATAATGCTGAACACAGACACTAATGTCTCCGAGAACAAACATTCCCAAGACTAAAGACACAATTCTGTCAAACGCAATGCATATCTTTCATACACACACAATTGTAAGTTACACTAAGATATGAATACACTGATAAACTACTGGGATGGTACATGAAATACTGGCATAGTTTAGCAAACGACTATCTATATTTAAAAAATCAACTATTTACAGTTTTTTAAACTTTGATTCAGAAATTCGTAAACGTTTTTACAATTTTGTTGAATTTATTAATATCGCCTAACCGAACAAATTATTGGGAACACTAAATACTTAAAATTGTTGATTTTATCAACGAATATGTAAATTATACTGTGGTACGCGATAGCGAATAACACGAAATTTTAATATAGTGTTCGTATTAAATATATTTAATATGTACATACATTTAACAGAAGTTAGATCTAAGCTAGACGGTTTTGGGTCCACGAATGAACGTGAGTGGTTAGTTAAATGACGAATTACAAGTCATTCTATCGACAAGAAGAGAAGCATGAAGGTTTTGGTTCTATCTCAATGGGCGAGTCTAGAGAAGTCCAGCACTTACGAAGACATCGGGCAACAGATAGTATTACAAGGAATATATCTTGTCAGCCCGGGAAAGCAAAATTTTGACCTGGATTCTCAGCTGCAGAAGCGTATTGTTAATGATGTTTGAAAGACAGAACACAACAGACATGCATGATTCGTGACAATTTGTTACGCCGTCAATCCATAGACTTCATCGCCGAAATATCCCGCAGAGTAGTGTCTCAGGAATTTGGCTAACACGTAAGAGAATTATACTTCAATCTTCCCCTTCCATATGGAGGACGAATTTTATCACGCCTATAACTTGGAATGGCGATAAAACATCAAGTTCGGAGGCGGAGATTCCAGAAAAAGTGACGCATATCTTGAAGAGCGGGTTCAATTCAAGCAAATTCGGCTATTCATTAAATTTTCATTCAGTCATTCATTAAATTCAGTTTATTCAGTCATTCATTTAGATCATTTTCAAAATCAATTAATTTTTTTTATTATCCAGTCTGAGTTGTTTGTGAGAGCCGTCCAGTTTTCAGTTAGCATTGATGCAGTAAAGAGAGTCAGTTTCGGCTAGTCACACATTTAGTTTTGGCCGTAGATTCAATTAATCATGCAGAGGCTGATGAAGTCTGCGCGCTCTGGGGGAAATAATTGGTGTGCAGCCTACACCCGATGCTGAAGACGATCTCCAGAATAAGCCTGAAGTCAACCTGCAAAAGCAAGACACGCAGCCATCAGCCAATAAACTAACATACCATCCAGTATGACGACAGAATGGAAGATCGACGACGCCTTGATGATGTACAAACCTATGTTTCTCGCCTCTCGTGGATTCTGTTTAAAGTGTTCTCACCCATTCCATAGTTTCGTAATTTCCTTATATATAAATGGCAGCCAACGTGAGGCTCGAACCAAAACCCTGTGATTAAGAGCCTCATGCTCTACTGACTGAGCTACCCGGGCTGACAAGACATATTCCTGTTAATTACTATCTGCCATCCGATGTCTCCGATAGTTCAGGACTTTTCCAGCCTCGTTCAACAAGATAGCACCAAAACGTCTGGTCGATAGGATGACTCGTAATTCGTCATTTAACTAACCAATAGCAGTTATTCGTGAACCAAACTCCGGCTAGATTAGATATAAGTTCTGTTACATATATATGTATAAATTAATTAGCTGATATATGTTCCCTTTCACTTAATAATCGCTTGCTTATAGGGGTTGTTATATTTGGATGTGTTACACCAATTAATAAATCTGAAATAACAATTGCTTAGAATGTCATAAACAGAATGTCAACTTCTCCAACAAATAAACTTGACGATATTTATTTTGTAAATCGTTTCTCATTACGATAAAGGGTACAAATTAAAGTTTGCTAACAATTTGAGTTCTGTTCATTCCAACTGAAAATAAAGCATCGTAAGATATTTAAGTTCAATACATGGTTCTTGGGCGGAAAGTTGGATACTTTTCACGAAATATTTTCTTTATTTAAAATATTTTGTACATATGTTTTAAAGACCATGTTGAGTTATTATTCAAGATAAAACATTCCTTTTTAAATGAAGCTGTAAATTGAGATGTCTGTTGGGCTCGCAGCATAGTACAGCTTGCCCTCGAAGTGTTATCATCGCCTTTAGTGCCCCTGATTGAAACCCAAGAATTATATTTAGAACCAACAAAAATGGTCATATCTGTACTAAGTGCTCTAAGCACTTAACGAAAGATTTTAAAATGGTTAACAGAAATATAAAAGTGTATAGAATTTTTTGTAGTTTTAAGTAAAATTTAATAAAGGATATGATTATAGTTTATAGTTATTTTTGTCCTTCTAAAATCTTGCATGGCGAATGTCACATATATGAAGATGTGGCAGAGCGAAGTGCAAGAGAGTAAAAATAAAATCGTAGGTAAATTCCATGTTACTCACGGTTTCAGAGCCGGCTGCTGTGACGAGTTCTTGCAAAGCGCGTACAGAGAGCGCCTGCTCGATCACGAATACGCACTGCGACAGGTCCGGTGGGATATTCTAGAACAAACAAACAAAAAGAACTGTCACAATTTCCATCTTGGCACTTCCAAACAATGGCAAATAATAATCCTTTTTATAACAAGACAAACGTTTCCCGACAACCAAATAAGAAAGAGTATGTATAAATAAAATAGAAGCTTTAGAAATGTGGTGCTGTAGGGGAATGCTGAAAATTAGATTGGTGGGTAGGGTAACTAACCAGGGAGTTCTAAGCAGAATAGGGGAAGAGAGAATAAATTGGAAGAGTGTGGCCAGAGAAAATATCGACTAATAAACCACGTTGTGTGACACGTTGCTCTTGTAAAATTAGTATTAGAGGGAAAAATGTGAGCCAAGAACAGAAAAGGGAGGCCAAGGATGGAATACGCTAAGAATATTAGGGAGGATGTAGGATGTGGTATCCAGTAGAAGTGAAAAGTCTTGCACAGGATAGTTTACCATGGAGGGTTGCAACGGATCAGTCTTACGACTGATTTTCACCATAATAACAACAACATTGGAAATAAGGTTTACACTGAGTGCAAAGACAAATGGGGAGTATTTGATTTATAAGAAAATATTATTCGCATTCATAAAGAGTATGCAAATTTTAAATTAGGGAAAGTGAAACATTATTACTGAAATAATTTGAAACAATGCTGGTAATTGCCAAAGTGTAGACGGGGGTTAGCTTGTATTGGCCGACATTAGTGAAAGTTGGGAATGGAGTTGGCCGAGGTTGGCTCTGAAAGCAGTTTTCTGCTAACATTAATTGAGGCCAAAGTGCGCATTGTCAAACGGGGCCTGTCCTGAGACATTGTGTAGATAGAAACCACGTCACCAATTCTGACAAAGGTGAAATATTAAAAGTTAAATTGAAAACACTTAATTCAATAGTTAAGTACGAGAGGGCAAAATATGAAAATAATGTGTATCCTTTACATTGAAAATTTTACTTAACGTTAAAGACTAAGCAAGTGCTATTAAAGAATTATTTAATTTTTTATAAAGAAAGATTTAACAAATTTCTTGACCAAGTACTTATCGATGTTTAAAATATATAATCGTTATGTCTTTTCCATCTTGTGTAAATTACAGTTCAAACTCGTACATATACTTTCTACAAGGTTGGTAACATTCTGAAATGTAGCTTGTATACTGCATGCGCTCTCAGAGAAACTAATACTAGGAATAGTTGTCGATATCTTCCAGCGTGTGATTCATTGGCATCGTTGCAGAAGCTATATAGAGAGAGTGGCCAAGGGCTCGATAAGCAAACTTCTGCAGCGGTGTCATCGACGCCATTTATCACGCATTACAGGGAATATATCGAGGAAGCTTACTACACAGTTAATCTTAACCAATTTATATATAATATAAAAAGCAGTTATAACGAAACTAAATATAAAATCAGAGAAAACTGTAATTTTTAACATAATAAATAATGATAGCTTTAGATGTAATATGGGCATTACGAGAGGTAACAGAACAGGAATAAATATCTTTCTTTACAATAGACCAACTAAAAATTTAAAAATTATATGCGGAGGCATATAAGAAATATATTAAAATAAGATCAGTAATAAATGATAGTCACAATTACCTTGATTAAAAAATGATCAATTGGTCAACTCTATGAAAGAACAAATAAATATTGAAATAATATATAAAATCAGCAAATTATGATCAAAATGCAAAAAATCTTAAACAAATTTTAATGAGAATTTTGTTATCGCTTCTTTGCAAGCAATTGGTTTATTTTTGCAGATACAGGCGACACTGCAACTCGTATGCTGCTTTCCACCGCAAGTCATCTAACCTCCGTCGGTATTGCAAATATTGGCAAATTTATGATTTGCGTTTCTTGGTGACTAATTGTGTAATTTTTTGAAAAGGTAATTTTGAAAAACTATTGGATGTCCATATTCTGAAATTTATTTTCCATCAGTGTTGAACTTTTAAACCTATCAATTCTATTAGTAACTCATTCGGAACTGCTTCCATGTACATTAAATGGCATGAAGCAAATATTAAAACTAAGAATGTTATTGGCATGTCTAAATATTTTTAATTGCGATTCAAATTCGGTTATTAATTTCTTTATTTGATTATTTTTTAGTATTTCTGGAAACTTTTCCGGTACTCCTAAACGGTATCACTGAGGTTCACAATATTTCTAGGAACAAACGGTTACCTCCTAGTTTGCTTAAACCAGGGATGAGCAACCTTTTTTGATAACGGGCCTATAAAATTTGAAAACATTACTCTGGTCGCATTAAAGAAACTTATTAAAATATAAAATAATAAAAGTAGTAGGTGACAGACAAATTATAATAGACAAGTCCATAAAGAAAAAAATGCAAGTACTATATAAAAAGCAACAAACGACAATTACTAAGGGAAAATGTCTTAAACAAATTTGAATGAGAATTTTGATAAGCAATTGGCCTATATTTTTAGATATAGACAACACTGTAGCTCTCATATAGCTTTCGTGGCGTAAATCATGTAGCATCGATCGCCTGTCGCTTTTAATCTATTTAATTTCTGTAAATAGTGTCATGATTTGAATTGCGAGGGTGGATAATCGTGAAAAATTTCCAAAGTCATGTAATTTTGATAAAAATTTTGTTCGTTTACGTTATGAAATGTGCTTTCATTGTCCATTTGCTCGTTGCAGTGCAGAGTCATCTCTTTCTTTTCTTGTTATTTGGGTGATATAGTAAGTATACAACCAAAATTTTTAATGTTTATTTTTTAATTTAAATTCTTAATTTCAAACTAGATCGAGACAAATGTACAGTTTATATTTAAAAAGTAAAGCACAAAGCACCGTGCTGGGTTGCGGGTTGCTCATCTCCGCCTTGAACAGCGCCGCTATAGTAACCTGTACCTCAGCTGTAATGCTCGGCAAATGGTTACTAAATCGTAAACAGTAAACACGATGATAACTAAAATTAAGTTTTTGGGAAGACACCAAGTTAAAATCAGGGTATCAAAACATCTCTTCGTCTTATAGCATATATGAGTTATTTAGAGTTGCAGCGGGGCAGTCCGAATTGAGAACACAAAGAATGTCACTAATTTTCATTTATAACATGTCTTATAAACATTGTTCTGACAACTTACTCAATTGAAATCACTATTTCTTTAAAAATACTCAAAAATTATTGCTCATCTGATTTGGCATAAAAAAGAAGATTAAATGATTGTTGTGTCGAAAAAGGAATGGCAACATTGTCATAGGAACACTTGTATCAGAATCAACGCAAATGAAGTCTTGATACTGACCTTGTCTGCGATGGTCTCCAGGTAGCAATGTCTGTTGCCGAATCCTTCTGCAGCGAGACAAACTCTTTCCCCCGTCGCTGTACACGAGAGACACACCATGTCTTCCTACAACACAAACAGATTTCTCTTAATAGTACCGTATGGTTCACATAAGATGTGGCGGGATGAGAAATTAGTGGGAAGTATTGGAGTTGAAGAAAAGAATTTAAGGGTTTATTTATTTACATTTAATCATTGAAATTAGAGAAAACATTCAGAGTTACTTATTTATATGAAATGAGGCTGGCTACCTCTAGCCGGAGAAACAATCTGATCTCATAAACTATTTTACCGATGGATCAGCACTGTGGCTGTGCATAAAGTCTTGATTTTATCGGTTTCAAGATGGGTGCCCGGTGTTGCAAGGATATTATTATAATTGCGCATAAAATTAATTAATTCCATACTTATTTCTTAGTCACCTAGCATCACACTTTTTGGACCATTAACCCCTTTATGGGAATGCAAACACTCACCTATGCTGATTGGGGGTTACCTTCAAGTTAACCGGGATGATAAGTGACCATAACCGTGACAAAAATTCTCCTCATACATTAAATAACCTCAATGTTTTCCGAGAGTATTAATAGCTAGTGAAAAATATTTCCGATGCCTTAATGGGTTTAAAAGTTCTCACAGTACTTTAAGGACTCCAACATACACCCGGTACTTTAACGGAGTAAAAATCACTCCGGATACCTAAAGGAAGTGAAGAATACTCCCGGTACAGTAATCGAGTCATGAATATTTCCGATAACTTAAGGGGTGAAAAATATTTTTGCTTGCGTATGTTTAATTATTAATATAAATATGTGACATACAGATTTGAAATTTTTATTGATTTATACGTTAGATTCTTGTAGCTTCTTTAGCACAGCATCGACTTTCCTGTAGCACGAAATCACATTCGTCCAAACAATTATTAAAACCTCTGGAGGTCTTCGCAATGCGCGGATTCGTTCTATGGAAAACCCAGTTGTATGTGAAATGCTATGGTATGTCTGTTCAAAAACTCTTGGAATAACATGCCCATCAGAGCGCCATCCAGAGATACACGTTTAAAACTAGTCAAGTTCTCAACTTTTGCTAAGATCTCTAAAAAACGTTAAATGAAATAAAATATCTCTATCGAGCTAGAATTTATTGCTATAAAGACTTTTATGCTCAAATAGACAGAAAGAAGGATTATTTTATTAAACTATATTAGTTAAATATTGGTGGAAAAATCAATAACACTACAGCGTCTAATATACGACAGGCAACATAAAGAACATTTACTATGAATAATATTTATTTTTATTTAATTAACTGGCTACTTTGTTGCTTCGTTGCACTTCTGAACTACCGCGTTAGAATTATAAAACTTTACTTTCCTTAATTAATTATTTGCTTTAGCAGCTTAAATTATAATTTTTCGTACAACGATTTACCTTTTTTGGAACTAATCTGGACCTGAATTTGTTGGGAATGAAGGCGAAGCTTATATTATTTTTTTCGGGTTTATTATTGTCTCTGGTGTGGAGAATAGAAAGACATGAAGAGTGGTAAACACACTACGAAATAGGTATATTTAAAACAGAAGAAAAGTAAAAATCAAAAACAGAATATAAAAAAGTTGCCTAAGTGCAATGAATGGAAAAAGTAAAAAAAATCTCAGAAATGAAAAGAAGAAGATATCCAAGGTAGAAATTTGGAAGTAAAATTGTTTCATAATATACATATTTAGCAATTGTATCGTACTCTACTACATTGACTTACTGCACTTGCTGCAATTAATTATCGTTATTACCGAAAGGCCTATATCATACGTTACTATGTTTATTAGACTTTCATAACTGTTATATAAAAATTAATTATTAAAATTGTTATAATTAAATATTATCTGAACAGTTAATTAAATCAGAAATGCATAATAGTATACAGTACTATTTTCCACATATGATTTCTGCCATAGAGCAACGGATATATTAAATGTAACCGATAGTACCTTATATATATATCAAAAGTTTTTTTATTTGTCCCAATAACTGTAATCGTCAAGGTTTGAAAATCGGCGTGATCTAATCTCGTTTTATGAAGATACGTGGAAATTAATGTGCGTATAGTTCCGTGGACATGATGGGAAAGTAACTGGAAGACACGACTTTGAGTAGAAAGTATTTCTCAGAAAATTCCAAGGTATACGAACGGAAAGAGTATAAATCCCAATTTTTTTATTACATATAGTGTTTTGATGTTATAATTACCAAATTTGATCCTAAATATATTGGATGCTAACTTTGTTACAATTTTTGAAATAAAAAAGATGGAACACGCGTTTATTTCTGTTTTTGATTCGAACTTTACTATTTGTGAAATTATAGTGGTCTAATAACATGTACATACCCTGAATATATATATATATATATATATATATATATGGGTGTGTGTGTGGGCGTGTTAACTACACCTATATAAAAATATGTAATTTAAGCCTCGTAGATATTTGAATAGATTTTATTCGTACGTAGAAATGTAAACTGCCAAGTCTAAAAGAAACGCCGTGAATTTCTGAAAACGGATCAGTATTGCAGTCTAATGGCCAATATCCCTGAAATCCCTTAGTTTAAGGACTATAATTCAGTTACTTAACTGTAGGATTGGTGTCACGAGTGTGATTAATCGAAGGATATTCACCCAACGAATCAATAAAAATGTCTCTTTTGCTCAGTAATGAGATACAAATTCGCGCACATTGTATCCGAGGGTTTTATTTGGACATAAATGTAATTTTCTGAATAAACTCTGAACCAGTACGATATTTACTTACAAATTGTGAACACATCTATATATCAACGGTGTATCTAAATTGTAGCGAACTATATATACAAATAGAAATACTTTTTTAACCATTATGTTGCCTTAATGTAAATATTCCTGTAAAAATGAGATAATTAATAATAGCAATAATGAAATTATATTACAGTTAAAAGTTTGGAGAAGTAGAAAAATATAAAAAGTGATTTAGAGAAATCTAAAAAGGCAGAAATTCTGTATTTATGATGCAGATTAATGAACATTTTAGCCGCGTTTGTACCACCAGGAGCACGCGTATTTGGTATGATCTGTAAATAAAAGACGTGACGTAAGCGGGTCAGTGTTAACAGAACAGATTTTTCATTAACTTCACTTCCTCATATTAAACACTCAAGTCTATTTGAAAACTTTTAGCTTGGGCAATAACATCTGACAGCTATTTTATTAGAGCCGGACTTGATCAAGTAGGTCCCCTTTCACTATTGTTTCTCATAAATCAGTGTAGATAGCTTTAATAGATCCTGCAACTTTTATGGCTCTATTGTCAAGGATTTTATTATTTTAATTAAACATCTGACAGCTATTTTATTAGAGCCGGACTTGATCAAGTCGGTCCCTTTTCACTATTGTTTCTCAGAAATGAGTGTAGATAGCTTTAATAGATCCTATACCTTTTATGGCTCTATTGTCAAGGATTTTATTATTTTAATTAATAATTTTCTTTGTGTGTTTTTAATTCTGTGGTAGGTAGAATTGATGTTGCAATGAATTTGCAGAAGGTAACGCGGAACGGGGCCTTGAAAGCGTGAAATGTCTGACTTTGATAAATAATAAACCACCAATTTATTTTATTCCTAATTAGTTTTCAACTACTTAACATTTCTTCACCCTTTACAAAGTTCTGCGTTCCATTCTCTACTCCTGTATTTGCGCATTCTCTACAGTTCATCTCCACTTTACCAAGCCAGAGCATTATTTTCATCAACGACACAGACATGATTGAACGTCAAATGGAGAATGACACAGTATTAATGAATGGTTTGAATAGCGTTTGATTGAAAAATCAGAGCGATTGGTATGAAATAAAATGCTGCGCACTGTTTAAGCACTGAAACGCAGATTCCCTCAGGAGACAAAACAGACGCGTAATAAATATTCTTCACAAATAGCCCACAGAGGAATGTTTCAATGACTACATACCCCAGTTCTCTGTTGTCAATCATTTTCGTAAGAAATCGATGAACTGGCGCTTCTAACGAACTTAAAACATAATTGTCTCTCATATATTCGGAGCATGTCAATTTATATCTACGATGAAGGAAATAAAAAGTAAATTTCTTGCACTGAGTTTATATTTTGGTCACATCTAATTAATTTAAAATTTTGAGGAGAATTGATGTTAATTTTTATTAAAGAACTATACGATTTAGTATAGAAAAATTATATGAAAACTATGACAAGCGATCTCATCAAGTTACAACGAGAATGGTTGAAAACTTGGTGTCAAATATAAAAACCGAAATGAAAAAGTTCCATCTTTATATGACGTCGATATAGATTGTTCAACGTTCTTACTTTTAAGACAAGCGTTATGTCTGTAACCGATTACATAATTTTATTTTGTAAAACAACAGCAGATTTATTCATTATCGCCGTCCTGCACATTCTCGTTTCCTTAATATTAAAGTATTTATACTCCTTACTTTTCTATGTAGCCATCTCTTTCAGGCGTCCTTGAGTGTGATAATTACGTAATTGAGTAACTTCTCCATGAATTAGGTTTTGATAACAAAAAATACCTATCATATTATTTTATCGTTGTGCTAATACTATTAATATAACATAATATTGTCGGCGATTAAATAACGGTAAGCAAAACAAAATTGACAATGAACTTATAGGGTCACAGTAATGTATTCATAAACTGATTATTTTCAACATAATTCCAACTAATATAAAAATAATATAATAGGTACTTAAATAGATCACCGCATTCACTCGTTACAGCGTACATATGATTGATAAATGCCCATGCATGTACTCCTATGCTATTAAAGGGGAGTTGCCTGTTTCAGCCTGTTAACATCCCCACCCCCAAAATACAAACGGTGTAATATTTCAGTCAAGGCATATACATGAGGTGACAAACTAATGGTATTAGGATATTAAATTATCACTTATAGTGTACCAGAAGCAGCCAAGATAGGCGAGGTCATTTTCGAAAAGTGTAACTTTCGTATATGTTTGTTGCGAGATTTTGTCGTATCATACCATTTTGAAGAAACAAATAAGTTTTACGTATTTGGACACACCTTTTTTCATAACGATATGTTAAGAATAATTAGAACTTGGCTATACTCATTACTATATTCCAAACAAAACTTTAATTCGATACTAGACAATTATCTTACATTATCTTATTTCTACACCTTATAGCAACCAAATAAATACAAAAATTAAACAACATTGAAGAAATTTATATTACAAAAATTAATTATTAAGGTCTCATATTTTTCAACTATTGCTGATGAAGTCCAAAATTCGAGACGAATCGTAGTGAGGATATATGATATTAAACTACTTCTGATTGTTTTGGAGATTATATTTATAAATATTGTTCTATGTTAAAACATTTATTTTTATTTGGGAAAATACAGTAACAAGGTATTATTTAACCGTAAATGTCAGAATGTGAAAACATTTGATTGGGATTAAATAACTTTAAATAACATTTCTATTTTGTGAGAACGCTAACGATGATATTCTAAGTGTAGATAACAAAAATTGTACGCTATGTCAAATTCAATAAAGAAAACGATATTATGTATGCTATCTTCTGCCAAAGAATTGATATTCACTCTAAAAAATAATAATGGCGTCGAATAGCAAAAATGATTCTCAGGGGAAGATAATTTTTATAATTTTACTATCCAATACTTAGACTAGTAGAGAGACAGTTTTAATAAAGTTAGTAAGTTCCAGTTGATAAATTTAAGAATTGAAATTGCCCGGTCTGAATTAAAAGTAAGTGCAAAATGCGTTAATGAAATTATAAAAGGTTTAATAAAAATTAAAGATCTCGTTAATGAACGTATATTATTGAATAGGTAATTTAAAACCGAAGGGTAGATTGTGATTTTAATTCTGATTAAGTAAAATTGAAGAAAAGTGGGAAAAAATTCAAAATTTTTCAACAGATTGATATTTTACGTTGGAATATTTCTAAAATGGTTGAGTTTGTAATTTATTTGCATAGGGCATCGGCTCCAGTTCAGAAGGTTTTACAATTATGGATATCATTTGGTCTGCAGGAATGTGTTGACTTCCAATATCTACTGTTAAAACTAATTCAGAATTTTCTTGTTGTGAATTTTATGATGTAACTAAAAAAAATAAACCATTATTGAAAAATGTATTGTGTAGTGACAAATACAACTGAAAAAACAAAATTTAATGTTTCAGTAAAATGTTAGTAATTTAAAAGACTATGGCTTTGGTTCGTGCCAAAAAGGTATGGTATGCTTAAAGATACACTTCTAATATTCTTTCTTCTCATTAGGAATAAATTAGTAATAATATTTTCTGACTAAAAATTTTCATAGCAAAATAAAAGGCTGAGGAATGAATGCGAGTGCACTATCTTCCCTTAAGTTGTGCATTTGAAGTGACTCGACTACTAATTGTGGACTGCGGAGGAATCTGGCATTTTTGCGATGGTTCTGGCAAGGTTCCAAGAGGGAGTTGGAACAGAACGTCAACTACGTCTCGTTTAATGTCGCTAAAGCAAGCTCGTTTAGTTATCTACGATACTACGCGCCTAAAAAATTGATACATCAGTATATGCTGAAATCTGTGGTCGCCGGAAATAAGTTTCCAGGGAAGCTCATTTTGTACTATATTTGAGCCTCAATATGAAACAATTTACGAGAAACTAAAATATACGCATCTTTATAACTCGGTATTAGGTCCACAGTTTCCAGGTACCAAATTATTTACAGCTTTCAGGATTAGGAGACGATAAGAATAGTTTCGGCTTAACATATTCCCCGTGACCACTGATAATTATTGAAGTTTCTTTACTCCTCTTTGATTTTCAATGAAGGCATAAGTGTATATAGATCTTTATATTAAGCATTCAATCTATCCAAAACCTAGCTTTTATAGCAACTTAGCTAAGTGCAAATAAATATTAGCACAATGATAAGACAAATGTCACTATAAAACTATTATGACCAACTGTGATTAAAGATTGAAGACTTTCCCGGTGTAGCTGTTGGAAGAATAGTTCTAGGGTTTCCACTCGGGTAACACAGTTCTTCAGCCGCGGCTAAAGAACTGTGTTACCCGAGTGGAAACACGAGAACTATTCTCCCATGACCAACTGTGGTTTCAGACAAATGTGTGATATCGAGTTGAAGTCACTTGAAAGTTAAACTGTTTTGAAAAGGGAAGCAGAGTGTTTCATCGACTGTAGAAGTGATTTATTTCTAACAGCCTTTGAACATGGAATTGAAGCCATGGATTGAATATGAGAGAAAAATACCTTCCGCAAATGGAGATTTTCCATTTTGGGATTAGCTGGCCAAATCCCAAGATTGGAATTACATGATCCGTTTGAAAACGTATAATGAGTTCCTATGTGAGGAGTATGTCGACACAGTAGCCAATGCTTCAAATTATCGTTTCTTTTTCGGTTGTCCACGTCTAGAGGCTCTGTGTTAAAAGGTAAGTATTCCAACACCGTTCTGGTTGACCTACTCGTTAAAAGCACTAATAATTGGAGTATTTATTATTTATGAGATCCTTCTTGATCATTTGGAACAGTGACACCAACTGTGCTCTTTGGCCAGTCTCTGTTTCTTTTGTAATTCAGTTTCAGACGAATATAGTATATATATATATATATATATATATATATATATATACGATCGACTTTTTTCTGTTTCATAGTAAGTGTGCTATCATTATGTTTAAATATCATAGGCATGAATTAGTATCAGGGCCCTGTAGCGGATTCCCCTTTCAGATACGTTCCTGATAATAGTAAATAATTTGACTATTGCATAATGACACAAATAGATTAAATTTGTCAACAGAAATGCATTAAATTAGTTTAGGAAGCAAAATTATCTTTCTTATGTATTTCTATCCATTCAAAATGTTAGTATAATCTAATTGAAATTCTGTACAATGCATATTTAAAGAAATTTTGCCTGTTTAAATTTATTTTTTTAATTTTTTTTGCAGTTAACATGTTGGAAACTGATTATTTAAGTACCTGAAAATATTATTCTATAAAACTTGTGATCTTAATGGAATATTAGAGATATTCATTTACCAGTACGCAATACTGGTAAACCGATGGTTTTTTGTAAGGGCTAATCCAAGTAAGGTAATATCAGCGATATTTGCATTGCAAGCTTTTCTGCCTGGATAAACTCCCAGCAGTGTTCTGCTTACAGCGCATCCACGCAGAAACCGCATAATATTCCAACTAAGCTTATGAGACCACTGCCTCTCCTCACGGATTACCTGAAAATAGTATAAAAATTCCTGACATTTGGGCTAGTAAAAGTATGAATAAAGGAAAAATGAAACATTATTTATCAGATTCCTGAATGTATCTATCGCGGTCTTAAAAAAAAGGAAGAAAAGATAAAACTAGTTTCTTCTTACAGAAAAATAATTGAGTGTAGTTAATAAACATAACAGTACATACTTGAAATTAGATTGAAATGCTATGTTCGAAAATGACGATTTCAACGACTTAACGTTACGAACCTAATAATTGTAAAAAGTATCCCTTTCTGAAAAGAATGCACTATTATGTCTTACTTAAAATTCATCAACTTCTTTAGAGCTTACGAAATTTAGCTTTGTTCTGATTGATTGTGAACAAATGTTCATAACTCTGATATAACGACTGGTTTTACCGCTTTTTTCTTTACACAACTCTCTGAAATTTCGTGAAATTTTGAAACACGTTTTAACAACTTTAGGTCTTTATTTCGTGGGCCTACTAGTAAAATAGCAGCGGAAATGTTAATAACGAATAATCTGTGAACTGTACAGTACACGGATATCAAAATATGAAAGTAAACTCGACTATATATTAATTCTGCGTCTGATAAATTATACGACCTTAGTTTTCAGACAAATTTAATATGAGAAATAATTACTAATTTCATTTTAAATATAGCTGGACGTTTCGACGCAATTTTGCGTCTTTCTCTAATAGCGTTTAATTATAGATTGAAAAGTAAAGTAAAGATTTAAATCCACAGATAAATACAATAAACAATCAGAGAACTTATAATAGAATATTTACGGTGATGTTCAATAGGACTATTATTGGCGTAATTTAGATAATAATAGTAACCTTATTCAGCTTCCAGATGAATTACTAATTTCTTTATTCCGAAAACTTTCGCAGCTTGTCATGTTCCAAAAAATTATACATCCTTAAATGAATAATAAAAAGTGTACAGTAACTAAAAGTTACATTTTATACGAGAATGTCATTTATACTGTACATTTTATTGTCATGAACGATGTATTATATTTTTTGGATGATATGACAAATTCCCGTATTACAACAGTAAGGTTGGTTCTCCCTCTAATACTGTGACTTTATCAAAAACAAAAGTTTGATTAATTTCAGAACAAAATTTAAATAAAATTTCAATATTGTTTGCTAGTTTGCTTTGCAAACAGTTTATAAATAATGCTAAGGTACTCATTGTATACTTATTAGTAAACGTTATAAATCTTACAGCTCCACGAATGTTAAGCAACTAAGATATAGATGGCGGTGTCAGCCATATAAACGTTGTGGACTACAAACGACATCACCCGACTGTAATCCCGAGTACTCTTCATCCAGCATCTTCGTCGGGAAAATCTACGTACTCTATTATTTTTAATTATGTCAATAAAAATTAATGTATATGTAAACAGATGAATTCGTTTAATTACGACCGAGCGTTTAAAAATTTGCTTTAAGCTAAGTTCATCATTACTGGGTTGTATTTATACGATTTAATTCGATACCTGAAACCAGTGTCCAAAATTCAGAAAGAGGGAGGTACCTTTAGTACTTTCTCTTCAGAGTTTTTTAATGTGCCCAAAAAACAAATATACTCTATGATTATAAAAAATTAAACATGAAAGTCGTTTTTTTATTTAAATTATTATCGTATACTTATATAATAAGGGAAATCATTTTTCGGTAACATTAAATAATTTCATTAAAACATCTGATAGCAAAATATATAAATTAACTTCAGATTACGATTCCTTTTGCTTATTAGTGTACCATTTGTGATCATCATTTAACACAAATGACGTGTTACAACCAAAGGAATAGATAAGCTCCTGCATTTTCTGTAAAATTTAGAACTTCATGGCAAAATCAGAAAATATTAAACTTTTTAAGAATCAAGGAATACTTCAAAGAACTTAATATAGTTAACCTATAGCCAAAAAGTAATTCACCTTGCTAAAGTTAATTACGACGTCCAAATAAAAATAAAATATTTATAACTCGCAGACAAATTTCTTGACAGGTTGATGGAAACAATATTCTACAATTATAAAATTTGTATTGAAATATATTACAATTTAAAATTAAACGACACCATTAAACAAAACATATTAATCCCATTTAATATAAATTAATTCCTGCTAATTTCAATATTATGCTTAATTATCCAACTTTACCTTTTCAATTAGTAAATCCTATTAGGAAAGTAATGATTTCCTTGATGTCTCATTTTTTCTAAGAAATAGTTTCCCTTATTATTATAACAAATAATAATACATAATTAAATACAAAAAATAACTTAATGGTTCCTAAAAAAAGTTTAAGCAATAAATAAATGCAACTAGGTGGCATTTCACAATGAATAAGAAAACAACGCCTATTTCAAATTCTAATTCCTACGCATTAAGCAATAAAGATATTCAACGTGAAAAAAGTGTGCTTACATATATATATATATATATATATATTAATCTTAGCTTAAAAAAATATAATTATTAGAAGCGTACATAATACTGACCTGCATAAGACGAAGGTCGGCCATATTCGAATATGATGGGTTTACTAATAGGTTTAATATAATAAGCTAATTAAAGCTAAGAGCTCGTCATAATAGCGATTAACGGAAACCTCGTACGAAGACGATGAAGATTCTCAGTACATATTCAAACTCACAACGTTTTATATGCAAAGATATCGAGCAATATCTTGAATGGAGCATGAATAACACACAGATCCAATTGGCGTCGCTTCTTCGGCGAGACTAAAGGGCAGATCAGAACCAAATGAATTTATAACCGACGAGATTAATTTATTGTGGATGTTGAACTGGCCATTTTTAGCATGGTTTAGGTGCATTCTTTGTATTATGATTAACAATAAATTCCAATTACCAGCGCATGGTAATTGTGTAATTGACAACACAGAGATTTCATTTTTAATTAATTAAAATGAAATGCTCATCATTCCGAAATAAAGAAACAATTCAGTTAAAAGTTTTTATTTGTAATCTGACAAAAGATACATTTCGTTCATGGAATGGAAGTAATTTGTTCGCGTTTGCCAACATTGTTTTGATCTTGTAATCGTCATACTCGTCGAAATACCAGTCTGAAGCATCTTATGAGACGATCAATTAAAATCCTTTTCTAATTAACACAAGCTAACTCCAAATATGTGTCTGCTAACCTGCCGGTATTCAAAGTTGTGCGCATTGTAAACATTGCTGGCAACAAAAGAACTTGCCTCATTTACTGTTGTCACCAATTTATTTTTAAGAGAGTGGCCGTTTTCAGATAAGTCAAATTTAAAACTTAATATTAGTTTCATTTAGAAGGTATTTTTTATAATGAATTACGACACAAAAATTTCTGTTCAAAATACTTGATTGTTCTTATTATTTTATTTTTAACTGGAATGTGTCAACGGAAAACCTATCATGTTACTCGATAAGTTACATTCTCGATGGGGAGAATTTCCTCGACGTGGACTATTTTTGTGTCATAGAGGGTATGAGCTACTTCTACAAAATACCCTGCTTCTTATTATTTCAATGCATTTAAATATATTTACATAATCACTCTGACACTTATTTCGTTCCCAACTTTGTCCAACTTAGTGTTCGTATTACTCGATTTCCAAAGAAGCACGAAACTTTTGTCAGCAATGCCTTCAACCCAAAGTCCTTCCTGATACTTCTTGCCAACAATACGCACTCAATTTCACACCATAGCCAACAAACCTATAACAGACAATAAGCACTTGATACTGTAGCAGAAACTCTTGCGATATAATCAACCTTCCTTCAGATTACCAGGCGAATGAAGAAAGTATTTCCCACATTCTCCTCCTATCTACTTCCCAAGAGTTGGGACTTTTAGATCCTGTAAAGTGTGTTCATCTCAAGGGCAGTCATGTTCAAGTAACATTGGCAAAAATATTCCACAAAAGTTCTTAGCCAAATCTGTCTTTCAGAAAACCTTCTCTCCGTATCAAACCATTCCCATATTAAATATTCAGTCCATTAATTCACTCACTTAACCGTCTTTAGCGAAACTCACTATGCCCCAGTAGTTAGTTGCAACAATCACTGAATTTAACGTTAAGGAACAGAATTTTCTACCCATTTATGGAAATAAGAATGCACAAATAAGAGGATGAAGGACTGTACGGAATTTGGTCACAAGTTTACGATGTTCTACTACGACAATTATTAATGCAAATCAAAGACGTAAAACGGAAATATTAAAAATTAATTTATAAAAACACAAAAATAGCTTTATATTAATTTATTTAGTATTTAATCCTATCTGACATGCACAATGGGCTTCTTCTAGCTATTTTCTCTACAATTAATTCTGTTGCATGTTTCAGAGTATTTTAGTTATCTATATCAATAAATAATATTGAAGTCGCTAATGACCGCAAGGATTATGCGAATTAAAATTAAAAAGTAAATATTAAGGTGTCCGTCTAGAAGTTTGTCTAGCATTGGCTCCGAAACGGTTCAACAGATTTTAATGGAAAATAAGGAATTAAAACAGGATTTTAACTTAAATTTTCGAGTATATCTCATTTTAATATCTTGCAGGGTTTAAAATATATTAATATGATTATTTGTAAATCCATTGCATTGCCACGCGAAAGTGTTCAAAACCAACGGAGAGTTGTAAGGTTTTCCTTTAGGCGTTGGTATACCATTCACCTGAGATTTGTTGTTTAGCGCTCGCTAATCATCCCAGAGAAGTTTTCTGGCGTTTATTTGAGGATTTATATTCCTTAGTTCCATCCTTTCAGGTCTAAAAGATCCTACCCTAAGATATATAGAACTTGCAATAGGATAGATCATGCCCTAACGTGTCAAACCTGTCAAACGAGATCATTAAAACGCTGTTAAACGTGAAAGAGTGCTCAAGTTAAACTGATATTTTATTTAAGTTATTATACTTTATATTTAGTTAATAATAATGTAAAATGTTTTATAAGTCGCAACGCAGATTGATTATATAAAGACATATTTTATTTTACGGTAATCAAACTAAAGAGATGGTTGAAGATAGGGAAAGAGAAAAAGGGAGAGAGAGAATTTTAGGGATTAAAACAAGAAAGATAACTTATATTTTCGTGTATGTTTAATTTATATATCTCGCTGGGTTCACGATTTATGAAAAGAATTTACAATATTCCAAGAAAGCGGTGGCAATGTTTATAGTTGGATAAATGTGAAAAAACGGAAGTCCAAATTAACAACTGTCACTGTAAATACACAACAAAAAATACTCGTTACTAAACAGTGTTTATTAAGAAATAATAATGAGAGTTACGTACAAAGGGTTAAGAAAACTATTATTGGTATGCAATTTGGTGTAAAGGTGACTAATACGTTCATTTAGTGCTCAGTGAGCCATTTTAGTTAGTTGGATGGACCAATTAAGGAAGCCGACAATAAAAAGCCCAAAATTCCCAACAGGAACATTTTACGGGCACAGTCTTTACGTAATTAAAGAAAAAGATCCATACCTTTTCTTACTGAATCCCAAGGGTTTAGAGTTATTTCAGATGCGGCAATTAAAATCTTTGAGCCATTGAAAATGAAAGTGTGGGATAAAAATCTACTAAATTGGATAAAACAATCGAATTGAAATTTATTTTACATTACTGGTATCAGATATTTTACCTGCATTGATAATTATCATTATCATGGGAAGAAATTCATCGTCAATTTCACTTCTTCAGTTAAAAATATTACCAGGCGATTATAAGGTGATGAAGTATGAGTTTGTAAACATGCTTCCAATATTTTTGCATTAAAGATGCATTCCGTAGACGTATTTCAAGAACATACTATTGCAAAACCTTTAGTAATGGCCGAATAATGAATGTAAATCTAATCTGAAATAACGTTGGGCGTTATAAATTCCACATTCTAAAACACAAGTCTCTGGAACAGTATTTCGAATAGAAATCAATTAAACGAATATTGATACTGACGAGACAAAAGCTACAACGAAGAGTCCGACAGACGTATGGTAGTTGTAATGATCAGTTTTTTGACAGAATTTTACGTGTTTCTCAAACCAATGTAATCAAATGGGTTAGTATTATCATTGTCATTGCTCGTTCAAATCTAATGATAATTTTATCAGTCGTTATTTCCATCATGTTCCTCACAAGTTTTGTTCAGTACTCTTTCGCAAAGGCACTACAAACCTTAGTGATATTATGACATAAATTTAATCTTGAACGAACATAAATATTTTGGACACGTGGATAAGATCACGGATATTGCCCTGAAGAATAAACAGCAAATTTAAATTTATAACTTACTTTTGAAATTGAAGGATGATACTTTGGAAGGCCATGCAGGTGTGATGGGAGAGGATCGGTCCAGCTTTAACGTTATTGATTGTCCCGGCTAAGCAGTGCACGTGGGCCCCGAGACCCCCTAATTTAGCTGCTCTTACAGAAAATGCTCGTTAAGCCAAATGGCTGCTAGAAAATGGACAGGGCAGAGTTAAATACAAGTTCTTTCCGTGGTTGAATGTGGAACTCGTGTTTTGTAACGGTAATTGTAGGATTACACCACTGGAGTAAATATAATAGCAAACGATCTATTATTTAATTGAGAACATTTTGTATGGAATAAATAATAAAAAAACAGAAATTTATGATAAACGTATTAAATTTTGTCTCCTATCGTTTTCTAAATAGATACACAGTATCATGATAAGGGTTTCTGTAGTCTTACGTCATTGGCTGATAACAATCGCCATCTCTTTGTCACAGAACTGATTCTCCCAGTATTCTGAACTGTAAATTATATAATGACCTCAGCTTTCATATTGTCTCACACCGTTATAAGAATTACAATCCGTATGTTACTTCTACCATAACCAATTTTTTTCGGTTGGAATTAGAGAAAGCTGACATTACATTGAAAACATTTTTTTGTTTCTTACGTTTTATTTAAAGAGTCTCTTTTATCCGTTTTAATATTATATTTGGTAATATTTAATTTTATAAAATATGATTAATTGTGTACAGTCGCTTTACATTGGAGATTATCCATGGCCATAGGTCATAATTCACCTAATATCCAAGTAAAAATAAAGGTCAAAACCCTTTTCTTTCTGTTTTGCTCCAACCACGAAAAATAAATAAATATATCATGTTTTACTGCTACATAATATTTTAATATGAATAACTGTAACGATTTCAGAAACATTGTTAACGCAGCACCGTCTTGAAATATGTTTGAATTAATTTTGAACAAAATCACATCGTTAAATTCTAAACGTTTCGGAATCAAATATTAATTTTTTGAGACCATCTGACAATATGGAAATAATAATTTTAACACTAAAATTATACTCAAATTTTGGTTCAGCCAGTCAAAATTTGTTCTTTTATTTGCGGAATTTGACCTACATAAAAATATCGAAAGAAAAATAGCAGCGTTTTAAGCTTTAAAATTTGGCCATTCTTTTTTAAAGGTTACAATCACAATTTAGGGAATTTTAAATGATGTGATCATCTTGGCTAAAAATGATTCAATATATTTAAGAACGAGGAAGCTTTTAATAATCTCTTAAAATAATTATTTAATGTGCATTGTTCCTGCCATTATATTATAATTTGTGATCTCATTCCTTTCTTAACATATATTTTTAGTAATAACGTGAGAGTAACAATAAGATCATTTTGTGCATAAAATTGGCTTTATATCATTAAGAAGTATCATTAACCGGTTAAACCACCGCTTTTTCTTAAACTGTAGGTTGAGATCGCAAAAAATACGTAATTATAAATAATTTTTTAGAAGTAGAATACATGCTGCGCTCAAACTATAAGTTAATTCAGGGTGTTATGTGGTTACACTGTAACATTTCTAAGAAGTGCAGCAACAAAATATTTATTCTGTTTTGTTATTCTCCTTTCGAGGTTTCTCAAATGAGAATTGAGACAAATTTTCGAATAAGCAGCAGCTTACATAGTTTTTGAATAGTATACTAACATTCAGTTTGTATAATATTCTATAGGGATTTAATATAAATATAAGATAATATAAATTATTTTAATGGAGCCTATCAAAACACTCGTGAATGTACTTATTTACCTATTGTCTCTGGAACAATACGTATTTGCTGTTCGGTTTGAAGTTGGTATTTATTTCATTATTTGAAACGTATTAGTTTGATTAGAAGAGCAAATAATTGAAATTGGATCAATAAAACCTTTTCCTTTAAGTATCATTTAACGATCATGGCTGAATGACTACACAGCCGCGACGTGACAACTAAGTTGAAGTACTTTAAATGTAAATGCGATTTCTAGCATAAAAAAAGAAAAGAAAATATGACGAATCATGCCATATTAACTATGCTAAAAAACAAACAGTGTGAAGAAGTTTTGTTTACAAATAACCATGAAATGGTCAAAATTCCTAGAATATTTGAATACTTAACATGCAGCACTATCAAAGAAACTAAAAGAATACTTAGTGCGACTTCTGAAACATTAAATGGAGAAATGGCATCTGTTGAGAAATGTGTTGCTTTCAATGATAAATATTTATTGTCATCGTATGAAGCTTCATTATTTGAAACGAAAAAGAAGATAGCACTGTAATGGAAAGGAGATTTTACTACCTGAAGCTATACGTATGTCCGAAATTATTTATGGAAAACACTATGCCGCTGAATTTCGTAAAATTCTTCTATCGAATAGCAGTATGTCTCAAACAATTTCAGACATGAGCAATAATCAATTTCAACGGCTTCTTATGAGGTTTATAGATGGCTCAAAGTTGGCCACATGTAAATGGATTTTTTCACCTTAACATACATAAAATTAAATTATCGTTCATATTTATTAAAGCGTTGAAAATATATTTCGACCAACACTAACTGAATTGTGTATTGATTTGTTTATATAAAAATAAACAAGCTCATCCGTCACATTAATATTGTTTGACGTTAATCATATAGTATAGTGGACTCTCGATTATTTTAGGATAACAAGGGACCAAGAAAGACGCCCGAATACCAAACTCAGGCACTTGCCAATCTGTAGAAAAGGAAGAATACGGTCCTGTAGTCTCAAAGAACTGTATTCTTCAATTGTTAATAATACACTATTCAGTAGGGTAGTTCAGTTGTGTGGAAAAATATTTAAGTTTTTGTATGATAATGCGCTGAATTAATTGTTTTATTATTGTTATTGTTATTATTATTATCATTGTGACTTGTCCTTAAATTTATAGCATTAGAATATTACTTTGGTTAAAGTTACTGTATCATCATCTATAAATCTGCAATAGAACACCTTCACTTCAATAGGCTCTCTACCGTACTTCAGAAGATTTATATTGAGGAACATTGACATTCATCACAAAATGATAAGCTCAAGTTTGGTCTTATATCGAGTCTACTGCATTTCGATCCGGTTATAAAATTGTTCAAGTAAGGAAATAATTCTTATGAAAGTTTATTTCTTATAAATATATTCTTGAGAAAGAATGGGTTCGTATTATTTATTCCTTAAGTTATAAACATTGTAGATTCTACAACATATATATATATAAATTTATTTTTATTTAGAGCCGCATTAACTTCTACGGTTATTAGCGACTAAATACAACTAATTACTAATGTTTACAACTGATTACTAAATTAAGTTATATTTATCTTAGTATTTGGACATAACTATTATTTCAGAATAACAGTCAATTACTTTCATAAATTGCAACATTTTGACTTGAAAACTTGTAGAATTTACTATTTCGTAGATTTTTTCCTCCTAGAACGTTCCTTTTATTCTGTTCGTACTTTGTTCAGTGCAAGAGTATGTGCAAGAGTGAGATTGGAACGATGTACTAATTGCAGGTTGGTGGAGGTCTCTTTTCTATTAGATAAACATGAGTATGTTTGGTGGGGCCGGACCTAATTCTTGAGATGTCGATTTGCTCTCTGCGATTTAGATTCGAGTTTGTAGTTAATTTGTAAAAATTTGTGATGCATGAATCCAATTCTTAAATTTTTACAGTTTTCGTTCCATTGTTTTTCCAAATTCTCTTTAATTAGATTCCAGACTTCTTAGAGATTGTAGTTTGGAGGAGAATTTATTAGGTGTCCTGTAGAGGCTTATTTGGCTAATCGATCGACTGTTGCATCCAATTTATTGCAAACCGGCCCTATTTTACTTGTGGCTTTAATGTTTCTTTTCATTGGTTGTTGCATTTCATGTGGAATTATTGTACTTACGGTGGATATGATAACTCTTTTGTGTTGGTTTATTAGAAATCTTATTCCTGATTTATAGTCTTTTATCAGTAACTCTTGGGGAAAGTTCTTTTATTGATAGCAATTAAGACGTACTGTTATTTTAGATGCATGTGACAAACATCATTGAAGATGGTGCAATAATGCTGGCTACCGCTTCGTTGTATTCTTTATATGATACATTAAGATTTTTCTTTCGCATTTTGAGACATTTACTGAATTTATCATTTTCGGCAACCTTAGTTAAAAAATGCGGGAGCAAGTCTCCAATTTATCTAGAACGCCCACGAGGGGTGATTTTAGACTCCGTGTTCGTGGTACCATTCAAATACTCTCCTTCCCTCAATATTGTTAATGTATTTCTTAGTATACCCTTCACTAATCTCTTTTTATAAATGTATTATACCAACGCAACCGTACCAGACATTCTCTTTGACTATTATGTTAGTTCCCTCTGAGAAATACCGAAACAGTTCTCTTTCTGGGGTTAGTTATTTCCTGTATTCAAACCTAGCGGTCGAAATAATGCCACCGAATTCCAAATTGTTGCCTGAAGAAATGTTTACAAAACTACAAATTACTTCTTCAGATAATTCTAAGGAAGGAGAAGGTTCAAGTTGAGGGACGTTCTGAGCAACTGATATCAGTCAGACTCATCACGCCTATAGACCATATATTTATCATTTGTTCGTGTTTTTCCTATAATGTATTTTCTTATTGGCATTTAGCTCGAAGATGCGAACAATTGCGAACTCTGTGAATCAAATATGTATCATTGTCCATTATATCTGACTCTATATCAAGGGAAAAGATATAAAATAGGTGTTAGTCTAGACTACTTTTCACTGATATAAAGCTAATAACAATAAAAAATCTCCGTTCTAGAATGCTACTATATACGGCGTTTACGCGCTATGAAGAATTTTAAAATGATAGGAAATCGCGTCCAGATCGAGTAAAGTAGACAGTGTTCACAACGCCCATATATATTTGAGACCAGCATTACACTTTGAATCGTCAACGCAATGTATTAAAAGTAGTGTATAGAGTAAATTGTAAATATATTTCTTACGCAGCTTTTCGTATCTGAAGAAAGAGTTTTACAAGTTTTATCGTGTATTTCCAGTAAGTTTTGAGTCCAGATTAAATTCAGAATGTGACAGTAGTAAGCAAAAACCTAATGCTCACACGAGCTACTAAGTACGTCACAATTAACAATTAACAAAACGGGTACTGGCTCACATTCGAGTAGTAGAGTCTTATGTTGCTCTATAAAAATCTTTACCCAGTAAAGCGTCTTGGGGGACTTTTTCAAAAATCAACTATTGGTGCATTGAACGAATCACGTGGAAGTGTTTTGCGATATTGTGAGCATCGTTATGAATGTTAAAACATGAGAGCGAGTGGATCAATACGCGCACCTGGCACTGTTAAATGTAACAACCGCATCCTAGCTCAGTTTCAATGGCAAACTTCACAATAATTCCTAATTTTATTCATGCAAGTAAAACTAAACACATTTATAACGATATGATAAAATATTTCGGTACAAATGAGAAACGCCGCCATCCTACAAATTTATAACCACAAGAGAAAAACGTGCATTGAGATTTTCGTGTTCTCATTGTCCCCCAGACATGTCAGTGTTTTATTAATGTAGATCAGTGACAGTTACATAATTCTAAGTTTGGGAACAACGCTATTCCTAGTCTTAGTTACTATGCAGTGCTTACCATTGTTATTAAGTTCATAGAAAAAAAAGACGATTCATATGAACTGGGTTGAGAGAGACAAATAACGTGGAACAATGGGCATATAATGGAACACGTGGTGCAGTCCTTTAATAGTAACTGAATCACATCCAAAATTAAACTGTTACTATCACTCTCGCTGAAAGAGTGTGCTTCAGAATTTGTATGCCAAATGAAGTTAAAATCAAGGAATAAAAACGTAAGTACTCAAAATGTAAACACTTTTATCACTAAAAAAATATAAAGAAAAAGTTATGGAACCAGCGTCTGAACACAATGTTAATTTTTGTTAAAATTACAAAATATTGTGTGATGGTTTCTAAATTACAATATTGAACTGTATATACTATTCCTTCATTAGACATTCAACAGTTAAAAACTACTGATTCAATTTAACCGTTGTTATCTATAAAGAGCTTCCAACCAGTTTTAGTAATGGGACGTATTGTGATATATTTTTAATCAGGGTAAATTCCGAACAATTAAATTTGTGAAAACGTAAAAACTTGAATATATTTAAGAGATGCTATAGTGTGTACAGATATGGCTCATCAATCATGTTCTATTGTATATCATAATCACGAGAAACTCCAAACCTAATTTTATACTTAATTAATACTTACAGTCGAATAGAGCCTTGTGCCGTCATTTTTTAGAATAATGTACAAGCTAATAACTTAAATTTCACATTTCTACTAAGACGAAGTAATTTACAATTATTGAATATTCTCTTTATAGTTATAACCACAATTAACAGTGCTTTTAACGAGGGCTGGCCAGAGCCTATTACAACTTACAGCTTTATTAAGTACAAATCATAAAAAATGTAATCATTTCTTTTTCTCACGACATCACATGGCTAACTTGTACCTAGGTAGTACAAACATATATATATATATATATATAATAAAGCGTCATCTAAGAGACATGTTTCGATAATGAAAGATCATAGCATAGTTGTAATAATTAGCTTCAATATCATTACGATATATTTTACCGGTATTAGCCATTAACTTGAGGCCTCACATTCATAATTTGATAGATGTTCGTGATTAACAAACAGAAGTTTCGCGAGTGAAAGTTGTTTGTTATTATTTTTGATTCGCGTCCGCCTGATTGCTGCCGAGCCCAGATCACGATACAAACCTCGATAAAAATACTACACTGGGCTATGTGCTCAATTTAGCCGGCTTTCCTGGCCGAGCTTCGCCTAATCTAGGAACAATGCATTTACTTCGGCATCGCAAACCTCTAGTTGAACTCTTCTGAATTTCTTTAAGTGTGTGATTTGAGGCTGTTCGGAGAGTAGTTAGCCATAGCCTTTGTAAACGAAACAAATTTTCAGTTAGCCTAGAAACATGTCGAACGTGTGTATATTAATCCACAGTCTAAACGACGTTAAAACGTTGCGATCCCCCGATTTGGCTCTGATGTATGAATACCAACCAATGTATTTGAAACTATCAGACACGTACATAACTATTAAAAGCTAAGTAGATTTTGTTTATTAACTATTCCTCATCGCGTGATGAATGATACATAAATGAAATAAAGGCGTATAAGAAATAAAATAAAAATATGGATTAGAGTTATACATGAAACGGTAATATATATATTATTTCTTTAATAACCAGTACCTATGGATTTATGGAAATCAAATAATAAAATTCAACAATTTTAGCTTTCTAAATCTCTACAAAATATTGCGTCGGCAGTTGTTTTCAGTCTTATTGATTATACAAGCTGTATCAATATTCTTGTTGTTATAGTAGTAATTAGTACTTATAATGAGCTAATGAAACCCTCCATACTAACCTATTTTGCGTAAGCCTTTTCATTTCTTCATAACTATCACATCCTCCTTAATTTGCTTAGCGCTTCCCAATCTTGGCCTCCCTCTTCTGTTCTTACCCCACACACTTCCCTCGAATGCGTATTTGACATGACCCTCATATCTCATAATTATCACTACTAAAATATATTACATAATTTGATTTAGAAGAATTACACTAAATAATAATGGAAAATTAAAGTTTGCAGTGTTGCTTGTCTAAGTCTTTCTTGAAGGAAAATGTTTCTTGGGGTTAACATCGACAGTTTATAATAGGTTTGTGATAACTCTGCTGTAAGATATAATGTATGATTAAATGTACATGCAGTTAACGTAGAGGCTTTTGGTAGACTGAATTCTGTTGGCTTCGTTCCGTTCCGTTACGCCATACAGAAACATATGACGGATTCGCTTAAAAAATTACGAGCTTCAATTATTTCCTTTTTTTCTATTTCTTGTTTTGTTAACCTTTAAATTCGTCATTCACGAATGAAATATAAGAATTTGTAATAACTTAATAGAAAATCAGTGTACGTAACTCTGGGTATACGATTATGGCTACTGATGTACAATAGGAAGAAAAGGAGGCTTCATATCATGAATAAAATTCGGCCTTTCTTAGTTATATGGGACCATAAATAGGAAATAATATTTAGGAAACAAAATATATAAGAAGGAAAATAACTCGAATAATTTCCCTCAAATATTGTTTAGAGAAAGTCTTCTTCAAGAAAATAAAATTTCTATTAAATTAAAAGTGTAGTTGGTTAAAAGTTGATGAAAATTATTTAAAGCTTAAAAATATAGTTAAGTGGAGTATTAAACAGCAATCAATTTAACTACAGTTATTTATAATTATGTTGTTACTATTCATATAACCTTTAATTTAATCTATCACTGAGATATTTTTCTATATGCAGATATCCAAAGACAATCCCTTTTCCTTCCAAAGGCATACATAGATTATATTTCATTCCCTCGGTGCTTAATTCAAAAGTGGTCTTAGTCCATTCAACAAGTGTGTATTGATAAATGAGTTTGGTGATGTTCCGCACTTACCCGGGACAGCATCTGACAGCTGAGTTGCGTCAGTTTAAAGCTGATCTCCCACTCTTTGCAACGAGAAATCAATGTACCTGAGCTGCGCTATTCCACGATTCTCTCAGCGTACTTAAAAGCGCCACTTCTCCTTAAGCCTCTTAATTGAGTATTGTTCTCAATTTTCGTCTTTGTGGAAATAAGTTTCCCCTTGCATATAAGTGGGTTTAATTTCTCTAGTCCTCGAGAGACAATAATAATGAAGGCTATAATCCTATCCTCGTTTTATGATCTTCCCAGATTCAAGAAACAGAGATAATTTATTTATAACTTTGAAATCGTGCATCTGTTATCCAAGTTCCCATTATGCCGTAGTAATACTAAATTAAGTACAGAAAAATAATTTGTAATAATACAGTGGGGTTAACCATATAACAAGAAGAATCTTGAATTTTGTTCAATTACTAGCAATAATGTTAAATGATAGTGAGCGACACTGAAAGAGAATTAATGTTATCTATGTAATCGCAATTGGAAAAACCAAATTACTGCTATAAATATATTAAACATAAACTTTTTTAAAAAAATTCTCTATTTGTAGACTGTTTTCTTGTTTCCTATAGCAAGCCTTAATTACAATATTTTACAACTATCTTGTACACATTTTTTACAATAATTAACATTAGCAAAAGTAATTAATAGAATACATATAACAAAAATGAATGGTAAGTTTCTTTCTTTTTTTTTACTTTATATATTTTACTGTTGTCTTACCCCAGCAAATTGTTTATCTATATATGTCACGGTGTCATTTGGATACGTTTTGCACGCAGCATATGATCATGCACTGCATGCTTCAGTATCGCATCTTGGCACAGATATAAACTATAAAAATGTTTTAATGAACATAAAAATTTACACCCGTAAAACCTGGCGAACTGAAATCCGCCCCTCGGCTTTCGGTAGACTGCCCCCGTGACTTCCTAATTATAATCCATAACGCAAGTCTCATGAAATTTTAATCTTTTAAAGTTGAAAGGAAGATCCGACGGATTGAGTGGTACCCACGGGATAAAAAGTTTCACCCTCACCATTTCATATTAAGCTGGTCGTTTCAACAACTTTTCCCATCTAGAAGGTTCTGCAGAGTTCTATGAAAGTAGAGTATAAACGGATCGGCTTAGCAAAAGTAATGTCGGTACATGTCTAAACAGCCCCCTAACTATGATGACTTACTGAAAAACAATGCCTAATGTGCAGTTATGAGGTGAGATGAATCTGAAAAAGCGAATAAATGCATCATTGTATGATTTACCTCGGAAATACTAATGGAGGAAGTAGTTACTATACGTTAATGTTTTATTTTCCTTTAAGTCATATGAAAATTGTTTGACGTATAGTTACGGTGCTGAAACATAAAATTAACAAATCCGGCGGTCAGATCATAGTGTTTTTTCCTTTTTTTATAGATCTTAAAATCCTGACATATTACATATATCAAAACCATTTAACACCATTACCTTAATCAATTTTAAAACGTTCAATATAATATTTTCTAATTCTATTAATTTTCTATATATATTACTTATTTGGATTTTGTTAGATTTGGTTTTAGACATATATAATCTTTTGTCCTATAGGGTTCTTGGAAACAGACAATTAAACAATACATAATTATGCAAGAACTAAAGGCTATAAAACTGAATTAAATTATTTTGATGGGAAAATCTCAACCGAACGGGAATGGGACGGAGGATGTCCGCTTAGTGAGTGGTGCTCTTACCATCTGAGCAATCCCAGGTGCGAGCTTTCAGCATCCGTTGTACAGACCTGAACACAGTTCCACTCATAATTTATTAATCACAATCTTCACTACTTAATTTTATGCTTTGAATAAGGGATGTGTGTAAATTGGTCAGAGGTACAATGATTTAGGCCGCAATGATGTTATTTAGTTAATTGTAGGCGAGCCTGTGTTAAGGTCTATTCAACTAATGGAGAAAGCTCGGACGTGACAGGGAGTCGACTGGGTTAGATTCCCTATCCAGACCAGATATTTCCATAGTACTCCGATAATATACATTAAAAAATAGGCCATAAAAATTAATAAGTCTTGGATATATACAGGTGGTAAAAGTAAAAGAGAGGCTGCAGACCGAAAACGGAAATAATTTATCATATATATCCGTCTAGCAAATCGAATTCTTAATTCTTTACGTGGCTGGTACAGGAAGGTACACGATGGTGGTTTTTAGCATTCCTGGGCCGTGAGACAGTTCTAGAAGCGTCAATGTCTTAACCGTTGCCTTATTATTAGAAGATTGGCGCGGAGCCCTGCATGTGTTGTCGTCGGGACGGTAGCCGCGAAGTTCTCTATGTTGGTCAAATAAGTTGTCACCAGAATAAATTTATCTCGAATCAATTTTTTGACCTTAACAGTATCACTATGCACCTGATGACGGCAGATATGAATTTTGCCGAAACGTTGTGTGCAAACGCCGACTTCACCCGGTTAATCAGTCGAGAATCTTTTATTAAGTCATTACACCGCGAAGGTATACCTTATTTGATCATTTTTTTGTTACGGGCATTTTTTATTTCTTCCGCAAGAAAACGAAGAACTGTAACTTATAGAATGTCATTAAAGTCCGAAAACAATCTCAATAATTATTTTTAGAAATATGTCTAGGTTTGCCATTGTAGGGTCAAGAGTCTATATCAACCGCTAGTCTTGTGAACAGAGCTGAGGCTGGGAGCTGGCAAGTACTAATTTAACGGGGACGAAAAAAAAACGGTAAAGTTGGATCACATGGCATCAGAGAAACATTTAATATACGTAATAGCACAATACAAAGATGTAATTAAGCCCAACGTGACAATTTCTTTATAGGTATTTCTGCATACTCGGATAAAAGATAGTTGTTCCCAAAATATGCATTACTGAAATCAGATTGTTCTAAGGTGAGGTAATGGAAAAATGATGAAATTATAATCTGTAACCAGAAACTAAACTTACAAATTTTCAGCGATATGTTTTAAACATATGTAATCGTTTGTCCTATAGGGTTCTTGGAAAGAAATAATTAAGATATATATAATAATGCAAGAATTAAATAAAATTATTTGGATGGAAAAATCTCAACCGAACGGTGTCGTAATATACACGAGACAAATTCAATGGAATCGTACAAAAAACATAGTGTTGTTTTGGAATGATCAACCCCAACTTTTGTCAGACTAAAGTTGAAGGTAGCGATAAGTGATAACAAATTTTTAATAGAACTTTCGCACTTATGGTGCAGTTTGAGTGAACGCTAATTTCTTGTTATCAATTGAGTTCTTATTCAACGAATTGAAGCACAATCTTGGTGTTTTGTTGTGAATTTATCAGTTCTTGAAGTGTTACGTGCAGATGTCGGTCAGTAGAGGTTAACTGCGACACCTTGTCTGTAGAGGGTGAAATGTAGAAATGAAATTTGAACAGTATCGATTGTGGGGATTTGGTAAACAAATGAGTTTCAATTTGCTGGGTGAAGTGTGAGGTTGCAATGGAGAAACAAGTAAGTGAAATATAAAATTGAAGTTAATTTTTAAAGGGGGGGTTTTGAAATTTTTCGTTAGTGATGTGTTAAAAGAGATGGTCTTTCGAATGACCGTGAAAAATATTAGTCAAGTTTAGTGAAAGTAATAGTTGTAACGGAAATTGGAATTTTTTGAATTGATGATAATTGAAAAGAGTAGATAAATGCGCAGGTTTGTATTCACGCGGTATCGTGCTCTGACTCTACCGCCGCCTGACGCCGATCTTGTAGAAATATCCTTCACGTCAATTTCCAACGGGAATAGGTATAAATTTTTATTATATTCAAACCAGAAATAATTATACAAAGAAATTACTCTTGGGTTTGAAATAGTCGATCTTATTTTAGTAATATATTTTAGTTGCGATATAATTAATTGCACATGATCAAATTAATGTAAATGTATAAAACTCTAAGTGTTAATCGAAACTGGTTCAAAGTTTATGATTCGCTTGACTTCGTGTTGTTTCTCACTTTCAAGCCGCGTGTCGGTTTATGTCAATATTTATGTCCGGTTTGATGGCGTAAGCATACATGGATTGCAAAGGCAAAGGACTATAATAACTAGCGATTAATAACGTACCGATTACTATTATAAGTCCCTCAAATGGCTAAATCGATTAATGTCTTTCTTTTGTAAGCGTTATAATCAGTTGGTCTACGAGAAATTCACTATGTGTATGTCTGCAATAATTGAGAATTAAATTATAATTTCTGTCTGCTTTGGTCATATTTATAATTTAACTTAAATTATACAGACGTTAATGATTATTATAACTGCACGCCATTGTGTATATGAGAACGTACAGCAGGAAAACTAAAAGACCAATTACAAAACACGTATATTTTAAATCAAGCAACATACACCATAAAAATAGCCTAAGATCCCAACAACACTACATATTAAATCCAAACCCTGATTTTAGAGAATCCGTAACTGTCCAATGCATTTAATGTTCATATTTGTTATTTCATTTGCATACATAAAACACAAAATAATACATTATTCCTTAATTGTCGATTGATATAAACCGATAAAATTACATATAGTTTAATCCTATGCTTAAGTGGCAAAGTACTTTCCTTGGAGTGTTTGAGATTTTGCAAAAAAAATCAACTATGATAATGTAGTGGTGTTAAGAATGAGTGGATAATTAAAACAGTAATTCTTTTCACAGACGTCATCCTCATAACGGCGATAATTAATAATACGACAATGATTTTAATAATATATTGGTACGGCCTAAAGTATACAACATTTTCCACCTCATCTTTTGCTCGGGATTCGAATCTCAGTGCTGTTATTGTAATGTTTTCACTATTTATTTCGGATAGTTCAAAACAGGTCTTAAAACTAATATTAAGGAAAGTTACACTATTCACAAATATGTACTTATATCTCCGATCCTAAAGAAAAATTTTGTTTGAAATACTTTTAATGTACTTGTTTGTGCTAAAGATTATCACGGAACAGTTATTATATTCAATACCTTCAGTCAGAAAATTTTGTCAAATCAAACGAATGTTATAAGAAAATATAATGTTACATTTAATTTTACTGTTACATCTTTTCCAAATTATAAGTAATATTTTTGACAAAAGCGATACACTTATAATATTCTATAAATATATAGACGGTTGTTCTACAAGGTTATATTCTGAGTTCATTGATTTTCTTGATGTACTGTACATAAATTACTTACCAAAGACTAGGATTCCATTTATTGAGGTTATCCTATTCGCAGGTGACAATAACATTTTCATATAGAATATATACAAAGCATAGGAAAAAGGAGCTAATGACGCATTTAACTATTACCATTGATATCAGCTAATGGCGTATTGATCAATAGTCAGAAAAAAACAACTATGCAATGTCAAACAAAAACTTGACAATGAATTTAATAGCAATATGAATACAATTTTTATTTAGTTACATATTATTAGTATAATGTATGCAAAAGAAATTAAAATAGAAATATAATATTAACAAAGATGCAAAATATGAAGCTCTAAATTCTTAGTACTATGTATACTTAATAAAGTAATCTGGAAATAGAACATTAACAAACATACCAAAAAGAAAAACTTTCTATTCGTTGTTGTTGTTGTACGCCTTAGACTAGTCTGATGCAACCATCCATGCTAACATATTCTGCTCTATCCTTTTCATTTCTATCTAACTACCACATTCCATATCCTCCTTAATCTGATTAACGTATTCCAACCTTTGCTTCCCTTTTCTGTTCTTACCCTGCACACTTCTCTCTAATGCTAATTTTACAAGAACCTCATGTCTCAAAACGTGACCTATTAAAATATCCCTTCTCTTGGTAAAAGTCCTTCATATTGTTCTCTCTGCCCCTATTCTGTTTCGTCCTTGTTAGTTACTCTATCCAACCATCTGATTTTCAACATTATTCTATAGCACCACATTTCAAAAGTTTCCTTTCTGCAACTCCTACCGCCCACCGATATATCGCCACACTCCCCATGAACAATTTTAATAATGATTTTATAATATTCATACTTATATTAATTGTAAGTAAATTCCTCTTTTTTGCGAAATCCTTTTCCTGTACTATCCTAAATGTTGCCCAAGTAGTATAATTCCTTCTAAATATTTATTCTCAATCTAACACCCCTTTCATTCACTATTTGATACACTACTCTACGTCACGTTCGTTTTCCGTCTATTAATCCTATGTTGTACTATTTCAGCAGGACTATGGTGATGTCATTTATTGAGTTTTCCAAGTCCTTTTCTGACTCCCCTAATATCGCAATATCATCAGCAAACCTTGGGGTTTTTATTTTTTCTCCTTGCATTTTGATTCCCTTTCCATATTCATTTTTAACTTTCTTCATCGCCTGTTCTATATATAAGTTAAAGATAGCGACCTTTGGCATCCTTGTCTTACTCTTTTCTTTATTTCTCCTTTATTTTCTTGCACTTCAATTCTAATCACTGCTGACTGCCTTCAGTAGAGGTTATGATGCTGAAATAATGCCAAAGTACGGCTATTTCAATGTTCCGAAATTTTATTCACTTTCTCACTTTCGTATAATTTTTTAAGTAATGTTGCAGGTTTTTTTTAAAAAAATGAGGATCATTACAATTACGTGTTAGTGCGTACTATCGTTAATGATATTTTTCATACATGATAGTGTACAGTGTAGCAACTAGCACTGAAAATTAATAATATTGAATGATGAAGAAATCAGTTAAGAATTAATTATAAACTTAATTATAAACGGAAATTACATGCACATATTAACAAAAAATTCGAAAAAATTCTTCGAGTGCATTCTTCAAGTAATAGTAAGGTTAGATAAATTGAGAAATCAATTTAATCATTATTTTTTACCTCTTGATTTTTAATTTGTCTATTACAAATTGTCACGATTGATTGTAAAAACTCAGTAATATCAGATAAAAATTAATTCATAGTGTTCACCATATATAGTTAGAGTGGCAATGGAAGAACATAGTGTGATCGAAGATTGTGTTAATATGTACAAGTAACTTTTACTGATTTTCTTAAGTTAAATCGGACTGCCTATCACACTTCGAATGATTATAACATAAGGTGGAATAAATAAATACATTGAGTCTGTTTGAAAACTGTTTTGTTTAGTTATTTTAGTAATAATTACTTATAATAAATTATTAATAAACCATTTTTCTTTAATTATTAAATGATTGTAACTATTAAGAATTCAAATTTGCACTGAACATATACAAACTAGGCAAGTACTGTCTATTATTGATAATTTTTTTCTTATTATATGTCATAAACTAAAGATTAGACGAAATAGAAATACAGAGATCCATTTATGTTTTTCTTTGCCACACCTATCAATAATGCGTAATTAGGTTTATACTGAATTAAATCGCATATTCCACTCGTGTCATAGTTGCTTAAGTTCATGTTAACTAACTTGTTATCTTCTTTCGTACGAGGATGGAATCATATAATACAGTTCAAGGCGTTATATTCAGCTTTTAGCACAGATTCTATAAGATGTATACAACAAATTTAATTATTCATTAGCGTGTTACTCATAACTCATTGTTCCAGTATCAATGTTTTTGTTATTTCTCTTTATTACTTCTTTTCCCTAGCTATGATTATTTTTCCGGACACTATTAACAACAAAGACTGTTTAACACGCAAAATAAATGTAAACTAGCCAAAATGAATTAAATTGTTTAAATTTTTCAACACATAAATTTAAATAGCCTCAAAGTAATTTTACTGTTTCAAAGAAAATTTGTTCTGTAAAGAGAACAAAATTCCTTCTGAAGCAGTAAATTTTATGATTCGTTAATTCGACATTGAGCTATAGCTTAAACTACAAAGTTTAGTCGAAATCTGTTCGAAAATCGCTTCTAAAGTTCCGCCATTTTGCTTCACGAAGGTAGATGTAGGTGTATATTATCGCTTAATACCTTATCACGTTTTATTCAACAAAAATGTAAAGTTTAATAGATATCGTTGTGAAATGAAGAACAATGTGAACGTGACAGGTGATATCAGCTGCGTATCCCTTAATGCAGGAAACGCAAATCACTCGATTCTGAGAAATGTACTCACAATACTATTATTTAATTTATATTGAATGTAATTTCCGAAAAAAAATCATGCCCTTATCCACTCCTTTGAAGCTCGTCATTTCGATAGTCTGTTGTATATGAACTGATATTGATGAAATGAGTTACTGATATGCCGTCACAAATTGGGTAGGAATGAAAGTCACCTCGAATCAATCTCCGTTTACCCATATAATAAAGTTAATGGCATTCTTGTGGGTTTTCAATTGTTCAGGAGGTTAAAAACGGGAAATTCTGGAAGAAATGTATACAACATTTCATTTTGAACAAAGATAATCGTGTATTACTACACAAAAGGACTCGTGACTGAAGAACGATGTGCTTATAATTCCAAACTAATAATTTTTCATTCAAAAATATACATTGATATATATATTATAGGTACCTTTAAATTGTTTGTACTAATGACCACGTCATTCAAGTGAAAGAGTTCTATGTAGCGGCAAAAAATTAGTAATATATTTGATAGACGCAATACCAGTGACATAGTACCGAGTACGAAATTTAGAGTTGAGGAGTGATTGCGTTTTACTTGTGGATGAGCAGGCGTTAAAGATTTCGTCTGCGCTGGGTCTATACATAGCTCTCAGCAACAGGATAGGAGGTAAAATATTTTAAGCAGCTGGCGGTTGCTTTCGTCTAACCTTTTCGCCGCAGTATCGCTATGGACTACAAGAAAAAAAGTCTCCCAAATTTCCCTATGCCACACAGACGTTTAAAAATCAATCATATAAATCATAGATAATTATGTTAGAACGCTGTTAAGCCAAAATGTTTTAGGTAAAATAACGCAATTTGCAGATTTTAAGGCATTATCAATACTTGGGTATAACTATAGTTGAGTTGAGAACGCAACAACTAATTGTTAATTTAAATATTTTTTACTGGAGAAAATTTTTGTTTAATATTTTATTTACGATTATTATTTACAGTACTGCATACACAAATCGTAATAACTACCGATCCTTTATTATCATATATCGTATAGGATTATGTTGATATAAAAGCGTTGTTCTTAGGAAACCGTGGTCGGACCGTTGTGACACGCGACAATGGCGATGACATGTATTGACTCAACTCGACGTAGGCCTCAGCTAAGAGATAGCCCACATTGTGATTCAAACCCAATTTACAAACACCAACTGTCTAAAGTTCAATCTTTGCTGCAGAAATTTACTCATCTAAATTACTTTTTACTACATTTGAACTAGGTTATAACGTGAACGAGCAAATGTTACTTTTCAATTGTGTATATTGACCCGGATGTGACGAGTGCAAACCGTGTTAAAATGAGCAAATCTCTCAAGCTTTAGAAAATTCCATAAGTGGCAGCGGCAACACGAGAGTATGAACAATACATCATTTCTTCCACTACATACGTAACTGACTGATTTCTCGACTGTCATTCAATCTTGTACCTCTTGCGACGAAATGAAGGTTTAACATTCTTTGTACACTCGAGAATAATTATGATGGAGTCCCGTTTCACCCTGCCCTTTATAATACTGAGAATACAAAACTTACTTCATTTAAAATTCTATGTACATAGAGTCAAGCAAGCGTATAAAGCTTTCGATCATTGAAACAGTATAAATAAGAGAAATCGACCGCGGCGTTGAAAATGTTGGCGTGAGGAAAAATACTTGATTATCTTCACCAATCTCAGCGTCACTAAAGAATAAACATTTCTAAATTTCGTCCTTCCAAAACAATAGAAGTACAAAGAAAACTTAAAGTTGTAAATCGAGCAATTTAGACAATTTATAATGGCTTAAAATTCAACGTGGTTCCTATTCACTTAAAAGTATAAGGAGCAAGATATTCTGGAAAATTTTTATATTTCAGATCATTTGAATTACCAATTCAACGTAGTTTTGATAATTTATAATTGTAATTATAATTTTGCATACGTTATAACCCAGTTCGACTGTAGTTATGATTGTACCCCAACCAACGCAGTTCCTCTTAAGATAAGACTATATTTATAAACAAGTGCTCATATTCAAAACAAAATTAAGCAGTGTTATGAAGCGCAAACAAGGAAAAAAATACAGCTAACGTAAAACATTATACACAAAAATCATGAAAGGATCCTATACAAAATGTGCAAAGCTATGCCCTGTTTGAAGTTACTCATTGTACACTATTATTATATCAAAATGGAACGTAATATTCCTTGCGGACATCCACATTGTTGCTGTATTGATTCGCACTATTGTTCCGTGTGGAACTAGACCTCGCTGGCATCGTGATCAGAATTAAACATGGGTGGTTATTCGAGTGCCAACTACAACGCTAATTGTATCATTAACCACATGCAAAAAAGTTGTAGGAGTAAGAACTATGATTACACTTTTTTTGGGGGTAACAGGCTACATGACGGTGATCCTGAAACTGGCAACTCCCCTTTAATAGCATAGGAATGAATTGAAAAGGGTAAATGTGCAATGTGGAGCATGTTAGATAAGGGTTGACTAGGGGCCCCTGGCTATAGTTCAAGAATCCTACTCGGCGTTTCACATAAAAGAGTTGCAGGGAAAACCCCAGAAAACCTGCATCAGGTAGATCAGGATTTTGGGTACTATTCTCACGCCCTTCAGAATGACTGTAAATGAGTATGCTGTGGGATCGCAGCATTCCCTTCGTGTCTCAACCAGTTTAAGTAGGCAGTTAGCCGACTGATCCAATGGAAACGTCAAACAACTCTCACCCAAGGTCTTGGAACCTAGTACATGCACCCCTTAAAATAGAGGAAGGTGCTTCGGTATGTGAGAGCCTTGAAAAACCAGAGCGAGTACGAGGCAAACCCATAGGTAAGCCCCGCAATCAATCTGCGTAGCAATACCTGCGAGAGAAAGCTCCCACAGGCACCTCGATGTCAATACATAATTGCACGTCGGTTTTGTTTGCAAATAATATTGTTTGCTTGCTTACCAGCTTCGAGTCCTCATGTAATGCTCGTGTCTACAAAACGTTAATGAAACACTATAGAAGAAAAAGTAACGTCTGTAAATAACATATTATAATAACATAGGATGATGGAACGACAAAGAGAAGGCGAGTTAGGACAAGACCAATTTGGTTTTAGGAAGAATGTAGGGAAGATCTTAATAATTTTAGAAAAAACAGGCCTCCGTTCAAGCCTTTGATAATGTAAACTGGAACACACTTCTTCGGATTTTGAAGAGGACAGCAATAAAATATCGAGAAAGAAGAGTTATCAAAAAAACACTGCAGAATGTATTCAGCAGAAATTATAAGTACAGGGCAAGAAAAGAAAGTAGAAATCAAGAAAGTAGTAAGACAAGGATGCAGGCTGTGGCCCATGATTTTTAACTTATATATAGAACAGGCGATGAAGAAAATTAAATAAGATAATGGAAAAGGAATCATACTACAAGGAGAAGAAATAAAAACCTTAAGGTTTTGGTATTGGGAGAGTCGGAGAGAAATTTGGAAGACATAATAAATGGCATAACGTTGTCCTGGAGAAAAGTATAACATGACGATTAATAGAGGCAAAAACAAGGTAATGATAGTGGAGTAAAAAGGCTGTTAAATTGGGAAGGAATATTTTGAAGGAAGTTAAGGAACTAATGCTACTTGGGCAGCATAATAACTAGGGATGGTAGAAGTATAGCATGATAGCAGAGGCAAGGGAGGGTTTCGCAAAAAAGATGATTTTTCTTACGCCTAATATAAGTATAAATATTAGGAAATAATTACTAAAAATGATGTTATGTAGATGCGAAACGTAGACTATAAGAATGGCAGAAATGAAAAAAAGCTTTTGTAATGTGATGCTATAGAATACTGCAGAAATTCAGATGGGTGAAAAGAGTTACTAACCAGGAAGTACTAAGCAGAATAAGAGAAGAGAGAACAATATGGAGGACTTTGACTAAGATAAGTAATATATTAATAGACCACGTTTTTATATATGCAGGTCTCGTAAAAGAAAGCATTAAAGGGAACAGTTGGCGTAAGAACAAAAGAGGGAGGACAAGAATGGAAAACGCTGAGCTGATTAGAGAGGTGGTAGTTCTACGACAATGAAAAGGCTTGCACAGAATAGATTAGCATGGAGGGTTGCATCAGATCAGTCTAAGGACTGAATACAGCAAGTACAGTAATAGCATATTCACACCATTGTAATTTATGTGGATGAAAGTTTTGTTTTCAATAACTTTGCACAGTTTATGTTTGAAATTCTTTAAAACACTATATTATTGCATAATTTCGCTAACAGTAATTATTCGATTTATATACGTGCATTTAAAATCAAAGAGTTTACTTGTGTTGAGTAGCACAAGTAATATGAACTGTAGTAAATAGTATTGATAATACATTAAAAACAGTGGTTTTACTATTTTCTTGTATATAGCGTGACGGAAGAGTGACTCGATGTAATATACGGCTAAGTGGAGAAAGATAGGCTTCGAGCGACGTACTTGGCGCACGCTACAGTCTAAACGATCGTATCATTGAGCTCGTACCATTAATAATTTTACATTCACGAAAAAGAGGGGTATAGATTTCTCGTAGGACCCGTGCTTTGAGACTAGATTATTCACATATTCAACATATTTCTGAAAGCGAGAGAGCGCGGAAAGGCGGGAGGGGAGAGAATTCCGAAACAGAGAGCGCATAGGAAAGTAATGTCTGCTACTGACTCAAGTGAGGAAACGTAATGGAGTAAATCCAAAGTAAGTTTGTCCGGTTTGCGGGGAATTGGATGTGGCGTGCGGAGAGTGTGACGGGCGCGTGCGCGCGTGTGCGTGCGAGCGTGCGCAGATTTACACTGCAGTCAAGTGCTGCGGCACGCTACCTGCCTTCCAACAAACATGCTATCGCTTTCAGCCGCTTCTCTTTGGCATTTCGACTGGATTCCAACAAACAAAACCGACTACTGAATAAATAGTACGATTACGTCTTTTAATTATAATGGAAAACATCCATTAAAAACTTTAAAAAATTGATTTATTTTTATATTTAGAACAGTATGACAAATTTGAAATTGAAATACTATATCATTTATTAGCTAGATGCTGTACGTGATAACCCTCTTGATAAGTTTTATTTTATCACCAAGATTCGCATACGACATGACAACTAATTACAAACGAAAGTATTGAGTGCCTCAAATGCTACAGAGTCTATAAGATTTCATTCTGGTTAAATTCTCTGTTTCTATTCTTATTTTCAAATAAATCGAACAAAACCACATCCCGTTTCCGTGTTGAAAAGTCCAAGACATTTTCTGTATCTCCGTCATTTATAAGCAACACAGTTTCAAGATTTACGAATTTAATAACATTATTTAAAAATTTCTAATCCTGCGAAATGCCCATTGTAACATTATTCTACATTTATTTCAATTTTTGTGGTTTTTGTAGTCTATCTTCGAGTACCCTTTTATGTCGCACAAGTAGAATTCAATATCAGACTTTTTATCTTCTTTTTCTATTGTTACCATCGATTGAGCAGTATATCTATTTTACTTGAAGACAAGGTTGTTCAATGACAATCTTTTGCATTGAAAAATTCTGTTTCATTCTTCTTCTATCGTTTAAATAACCACTTCTTCTGCATAATTGACAATTGGATTCGTCAACAAATACTTTATAACATTAATATTAAATATCTTTTACGTGACGAATTTATTTATGTATATAAAAATGTGAATTAAAATCAGCTGCATAGAGAATATACAACATTATCTCGTTAAAAGAATTAATATCTGTTTTTACAAGTGTACAGGTTTTGGGGTAAAAATAAAAAATGCTCCTTTGTGCGAAATAATAAAGGCTAATTATATAAAGACGTAGATAATAAGCAGGTAAAATTAGGTGATGAAATAATTACCTCACTGCCAGTACCGCAGTGTGGTATATTTTATCGCTTAAATTTGTCTATTGATTCTGTTCCGCCTTTGTCTAATTAGCCGTTGTTTAATACAGATGTTTATATATTTTCAACAATTGAAATAAAAAAAATGTGACAAGTGAACTTAAATCTTCTAAGAGGAACCAAATTCAGTTATAAGTCGCGGGACGCCGCAGTGATGCTAAAATGGAAAGAGTCCGTGTTCCGCGGGCGTGCATATTTACTCGCGTGTAAAGTACGCTAAGTGTATCGATTGTTAGATTTCAATATTTATGATGAGATTTCAAGAAATTTACGTGTTTTGTGAGGAGATCTTTACCAGTAGAAATAGAAAGGAGATATTTTAAACGCCGAGCTAAGCTCTAAGCATTTATTTTTGACGAATATTATTATTACGATTTTGCATTGAGAAGTAGAAATGGTTATGAAAGTTGTAAATAAGTTGAGAAATAAGAGAAATAAAAATGTTAAAAGCATAAAGCTGCAAATCAAAGAAGAAAGTACGTTTTGAACAATAAATATCTCCGTCGGTTAATGCATGATATTGCAATAGGTAATATTATAATAGTCCAGTCATACTTATAAAATCATTTATATATATATATATATATATATACATATATATATATATACAGCGTGCGTCCCTGCCCTGTATTTTACATGAAGTCCAAAGCATATCGTCAGTCACAAAGCACTTTACTACGGCATGCATTAGAACAACTTCAAACAATGGCACACATTAAATGTTTGGAGATCGTAGAACAGTGTTTACAAACCCTGGGTGGGAAACAGCATTAGTAAATAAAAGATTTACATATATGTATATTCTTATATAGAAGGACAGTTCTAGAAATTAAAATTAATGAAACAATCAGAAGCCCATATTTATAGGTATATAATTTTATTTTACTAAGTCAGTTTCTTTACAAAAATCTACAGCCACTAGGCTCATAGTCACTTTACAAAAAACTGACATAGTAAAATAAAATTATATACTTTTAAATGTGGATTGGTTTTTTTAATTAATTTTAATATATAATATAATTTTAATATGTGTGTACTTAAATATAGACAGTATCGTAATGTTCTAGGAAAGAAAACGGTCGTGTTATCTAAAAGTACACGAACTTATATTTAAGGGGAAATTATGCAATAATATAAAGTGTTTTAAAGAATTTCAAACTTAAACTGCAGAAAATATTTTATAGAGATGTTAGCAATCCGGCTTAAAGCACTGATGGATACAACTTTTTATATGTCGGGAATTTATCAGATTTACAAACTTTATAAACAAATTGCAACAAATAATGGTTATAAACCTATTTAGACGTAAATTTATATCCCTTGTGAACTATCGAGCAATTTAATTTAAAATGCATAATTTCTTCTAAATTCGTGTATGGTACGGTAAATAAACGCAATTATGGTTTGTAAATAACCAAGATTAATAAGTCTGAAGTTGGATTATTAGAAATGATATCGGTAGCAAATAAGAAGAGAATTTACGGGGCGAGATGAAACACCACTAAAAGAAATCACGCGAGCTTCGACGTGATTAATCATGACTACGAGGACTTAATCCGAAAGTGCATATTTACTCTGCATCAGAACAGGTGGCTAATCGATAAGGATGTTACAAATGAATCGCTTTGGGGATTCTAAAATTGGCCGAGCCCCAGCATCTCCATCTAATTTCCGATAGCACAAGCTGTTAGCTCAGGATGATTCACGATAAAAACAATTTGGACAGCCACAAGAGAAACATAATAAGACCGATTAAAGTCTCCTAGCTTCATAAAATAAAGATTTTAATCAAATTGGGACATGCGCTAAATGTAATTATTAATATTCTAATCTATTGAAGATTATTATTTTATTTACAGGCTACACTAGGTTATTCAAGCCGTGGACGTCTTCCCTCTAATAGCATAGAAGGGATTTGAAAGGTGATGTGCGGAAAGGAGAGTAAGGAACCCAACTATTGTAAATAATTTTTTGTAAAATTTTTATATACAATTTCATTTTTACCTACCACCGCTGACTATTAACAGTGAGCATCGTTAGCATAAATATTTTCCTATTTTCCCTCATTTGTAGCCAAATAACCGAGTTTCCTTTAGATAAATTATAATAACTACAAACATTGAAAACCTACTAAAGAATATTCGTCCAGAGATAAGCGTTGCAAATTTTGGACTGCTAGAACGCATCAAAATTGTTCTAATAGCTATATGTAAAAAGTTATTGCAGTATCATTTATTGATCAGAACCCAAAATCACGACTGCTGGAATATTTATAGATAAAATAATTTATATTACGTACTGAAAAGCTACATCACAGAAGAAAAAAAGTAGGTCTACACTTTTCCTTATCGCAACGCAAGGAGATGCGTCTTAATTCGTCTCGCCTAAAATAATAACCAGACCCGGGAGCGGGTCGAACCAAAGAACTTGGATGAGGAGATGGCTGTAACACAAATCATAAACCAATGTACACACAAGTCACGTGTTCATATTAGCCACTTTCGAAATTCATAAGAGGCGGCTGCAGTATTTCTCCCCAACGTTGTGGGGGAAGGAGGGGGGGGAGCAGTCTGAAAGATGGATAAAAATAGATTCTTATGGTTGTATTCCACTTTATGAACATTTACATGACTTTATCTGCATTCAATTTGTCTGTGGCGTGCAGAGTTGCAGTAAGAAAATAACATTCTAGAATATCAGACGAAATTCGACAACCGATTCTTCTTCAATCGTTCCTTCTGGAGATTTTCCATTACAGAGTAAATTTTTGAGATCATTCCAGCGATTGCTTAGGTATATTACATATTGAGTGCATATTCGAAAACGTCAATAATGAAAGTTTTTTAATGTCCGACTGATGCATAAAATCGTTCCATTATTTTTGAATTTGCAGCCCAAAAGTGAGATGTTCTAGGCGGTTCATCACTGATACTTGCTTACTAATATTATTTAAATTAAGAAAACCCAGTTTTCTTTTTCATTCTGCTGTTTATTTAAAACAGGAAAACCTAACTGTTAACTATGCTCATCATTTCTCGAACGTTCTCCGAAAGAAACGCAAAAGGACTCGATCCACAATGCTCACCAAAAATATTGTTATTTGAAAATAAATACTCGCACGGAAGTTTATAACTATTAACTCAAATATTAGTCCACTTTAGTAAGGTTCGTTAATCTTTTCATTATTACAGAAGTGCTGCATATTACTTTAAAAAATCTAATTTTCGAGTTTTATTTCGCGAGATTGCAAATCAACGTACTGTGCGAATTAACTCTTAGAAACCTCTACAGGAAATCGCATTTTGAATTTCTTCATAAAAATATTTTATTTCAGTTTAGAATTTTTGTTAGAACCGGTCAGTATTTTAAATGCATCTCAGTGAAACAGGTAATCTTAATCACATAAAAACGGTTACCTATTTTTAAAATACTTATTTCAGAATAGTAACGTAATGAACTTTAGGGCAATTCTTAAAAATGCGTATCATGAAATAATCAAATTATCATTCAGCAATGTGTGCATAGAAATAAATTTTATTTTTGTCTTGTTTTCTAGTAAATAAATAAGTATTGATAAATTTTATACCACAGTTCAATATAGATATAAAAAAGCTCTGATTTTAAGCGACCCACAAGTAAATCCCTCACAGTCAGATACTCACGGAAAATAGCTGAATTTAAGCACTACATCTAAGTTAAAAACAGTAAATTTATGTCGTTGAGCGTTAATATTGAGAAAAACTAGTTCTTCCAAATCTTGAAATAACAGATATGAGGAGTTCTGCCTCCTTCTCGAATCTTCGAGTACATTATTGCGGTGATCTCCAACTCAGAAAACGAGTAATGCAGAATTACGGTCAATTTGGAAGCTCGGGTTTTTAATTTAAAAAGCAGGAAGGTTAGATTCATTGGGAAGAAACGCATTTTATGAAGTTCAATGCATGCTGACAATTCTGTCCACTTACTGTACGAAGAAATGAAACGTCATCTTGCTCAGAACCCCCTTCGCTGTCCGCCATCCTGGTTTAACGCCTTCTTTACACACAGAAAATATTGGAACCTCTTTTTTTCCAAGAAAAAAGTGAAGAGAAAACTCAATTGAAAAAAATCGCAAGGAGAGAGCCTCTTTTGCTACGGCATTCTCCGAAAGCAGGGCTTGTGATTTGAGTTCGAGAGTTTTCGGTTCGGTGTCGCGCTGCCGAGTGCCGTCGTTGACAGGTCCACGGCCAGCTCGCGACTGCGGCAGAGGCAGAAGCAGAGGCCCCGGCTCCGGCCACTGCAGGCAGGCTGTTCCCTGTGGCGAGCCCACCCCCCCTCACTTATCACAGCTCTGCGAACATACAGACAGACATCACTCTAAACGGCACATCTCAAAAACGCATATTTTACTGTCACCGTATGTACATTGTAATATTTATATGCATTTCATTGTTAATAAGCAGGACATTGCTGACCATTATCAAGTACGCAGGGCCAGCCCTAACGTATTTACCTCCGTAAACAAATTAGAAAAAAGCCGCCCCAAGCTTAAAAGAAGAATTTAATTTTTAAAAACAAGCCACAGGCTAACCAGTAATATGAAATAATTGAATTATGAAAAATACGTGAACAGATTTAAGGAAAACTGTTTTATTGAACATTAAAATTTCATGAGCTAACAATAACTCGACAAATTAAAACAATCGCGAATAATTTATTTCAGTACTAAGTACGCAAATCGTGCACAGTGGTCAATATGACTAAAATATTAAGAGTAGGCATAGTTCTTAAATAATCGATTTTTATTTTTAGATTAGGAAGAGTTCTATCGCCAGAAACTACGGTTTTTGAAACGTTATCCAAATTATTAAAGCAATTCTCAATTTTTTCCCAGTTATAACGGAGGCAATGAATTTAAAACCTCCAACTGTTTCTTTGTCTTTTGTTAATAGTGAATAAATTATGCATATTTCATCAGCCGTAAATATTTTCTATTAGTCTGTTTCGTCACGTCTAAATTTTGCCGCCGTAGGCAGTCGCCTGACATGCGTACGCGTAGGACCAGCCCTGTCTGATTCTCTGGTCGTAAAAGAGATCCTCTTCCTTTCGCTTACTTGAGGTTTGTTAGTATTCGTCTGTACATGTGTGTGCCTTTTTAAGTACATACAACTTAATATTACTTTCATGTCTCGGGTTTGAATTGGCTGAATATTGCCAGCCCTAAATCCCGCAAAGTATAAAAGCGTAGAAGTGAAACTCAATTATAATGCATATAATATATAAATATTAATTACACAATGAAAATAAATTATATACACGGTAAGCTTTAATTTTAAGTCTAAATGTACTCATTTTCTCTGGGGATTTGGGCAAAGTAGCAGAGATCACTTTTAAAAGAAATATTGGGTCCGACAGTGCATGTGAAAATTATTTTATGACAATAGATAGATCTCACCAGTGTCCCAATTTTAAAGTCACTCAAGGAATCCGCGCGGCCAGCGTCGACGTCGATGGTGGCGGAAACCTCGATGAAAGGTGTCATACTCAGCCCGTCGGCGTCTCTCCACTTCCACTCATAAGAATTTAAAAAATAATTTTAAATCCATCTCCTTTGCGACGTTCTCTAACTAAACATGTCGCTGCCATTTCACTCTAAGAACTGCCTGTCAAATCTTACGTCCTTGCGTATTGATTTACAATATTCTCCCCAGATTCCGGGCTTCATAAACCTTTTTTTGTTTGGTTTTTAGCTTTCTCCTGGTTTGAGGTCCACTGTCGTCTCCCTCACCTCTCACAGGTGGCACGCTACCCTTGGCCGTGGATCCCTATTGTCTGACGATAAAAAATAGCAAGCATCCACCTCTAGGTGCGCTGTCTTGCCTTCGCGATACATTTTTATATAAAATTATAACTTTTGGGCGATAATGCACGCCACTATATATATATATATTATATATCCTAAATACATTTAAATCGTGACATATTTAGAAGAAATAGAATAAATTACAAGGATCGTGCTAATAAATTAACTATTGGTTGATTAAATGCCCTACCATTACATAAATCAATTTTAAAAATTGGTTTGTATTTAGTTTTGAAATTCAGAAAATATTTTGTATTTTTACTTCATATTCATATCAATCATTACAGAATTTTACAATTTACAACATGCTAGATACAAAAAAACGAGAAACCAAATTAAATTGACTGTGTGGCGATATATGATATGTCGCATGTTTAGTTAAACATCTAGTAGCAGGAGAGTTTGTCATCCTTTCGTTAAATATCTATAAAGATTAAGGTTTCCGTAGTGAATTAGTAACTCTTCTCTAATTCTTTGAAATAGAGTACAATTTAATTTACTTAATTTAAATCAATGTTTGTCTTTCCGAACTCATTTTTATTCTTTCCGTGAACATCATAAAATTATGGGAGTAGTTCTTCGCAAACTTTATGCCATTCCTATCTTTGAATTTCTCATCAAATTTGTCCCACATCACGGGTCTGGCTTCATCAAGGGCAATAAAAAATTATCCATCAATATCTTACATTATGTTACTAACGCAGGACAATTAAAAATATGCTTGGTCTCACCATAGATCACATAAGGAAATGATGCGACGACGATGGCACCGGTGACGGACGTACGCAGTGGCAGTTTCGGGCGTTTTTAACTCACCACCGAACATTGTGAAAGGAGCCTTAGTTGAAAGTTTATAAATTGTATAAAAAGATTTTTTTAAATTAACTGAAGGCGGTTTGTGATTAAAACCCTCTGATGGGAGATAGATCTAATAATGAGGAACAGCGTATATCTTCTGATGCGTTGTTTCGAAGTTACATTTAAAAATGTTTTACCGCGGGAGGACGTCATTGTAATGCAAATGTGTGCACCCTGTTTGTTTGTTGATGATTGTAAAGGACGAAGGTTTGGAGACATTCACATTACAGTATTGAGTCATTTGAATGAAATCTTCAATTGAGAACGGATGTCTACACTCTTCGCGAGTTAGTCGACACGGTAATGTGTTATGAGAAAGCTCGCGGAAACGGAACAAGAGCTCTCCGCATGTACCAAGAACAGACCTCACATGTTTGCCAGGGTTCGGCAGGCTATTGGACGACGATGTAATGAATGTAATCATGTGCAGGGCACACACTTTGAATACCCCCTATAATTTAAACCAATTTTCTGAATAAACATGTAGTAGTAACAGAGAACTTGTGTTTCCCTTCGCTTCTTACACAAAAGTTTTCAACGGTAACTTCAAAACGACGCGTCAGAAGCTCTAGGTTGTATAACAAAAAATGTTCCTTATTGTTAAATCTATCACCCCTCAGAGTTTGTCCCAGAGATTTTGAATCACCTTGTATACTATATAATAGAATTCGCTCAACTTAATTTTTTGAGAAAGGATTAGGGGGTAGGTCCGTGGTATAATAAATTTAACTCACAATTTTTTGCAGCTGTATGAGATGTTAGCACACGTAAGACATAGTAGTTAGAACATAATTATCAACGTTCTGAGCCACATTTAGAACACAACACGAAAATATTCATATATTAAGCGTGGTGTGCGTTTGCACCCACATCTAAATCGAAGATTATAATGTTTATTGTGTTTTTATTTAATTTTATGTATTGTAGCGGATCGGTCGTTTCCCCGTTCATCTCAGCTCTGCGCTGATATATAAGTAGCAGCTTGCAACATTCCTGGCTTGTATTGCTTTTGGCTGGGGCTGTAACTTACATGCTACATTATCCCCGACCGCAATGAATTAAAAAAATGTGCAACAATTTTTTAACACGCCACTCACCCAACAACAATCATACACATTTCCTTAATTGACCAACACCCTTAATCACAAATTACATTAGGTTTTACAAAACTTCACTTATAAACTAATTACAAAATTTTCTAAGATACCATTCAATCCCTCATCAGCATAAACATCAAGTAAAATAAATTCCATCAATTAAACAATTCAAAGTTATTGAAAGTAAATCACAAACAAATCCTTAAGTCTAATTACAAGCATATAACTTCAAACCAAACAATTTATTTAAGATCTCTCTGTAGTCATCTGTTTGCTGTCATCCCAGCTGCTCGCTGTCAAGATCCAAAATTACTTTGGCTCTACTTTTTCCTACAGACAGCTGTCTCTGACACATCAACTGTTTTTCTGATGTATAGCTGTTTAACGCATGTCGCAAATTTTCAATGGAACATCTGTTTCTCTTAACTAATTACAATGTGATTACATAAAATTTTAATTGTTATCAGCTGTTTGTGACAGTTCATATGACATTTATTTTTATTGTCGTCAGCTGATTTTGTCGTATCATCTGATCTTTATTAGTTTGACATTAACAGAATAACGCATTCGGGTTTTTCACCTGGATTCCAAGGAAATCCACAATTCCTTGATACATACAACTTTCTTCCTGCTCTGTTTTTATCATGGGATGCACATTTTCCATAAATGGAAACCAATTTTCCGATAATCAATTAAGTTTCGTTTAATTTTACGACAACCTTTTCTCCCACGTAATTTTCTCTTACACATTTTTCTATAGTTTTTCTTAAATCTATTAGCAAAACATTTCATTACTTCATCTTTGTTTAGAAACATAATCAGCTGTTCTCGCTGTCCTTTAACCATTCGCATTACATTCACATTTATCAGCTTTCATCTGATGCTCTACATGTTTACATTTATTCTTAAACTTGTTCGCAGATACATCAATTAATTTTAATAACTTCCCATCAATATTATATTTCTGGTTTATGTCAAATTCATCTTTGTCAAACTTACTCCAAAGTTTGACACTTCGCAATTTCTTTCGTTTAGCATTTACTCCCATAGATTTTCTCCTCTGTTTTAACATAAATATTTCATTGCCAATTCTGTACCCTTTACCTTTACATTCGCATTGGTACTCTTAGCACATGAATACTTATCTAACTTCAAATCACTACGCATAACATTATCTTTAAAATCTACAACACTTTTTAATTCTACCTTATTTTCTATCTCCTTAAAACTTTTATTTACAATTTTTCCCTCTTTATCTACACCTCCATGCACGTTTTTCTCGATCAGTTGATCGGAGTCGTGACAATTATCACGTGGTTCACCCATTTTATTACACATTTCATCAATTTTATCCTTTCTACCCGTTGCATATGCCTCTCTCTACATTCCCCACTTAACCAATGATACAATTCCTCACACTTCAGACCTTGCAACTCAATCCTTCTGTCTAAATCAGACTTCAAATCTACCTACATTTCCTTAATACCATTCACTTTATCCTCAAAATCTTCTTTCTGCTCATGAAATTTCTTATTAACCAACATAAATAATTGCTTGAGCATCGAGTCCTCTGCCTCCTCAGCGACCGCCGATTCTACTTTTTCAGCTACAGCAACTTCCCGAATTTCTTCTATTTTAAAACTCAAAATAACACACAAACCCCAACCAAAATATCACCAAATATTTGTTTGCCACCAACCTGTGGAACCTATCTTCTCACTCGTAATTCATTTAATCCGTGCGTACACCCTTGACCCTCCAGCGGTGCGTCCACTGCAGCGACTCCGCTTCCACTCGTTCGATTCTCGGGTACCACGTTCATCGTCCTACACATTTTCAATGGTCGTAGCCTCACAAATGTTCGTTGTTCGATGTTCTGAGCCCCATGATGGCTCGCCAAATGTAGTGGAACGGTTGTTTCCCCGTTCAGATCAGCTCTGCGTTGATATATAATTTTAGGAATTTTATATGGCGCCAGGTATTTTTTATTCAGAAAAATACTAAAAGATTAATTCATATTCAGAGCATGAGAATAGATAATCGAAGCAAGGCGTGGTCACTCACTCATCCTTAACTCCACGAACCCATCTTTCACCTCCAATAACCCACCAACGACTGCCCAAGCCCTGTTCGCTTATGGCGGTCAGACAACAATACATCTGCGGCTGGTTTGGCCCAACAAGTCGCAGCTTTCAAGCTACATTTCTGGCTTCCATTGTTTTTGGCTGGGGCTGTAACTGTACATGTTACAGTATTTGTAAATATTGTATTAATTGTATGTAGCGAGCTAGGCTACTTACCAGCGATAAGCAATATTGAATGCGATTGACCAATTTTAACATCCAATTGAAATGAAATATGTAGCCACACAAGAAACGCAAATCGTGTAATTACTACCATTAGCTCAAATAGTTTGAAGATAAGATTGACAGAGCAGCCTCTTGAGTCCTAAAGAACGTGACAAAGGCTGGATGGTTTTCTTGCACTTCTGAATAAGAAGTATATGTCAGTAGCAACTGCACGTGCTCAATCCACGAACACTAGAAAAAAGGTATCCCTTTTGGCACAAAAAACAGGGAATAACAAGCAGGACAAATTGCCGGAGTTCAGAGGAAATGTAAAACATAGGTTCTGTTAGCCATAATTTTCACACCCTACGATTCTGGGATACTATTGTTAGAAAAGGTGGCAGCCTGGATAATGACCTGCATCGACGTGGAGGCTAGTGACACACTTGAGGGTTGCGTGTGCGAGTAGCCCGCTGGGGATCAGACAAAGCATGTATTTAAATGTCAGATACCACACCTGGACGGGTGCGGGGCGGACGCGTTTTTCCGTCCCGAAGGATCCGCAGCATGTTGCGGGAAAACGCAACACGTTAGGCGATATTTGGTTGGAGAAAGGGGCTAGTATTGAAATATTATCAATTTTTATTATTATTTTGAAATGAACTACTTGGTCTTGGGGGGTTGTCAAGATATAATATGTACTTCTTTGTTTTTATCATCTTCGTTGTTCATTTCCGTAACCCATTACTGGCCTTCATAAATGCATATAACTGTGTCTTTATTTTTACGTTTCAATGATACAACTCTTACTACAGGGTGAAATCACTTTCTGCTGACGATGATGTATTCCGACATTTTAACGCAGTTTCTGATTGTATTATAAAACAATGAAATGATCTGGTTCCTTTAATTTTGAGAATCATCCTGATCTTATCCGTCCCGCAACCCGCTTAAGTGCGACATCAATTATCTTCCGCTGCGTCCCATCCCGATCAAGTGAGGCGCAGGTAGAACAGCCCTGTGTCATTGAAATTGTTGAAGGTTTTAATGTCCTTAATACAACAGTGCCAACGTGGAAAGTTTTTCTAGATGAAATTTTATCGTCCTTTTAGATTGCGTTTATGTCGTCTGTACAGGGAACTGAATTCTTAGAAAGTCTAATTAAATAATTATTAAATAAATGTTTCAATAACTTTGGGTGTATAATTGACCTTGATATAGTCGTGGAAAGGTGGCTCGGGCCAAGCTGCACCTGCTGGCATCTATCCTTGACTGTCACTGTTTTGCCCTGTGCTCTGAAAATAGTCTGGCCAGACCAGCTAGTTCGCAGTGTGCCAACAATTACTGCCCTCTTTGTCTTCAATTCGTGCTATTCATATATCAAACTTCATTATTTCATAAAAGTCATATTAGACCAGAGTTTCAATCAAGCGATTGAAGCCTATTACAAACTAATTGTAGTTCTTTGTGAATATAGGCTTCTTTAATATTGCTATTTTGTAGTTTCTATACATGTTACATTAACATAGGATCCGAAATCTAAGAGAGGGATTATAACTCAGGATCCTGTGATATACATTTTATGGTCATTCTATGATGGCTTGAAAATCATATCACCATAAGGAGTATCTCTGTCTGAATGAAATTTAAAAATACTTTAAAGAAGAAATAAATAGTACTATAAATAAAGTAATATAATTAATCTGACTTATTATTATAAATAAAATGCACTATTGGCCATTAAAGTTGCTACAGCAGGAAGGAATGTAACAGTGATACTTATAGTGGACCGAACAAGTAATTAACTTTCCAGGAAACTTGGAGTAGTCGTGGATCCTGAAAAATTAGTTACCAGAGAGACAAGATTTGGGAGCAATAATAGCAATTATTTCCCTTGGCATGTAGTCTAAATAAGAGAGGATGCTATGTTCCTGTACAGTATTCCATTGAGCTTCAACACTATGTCGCAGTTCAACGACCGTAGTGACTGGCGAGTCGCCCTGCAGACGTTTTCAATTGGTGAGACATCAGGAGAACGTTCTAGTCAAGGCAACAATCGAGTATGTGGTAAAGCAAGGAAGGCCACGAAAGTACGGGTAACTGTCAGATGAACCTAATGCAGGTGGAACTTAATATACAACGTCTGTCCGGAAAGTTCATTAATGACGTCACATTGCATCTGGAACGCGCCAGCGTCAAATACAGTGCCGGACAGGTCAAGACATTTTTATATTTTATATTTCGTTTGTTACCCTGAATACCAACTTCTCAATGTTGATTTTCTTTATGTTGTTTATTGTAAAGTTACTGGAATTTAAGAAAATTAATGCTTACGGGATTAATATATTCCACTAGTTATTTGGCATTCCGGCCAAGAAGGAGTAACTTGTCTACCAGATGCGCCTTCATATCTGAGATAATTTTGATTTCGAAACCACCAAAAGAAGGATGAGGCAAAATGGCGTGCATGTATCTATCTCATTGAACCGGTTACAATTAGTTATTAGCCCTTGACAAAATCGATGTAGATAGAAATTTAGATTTATTTATTGAATCCATTAATCCAACTGAAGAAATAGGACAGGTCAAAAATATTGGTATAAAAATTCATTAGCGGAAACAATACAATAAGACTATCAGGTACACATATAAGAAATTGAAGAAAAAAAGCATAAATGAAAATGTAATGAGCGAAAATATTCACTGGATGATTGGAGAGCTACTTTCCTGGTATTCTCTTCTATCGGTTTCTGGCTTCAATAGTGGGAGCCAGTTCATAGAGGAATCTACATTCTTACTTTCCTGCCATCTCCTGTTCCATTCTTCATTCATGAATCTATGCTTTCCTCCGTTATCATTTGTGTTTCCATTTTTTGCTCCACTTCATGCTCCTCCTGGCTGCTGTGCATCTAATTTCCAAATCAAGTTGAGGTTTCTTACAGATTACCAAATGTGCATCCTTCTAAGGATCCTGCCCTGGTATTTCCAACCTACCCTCTACAATGCAATCCTACTTAGTCTTCTGCATAAGCTTCTAAGCCGTAGGTGGCTATCGAGAGAAATATAGAATTGTAGTAGGTCCATTTTGCCTGGTGTATGATCTCGTTTCCTAGCCAGGAAGAGAACTTTTTGCATGACGGCTTCCCCTTTCTGAAGGGGCAAGAAGCTCATCATATCATCTAAAGTTATCCCAAGATACTCAGATTCCCAAAACCGATTATTTGACTCTTGCAAGTGGAAATTTGGAGACCAGATGTCCTCACCCACTGCTCCATTTTATAGTAACAACTTATCCTTTTCTCTCTAGATCCGTGATTCTTTCCCTAGTAATCAAGATGAGTAGGTCATCAACATACGCCACATGCACTTCACATCTACTTCACCTATGATCGTCTTTGTAAATATTCCATATAAGTGGCACCAAGACCGATACGTATGAAGCACTTCTACGTTTCTGCTTCAGTACTGTACCTTCTTTCGTGGTAATGCGGACAAGCCTATCCATGGCATAGCCAAAGAGTGTCTTAAATGGATAGAGAGGCAATAGAGGCGCTGGGAGCGTGACAGCCATCTTAAGTGTATCTCGCTCGTAGGCCCATAAGAGTCCATGTAAAAACAGCGCTTTTTGAGTCCCCTAAAATCCTTCTTAAAGCAGCAAAAGACAAATTTAAGTGGATTATTTATTTACGCCATATACTAGTATTTCCAAATATATAAGACAAAATAATCTATTCAAATGGGAATATTAAAAATATTGAGCATGTTTCGAAATCAGTATTACGAGTTGGATGCGAAGTTATATCAGCATATTTCTACATAAAATGTTAAAAATATATCATTTTCTATTCGAAAATGTTGGAGGAGAATGTAAATTGTTTTTTCTAGGATCTGAATTCGGAAAATAAGATATTTTTATAATATAAATTAGATAGGCCGACGTTTCGATGCGACATTAGCATCTTTCTCAAATGGCTGTTAAAGGGAATTTGAAGTTTTTAATTAGTTCACTGATTCTTAAGCTACCTGTATTAAATAAAGTCGTATATATGTCAAATTTAATTAAAAAGCTGTAGCGCATACTTCCGTCTAAAAAACTTATTTAAATATTTTATTTAAATATAACCCGAGGCTGTGTACATGTTTTTTTTCGGTCAACAGGCTACATGAGGGTGATCCTGAAACAGACAACTTTCCTTTAATAGCTTGATTGCTGGCATAGGAAGGAAATTGAAAAAACAGGACCAGTGGAGGCATTGAAGAACAAAAGACAGTCCGTGTCAAGCGAAGTTTAATGCTTCCTTGGGGACAACCGGAAGCTTGTGAAAATATTCGATAAATAGGCAAGGAAACGGAGTTTTAAGGAGAGCTTCTTTTTTCTTCAGATATGCGGAGCAGTTTGCGCTAGATGACGCGTCGGAGAGACGCCGGTGGGCTGACTTGCCGACGTAATGTGGATGCCGAGTCGAAATACTGGTTTCAAGTTCTCATATAAATATATGGAGAGGAATTTTATCTGCTGATCCGGAAGAATCCATACCGTCGAGTTCAGGCGTTTGGCGTATAACTTCCGAACGACTCCCATATGGGGAGGGGGTGGAATTGGTGGAATTTTGATGTTTTTTAGCCAAAAAAGAATTTTTGAGGTCAATTACTTTTTAAAAAAATTTCCCCGACAATGTTTGTGTATAATTTCAACCCCTTGATGCATGTGAGGGGTGGGTGTGTAAATGAGCCATATGAAAATAACAAAGAAATTATCGACTTTGGTGTCGAAACCGCTGTAAAGGAGGTCGTCGTGTTACATTATGACCTACTAAAAATATTTTTAGTTCTGTTATTGTACCGGGAGTTTTTTATAACTATGTCGAGATACTGGGAGTATATTTGAGGTTAATTTGACTTTTTGATGCCGGTTTAGTCACGTGTTGACCAATAATTAAATAATGTAACGGGATAGTATAAATAAATAACCGGGCAACGCCGGGTCTCCGGCTAGTTAAATATAATTATTTACCTATGTTGCTTCCTTGGGGGACACTAGAAAGAATCTGTGATGTGGTGAATCTGCAATTGCCACAGAGTATGTTCTCTTGTGAATGTAAGATGTCCGGTAAATAGTCCTTTATTTTGGCTAGCAGGTCTTTACTTGATTAAATGCTTGATAGGTATCAAGTAGTAGGGCCAAGCAGGTTGAACCTTCTTCTTACGTGTCCAGGATTTCACTCATTACCATGAGTAGTTGTAGGGGGCACGAGTGGGCTGTGTAACGTGGTGGGATCCTGGTGTTTTGTTGATGGCGTATTTTACTTGAGCTGGGCAAAAGCAACTGAAGAGGTTCCATAAGTTTGTTAGTAATATTCTGTTCGAATATTGGGCTTGTTGACGGATTTGGGGTGAATTGTTTTTGCAACATGACGTTGAACAACTGATCCTTTTCTCTTTCTTGTGTCACTACCGATGCGTAGATTTGATTGGAGTATTTTGTTGGCGTCTCTGGTAGGATATTTAGTTTCTACCCAGAGCGATCCGTCACTAGTTAAAAGCATCTACTCTGTATCTACTCTTCTATCTTCTCTCAGAGCATTTGATAAGTCACGGGTAGCTTTGTTATACGCTGATTTATATTATCCAAAGTTTACGTAATTGGTTTTTGATTTCATAAAGTTTTTCAATCAGTGCAGAGTTTTTTATGTTTAAATCTTAATAGTTTTTTTAATTGCAGTTTTAACAGCAGCTTATATATTTCTTGTTAAGGTAGTCAGAGCAACATGGATGTCTTTTTCTCTCTTCAAGGGTATACGGAGATCTGTAATCTCACATATGCTTCTGGTGTATAGGTCCTAATTAAACGGGAAATGTATATTGCGCAAGCTGGAATATGAAATCTGTTTCCTCCTACCTAATTTATTCCTTAGAATTTAAGAATGTATATTTGCGAGTTAGATTTTGGCTCTTGTTTAATTGGCCTTTACATTAATAATAATGAGAACGAAGAAATTCACTAATAATTTTTTAATCATGAAATAAAAATTAATCTGCACATACGCCATTTCATACGTTTTTTTCGTTTTCCACCTATAATGATGTACTACTATATGTTGCTATTGTATCTTAACAATACAATATATTTTTGCACAGAAACGAGCCTCGTCGGAGGTGTCTTGTGGGAATTTGTGTGATGATGCTTTCTTTGTCAACTTCAACAGACTCTGCTGGCCAGAATGCAAGTCACTTAATTCTGGTTATCCCGTTAAACAACTATCCAACTGGTTCACGAACATTTTTGGTTCCCAACTCTCTTTATGTATCACAATATTTCCTTGACGCCCACAATAAAAAACATTGGTCTATTGAACGCATTTAATTATAGTTCATTTCGGTTAGTTTAAAAGTATAATAATACATGAAACCTGTATTCTACATTCACGAACAAATTGTTGAAGAGGCGTATTTAAAATAATTAATGGGATGGATGTGCTTGTTGCTAGCTAGGCGAATCTCGGAATCAATCAATGAAGCTACCCTCGTCTTCTGTTCCATGTTAATTTTCGCACCATACTTATTTTTAATATAGCAAACGCCGAAACCCCAGTTTCCATTTTACAATGATTAAGAAACTAAATTTTAGTATGTATAGGAGAACCCCGTGTAGTTTTTTTCGTTTAGTAAAATTATGCAAGTTTTGAAAATGAGTCAATATGTTCGAAATTAAAGAAGAGTATAGCGATTTAAAAGTATAATGATAAGTTATAATATTAATATAGTCCCTCTTTTATTTACAGCCTTTACGCAAAATACTGTTAAAATAGTGTCCAGATACGGACTAATCTACTATTTTGTTAACTTGTTATCGGGCACAAAGTTGACTTTTGAGTGTGTCACCTAGGTTGTGCGATTTGTCTTTCTTACAACTCTTTCGTATCTGAATCAGCTGACGAAAGAAACGAGGATTGCGTAAACGTCCTGTGGTATTTATTTCATCATATAGTTGGCTAATTAATGTAATTGGTATTTATATAAGTTTCATTTAACGTTGCATATGATCTCAAGTCAACAGCTTTGGTATATATCAGCTGACGGAAAAGTTTATCTTCTATGTTTCAAATGTTCTTTGAGTCCACCTGTTATCATGTTATGTATTATTTCCTTTTAAATTATCATTTAAAGCGTACACTATAAAAATTGCTCTGAATCCTTAGCTAGAGTTGATTTTACTTTGAATTACACAACCCTTTATATTGTGATAATCAATTTTGAAAGGTTCCTCAAAAATAATATTTAGCTTTTCAATGCAGTGTGCGACAGATTTAAGGTAAATTACATTTCTTTGCAAAACCTGACTCGTAGTATTTTTGTACATTTGTAATTCTTGCTCCCCAGTTTAAAATTGTTGATCAAACATATTTTAAAGCCACGAAGCATTTATTTCTAGACAGTTTGGCAATTTAATTTGGAGGAAAATCTTATATGTATTACTTTTTATCAACAACCTGTCTACTATAGATTGGCAAATTACATTTATCATACCATATTGTTTATTGCAATTTATTCTAATTTTTAATAATGATACAGATATTTAACTGCGCTTTCAAGGGAGTTAGAAATACGCAAATTACCACCTCAGGCTTTATTTGGTTTGGTTCAAATATTAGAAAGTGATGATGGTTGGAAGCATCTAATGGCTATTGTTCCAAAAACAGAATGTGCAATTTCTGACATGAAGTACTCTATGGAGCATTTTAAGTTAGTATAATTTTTAATACCTTTATTTCTTTTTGTGACTTGATGACCAACATTCATTTTATATCGCAATTACAATTGTTTTTTTTAACACCATATGGTTAAAGCTTAAACAATAAAAATGTAATATTTTAGATGACTATATAAACTAATTGATGTATATGTTACTTCGAACTGAATCATAAATTATTTATAACAGGCTTATAGAGCAAGCTGCTGTGTTACAAAAGAGACCATCAGCAGAGATATTTTTGGAAGAATGGGGTACAAGTGGACAAAAAAGGCCGACATTAGGATTACTCTTAGAATTGCTTGTTAAATCTGAACTTTTCAGATGTGCTGAATATGTAGCTGTAGATTTACTCAAAGGTGAAATATATATTTTTTAGGTAGTATAATAGTTTTAGAACAATACATTAAAAAACCTTGTTTTAGAAGTACTAAAATTGTTTATTTTTTCTTCTGAGAAGTAGATGTTTCTACTTTCATTTTTCATTCTTTGATGTTCAACAGGTTTCACGTTAAACATATTGGTAGAAACTATTATTAACTTACTTTATTTTTCACCTCCATTTGTGCTTTATTTATGTCCCATTTGATGCCGAGTATAACTTATGTTGCTTATTTTCACAATATAAAAATTAATAAACATGGTACATATGGATGTGGAAAATATATTACTCAAATATAGTCTTTGAGAGGTGTAACTTTGGGAAAAGGAAGTAGAGTTCTTATTTCCTCATTTGCATTATGATTCTAAGACCTCTTCATAAAGAATTATGAACTGCTTACTCGTAATTATGGAGTAATTTACAATTAAAGTTTGTGATCACTCTGCCCCAATGACCCCATAACACCCCATGTATTATGTTGAAAAAGCCGTACTCCATAATCTCCCCATGAATTAATGTCGAAAGATTCTGACCTTACATAATGTGTGATGCCATGCATCGCCTCTTACAAGGTACTTAGTTATATTAGCTGAAGACTACCTATTCTGCATACAAATTTAAATGTGTGGAGCAATTTCAACCAAATTATATACACATGCTCCTTATTATCTCAAAACAATCACTTTTGGAGTAAGGCACAACTATTAAACCTAGAAATGAGAAGAAAATTTAAAGCTTTGAAAAACAACTGATTTGTAAATTGAATACATATTTTTGGGGTCAGTGAGTGGTGGTGTGCTTAGTGTCAACACCTTGCATTATATTGGTTTGTTCATCATGGTCAGGAAAAACTAGGGATAAAACTATAAGAGAATCATTCTGTTGACCACATGCTAGTCCAAAATATCCAGATGAGCCAAATGTTCTGGCAGTTGTCCTGGTAGGCCAAGGGCCTAAATGTGATGTGGTGACACAGTGAAATAGATTGATAGAGTTTCTTGCCATGTTAATTTATAATTTCAACAAGTTTGGCATGAGTTAGGGGAGGGCATTTTACATAGAAGTAAGCAAAATCAACCAAGATTGTGTATGTAGGGTTGTTCAAGTTGCTGATTTTAATTTTGACATTCACTAAAGTTGTGGGGGTTTGGTGGTGAAGGTTAATGAAATACTTTAGCCTAACTTGAGCTTCATCATTTCAGTAGCAGCAGGCAAGGCAAAAAACTTTGATTAACGGGTGATAATCTGTTATAATATGAAAGCAACTGAGATTGTTGTTGAATCCGGGTTTAGAAACATAGCACTTATAAAGATGAGGATTGTATTTTTCACTCTCTTAGGGTACAGTGACTATTTTTGACTCTGATAAGATGCCTTGAATATTTTGTCATAACCAGCATGAGTCATGGTAGATTAGTAAGAGTATGGGAGTATATTTAACCCTAACGGTACAATGTCTATTACTGTACCAGAACATTAAATGTACTGTTCTTTAGACGTTTGAAGTTTTCGGAGTTTATTAATGTGCTATTTAATTTTTTTACTCCGCTAAAGTACTGTGACTCATGCTGGCTATGACAAAATTACTATTCTGTCGGTATGGGTTATGTAGAGAAAGTAAAAAGGTAAACATTTAAAAAAGTGATACTCTCGATGTTGGTTAATCAAATTTTACCACTGAATTAAATATTTTACTGGGCTAATTTAAATAAATTCCTGGGCAATGCAGAGGTTCCAGTTAGTTTTACATAAAATTTAGAAAATTTCAATCAGCACTGAATTTCTACATTAGTGTTCACTTCTTGCCCTTTATTTTGAAGCAATGAAAAATAAAAAACATTGACACATATTTTAAGGCTAAGATGTGTTGTACAGTCAAAAATTTATTTTTGTTTTAAAGGGTCTGTTATTTATGATAAAAAATTATTCTTCAAACATTTTAAAATTTTGATAAGAATTATACATATGCTATTCTTTAATACAAATTCTCCTACAACACTGGAATTTTTTTTAAATACAGATACTTTACCAGTACGACCTAACACTGGACCAGCAGCTGTGATAAATTTTTCACATGAATCTTTCGTGAGACCACCTCAAGCTGTACAAAAGAATGATAAAATTTCAAACATTGAATCATTGAGTCATTTTACAGGTAATGATAAATCAGGGAACCACAGAAATGAGGGAAATTCATCTCTTATAACAAATTATGAAAATGATGATGCTGTTCATTTATCTACAAATTCAGAATTAGATCCTTCATTACACTTGGAAGATTCTTCAGATAGGCATGTACTGAGTCTTTTATTTTAACATAGGTTATATTAAGTTTAATTGTCATAATTTCAACAGCTGTTTATGAATAAACTTTGCAGAAAGTTTTACTTATACTTAAACAAATTCATGTCATGTATGAGGGTAGCCCAGAAAATAATGCACCACAATTTTTTCTCAGCCTCCAACAGTGGTACAAATGAAAAACTTTAGGTATGATTGTGTAAAAAAAGTTTCCATTTCTTTTGACAGATGGCCTATTTACAGAAATGGTTCAACATGGTGTCTGTAAATGATGTACATTACAAGCAGGGTGTCATCATTAAATTTCTCACGGTGAAGCAAGAAACAGTTGGAAAAATTCACAGAATGTTTGTGCAGTTTATAGATCATCATCAGTTGACAGAAGTACGGTTGCAGATAGTTGCTGGGTACAGTGGGTGAGGTCATCAGAAAGCAGTTTGGCAGTGGTCAGGGACACTTCCCCATGGCTGTCACGCCTGACAAGATGCAGTACCATTAATTGTGAGGATTATGTGAACATGTTAACTAAACTCAAGAAGCACTTCCAGCAACATGGACACCCTAACAACCAAGGTGATTGATTTTGGTTCAACATAACACTCACCCTCACAAGGTTGAGAACCATGAAACAGGGTTGGACAGTGTTGGACACCTTACAGTTCTGACCTAGCTTCCTCAGACTTTCCCTTGTTTGGGCCATTGAATAATACCATTTGTGGGAGACATTTTGAGGATGATGATGAAATGATACACACAGTGAAGAATGGCTTCATGAACAGAAGTGGTACTGACAGGACATACATACCCTTGTGTCTTGCTGGAGGAAGGGGAAGAATGAGAAGGAGATTTCATGGAAGAGTAGGGTGTGTAGATGAAACCTCATTCTTTCTCGTGTATAAGTTTAATCTTTTTTCACAAATAACCGTTGAAGAATAAGAATGTGGCACATTACTTTCTGGGCCTTGTAAAACATACTATTTCCTCAATCGAGGATTAATGGAAACAACAATAAATCTAAATCTTTAACTTCACATATATTTTTGTAGATTCAGACTGTCATTTTAACAATGGAAAATGAATAATTGGTGATTTTATGTGACTAGTTTCTCCAATTTAGCTTTTATAAACTTTAACCTATCATATGCATGTACAATTTGCCTATGTGATTAACACTTTATTCTTAGTTGGGTTGTAGTAGTGTTTAATATATTCTATCTTCTAAATCACTATACATTATTTACCATACGATTTTCCTAACACTTTAATGATAAGCTTTATTATTTCACTACAATTTACATTCATCTTTTCTCATATCTATTCCACAGTTGTTCTTCAATATTGTAGTAAACCACATGTAGTAAATATTAGATATTAAGTAGTTATTAAGATAGATATGTACTAGTTGTTAAGATATTCGTTATTAAGTAATTGGGTCATTCCACGTCAGACCAACCCAAAAAAATACGATTCGACGACACCCATGGTCTCAGAATTTAATGAAACTTGGCATGTTTGTTCCTTTCATGGATATAAGGAATGTTATGAAATATTTCTGCTCTATCGCAAATGGTTTTTGTTTTACAGCCTGCTAAAGTTTTTGAAATCTCGTGTTTTTTTTCGATCGGCGGATGAAATGAAATTTGTTCTCCCATAGAAAATACATTATATCTTCCTTATTTACCAACCGATGTTGATGAAATTTTTTATGGGAATACTTCAATAGGAAAGGAAGCCAGCAAATAAATATTGTATCTATAAACTATCTGTAAGTGGTCTGAAAAAAATTCTGAAGTGGTGAAATGAATTTTTTTTAATGAAATATCACTATCGACGCGAAGCGGAATATCATCGTGAGGGAAAAGGATAACGACGAACGTTTTTTATAATTATTATTTATAAAGATATACCCTACCACATGAAAAAATAAAATTAATGGTTTTTTCACTCCTTGATTGATTTTTTTCACTTAAAAAATAGGAAATGGGTCGTTCCATGTCATGTGGCTTAGTTTTCAGAACCGATCCCCGAGCAACCATTTCCGATTTTGATGAAATTTTTACAGTTTGTACTATGAGGCCTTAGATGAACATCTGAAAAATTTCAGCTCGAAATATGCATTTCTGGCTGAAATACGAGTTTTTTCGCAGAAGGCAGCCGTTCGTCAGGGTAGACGTCGTTCCAAAAATGCCTCTTTTGAGCTTTAATATTGCGGCAGATATTACAGAATAGATCCTGAAAATTATTTTCTAAGATAAACCTAATGCTCAGATTACGAAAATAATAAAGAAAAGTATCCGCCTCCAAAGTTGACGATAAAATTTTCGTTAATTTTTTTTCTTAAATTCAAGGAATCCTGAAGGCATTTATATTTTGTACTTCGCATTTCTACACGAATGTCTACAAATCAGATGATTTACAACTTTGAAGTTCTAAACTATAGTCAAATCGTTAGTTATTATCTTGATAAACCGCGATTTTAAAACAAATTAATAAAGAAAAAAATTTTATTACAAAGTGTATGATTATAATATTTGTCAGAATGGAAAATGTTACAAAACGCACCAAGAAAAATGTTTCAAACTCTATGATACTGAATTTGAACTTCCTGCACACTTTTTATAACTAGATTGAACATATATAATATATTCTTAAGAGAACTCATAAGTTATTCCAGTCATTGTTTTGGGAGGTTCCACAATTGCAATGCGATGGTGACGAAAATTTTATCGTCAACTTTGGAGGCCGATACTTTTCTTTATTATTTTCGTAATCTGAGCATTAGGTTTATCTTAGAAAATAATTTTCAGGATCTATTCTGTAATATCTGCCGCAATATTAAAGCTCAAAAGAGGCATTTTTGGAACGACGTCTACCCTGACGAACGGCTGCCTTCTGCGAAAAAACTCGTATTTCAGCTAGAAATGCATATTTCGAGCTGAAATTTTTCAGATGTTCATCTAAGGCCTCATAGTACAAACTGTAAAAATTTCATCAAAATCGGAAATGGTTGCTCGGGGATCGGTTCTGAAAACTAAGCCACATGACATGGAACGACCCATTTCCTATTTTTTAAGTGAAAAAAATCAATCAAGGAGTGAAAAAACCATTAATTTTATTTTTTCATGTGGTAGGGTATATCTTTATAAATAATAATTATAAAAAACGTTCGTCGTTATCCTTTTCCCTCACGATGATATTCCGCTTCGCGTCGATAGTGATATTTCATTAAAAAAAATTCATTTCACCACTTCAGAATATTTTTCAGACCACTTACAGATAGTTTATAGATACAATATTTATTTGCTGGCTTCCTTTCCTATTAAAGTATTCCCATAAAAAATTTCATCAACATCGGTTGGTAAATAAGGAAGATATAATGTATTTTCTATGGGAGAACAAATTTCATTTCATCCGCCGATCGAAAAAAAACACGAGATTTCAAAAACTTTAGCAGGCTGTAAAACAAAAACCATTTGCGATAGAGCAGAAATATTTCATAACATTCCTTATATCCATGAAAGGAACAAACATGCCAAGTTTCATTAAAATCTGAGACCATGGGTGTCATGGCTGGGTTGAACTGACATGGAATGACCCAATTATTAAAATAGATAGATTCTTGATTTTAGTTTCCGGCCGACCGCATGGAGTACACATTGTTTGTTCCATGTGTGGGGAGATTAGAAAATAACGTGGGAACATCTGTCTGAAAAATTTGTGGGGTAGGCCAGCACAAAGAGGTGTTAACTTTTGCTTATACCTGACCGTCCGAGTAGGTGCATACATTATTTCTCCCTGCCAAGGGTCTAAATTATAAGTGGTGATTGGTGGCCCAGATGGAACGAGAACCAGAGGTAATGACAGAAAAGGTGGGGAGCTGAACAGTAAGTGTGGGAAATGCGAGAGAAGAGGACAGTTGTAATGGAGACTGAGAGGAGGACAGTCAAGCCGAGTCTGAGGAGTTGGTCTGGAGAACGGGAGAAAAGGACCAGCAGAGAGTTTGTTGAGTGAGAGCTGAGAGGGAAGTTGGACAGGAAGTCCAAAGCCAGTCATCAACCTGTTCTATGTGGCAAGGCCATCAGCAAACTGACAACCCGAGTCCAGCAACCAGAGGCCTTCAGCGACGAAGCAGCAAAGGGGTCCTGGTTTCGTCTTCCTACACCACAGACAAATATTCGAGCCTGAGCACCCAGCAGTTATTGACCATAGTAAGGAACCAAATAGACAAATCACAAATATTCTCACATTGACATGGTAATTTTGTTTTCGTTTTCTGTAAATTCTGGGTATGTAAATTATTTATTTTCCCTGTATACTTTCAAAGGGGTTAATTTAAATGGTGCAGTATGCTTTATCTACTTAATTGGTTAATTTGTGTAATTTTCCTAAACCACCACGGTCAACCTGTAATTCATGCGGCTGGTCGGAGAAAGTAAAATGGTAGGAAATTTTCAAATAGATAAAAATAGTATATGTAATAATAAATTATTTTAATGTTGTAAATAGTCCTTTTTTGTATATACTTCCAAATAAAAATACATATATATTAAAATGGTCCAGAGTAAAATTTCATTAAAAACAAACCAAGAACCTAAAAATTAAAAGTGGTGTAAAAGTTGATGTTTAATTAAAAACAAGTGTCTTTATCCCCCACCACAGTATCTAGTATCACATCTGTATTTGATCAATATTCTTTGTTTTGTCTCAAATTCTCAGCTTCTTCCATGAATTCTTTCAAATATCGGTTAATGAATAGAATTAATCTTTTACATATGCCTAGATCAATGGTATTCAACCTGGTCCCTGCTGCCCACTACTATGCATTCCTGTTTTCATGGTGGATAGTAACGTTTTTTATTTCAAAGCAATTTACTTTTTAAATGAAATTTGGAACATTACTTAAGACATTTTTACTAGGCTCACTAAATTCTCAGTGAACATTTAAATTTTTGTCAAAATTAGCAAAAGTTCAATGTAAAGTATTTGGTAAATTATTATTATTATATGCTGTAACTCTTCTTTATAAGTTTCATAAAATGAAGTTTTTTCCCCACTTATACATCACCATTACTGTGGAAACAATGGGCAGTTAGAAAAAATTACTACTAACATAGATACAAAAGTGGACAGTAGGTATAACAAAGTTGACTACCCATGGTATAGATGCTCCAACAAAATTTTCAATTTATGTAGTGTTACATTGAGTATTTTCAGAAGGTTTATTTATCTAATAATGAATGCTAATCTAGTGTATTGATTTTGTAAAAGATTCTCAGTTAATCAACTAGATAAATTCACTTTTTAAACACAACATTTCAGTGAAAATCATATCTACTGTCATAGATGCAGGGTACATAGTGTCAAGATGGTTTTTCTCTATTGTTAAGGTGTTGCATCCATTGAGATTGCCAAAGTGTGGCTAATTTCAACCTTTCTGTGTTCTGATTGGTCACTGTATATAAGATATACTAAATAATAATAAATACAAGTTATAAAGTACCAAAAAAGAAAACCCCTTTTTTATATTCAGTCTTTATTCAGGGTGAGCTTTTGGCTTTTTTGCCATATTCATCTTATATATAAAAATTCATAATGCAATTTTATCTCTTATCAATTTTACATTCATTCATACTTGTCAGTTATATTTACTTTTATCACATCACTTCATTAGTGTAAATGTAAAATCTGAATTTTTAGTATATCTATATAAAAAAGGGGTTTTGATGAAATAAAAGATAGCTAATTCCTGATTATTTAATAAGTTATAGAATTATATATTTTTCTGTTTGAAAATTATCTATTTATTTATATTACATTAGTTGTCTTGTTTTTTCACGATTATAAAAATCAGTTTAATGTATCATAAAGGTCCTGTGTTAATGAGCAGTGTTGTTGCACGAAAGTACTTCTTTAGACCCAAACCATATAACTTAATAATTGCTTCTTTTTAATTCTTATGAGATATATTTTATTTCAGATATTTGAGTTGCTACATTACATCCCAAAATCATATTGCTACATCATTACCACATTTCACTTATACATATCTTGCAACAGTTACAAATGACTTTTCTGATCACCCTTTGGAACAAGGAAAAGAAATTGGAATTGGTCGAAAAATAGGTACAGGGGCATTTGGCACAGTTTATCTTGGAACTTGTATGAACAAGAAGGTTGCTGTTAAAAAATTGCACAAAGATGCTATTAATGTTGAAAAGCAGTTTCTTAATGAAGTTGATACACTTTCTAGGTAAATATGCATTCAAAAAATTTGTATGAGGTGTTATTGTGAATTTGAATATTTCTTATTTTAAAAACTATATATATATTATTCAATTAATGAATTTGATTGGGATCATGCTAAAATTTTAAATTTTGAGTGAAGTTTATTGAAACATAATGTATGTGATATGTTATTTACTAAAGCAACTGTTAACACATTAAATCAGCGGTACTACCATGGACATCTGAATGGCCCCCTCCTATTCCAATCTGTTTGTGGGACAACTGGAACAACAACATCTAAATTCCTCTCCAGTCAAACGCTTAACCTGGTTCCAGTTCATAGATGAAATCTTGATGCTATGGACTCGTGGACCAGATGCCCTCACAGACTTCCTAAACGACCTCATCACAAAATTCCCCGGCAAGCTCATTTGGGACAACTCTCCCACTAACATCACCTTCCTCGATATGGACATACAACTAAATTCAAATCTCATTACCACCTCTGTCCTCATAAATCCAGCTAACACCCTTCAGTACCTCCACTTTTCCAGTTGCCACGCTGAACACACCAAACTATCCCTTCCCAACAGCCTAGCCCTTAGGGGAGTTCACATATATTCCACTTGGGACAGCCTAGAATCCTGCATATATCTTATTCAATGTTTTCCGTAACAGAAATTACCTCATAACCTCCTCCAGAAACAAATAACCCATGCCCAAATAACCAGTCCCAACCCTAACCATCAAACAGAACGCAGTCTTCCCCTAACCACTACCTACTTCCCTGGACTACATAAACTCAACTCTTTTCTCCGCCTGGCCAACACTGGGCTATAATTCAGCCCTGATATAAAAAACATTTCTCCCTACCATATTACTGATCTGTCCGAAGGTTGCCTATAGGTGCCCACCTAACATTCTACATTGGCCAGACAAAAAGACCCCTCCCCTGAACTGATTCCTGGATACCAGTGAGGCAGCCGGGGAATGTGTGCCTCTATAATTATGTCCAAAAAGGATGAAAGCTACCCTGTTTATAACTGATGAGCACTTTAAATTAAAAAGTGTGAATGTATGTTAACAAAAATAAAAGATTTAATGTGAATAAATAGATTGTGTGGACTGAACTTTGGTGGTGATCCTGAGTATTTATACCTTGTGTATAATACAGTCCTTTGCAATACAAACTTGTCTAGACTGTAAATTTATTTGATTTAATATTATATATTTTCCAAAATAGGTTTCAACATAAAAATCTTTTACCTCTTCTGGGGTATTCATGCAACGGCCCCAACTACTGCTTGATTTATGAATACATGTGCAATGGTTCACTTCAAGAAAGATTATCTTGCCATGTAAGTGATAAGATCCTTATTACTAAAGTAGTCATTATTAGCCTTCTTGAACAATTAAAATTTCTAGTTATATTTATCTGACTTACATTGAAAAGAAATGTGGTCAAAAGGTTAATTAGTCAGAAATGAAATATTTCATCTGTGATTTTATTTTGGACAATCTACATGGCTGGTAAGCATTTCATCTTATGCTTTTGAAACCTGCATATATCATTCAGAGAGCTATCAAGTAGTTGGTCTCTTATTGCACATTCCAGTATCATATCAAACACTGATTATGGTTTATTACTGTTGGGTGATGTTGACTTTGGAAATCCTGACACTCCCCAGTACAGTACTAAATATCATACTAGGTATAATTATAGCATAAGATATTTTTGTCCTGTTGAATCTGTGGTACCATATATGCTCCTAGATATAGGACAAGTCAAGCACATAATTTTATATATTTTATTATTGTTGAGTTTACTATCTCTAATAGCCAATGAAATTTTGGGAATTGCAATTTAAGTAACATTTTAAAAATTATATAATTTGCTACTTTGATGATAAAAAAGTGTGTTTAAATATCATTTCATAGCTTTATGTTATCTTTGTTTCTTTCAATTCAGTTTTTGGAAGCATACACCCTGGAAAAAAATGTATTATTATATTCCAATTATTAAGCTTAAATATTGCTTTTTTTAAAATTTTTGTAATTGATTGCATGTTTTGTAATTTATAGTTCTTTTAATTGATACTTGAAGACCTTCCTGATGTAAGGATGAAATGTGTCACTGTGAAGATTTTGTTATTTCTGTTCTACACACATTTTATTCTGACATATATTGTAACAGTTGTTCCACCTGAATTGTTACTACATCTGCAGCTCCCACAATGAATTTGTGGATCACCACAATTGCCTCAGCAGTTGTCTGCCATTGATTAATTTTTGAGTCTATGTTTATTGAGCAACAGGTAATTTTTACCAAAAGTAATGAAGAAAAAACAACTTATTCTTGAGCATCAAGCTATGAATTCCCTCAGGGAGTGGTCAAGTTTACTTTTTTAATTTTGCATAAGTTTTCTTCTACTAGTTCTATTGTACTGTTTACAGTTTTGTTAAAATATAATAGTACTATTTTCATTGCTATCTGGTGGGGTAGAAACTTGTCTGAGAATACACTATGCTTCTGAATCTCACCAGGAACTTTACAAGCTTCTCCAATCTCACCTCATGGAGGAATACTTAAATACCATCTGTATAAATCATAAAATGGTGTCATCTCATTACCATGTTGATGGTCGTTGGCTAGCGGATCACTGGAAATGTCTTCCTAACTTTCTGATGAAGGTGACAAGGTGTCTACCATCAATGAACCTCAGGTGAGTCACCTACTTTCTATCTCTCTTTCCTTTCCTTATTATATATATAGGAAATGACAGTCATGTTAATTAAAACAATTAATAAGGAAAGAAAGTAGGTGACTTCATCAGAATAATGCAGATCTTTGGTGCATCTCCAACAACACACTAATAAAATCTTTTTGAACCACCGAAACAGAAAAACGTCACTCAGCCTCCAGAAATCAGTTAACAGTCCCACAAAGTTTGCACAGTAAGCCGCCCCCACTAATCAATTCTCCCAGTAATAAGTTAATTATATTATTCCTCCCCTTTTTGGTCTTGGCTCATATTTTATTTTTAAGTGTTAACCTCCAGTTGGAGTGCAGTCCCTGCTCACTTAAAATATTTTCTATAAAAATAAGGTACCAAATTAAACAAGTTGGATTTTATTACATACCATCCATTCATATCCATAATTTTGTACACGTTTCTGTCCCACACTTCCAATACTTTCCATGGTCCACTGCACTTGGCAGTACTTGGCCATTATATTTCCACACACCTCCGTTTTATTCTCAAATCTTACCAGCACCATATCCCCAATTAGTAATTCATGATTTCTTGTATCCTTTTGCTTTTTCCTTTATTCACATTTAGTCTGCATTTCATACCATTTCCTCTGACTCTAACTTTCTTTCTGTGCCTTCCAATGAATACAATTGGTAACTTTGTTAAAACATTTGTTTAACAAATTCTCCACCATTTTCAACCATCTCTCCATCCTTTTAGTATGATGGAGTAGTATTACCCCTCAAAATGATAGCTTTTAGTTTTATGCACACAGATGACATATTCTGATATAACGCTTAACATATTTGGTCATTTTTCTCCGTGTCATTCTTTTCTTCATCCTAGTTATGCTCCTGATTGTCATGCGTTACTTCCATTATATCCTGTCGGAAATTCTTTCAGGACTGCAGATTAATACTGATTAATTAAAGCTTCGAGTCCAGGAATTTATAGAAAGTAATTTATTATACTTCAATTTTCATCATTTATAGAACCTTTTGGCTGTTATTTGCCATAGTCATCTATATTTACATTTATGTTCTTCTCGTACCTTTTGAAGGAATATTGTGATGGTCTTAGAAAAGTTTTTATAATTTGAATATTTTTATTTTCCCTTTTATGTTTTATTTTGCATGTTGGCTTATTGAGTTAATTTTATTAAATTTGTATTGAAAAGAAATGACTTCTGTTGTACAGTTTGATGGATAACTTGTAAAATCTCATAGTTCTATTAAATTTTTTTGACAGTAGTTTTACTTTTAGGAATCTACAACAATTTTAGTGTGGCAAACAAGACTTACTATTGCTCTGGGTACAGCAGAAGGAATATTGTATCTTCATACTGCTTGTGATAAACCTCTTGTACATAGGGACATAAAAAGTGCAAATATTCTTCTTGATGATAATTTAACTCCAAAAGTAAGTATGTAGAATGCTGCAGTGAATGAATAAATTTTGCTTTTTAAAATTTATTATAACTCATATAAATTATAAAGTTGATACTAAAAGAATGTTTTAAAAAAATCCAGGTTAAATGGATACTCCTAACTCTCTTATCCCTCTTCTCTATCCATTAAGCAGACTATATTTAACAAGCAGGAATAGTGGCCAAGATGGTTAAAGCACCTCATATTTATAGCAAGGGTTATGACATAGTATGCTTCTATTTAGTTTCAGTTTTAAATTCTTGTTGAAAATTTTTTAAAGTTTTCTGTTATATGGGTAATTAATTCTTATTTAATTTGTGCAATTTACAGACTTTAATTGTTCTTATAGGATGTCAATAATTATTGATATTAATAGTCTTTCTTGATCAAATCTTTAAAATTTTCTGTAATTCGCATAGGTGATTTTAGGTATTGGTTACTTATATTTTATTTTCCTTGAAATTGTTAAACATCTTTATAGTACTGAACTCCAGTGTACGTGTGTAGTAGGCAAATAATCTTTAAGATGGAGTATTGTCTAATCTGCTTCTTCCCAATAAACTATGCTCAATATTAATATTTAATCAAGGCCGAAAGCAGACAAAATTAATAAAACCAAACCAAAAAGAATTTAATGCAACTACATGTTTCAGTCCTGATCTGAACCATCTTCAGATTGAATTAAAATTAAGAAGATATTACATTGTCTGTCACCTGTCAGTGTTATTATTACCACTGGTTTAAATTATGAAATTTGGTTGCTGATATCAAGGTATATTATAATTTGCAATTATAATACTTAATAACCTATTCTGGCTCATTTAATACCATATAAGAAACAATTGATGCTATAAAAATACAAACATATGGTTAGGGTAGCTATTACAAATCTGACATGAACTCCTTAAACAAGAACATAAATGTGGATCTGACTGATTTTTGGTGTTTGATAGCTGCAATTGGACAGGTTCTATCTAACGTGAAGATGCAAAGTGCAGATTTGATTGCTTAGATGAATACATGCGCTCCAATCCCACAATTGGTCAGATGATCAGATCAACCCTACTCATGTGTGGCCACCTATTGAGTAATAAAAATCTATCATCCAGAATTGTGTGCTTACAAGAAAGATCACCTTATTCTTGTCTGATTGGCAGGTTTTCCTCCAAGATGAGTGTAATCTGCCATACTCTGAATAATTAACTTCCTTACATATATCAAGACTCCTAAAATGTGCTGACTTTTGATTCAGAACATTTGCTCTTTCAATGTGCACTTAGTTGCAAAGTGATACCATAGCCCACATTAACTTCCTATATATAGTTGAGGTATGTGTCTTAACTTATTTCCAAGATCTAGGAAATCAAAAATTTTGAGCAGCAATTATAATTTCCTCAATTATTAATTTCTAATCACTTTGAGTGTTACTTTCCATTTCATATTTTGTTTCCCGTAACTTGCTTTCCTGTCGTCATATTTTCTTATTGTTTTGCCAGAAGTTTTACATACCACTTACATCATTCCTGAATTTTTTATTTAAACACCAGTCTCAGTGACTAGTGATCTATAGAAAGAAGTCATATCAACAAATAAAGACTGCCAATTATTTGGCATATAATTTTATTGCTATTTAATTAATACAAATTTTGTCTCCCTTTCAAGACTTAATCATACAAAATTGAACAATTAATGTCCTTCACTCCTCGAGTCCCTCATCTGAAAAGAATGGTTAAATGTATTGAAGTAATTACATGCCATGATCATTTCAGCCATAACCATTGAGAGAGGTAGTCCGTGACACCAAATTCCTGTCATCTAAATACTTCAATATATTCAATAATCTTTTCGGACAAGGGAGTTCAAGGAGTGAAGGACATGAATTGCTAAATTTTATGCCTGATTAAGTCTTGAAAGGCGCACGAAATGTCGCATTTATGTTAAATAAATAACAATAAAATTATATGATAGCTTATGGCCATCTTTTTATTTATTGTAAACTTATAGTCAGAAAACTATATTTTAAGTTATGTCAACCCCCAAAAATACTAATCATCACTACATTTGAGTAACTCTACAACAGAAAGAAGAGGAATCTGTAACCTGTCTCTCTACTGGGAAAGAAGAGACTAATTTGGATTTTGCAACTGATTTGAAGCTTTATTATTATTACTAATCATTGATCTTTGAGCTAATCTTACCTTAATATGTTGTCAACTTACAACTGTTGAAAGTTACAGAAAAATGCTGACTTTTGATTCAGAACATTTGCTCTTTCAATGTGCACTTAGTTGCAAAGTGATACCATAGCCCACATTAACTTTTTACTGTGCTAAGGGTGCCTTTTAGCACTTGGTTTCATAACCTTTTTAACTGCTTTATAGGTGGGGATTTTATTATATGGTTCAATTTTAAAATAAATTTAATTAATGAATATCTAAATTTTAAAAAGAACTATAAATTTTAGAGCACCCATAGGTACAAACAAAAAATTCTGTTAAAGATTGTAGGTCATTGGTGAATTAGACTCAAATGAAGTGACCTTGAATCAGTTCTATCAGGAAGTACTACCTTGGAAGACAAAATTTCCAGTTTAATGATACTGGCAAGGCAGATGTCTCATTACTGTTGTGTTGAATCAGGGTTCCTGGTGCAGGTGTTGTCAACCGAGGAGTGTTATGAGGCGACTGCAAAAGCAGCAAGCATCAAACAACATTGGTTTGCTTGGCCATATTGTTCAAATTTAGTATACTCATGTTTAGTAAGTGACTCTTAATTTGCTCTACATAATATTTTGGATGTCTCTTTGTAGCTAATAGGACTGATCCTCAAGCTTCCAACACACACTTTTTTAATGCCACTAAATAAGAATCTGCTCCTATGATATTAATCTGATTTTTGTCATTGCTGTATTCGATTTGAATATTATTAATTGTTAGATCAATTAATAACATTCTATAAAGGTCTCAGTAACAACCAAAGTTTATTTAAAAATTTTTTTCAAATTAGATGAAAGTTGCAGACTGTTGTATTTTTAATGTTTTTAGTTAGGAGATTTTGGACTAGTTCATCTTGGTTCTGGAAGTCAACAGAGCCAGAGCTTACTTCTTACGAGTACAGTATTTGGAACATCTGCTTACATGGCACCAGAAGCATTCAGAGGTGACATTTCTGTAAAACTCGATACGTTCAGTTATGGTGTTGTAAGTATAACAGCAGTAGTATTTACAATTACTTATACATGTATGAACACTGTACTTCTGAACTTGACCAATTAATAAATAGGTTTCTTATTAAAATTATAAAGGACTTTTATTTAGATTTGTAAATGCATATATTTATTAAAACTTAAGCCATAAACTACACATTAAATAAGTTTGATTTGATTCAAGTTGTAATAATAATAACTTTGTACATTGTTTAATAAAATTGAGCAAGGTAATGCTTTATATTCAAACAGAAAAGAAATGCTTTGATTGAACCTCAGCCTAAAGGAATGAAACAGAATGGCAAAATCTCGACCGGACATGGGAATTAAACTTAAAAAAATAAGGTGAAGAATGGACGTAGCATTTACACTGTGCTTCAATTGAAGCACTTATTTTCCGTTTGAAATTAAAACTGTGCACCTTTGATCAATTTACACAATGCCCATTCTTCACTGTTTCTTAAAGTAGTATGTGACCAGTAAATTTAGGTAAACCTGGATGAATCTGACAGGACCTGGTATCAAACCAGACTGGCTCAGCAATGAGCAACTGCCCAGAAAGTGGGAGGTCCAAGGTTCAATCAAGAGTCTTTTATTCTGATCTTCTAAGTTAATGATTTATTTTAAGTTAATAATGAATGTAGACTTTTCTGTACATGTTGTATAAACAATTCGGAGACCTCTTGCTAAGTGGGATGCGTTATATGGTAACGTTTTTATTTAATTGATCAGTTGTCATCGTTTGGTAGTGTGTTAATTCTGGAATGTGGGATTGCTTTTAGAGGGTACCTCCTCTTTATCAATGCTACATAACCCCAGTGATGTGTGTTACAGTCTGAACTAGCTTCTTTATTAATATCAAGTAGCTGGGAAGTCTGATATTTTGCAGCACCCTTTCACCCCCACCCTTAGGGGTTCTTCCTTCCCATGCCAAATAGGAAACACTATCAATCTCATTGACACTTATAAATCATTGCATTGAAAATGTTGGCTATTATTGCATGTTTAAAAATTTCAGCCTCCCCATGGCAAGGAACATGCTTTCTAAATTTGGTTGAAATAGATTCACTCATTTAAGATTGTACGTGGAACTTTGTTTTAGCCTGTTAGGGGCTGAAAAACAGCTTAAGTGGCCAATTGAATATTATAACTAATCTCTGCTACTTCCATAACACCAGTTTCAATAGTTTTATGTAAAGCCTCAGCACCCCCATCCCTATAGATATTCCCCACCCATGTTAGAATTGAAATTATACACAAACATCACAAAATATCAGCTGTGGTTGCATTTGAAAATTTCCAACCTGTCCCAAGGGGTGATAGTCGTTTCTTACAGTGTTTGTTTCTAGGTCACAAGTAAAAAATAAATATGGTTGAATTGATCTTTGGTTCATATTTGTATCCGGAACACACACTCACACAAAACCTATCAATTTTATTTATAATATGATAAAATATCTTTTCAGTCTGTTAGTGTGAAATAATGTAATTATTTAAGCAATAATACATTACAAGTACTAAATAAATATGAAAACGCTTTATAATTTGCAGTGCTATATAAAGAAGGAATAAGGTTGCACACATTCAGTTTTATTTCTTAGATACAGGTTGAAGTATGGCTTCAGGACTTGCTTAAGAGACATCCAAAAAGGCTGTTCAACTGACTGCTGGTTGTTCTGATTTCAATATAACATATAGCAGACTCAGGAGCACAAGAACTACTTTTACTTTACTTCCTCTTCATGGATTAGGCTATTGCTTGTTCCGACCTCAATCTTCATTTCATCTCTTTCTAGGACGACCAACGTCCCTTTTTTCAATAGAATGGTATTGAAGGGCAAGCTTTGGTATTCTATTGTCATCTATTCTGAGAACGTGGCTTTTCCAATTTGCTCTATTTTGGTAAATTCTATCATTCAATGTGAATATATCTAGCTGCTTCCTTATTTCTTCATTTCTTATTTTATCGCTCCAGGAGTATCCTTTCACAGATCTAAGAAATCTCATTTCCAATGCTTGTATCTTACTCCTCTAATTTTTTTATTCACCCATGTTTCACTTCCATTTAACATAGTTGGTACAGCAATCGTCTTGTAAAATTTAAGTTGGGTATCCTCTCTTACTTTCGTCGAATTGTCCCACACACAAATTGAAATCGATGAAGCTCTTTCTTCATCTCGTCCTTGTCATTATCAGATAATTTACAATCAAGATAGACAAACTTTGAAACTTGTTCTACTGGTTGATCATCTTATAGGATACTTCCCTTGCCATGCCATTACTTTATTTTTCTTTCTAGATATCTGCTGATTGTAATTTTTGGAAATAATATTTAATTTATATATCTATTTCTGGAGTTCATCTTCATTTTCTTGTAAAATAAATTATCGGCAAAAAGCATAGTATTTACATACATGTCATCATTCAACTTTATTCCTGGGGTACGGATTTATTCCATTCTCTGACTACTTCATCTATCTATATATACATTTAATGGGGAAAGGACAAAGAGATAGAAAGAAGGTGACTGATGTCGGCTAGCCGATCACTGGAAATGGGAAATGTCTTCCTAACTGTCTGATGAAGGGGGCGGTGCCTCCGAAAATTCAAGTACTCTAAACCTCACAAGGTGTCTACCATCTACGAACCTCAGGTAAGTCATCTTCTTTCTATCTCTCTGTCCTTTCCCCATTAATTGTTTTAATTAACATCACAATGTCATTTCCTGACTAATATTTATATATATATATATAGTAGCAGATCCGTCGTTCCTCTGTATTCGAGGATTTCTAAATTCCTTTAGGGCGCCAGGTATTTTTCATAAAAAAACACCAAAAATTGATTTTAATTTCAATCAGAGCATGAAAAAAAATTATATCTGCAGGGCGTGGCCATTCTATCGTCGTCCCGCCGACACAACCTGCTTCTCCAATCACCCCATGACGACTCGCCAGACCACATTGTTGGCCCAGGTTGTGTCAGTTCCTCAACAATTGCAACTCGCAAGCTGGCCTGCATTGTTAAGTGTAACTTTTCATGTTACAATATATATATATTTGGGGAAAGACTACATCCTTGTCGTACTCCTTAATTTATTAGTACTTCTTCAGTCAACTTATGTCCCAAATCTAGTACAATTTCTGTTCTACTGTATATATTTTTCATAACTTGGATAAGATGTTTTGGGTATCCATTTCTTTCCATTATACTTATTAATTGCTTCCTGTTTATTTTATCGAATGCTGTTTTGTAATCCATGAAGGCAATATAAGTGCTTGGATTAAATTCTCTTATTTTCTCTAATATTTATTTGAGACTTAATATTATCTGTACAGGATCTGCCTTTCCTGAATCCATTTTGTTCTTCTAATAAAAGATTGTGTCAATAATCTTAAGCTGATTATTTTAGCATATATTTTATACCCTACATTTAACAGACTTATATCTCAGTGATTATTACCAGAATTCCTATTTCCGTCTTAAAAATTGAGATTACTTCAGCATTCTTCCATCCTTCAGGTATAGTCCTTATCCAACAAAACAAAGATTTATTAGACGTAAGTATCTAAGTTTAAGAATTAATCCTCCAGATTTAATTTATTTAACCCCAGCGCTTTCCTATTTTTAAATGATTTCATAGCAACATCCAGTTCTTCTGTTTCTATTAAATCAATTCCTGCATCATCATCATCCGTGGTTAGTTCTGTTTGACACTACATATTCTTGATTATATCACAACTGTTTATAATGCTTTATTCATGATTCCTCTTCAATTACATTTATATTGGCAGTTTCTCTGTTTCGTCACTATTGAGATGTTTCATTAATTTATAAGCCATCTCTTGTTGACACTGATAGCTGTATACACTCCTGAAGAAAATAAACAAGAGGAATCAGAACTGTTTTATGAAGATCTGCAGTCAGTATTAGATAACACGTGCAAAAATGATTGTTATTGTAGCTGGGGATCTTAATGCTCGTGTAGAAAACACACCAATTTCAGAAGTAATGGGAAAAAAAGGAGAAATAACCCAAAATAAAAATGGAAAATTATTGAAGGAATTTGAAGCATATAATCATTTAAAAATAACCAATACTTTTTTTTGAGAAGAAAGATATACACACAAGAACTATTTATACATTCAGAATTATTTTTAATTTTATGTTTAGATAGTTGTAATTACACTTTGTCATGAATTTCTGAAAACATTGAAATCAAAATGAAAACTATCATTTATTAAACCTGCATTTCACTTTACTACAATTTAAAGGATAACAAGATTATATTTCATGTCCTAACTGAAATAACTTGATATGAGTAAATATTCTTAAGTAGATACATTTGATTCCTTTATGTTGCCTATTTTTATTCATTAGTTTACTGATGAGGCCTTGAATTAAAGGGTTATGTTCATAAATTTTGATGGAATCGTACACATGTAACTTTTAATGAGCATATCATTAAATAAGGTTTATTAGAATAAACTTCACAAAGCTGACTTCACTGACTGTGTAGTTACAGCAGTTTTGTGCAACACTCAAAGGAAATAGATAGAAAATATAATTTGTAATATTTTATTCCCACCCACCAAATAATAATGATAGGTCATGCAATGGTTGTTCTAATTTTCAGGTATTACTGGAATTGCTAACAAGTTTATCACCATATGATGAAAGCAGAGAAGGCTGTGATTTGGTAAATACAATTTCATTGCAATTTATAAAATTACAAAATACATCAAATATATTAATGAGGTAATGTTGACATTTAATACAGACCAGAAAAATAGATGGGGGGGGGGATAAATTGCCTGCAAGAATTGACAGCTGGTATCATCACTTCAGACAGAAACCAATTATAAATATTGGAGGCACTAACTGTTTATCTGATGAAGAAGTCTGTGACCTCCAAAAATTTAAACTCTGCATTCAGCAGGTAAGCCATCAAATTTCTACGTCTCTCTCCTGTCCCTATTGTTTTAATCAGCCTGACAATGTCATTTTCTGACTTCATCAGAAGATTTAAAAAAAATACATTCAGTGGGATGAGCAGTGAAAACTGTTGTGCAGCTAGCGTTTGCTGGTGAACAATAAACACCACCAACTTTCTCTCTCAATAGTCAGAGAAGAGGCAAATAATTGATGGGGCTGGGGAGATGCACACAACAGCCCCATATTAACTTGCATATAAATACGTCCACATATTAACACACACAGCCATACATACTAAAAGGAGTATACAAGTACATACCAACACACATGCATTCAACTACATATCAATGCACAAACACATCTACTTTTTGACACATGCATACTCAACTGGGTATGCATGTACTTGTGTAGTTATGGGTGGTCAATTTGGATCTGAGTGGTGTAGGTTACTTTTTATAGGATGTTTAGTGAAGGGCAAGATGTATTGGAAGGTGAGTTCTCATAGGTGGTGCTCAGCTTCTGAAGAATTGGGAGGGAGAGGGGGGGCTTTGAAAGGGTTGGTGTGAAGCACTGATTGACATTGTCAGGCTAAGTAAAACAATAGGGACAGGAGAGAGATGTAGAAATTTGATGACTTACCTGAAGTGTAAAGTTGGGAGGCTGAATGCAGAGTTTAAATTTCTGATGGTAGAAGATTTAGAAATATCCCTGACTATCTATGATATTCGGCTAACTCAGAATTTTATGTCATATTTACTTCCATTGCACGATCTTTTTTTTACTGCGGAAATCGCCAGTATACTTCATTAGTTGGCAATTTGAATTTGTTTCTTCTGTTGACATACTTTTAAAAGAAATACAAAGATCTAAATAGGTCATTGTAGCACCCAAAGTTTCCTCAACCACCTTGAATATTAAAATGTATAAATGCCGGCCTCCTGTGGTGTAGTGTTTAGTGTTGCTCCCTCGCATCACAGAGGTCCCAGGTTTGAATCCTGACATGGATGTTGTGTGTTTTCACACTGTGAAAACTACACACACATGAGGGATGAATAAATTATATTTTCTCATTTTACATGCTGTACTAGAAAGTAGCCAAGTATTTGGGAATATATTTGAGCAGTAATATGGGTTGGGAACATCAAGTAGAATATGTGACTAGGAAAGCATGGAAGGCACTGTATTTGTTGGAATTCGCTCCGAAAATATCAGGTCAAGGCACTGGAAAGAGTACAAAGGGAGGTTGCAAAATTTGTTAAGCGGTGTCCTGGTCATGGAAATAAGAAGGTTCATCAATTAAGTTGGGATATATTAGAAAAACAACTACAAAATGAGCCAAATTGGCAATGCAGAGGATTTGTAGTTGAATCAGGTCAATGATAAAAACTCTTTAAATGAGTCATACGTGGTAATTATGTGTATGGAGATTATATTGATACTAAAAGCAATGAGTTACTTAAGAGTCGATACCATAAAATAATTGTCTAGATAATCTCCCTCCCCCTCTTTCTCAGCCTTCGCTCCCAAGGTCCGAAAGAAGTCCAAATTTTTACTGTGTAAAGGTTTTATACAGGTTTAAAACAATTTTTTTTTAATTATACATACTTGGAAAGGTCACTTAACAGGGATGAAATGTTTTGTATATTTTAATTTTAATCAATTTTGACTTTTGGTTGTTATACTTTAATTTATAATTGTCACTTTTTAAAGTTCCAATTTTATTTGTAAACTTTAAATGTTTTGTTACATTTATGTACCTTGAGCAAGTTGTCAAACTTTTGTTGCAATAGCATTGTCAAGTAGTTCAGCATGACAAATGTAATACTTTAAAGCCACGTGGAAGATTGAATTATTTTATTCCCCATGGAATTTTTTTTCATACGTTACATTCATACGTCATTTACCCACTTTTTAATTACAATAATTTAAATTTTGTAGTTTTAAATTATATTGCCTAGACTTCAAAAACTTCTATAATTAGGTTTAGAGCAGCTCACTTTTCAATTTACCTTTGTTGAATAAAAGCAGCTATGCCAATTAACGTTTTTCAGTATACTATTTTTGACAATAAATTTCAGATTACACATGTAGAAGATATATGTGATGGAGCTATTGAACCATTACTTGATAAAAAGGCTGGTACGTGGATAACAGAAAATAAAGACCAGAATCCCAATATTGGTACTGAACATATCCAAGTTTCGGAACTAATTTATAAAGTTGCACTTAAATGCCTTGAAGAAAAGAGAAGCAGGCCATCTATGGAAACTGTGACAAAGAGTATGGAGGAAATAACCAGAATGTGTATTTGATAGTGGTGTTGCCATTTATTTCACAAACTAGACTTTTGTATATATAATTTATTCTCTTACTAAATAGGTGATAAGTTCTTATCTTGCAATTTTAAAGACAACAGAGCACATTCAACTTCATAGTATTGAGAGAAGAAAATTACAGTATTTACTGTACATTTGTATACATAAAATCTTAATATTTTATGCTTAATAATTAAGAAAATAGTATACACTCTGTGTAATGAGAAATGTTTATCTTCAGATCTTTTTTGTTATGAAATTTATTATAAGAGACCAATTCACATAATGACTATTTATTTATTAAAAATTTGATATGATCATGTGAAGCTTACAGTTCCACTTACTATACAGGTAAAATTGTACAAGCTAAACTGACACTACTTCTTCACATTGTCTCTGAATTCCTTATTAAGTCTACCATTCCTTCATAACTTCCAAAAAAGATTAATCCACCAATAGTAATCCATGATATTCTTGGAACAATTCCAGCAAACAACCTACAGAACAAAAAATGATATGGAGGAGGCATTATATAGGTTACCATTTATATATATATTTAATAAGGAAAGAGATAGGAAGCAGGTGAACCACCTGCGGCTCACAGATGGTAGGCACCGCCCCCTTCATCAGAAAGCTAGGAGCCTCAGGTGGGTCACCTGCTTTCCATCTCTTTCCTTTCCTTATTGTTTTAACATGACAATGTCATTTCCTGACGCATATTCATATATATTTATTCACTCCTGTCGTACAATTAATACTAGGGCACTGTCCATTAGAAAGTAACATCCCCAGGAAAAGGTTGGAAATACATGTGAACAGTGTGTGCAGGTAAAAATGTTTCATTTCTAGGACTGTTTCATCTCTTAGAATGTAAACTCAATTGAAATAGATAAGTAATAGGGAGACCATTCACATAAACATTTAGGTTATGTACAACATAGTATGATGCTCAAAGAAATACATATGTTAAGTGAAGAAAGGAATGAAAGAAGAAAGACTGAAAATATTCTATGCAGCCAGGACTCTAACCTAGATACAAAACATCAGCAGTGTAACCGCCACTAGAGCCTTGACGTGTATCTACCATTCCGCCACCATGTCTAGTACAACTAACTGAATATTTTCAGTCTATTGGATTCCAAGACTTTCAGGTCGGTGAGGTGGATGAATCTGATGACCATATATGCCCATTAATAGGAAGGGCGTGTGAAGTAGCATGGTTAGTGAGCCAAGAAAAATAAAATTATAAATTGTTTATGTCCCTTCTCGTCCACGGTGGTAAGAGGAGAACCCCTAGGACATGGAATGACGTGGTTGCTTCACATTGTTTTATTCCAGCTTAAGGCAGCCCCTTGGCTGCTGTTTATTTGTACCAGTTCTAATGGCTCTTACAGCCAGTACTTCATGGGTGCCTAGTGCACATGTTCCAATAAGCTGCAATTGTCAGATGAGCTACCTAGTGCACTGTTGCCATAAGATAATGAGCAAATCAGAAGTTTGTTGTTTATCAAGTTTAATAAAGTTTATGTAATGTCTGAAAGATGTCATTTATTTTGGTGAAACATATTTGAGTACTATGAGGGCAACTTGATTTTGGATACTATCTTCAGCAGGTACATGTTTTTACACTTAATAACACATTTAACTTTGCCATTATGTATCATGAAAGTCTAATAATGTGTTGGATCTTCCAGATATCAACTGTGTGATTACATGTCGTCTGCTAAAAGTGAGAATGCCTGAGCTGAGGTATCAAATTGATATTAAGATGGTCATAAGTGTATGCACTGTCCAGTCAAATTTCCATAATCACAGTAGCTCCTCCTGATTATTTAGTGTTGGTGTTGAGTTACTTCGTTGGTGAAGTGTCATACCAGCCTCCCATCGGTGTGTCATCATCATTTGATGGTGAATTTCACACAACCTGTATGTGTGTGCTTTGTATACATTTGTTGTATGTCATTGCAGATGTGTGTGGGGGTGATAACATATTAAAATATTTTGAATTCTGTATTCTTTTTAACTCATTTCTTCTATTCTAGTCTTGTATATAATCTTAAGTTTGAATGGAGTAAACTGGAGGAGGATGATGTCCCAGAAATTTTCTCTACTTTATACATAATGGATTTCACTTTCAACTCTCAGGTAAGTCACTATGTACCACTTCCCTATTATATTATTTGCCAATGCCATATTACCTTTATACGACAATACAAGAAATGGCAATTATATTGGTGCATCATTAATACAAACAAAATATATTATCCAAAAGAATTTTGGGAAGGCAGGTTAAGGGAACAGATTGTAAGTAAATTAAGAGATTGACATAATATTTAGGGATCTTGCTGTTATCAGCTACCTAATTTATAAATAGTTCTTTCAGTATATATATATATATATATATATATATATACAAAAAATTAGCATACCCTCTAGGTCCTTCTTGAGCATAAATACGACTCAAAACTCTTGATACTTTTAAATCTGCATAATCACTACGAAATTTAAGCTCATTCTCTGTTAGCATTATTCTTGTTTTAGCTACATCTAGTGGTGTGGTCACAGCAGCAGCCACACAACCTAGTGTAAATAAAAAATAACAGCTCCATAAATAAGTGAATTATGATATTGATTATGAAATGCAGGTTGAAAATGAAGAAACTCAAGAATGGAATTAATAAAACTGAAACAGGAGGTGCTTCAGAAAGAAACAATATAGAATGGAAATGGGCACTCTTGAAGGAAGAAAATACTAGAGCAGCTGACGAAAAATAGGAAGACTAGGAAAGCGTGGATAACATAAGAAATAATAAAAGTGATTGATGAAAGGTGTAAATATAAAATCACAAGAGACGAAATGGTAAAGAGCAGTACAAAGACTTGAAGAATGAGATAGATAGTAAGTGCAAAGCAGCCAAAGAGGCTTGGCTACAAGCGAAATGCAAAGTGGTTAAAGATATCAGGATGAAAGGGAAATAGATGCAGTTCATAGGAAAATCAAAGAAACATTCAAAAAGAGTAAAAATAGAACATCATGAGGGCCGATGGGAAGCCAATTCTGGATAAAGAAAAGCTGTATGTATCACTGGGTAAATCTAGATCAATCAGTAACAGAAGAAGGAGGATGATGAGTTGGGGGACAAAACTTTAAGGTCGGAGTTTGATAGGAATTGATAACATTCCAGCGGAGTTGATAAGATCATTCGGCAAAGAAGCAATATCATGGCTGTTCAGGAAGAATACCAGAAGATTTCAGTAAACACACAATTATACCCTTACCAAAGAAGTCTGGGGCTGAATGATGCGAACAGCACAGGAAAATTAGTTTAGTAACTCAAGGATGCAAAATATTAATGAAAGTAGTATATAGAAGGATGGAATGACAAATAGAATGAGAGTTAGGAGGAGATTAGTTTGGTTTTAGGAAAAATGTAGGGATTAGAGAAGCAATATTAACTTTGTGTCTAATTTTACAGGACAGGATCAGAAAAAACAGGCCTATGTTGATAATGTGAACTGGAACACACTATTAAGGATTTTTAACAGAACAGGAATAAAATATTGAGAAAGAAGGTTTATCTATAATCTCTACAGTAGACAGTCAGCAGTAATCAGAATTGTAGGGCGGGGAAAGAAAGCAGAAATCAAGAAAGAAGTAAGACAAGGATGTATAGTCTGTCATCCATGCTCTTTACCTTCTACATAGAATAGGCCAAATAAAGTTAAAACGAAATATGAAAAAGGAATCATACTGCAAGAAGAAATAAAAACCCTATACTTTTAGGGGAGTCAGAAGAAGACTGGGAAACTATATTAAATGGCATGGATGTGGTCCTGAAGGAAGAGTACAACATGAGGATTAATAGAGGGAAAACCAAGGTAATGGAGTGTAGTATGGGAAAATGTGGAATAACAAAGGGTGTTAGATTGGGAAGGGACAGTTAGAAGGAAGTTAAGGAATTCTGCTACTTTAGCAGCATAAAACTAGGGATGGTAGAAGTATAGTAGACATAAAGAGTAGGATAGTACAGGCAAAGAAAACTTTTGCAAGATAGAGGAATTTACTTACAGGTAATAAAAGTGTGTTAGGAAATCATTGCTAAAAATGTTCATATGGAGTGTGACACGTGGACAGTAAGAGTTACAGAAAAGAAAAGATTAGAAGCCTTTGAAATGTGGTGCTATAGGAGAATGCTGAAAATCACTAACGAGGAAGATGTAAGCAGAATAGGGGAAGAACAAACAATAAGGAAGATGTTGACCAAGAGAAGGGATAGATTAATAAGCCATGTTTTAAGACATTAGCACAAGAGGGAAGAGTGTGGGGTAAGAACAGAAGAGGGAGGAAAAGGATGGAATACAAAAAGGAGATTAGGAAGGATGTGGGGTGTGATAGTTATAAGGAAATGAAAAGGCTTGCACAAGATAGGTTAACATGGAGGGTTGGAACAGATCAGTCTTAGAACTAAATACCACAAAACAACACATAAAATAGAAAAAATCTTTGACCGGATCAAACAATGCCATGTGTTCCAAATATAATCTCAGGTTTCAAACTGCAACTTTCCATAAGACTGTTATCAAAAACGTTGGGCCGGGTTGAAACCAAAGTAGTACATTTATAATGAATCCACCATGAAAACCTTCACTTTCAATAAAATGTGTGATATTTCTATGGAATTGCAATGCATACTTCATTTAATAGTAGTGAACAACCAGCAAGCTTGTCATATTTTGTTTACAGACTTCATTTCACAATACTTTGTAGCCAGGTAACTGCAAGAACAATACAACATTGGTAGAACATGTCTTTATTAATTAAGGGTGATTAAGGTACAAACAATAAAAGACCTAATGCTGACAATTGACATGATACATGCATCTCTCTCATAACTGTGCTTATATAACCATGGTAAAAGACCCTCCAACCTTCTTTGAATGAATCTGATATGCCATTTCTAATGATGATGTATGGCTTAAAGAAGTTTATTGGCATTGTTTGAACATTTATTAAAATAGCTAGTTGAAACAAAAAAAATTGATTCACGTAACCGACAAAATTAATGTGGGAGAATACAGTCAAACCTCACTTACCAAGCATGTCCAATTATATAACAAGGGAAACAAAATGTAAAAAATTAATCCCTTAACGTGTGATGTTAAATATATCGTGGCTATCAGTCTGTATGTCGCTCTTGTTCAGCTTGCATGCTACTGTAGTTGTATTTTTATTAGTGTTAAATTCAAACATGCTTACACTTTTGTGCCAAAAATGTCACAATAGAAATAGTAATAGAGAAGTCAAACACAAAGTTAATTGTGATGTGAACATGGTTGACATAGCACTCATACAATTAATCTAAATCAACAATTTACACTATCCTAAATAAAAACATGAAAAATATTAGGAGATAGGTGCTTCTAAGACCGTCACAAGAGTTTCTACATAATGACCACAATTTATCGATATCAATGAGAAGCAAATGCAAGGCAACAAAAAGATTATTTGTGAGAAGGCAAAAGTAATTTTGCCAGCTTCATTAAGACAATGCTAGGATCATCCACAGAAGAAGCACTCAAGGTTTAAATAGTTCAACTAAAGAATCAAGTGGAACATAAGAGCTGCTCTAAAATTCATTTAACTCTTTTTGTCTGATAAGTCTTTAGTACTTTCACAGTTTAAATCACACCAGATGATGTTTAGGTTAAGAAGCAGCAGCAGTAAACAACAGAAATGAAACCAAGATACGTTTGCTTGTCAGTGCATGCTCCTACAACTCATAAATAGTCCAATTTGTGTTGTATTCATAACCTAGGGGCACAAACTCCAGTTTGGATTTACCATGTGTGCACGAAGAAGATAATTTCATAGAGGGAAAAAAATGCTAGTATCTGACTATATATTTTGTCTCTCACAGACATTTAATGAGAGCAAAAGTTATATCAATTTGAACATGTTCCCAATGTTGATAGCCCCATGTATTATTCAAAATAAACAACTCATTTCACAAACAATAGGAAGAATACAACTGTAATTAACATAAAAACTTCAATATTTTTCCTATTGATTTTAATCAACAGAATTTAGTAAAAATGTGATAAATTACCTGCTATAGCACCACAGAAAGCTTTTTCTGCTGGATTTAGTTCAGTTTCTTTTACAGACTTTAGAATAATTTTTAAATATTCCCATAGAGGAAATTGCACAATGGAAAATGGTATCTCTCTTATAACTGTGCTTATGTAACCACGGTAAAAGCCCCTCCAACCTTCTTTTGAATGAATCTGATATGCCATTTCTAATGATGATGTATTCCTTAAAGAAGTTTGTTGGCGTTGTTTGAATATTTCAGTAGGTACTTTAACTATACACGAAAACTGCAAATAAATTGACAAATTATTTCAAGTTTATATTCTGTTGTTAGTAAAACTATCATAGATAAGAACAAAACTGAATTAGGTCTTAATTAAATTAAAAAAATAGCCAAAAGTCAGAAAATTTATATTGCCAGAAGTTGGGCACAAAACATTTTCAATATAAATTATTCTATTTCTGACTTTTGGCAACTCTTTGTAATTTATTTATAATATTAAGTCAATTACTTTAATACTTTATTTATGAATTAATTTTTTTAATTGGTACACAAATTCATACCTATAGTTGATTATCCATTTCACACAACTATTTTATACTTTCTTTCTTCCTTACTAAGTTAATTAACACCAATCAGCACATGTGCCCTAACTTGTTTGTCTTGTGTTCCACATATACCCCTTCAAAATTATGTTTTACAGTTTGTAAATTGTGATTATACACATTGATCTGCACATCTTATTCTTTTACAGTATTTATTGGTGAAATTAATTGCTTTCCCCCAAACTTTGTTTTTAGCCTGACTTGAAATATGAACTACAGATGAAGATATGGGCAAAAAACAGTTTTATGCAACAAAGTCATCTTTACTTTACATTAAGTCAGAACTGATGAAACAGTGACAAGAAATCGATTAACGAGAACATTTGGCCAAACCATGTGTCCACAACTGTAAAGGAAAATGCTGCCAACTTGCAGTTTAATTGTGGTCTCTAGATCTTACTGGCAGTATTACAAACATTTGTTAAAAATGGAACCTGTAGATCAAATAATTTAATTTATATCTTTTTGAAACAGGTCTTTGCGACGAAGAAGACAAAACACAAGATAGCAGTTTTGCTATCATTAATAGGACAACAGTCATTGCAAATCTTCAATACATTTAATGTGGCAGCCAAAACTCTTAAGTATGATGATTTAGTCAAAATGTTCAATGACCATTTCATGCCAAAAAAGAATATAACCCCGAAGCGACAAGTTTCTAACCCATCGTCAAGGGGAAACCGAGTCTATGGATGACTGTAACAGCCTCACATGTGATTTGTTAACGCTATGCAAAAGCCTTGTTAAAGATGTGCTTATATTTGGACTAAATCGGTGAAATTAATTTTAGAAAGAAAGATTGCTGCAGGAAAGGGTCACAAGTCTGGAAAGGACAATTTAAACTTGTAAATCTCTAGAAGTTTCACACAGCAAGGTTCAGTCGCTTCAAATGAAGCTAGATGTTTTCTCTGTATGAGGAGGAAGATCTGCAAGAGTGTCAACGATCCCAGAGTACACATTCTACTATTGTTGCACAGCTTTGTCCTTAGAAGGGCAACAAGTCTTACCTTCTTTCCATTAATTTCCAGCGAAATTGACTTTATAATTTATTAACAATAATTAAATATATTTCTCTTATTTATTAATAAATAAATAATTAATTAATTATAAAAATAAAATAAATGACTAGGTACTTGATTTTTATTACTGAGGTATTGGTTTTGAATGATTTCAGATTTTATTTCAAAGTGGAACAAAATTACTGTAAATATTCATACATACACTTGTACTGTAGTTGTCAATTTCTCTCCCTCCTACATCTGCCCTTTCTAATCCCTTCTTATGTTATTAAAGAGGAATTTCTGACCACATAGATTATCACTCAATAAAAAGTAATGTAATGAATAAGAATTTTAAAAGCTATATACAATGTCAGACTGTGTAATCAGTGTTTAAGTTTCACAATTTAAAAATTTCTATTGACTGTATTACATTGTTTTTATTTTTATACTGATCTTGTAAATATGCCCTTTGTATTGATACGAAGATGAATTTTTGTAATTAAGGACATGATCCAAATTCTACTCTAATGATATAAGAAAATGAAGGGAATTAGTAAAAATATTTATAAAAGCATTGTACAGGATGATTCAATCTTGAGAGATTAAAGTGAAACATGGACCAATACATGGCAGAAGGGATTTAGAGATTATATTTGGACAATCATATAAAAGAATATCATTAATATATGGTTACAATATTTTGTGCATTTGCACTTAATTTAATTTTGGCAAAACACTCGCCCCATGATCTAAAAAGAGAGAGAGTTTAATTCACTCACTGATTATACAGCAGGTTGCTCTGGGTCTGTGCAATTTGATTCATCTGGGATTGCAGTCCGCATGATCTGATTCATCTGAGATCACGGCCCCCGTGATCTAATTCATGAACAAGTGATTTAAACAGCTTGTTGTTCCCGGATCACAGGAGTGCACAGTGGTCTAAAACTACAAAAAGTTGTGACAAAAGTCAACAAAAGAATTGAAAACATGTTTCTGATTTTAAATTTTAGTCTTGTATGAGAAACAAAATGGCTGAACCAATGTGTCTGACAAAAATTTGAAAGATGGTACATAAATGTAATGAAAAACGTTTTAATTGATACTGTAGATCATACATTTGAATTTAGTAAGAAGTTATTTGTGAATGAAATAATAAATATTGTATTATTATTTTAAGATTGAAATACAATATTTGGTAATATATGTATGTACGAATAGTTTTTGATATTAACCAATAGCCATTTATAATATTAAAAATGCATATTTGTAATTGTTGAGGCATGAAAAGACAACTAATCCTGAAAACAATGATTAAAGAATACTAAAAACTATTCAAAATCACAGGATCTCATCAAATCACAACTTTTCTTGACATTTAGTAAACAACTGCTAAATAGATCTTCAACACTATTTTTGATGTCATTGTTTATATGTGATAGATGTTAGTCTTTGACTATGTTATATATGACATATGTGAACCTCAGGTAGGCCACTAACTTCTTATCTCTCTTTCCTGTCCTTATTAATTGTTTTAATAAACCTGACAATGTCATTTCCTTTCAGTGGGGGAATTGTGACCAGCGACAATTGGGCAACCAGGGACCCCAGGTTTATGTATCTTTGGGAGGAGGTAAAATGTGGGTCTTCTGGGGCTTTTTGATGCTATGGACCAGATGCCCTCACAGACTACCTCAACACAAAATTATATATAATATTAATAAGGACAGGAAAGAGAGATAGAAAATAGGTGACTTACCTGAGGTTCATAGATGGCAGGCACCTTGTAAGGTTTGTAGTTCTTTAAATTTTCAGAGGCACCTCAGGTAAGTTAACTACTTTCCATCCCTGTTTTCTAACTTGATTAATTATTTATTATATAAATAAATTATCTACCTACCAACAGGAATATCCAACACAAAACTGAATTGTAATTCACAAACAGCGTAAAAAGATATAAACACTTGAAGAAATTAACTTTCACAAGTTTTCCCAGTGATTATCTGTTGGAAAAGCTCTGGGGTTTCCAACCGGGTGAAGATTTCGACTGTGATTGATAATGAAACATCTTGTATGTAAAATGCCACCTGGTTGGAAACTGAAGAACTATGATGAACACAATCTCATTGAACTAAACTTAAAATTACAACTCACATTTTTCAATTTGGTCACACATTTTTGTAGTTTCAGACCACTGCATAGTATAGTGAATCAAAAGAACAGCTGTTCTTTTCATATTCAATGATCACTCACTCCACAAGGGAGCTACTTCTTTGAATTAGATAATTTCAATCTACACAGAAAGGAATACTAACAGACTATGATGTCATGGAACTGTAGGCAGTGGGCGTGTATGTTTGCTATTAATAGTATGTGTCAATTTTGTACGGCCAACTTAATTTCAGATTAATTTTTTTTTAAATTAAAATAAGTGAATGTAAGAAAATAAAGCTTACCACTTCAGCAACACATGCTGCTCCCATATGAACCAATGGATAGAATTCTTCACTAGTTTGTGGTAGTATCAGAGATTTAACAGTGTTATAAGCACCAAAGAAAAGTGCAGCTGTAATATAAGAAAATATGTCCAATTTAGTTACATACTAGTCATAAGTAACATAAAACATTGTTAATTACCAAGTACTGATGCTATAACAACTGTTTTCTTTAATATTAATTGATGTTAAAGAGCAGATACCGAGTTTTCGCTCTTCTTTTATTGACGAGATATACATTTCATTGTCAGTCATGTAATTTTACTCAAAAGCTTTCAGCAATCATTACAGATGAATTTGGCAATACAATGCCAAAACCTTCCGAGTAAAATTACATGACTGACAATGCAATGTATATCTTGTCAATAAAAGAAGACTGAAAACTGGGTATCTACTCTTCAACATTGATAATTAATAATAAATAATTTCAAAGCTTCCACATAAATCCCTATACTTAGTAATAAACAGCACTTCATAATTAAGTGGGACAATACTTCACATACCATTAGGAACTGATCCAATTATTGTTGGTTTTAAACCTTTGTAAAGCCCATTAAAGCCTCCACTTTTCCAAAATCCATTTTCACTTTGTAGACGAGTTTTTAATGTATCTAATGGAAACAGTGTGACATCAACTGTAAGACCTGCAAATCCTCCAGCCTAAAATCCAATTAGAGCACAATTTTGAGTTTCAATATGAGCATTAAAATATTCATAATATAAAATAGCTACATTACAGTACAAGAAAAATTGAAAGCATATAAATTGATAATTAAATGTCTTAAAAGTTAACGGTGTGTGTACTATGATTTAATTTCCCCAGTATATTTTATATCAGTAATTATTTTTGTTTTGAATTCTATTTTATTAACATTACCGAAATTGTCGTGATTTGTGCATCACAAAAATGGAATATTCTGAAACTTAAGCATAGTATTACTGCGTCACACCGCATGAAATGACCAAAATGATAAGTTATTATGTGACAATGATAAAACTCAAAATATAAAGCAATAAATATCAACTTACAATTAATGAAATGATAAGAGACTCGTGCATTTCTTTAAGTCTAGATAATAGAATGGAACTACGTTGTCGCATGACTAGCCATTTGGAACTGGTGAACACTCCTCTTTAACTAGCCATTAATATACTACAAATGGCAGTTCAACGACAAATTAAATAAATTTCATTTGGTAGTTTTAAATTTAGCCGGTCTGTTAAGACTAAAACATAGACTTCATAGCATCACGTGATCTAAATATATGAAACAAGTTGCTACCGCAAAGATAACAGTACTCCAATCATTTTGTACAGATCATAAAGTGCTAGGATTTTATATTAATAAACAAATATCTGAACCAATCGAAATATTGTTACTTGCTTTCACAATTTTGTACCGCACAGATAACATTCTTTACATTTTTTAATTCTTCAATTTATTCTATGAAGTTGGTCTGGCGATGAATTTCTATCTTCGTCCTCATAAAATCTTTGAAATAAGTGGCGCAGACGATTTGAAACATTACGTTCTTCATTCACGTTTTTATACCTAGTTACTAGCACTGTTTCTAAAAGAAAAAATGATAAAAATACCAACACTTTTAACACCAGAAGCTCCAACTTTAAAAAACTTAACGTCGGAATTTGGAAAGCTTCCTCGTAAGCAAAATGAGGTACAGGTTTTAATTTTAGGTTATGAATATCACTTAAAGATGTTGCTTAATGTTGTAATTTTTTCTCGGTGTATCACATATATGTGGTACAGTGAGAAAAAATTATTGTGCTTAAAATTAAAATGTATTTTTTGGCTAAAGAATAGTTGAGATATATCACCATAAAGCCATTTCGCTTAATTTTTTTTCGTTTTAACAACGAACGTCCAATGGACAGTATTTTGTAGGCTAAATGGGAATATGATACCCCAAACTTATGCACCATGATTTTCCCCTTCATTGTATGCATGGTAACAGACTGTGACATATCTAGTTTTGCACCTATCATGTATTAGGAGTATATAACTCCACTAGTTCCCTTAGAGGAGATTGAAACATTTTTCTGACACTAAGCTTAAAATATATAAGTAAAAATACGGTAAATAAGAATGCAAATAAAATGTTTGAATCCCTTCAAGGCCTATAATTATGTTCTTTATCAAGGTTAAAATTATACTTTTACCATTTGAATTACTCATTCTAAATAACTGTAATTTTTGTTTGCTTCTTGCATCCCTCCTAACATTTTCGAGAAGCAATGATTTAGTGGCTGAATTAGACTGGCGGGGAAAGAAAATGGTACAATATTGCAAAATTTTAACTTGTAAAAGTGTTTAGGTACACATATTGAAGCAAACCCTTTTTAATTAAAAAACTTTTAATATTTTGGCACAAAGTTAACATTAAACTATTCATCAGAGTATACAGGACATCCAAGAACTTTTTTGGACTCTATTAAAAATTGGTAGTGCATTTCGGGCAACATTATTAAAGGCTTGAGGTTTTTTTGGCTTTGCGGTTCATGTGGGGGACAGTCTGTGTGTGCCACTAGCCATACTCCAGCACACCCTTGAATTATTTCTGCTATTATTTGTTGGGATTGTGATTTTTGGAGCTGATAACTTAGGTTTTTGGTTGTACTGTAATTTTTGGCAAGTGCAGAAAGTAGCTTTTAGGCTATTTATTCACTTCTTTGATTATATTCATTTAATTAAACTAAGTAGTTCACGGTTTCTTATGTTATATTCTGCTTTTGATGTTTCAGTTTCTTCAATCACTTGGAGCTCCACATGTGGAGTCTTTCAATTATATGATAAATGATGGTCTTGAACAGGCTGTTAAAAATCTTGATGTTGTGGAATTTAATTTATCAAGTAATGAGAAAATTTCATTGAAAGTTTTAGTAAGTACACTGTATTTCATATAAAAAATTAATAGCTGGGAAAGTATTGACCAATGAATGTAAATCAGTAAAACTTTTATTATCAAAATTTTCTGCTTTGTCAATTTTTTATGTAACAGTAAATGTTAAACTGCAGTATTCATGAAACCTTAAGCTGTAATTGAGTTCTACAAATTTGTTAGACTATATTCTTGTGTCAGGGAATTCATTATTTATTTAGGTCTAGTTTATTTGCAGTAGTTTCCATCACTTTTGCTTTACTTTTTTATTTATGTAGTGTTCACTTTAGGTGTCTGCTAAGCACACTTGATAAGTTTACTCTTTTGTTTATAAAAAAAAAGTACAAAATAAATATAAAGAGATAAGTTGTTTCTGGACTAGATATAGAGCCAATAGTTTTATCGATCAGACTTATTGAAATATATAGTCTGTAGATAAATTTAATAAGAAAAAATTAACATGGCTTTCCCATTATTAGTATATGTGTGCATCTCTATAGTCCTTGTCAATTCTTTGCCTCTTCCCTGATCTTCATTGAGGGAGAAAGTTGGTGGCCTGGTGGGGTCTATTGTTTACTAGCAGAAGCTAGCCACACGGCAATTCTTAACTGCTCAGTCGAGAGCTAGCCGTCACTAGAAATGTTTTCTTAATTTCCTGAAGAAGCAGGAGGTTCCTCCGGAAGCTTGTTGATTTCAATACTACAGTGTTGACTTCAACAAAGGTTAATTGTTCATCAAATTTAACAATCAATTTTCCCAGCAATACACCAGTCAGGTCTCAAAGTTAGCCATAAATTCAGATGATAATTATGTTGTGTTCTCTGCCTCTAAAATGTTGAAGCAATTATACTATTAAAACAAGTGCATCAACAATTGGGTCATACATTCCTGCAAAACTGATTGCAGACTCCTCAAACTGTCCCAAATCAAGTCTCTCACTGCACTCCATTCAGTGTGCTGCCTCAGTGTGTCTTCTTCCAATCAAGACTCTAAGACAGTGTGATTAAAACAAATGCTCTCAGACTTTTCATTTCTCCTCCCCGTCAGACTTCAACCATGTCAGAAAAAGTTACACAAGTACCTTTGACAGAGTTTCTCATCAGAAACTCATTTTTTTTTACTTTGCCACACCAACAAAGTTTGTTGTAGTGGTAAGAACAACTTAGTTAGACTGAGCAGACAAAATTTGCTGCGCAGCTACCTTAGCTCATAAACAATGGACCCCTCCAGGCCACCAACTTTCTCTCTCAACAAGGGTCTGGGAAGAGGCAAAGAATTGGTGGTGGCTGGGGAGATGCATACAAACACCTGCATATTACACACACACAGACTTATTCACTAGAAATGTCGAAGATAGTCAGTATTTTATGTTATATATTTAGTTGGGATGGATAGAGAGAAGTGGGTTAGAAGAGTTGTTAGGAGAATACATTAAATTACCGGCAGCAGAAGAGTACAACATGAGGGTTAATAGAGGGAAATCCAAGGTAATGGAGAGTAGTATGGGAAACAGTGGAATAATAAAGGGTGTTAGATTCTGAAGGGACATTTTGAAGGAAGTATAATAACTAGATATGTTAGAAGTATAGTAGGCATAAACAGTAGGATATAACAGGCAAGGAAGGCTTTAGTAAAAAAGAGAAATTTACTTATGGGTAATATAAGTATGAATATTAGGAAGTCATTACTAAAAATGTTTGTATGAAGTGTGGCGTTATATGGGTGTGAAATATGGATGGTAGGTGTTGCTGAAAGGAAAAGAATAGAAGCCTTTGAAATGTGGTGCTGTAGGAGAATGCTGAAAATCAGATGGGTGGATAGAGTAACTAATCCAGGAAGTTCTAAGGGGAATAAGAGAAGACAGTACAATATGGAGGACATTGACCAAGAGAAGGGATAGCTTAATAGGCCACATTTTAAGACATGAGGATCTTGTAAAATTATTATTGAGGGAAGTGTGTGAGATAGGAACTGAAGAGGGAGCCCAAGTATGAAATATGCTAAGCTGATTAGGGAGACTGTGAAATGTGCTAACTATGCAGAAATGAAAATGCTCAAGCAAGTTAGGTTAGCATGGATGGTTCCATCAGACCAATTTTTGGACTGAATATCAAAACTTACACAAATACACACAAAATTGTTTTCACTGTACAATGAATTAAATGAGTCACCACTTTTCTTTGAATTGTGTGTGTAGATTCTAATATAGAATCAAATAAGTCATATTTGTTGCTTTATTTTTACATTGACTGTATGTTATATTATATAGTATTCATTTTTATTACAGAATGTGGAAATACAGTATCCTGTTGTTCCAGATGGTACAATAGGACTGAAGAATTTGAAGATTTATCCTTCAGAATGTAGACAGAGAGCTGATACATACAAAGGTCGTTTGTGTGGAAATTTACAGTGTTGTGTTAATGGTAATCAGTTCTATTTAACTGAAGTATTTTTTGGAGAAATACCAATAATGGTTAAGGTAAATTAATTTATGAGTGGTGTTGTTTTAAGTATATCACACTCCAATTATTAAGCATAATTGATAATACAACCTTTTGCAGATGGTAAAACAACACACTACATTAATCTTACATAAAAATTATACTTTCATGCTTATAAATCTTTGTTAGTCTGACAGGTGTCATCTTTCTACACTTTCTCCTGAGGAACTTATAGCTAAAGGAGAGCATGCTGAGGAATGGGGAGGCTATTTCATTCTGAAAGGACACGAAAGACTTATCCGAATGCTACTCATGACTCGTCGTAATTTTCCTTTTGTTATCAGTAGAAATGGTTGGAAAAAAAGGGGATTGCAATTTTCTGACCTTGGAATCATGATACGATGTGTATCACAAGATCAGACAGCTACAGTGAGTAATAAATTTTTATTAGCACTTAGATTACCCCTTAGTCAATAGATTTTAAAGTTTTATCATAAAATACTTAATGTGTACAATCACACAAAATCATTGAACTATCAGTATAAATTTTAGTGTACTACCATTGTTATGTTTTCTCAATTAAAAGTGACAGAGTGGTTGACCATCATGCCACTGTCCTGAAGAAAGGGGTTACGGCTTTAATAAATGAAACATTACATTTAAAACCTAGTAAGCTATCTGGAAAACCAAAGAATTTTTAATAAGAATCAACATTCAACAAGCAGAATCAATCTGTCTGGCACTAGGTTATTGGAGGATGACAAACTGTTCCAAATGGAAGCTGCTCTAAGGTCTATGTTTATATATATATATATATATATATGGGATAAGTGACGAAGTCACGCATTTGATAATTGGATAGAAAGAAAGATAGAAATATTTGGGAGAAAGGCAGGAAATTCGCTCTTTAAATCATATGTACGGCATGGAATCATGCACAAGGAAATACATATGTCAAGCGTAGAAGGGAATGGAAGAAGGAAGAAAGACTGAAAAAATTCGATGTGGCCAGGACTCGAACCTGGGTGCACGAAACAACAGTGCATCACCCCTAGAGCCGGGGCGTGCGTCTATCCACTCCGCCACCACATCGAGTACGACCAACCGAACATTTTCAGTCTATATATCTTAGGTTTTTCAAGTTGCTCCTAATTCTTACATCCCTCTTCTCTATCCATCCTAACTTGAAAAACCTAAGATATATAGACTGAAAATGTTCGGTTGGTCGTACTCGATGTGGTGGCGGAGTGGATAGACGCACGCCCCGGCTCTAGGGGTGATGCACTGTTGTTTCGTGCACCCAGGTTCGAGTCCTGGCCACATCGAATTTTTTCAGTCTTTCTTCCTTCTTCCATTCCCTTCTACGCTTGACATATGTATTTCCTTGTGCATGATTCCATGCCGTACATATGATTTAAAGAGCGAATTTCCTGCCTTTCTCCCAAATATTTCTATCTTTCTTTCTATCCAATTATTATATATATATATATATATGAGTCATTAATGACATTGTCATGTTTATTAAAACAATTAATGGGGAAAGGACAGAGAGATAGAAAGAAGATGACTTACCTGAGGTTCATAGATGGTAGACACCTTGTGAGGTTTAGAGAACTTGAATTTTCAGAGGCACCGCCCCCTTCATCAGAAAGTTAGGAAGACATTTCCAGTGATCGGCTAGCCGGCGACTGAGCAGCCAAAATTTGCTGCTCTGCTAACTTAGGTCGTAAACAATTGACCCCACCAGGTCACCAACTTTCTCTCTCAATAAGGGTCTGGGAAGAGGCAAGGACTTGATGGGGGTTGGGGAGATGCATACTAACACCCCCATCTTGACACACATGCATTCAAACACATCCACCCTTAGAGGTGTCATATTTAAATATTGATAAACACTCTCATACATACATTCAACCACCATTCAAACAAAAGGCAAGGTATACACACACACAGAAGGTAGGACATGCTGGAATGAAAGTTCCCACAGATGGAGTTCATTCCAGCATGTCCTACAGTCAAGACAAAGCCCTGGACTCAATATCCTATAACTCTTTATCTCCTCCCCCCCCCCTCCCCCCAAAGCACAAGTCCATTGGAATTGTACATACAATAAAACCTTCTGTGTGTATACCTTGCCTTTTGTTTGAATGGTGGTTGTATGTATGTTTGAGAGTGTTTATCAATATTTAAATATTGACACCTCTAAGGGTGGATGTGTTTGAATGAATGTGTGTCAAGATGGGGGTGTTAGTATGCATCTCCCCAACCCCATCAAGTCCTTGCCTTTTCCCAGACCCTTATTGAGAGAGAAAGTTGGTGACCTGGTGGGGTCAATTGTTTACGACTTAAGTTAGCAGAGCAGCAAATTTTGGCTGCTCAGTCGCCGGCTAGCCGATCACTGGAAAAGTTATTATATTTGATTACTTATATCAAGTCATCTTCTGAATAATATATTTTTTATATGAAGATTAATAGAGGCAAAACCAAGGTAATTGAGTGTAGTATGGGAAACAGTGGAATAACAAAGGGTGTTATTTTGGGAAGGGATATTTTGACGGAAGTTAAGGAATTCTGCTATGTGGGAAGCGTAATAACTAGGGATGGTAGGAGTATAGTAAACATAAAGAGTAGGATAGCACAGGCAAGGAAGAATTTCGCAAAAAAGAATGATTTACTTGCACGCAATTTAAGTATGAATATTTGGAAATCATTGCTAAAAATGTTCGTATGGAGCGTAGTGTTATATGGGTGCGAAACATGGATGATAGGAGTTGGTGAAAGGAAAAGAATAGAAGCCATTGAAATGTGGTGCTATAGGCGAATGCTGAAAATCAGATGGGTGGATAGAATCACAAACGAGGAAGTTCTAAACAGAATAGGGTAAAAGCGAACAATATGGAGGACACTGACTAAGAGAAGGGATAGATTCATATGCCACGTTTTAAGACATGAGCGTCTTTTAAAATTAGCATTAGAGGGAAGTGTGTGGGGTAAAAACTGAAGAGGGAGGCCAAGGATGGAATACACTGGGGAGTTTAAGGAGGATGTGGGTTGTGCTGGTTACAAGGAAATGGAGAGGCTTGCACCAGATAGGTTAGCATGGTGGGTTGCATCAGCCTAGTCTTAGGACTGAATACCACAACAACAACATATATAAACATTTAATAAGGACAAGATCCCTGAGGATCACAGATGGCCGGCGCCATGCAGGTTTTGAAGTAGTTTACTTTTCGAAAGCTCTACCCCCTTCATCAGAATTTTCATAGACCTTTCCACTGATCGGTTAGTGACAATTCTGCAAATAAAACGAATTTCATACATTTCTCCCATATTTAGGCCCTTACTATCCAATGTGTGACTTCTTCACGTTTAAAATATATAATTATATATAATTTAGTTATTATATTTGATTACTTATATCAAGTGATCTTCTGAATAATATATTTTCATTATTCTTTCGGAAAGTATAATTTTTGAATATATATTGTAGCCGATCCTACGTTCCTCCGTATTCGAGGATTTCTTAATTCATTTAGGGCGCCAGGTATTATTCATAAAAAACACCAAAAATTGATTCTAATAGTTTAATTTAAATCAGAGCAAGAAAAAAAATTATATCTGCAGGGCATGGTCAATTTCTCGTTGTCCCGCTGACACAACCTGCTTCTCCCATCACCCCATGACGACTCGCCGTCTCGCCAGACCACATTGTTGGCCCGGGTTGTGTCAGTTCCTCAACAATTACAACACGCAAGCTGGCCTGCATTGTTCATCGTAACTTTTCATGTTACATTTTCCCCGCCCCCAATGAATTAAGAAAATTGTACAATTTTTTAATATGACACTCACTGAACCACAGTCGTAAACAATTTGACTGACCAACGCCCTTAATCAAAATTATAAAATACCTTTGTGAGGTTTACAGTTCTCAAATTTATGAAGCTTCCTAACTTTCTGATGAAGGGGGCAGTGCCTCCGAAAATTCAAGTACTTTAAACCTAACAAGGTGTCTACCATCTATGAACCTAAGTTAAGTCACCTTCTTTCTATCTCTCTATCCTTTCCCCATTAATTGTTTTAATTAACATGACAATCTCATTTCCTGACATATACATATATATATATATAAGAGAAAGGACAGAGAGATAGAAAGTAGATGACTTACCTGAGGTTCATATGTATTTCCTTGTGCATGATTCCATGCCGTACATATGATTCAAAGAGCGAATTTCCTTCCTTTCTCCCAAATATTTCTATCTTTCTTTCTATATATATAGACTCTAACTAGAACATAGGAGAAGAGAGGACAATTTTGAGGACTTTGAGCAATAGAAGGATTAGATTAATAGGCCATATTTTGAGACATGAGGGTCTTGTAAAATTAGCATTAGAGGGAAGTGTGAGAGGTAAAAATGTGGGATGCCGTGTAATACGCTATCAGATTAGGGAGGATTAGGGAGGTTGTAGCTATGTAAAAATGAAAAGGTTTGCGCAGTGTAGCTTAGCATGGAGGGTTGCATCAGACAGTCTTGGTCTGAATACCATGACAACAACTAGAACATAATCTAGCCATCAAACTGCAGATTAATTTCTCACTTGCGTATCTACTTTCTCTGCTGGTTTCTGTTCTGAATCTAGCTGTTTTGGTACTTCCTCTGATTTCAGTATGACAGAGAGCAAGCTAGCAGTCATTTATAAATGTTGATTGTAAGTATTTACATGTTTATAAAATTAAAATATAAATTTTCAGAACAATGTGCTTCATTATGTAACAGATGGATCTGTGAAACTAATGTTCAATGTTAAAAAGAATTTGTATTACGCTCCTATAATTTTAATTCTCAAGAGTTTACTGGATGTTACTGATGAATATATCTATCAGAAGCTAATAAATGGTTTTGAAAGTGATCAATACTTCAAGGGGTACGTACCATAATTATGATAACACTTCAGTTTATTATAATTAGAAGATTTTAAATATATATATACATACAATTAATGGGGAAAGGACAGAGAGATAGAAAGAAGATGACTTACCTGAGGTTCACAGACACCTTGTGAGGTTTAGAGTACTTGAATTTTCGGAGGCACCGCCCCCTTCATCAGAAAGTTAGGAAGACATTAACAGTGATCGGCTAGCCAATGACTGAGCAGCCAAAACGAGCAGCGCTGCTAACTTAGGTCGTAAACTATTGACCCCACCAGGTCACCAACTTTCTCTCTCAATGAGGGTCTGGGAAGAGGCAAGGACTTGATGGGGGTTGGGGAGATGCATACTAACACCCCCATCTTGACACAAATTCATTCAAACACAGCCATCCTCGTAGGTTTCAATATTTAAATATTGACACACTCTCATACATACAACCATCATTCAAACAAATAGCAAGGTATACACACACACAGTATGCACACAGAAAGTTTTATTGCATATACAAATTCCAATGATCTCATGCTTTGGGGGGGGGGGGGGGCAGATGGAGTTCGGCTTCTGATGAGTCAGGAGGTAGGGCTTTGAGGGGGGGTCAGTGTGAAGCACTGGTTGAAGTTGTTGATGTTGTGGTTATGGGCATGGGCGGCTATGGGGAATTGGGTTTTGTGGAGTTTTACTGTACTGCGGTGGTTGGCAATCCGTTTGGGGAGGGGTCTCTTTGTCTGACCAATGTAAAGGGCTGGGCAGAGTGTGCAGTTTATTTTGTAGATGGTGTGAGAGGGCAGACAGGTTATGTTTTCTCTAATTTTGTATGTAGTGCTGTTGGTGGGGTTCTGTAAGGTCATGGTAGGTGGGAGTATTGGGCAGACATGCTATCTGTTTCTGCCACATGGTCTGCAGACAATTGTGGGTGGGGGGTTGGGGGTGTGGGGTTTGTAGTGTCTGACCAGGATATTACTGAAGATGGGTGGGCGCCTAAAGGCAACCATTGGACAGGTGGGTTGTATGGTCGGGAGGATGTTCTTCATGTCAGGGTTGGATTGTAGTCCAGTGTAGGCAAGGCGGAGGAAGTAGGTAGTGGTTAGAGGAAGACTATGTTCTGTATGATGGTTAGGGGTGGGACTGACTATTTGGGAGGTGGAGAGGGCACGGGTAATTTGCTTTTGGAGGAGGTCTGTGGCGTAATTTCTGTTCCGGAAGGCATTAAATATTCGGTTGGTATAGAACGCTAGGCTGTCCAAAGTAGAGCATATGCGGGCTCCCCTAAGGGCAAGACTATAGGTGAAGGATTGTTTGATATGTTCAGGGTGGCAACTGGAAAAGTGGCCGTACTGAAGGGTGTTAGTTGGTTTTATGCGGACAGAGGTGGTAATGAGGCCTGAATTTAGTTGGATGTCCACATTGAGGAAAGTGATGTTAGTCAGGGAATAGTTCCAAGTGAACTTGACGGAGAATTTAGTGTTTTGGCTGCTCAGTTGTCGGCTAGCCGATCACTGGAAATGTCTTCCTAACTTTCTGATGAAGGGGGCAGTGCCTCCGAAAATTCAAGTACTCTAAACCTCACAAGGTGTCTACCATCTCAGGTAAGTCACCTTCTTTCTATCTCTGTCCTTTAGCCATTAATTGTTTTATATATATATGAAAGGCTAATTACTGTATTTGTAATAAAAGTTATATAATATAACCAATACTCATTATAATGTTTTGCTTTTATTAAATGTGCCAATTGTCGTTTTACATTTTATTAATTTGATGCAAAAAAATTTTATATGACTTAATTTATTTTTATCTGGGTATCCAGAATAATTTCCTATTTGTGAACTTTATTTTTCAAATACCACTTCACTTTATCTGAAAAGAAAAAAAACATTCCCTGTTCTCTGCTTCACTTTTATGTTTTGACGTCGCATTTTTTACTATCTTTTCGCACCGTATTTTTCTTCTTTGACCATGACAAATATTGTTTAAAAATCTTCCATCTGTATTTTCTCTCCAAGGAACTCTGCAGACAATATACCATGCTCCTCCACTAAAATCTCCCACACTTCTGTTTTGCAACTCTTCACTATAAATTATCAAAATAGTTTTCATAGTTTGAAATATTACATATATGTGCAATTCGGTTCACAGTACTGTACATTGCCTTCCGACTCTTAATTGCATTCCTGTCTGTTTCTTCCTTAGTGTTTTCTTAGTTCTCTCTTTTGCATCTCCTTATTAATTCCAACCCTCCAGCTCGTTCTCTGCCTTCATCTTCTTCTTCATCTAATTTTTTATTATACTGATATGACTACTTATCCCATATGTGGAAATCGAGCATTTTTTGTCCTAAATACATTTTATTGAACCAACTGTGAGTTGAATCTCTGTTTAAATTTTATACTATAGAAATCCTTTGTGTGTCCAATTTTTGCATTTTATCTGAGCGCCAACACAGATATTTCAACTAAAAAAGTTTTAAAGGATAAGCAAAGAGCATGCATGTGGGAGCTTTCTCTCGAAAGTATTTCTCCACAGAGTGAATTGGGGCTTACCTTTGGGATGCCTTGTTCTTCCTAATTTCCAGGTTCTCACATGCTGAGGCTGTGTATGCACTGGGGTCAAAGACCTTGAGAATATGTTGAGAGTTGTCTGCTGATCCCATTTGATCAGTCGGCCTACTGCCTTCTAAAACTGGTGGAGTCATGGAGAAGGGAATGCTGTGACCCCATAGCAAACTTGTCTCCCTTCATTCAGAAGGGTGTAAGAATAGTACCCAAAAACCTGACCTACCTGATGCAGGTTTTCTAGGGTCTTCTCTGCATCTCATTTTGTTAAACACTGGATATGATCCTTAAACTATAGCGCTGGGCCCTTGTCAATCCCTGGCTACCTTACTCCACCTTCCCCATCTCCCCTTTTTAGATCCTTTCCTGTGCTATTAATTGGGAGTTGCCTGTTTCAGGATCACCCTCATGTAGCCTGTCACGCAAAATGAAGAATAAGTTTGCTATCACTTATAGTTTATTTAAATTAACTACACTCTTATATGTAAAAGGGCACAAATAATTTTCTTCTTGGAGAAATTAGTTTATCAAATTTGATTTTTTTTCATTTGCATTAATGTTACACAGTGTGCAGGAAAAAGTAATATGTACTGAACATAATGTAGTTTATTTGACTGATAATTAGATACCTGCAAATCTATGAGCAGTCTGCAGCCTACAGAAAAATAGCTTCCACTTTTTGAACAGGAAAAAATAAAAATTAATATAATTTGTTTGAATTACTGAAACATAAACAGACAAAATAAATTCTTGTCATTGATTGACTCATTTGTAAGGATAGAATGAACAAATAATGGGAAAATTCAGAAAACTGAGCTTATGCTGAAATGTTGGAGCAATGCAACCACTAGGATTGTGATGTTGGTGGTATGTCTGTGTTTTATGGACATAGAAATACACATGAACTATGTGACGTTACAGAAGCGTCACTGTGAGAAAAAGAAAATTCAAGTTAGAAAGAATTGAAGAAGAAAATAGGCAACATTGAAATTTGAATAAAAGTCACTATGAGTGAAAAATTCTGTTGTCTGGAAGTAATGTAGATTGAGAAAATGAGAGAAGAATTGGAACAAAGAAGAGCAGTCTGGAGAAATCTAGACATGCTGTAGGGATGTGCTATCGGAAGGAAAGTATTGATACCTTACTCAGATCTAGTATTGAATTCCCAGTATTGATACTTGTAAAAGTATTGACTTTAATGTATGGATACCTAAATGTATTGAGTAAATATTGGAATTGGAGAAAAATGATTTTTTCATGTATTGAAATGTTATTATTTTAAGTTCATCTCTTGGCTATTAGTAAATAGTTTCATTAAGAGCACATATGTATCCATAAATAACAAATTTTTGTTCTATTATAAATAAAATTGGGAACTTAAGCTGACTTATATTAATAAATTTAATTAAAGTATAATACTCAAAAGTCATTGTATATAATTAACAAAATGTGATATGAATTTACATAATACCCTTCAACAGAAAAAATTTAGATTTCTTCCACAATTTCTAGGTCCAAAATTTAATCCCATTTATGATTTTATGAATTAAAATATGTATGCTTCAAACTTTGGAATATAATTTTTGTCTTTATTCACATACTCAAGACTACATAGTGTCAATAAAGCAAGGCAACACACACTCGATAAAAGAAATAGGGACGACAATGAAGAATTACTTAAAACTTGTAACTCAGACAATAACTGCCCTAAAACTTTTGATGCTCAAAAGCTTAGAGTAATAAAAGTACTTGTATTGAAAGTTGAATATGGATTTCACTTCTTTATTTGGATACTTAGGCATGAGTGGAGCCAAATTAATGCAAACGGAGTGCTAATGGACTGAGAAATGCTGCAAGGGTGAAATCTGCTGTGGTTCCTTGACAGTGCAGCTAGCGTTACCAGACAAATCATGGTCAACAGTAATAAACAAATTAAGAATGTTTCACATATTTATCAGGATACCACTAAGCATATTGTTTTCAAATTATTACAAAATTATGATGTATGGAGGGATCAACTGCAATTTTAAACACTACTATATTGGTGTTGGTACTACAAGGAAATCACGGGGACAATCGATGAGTCTTGTAATTAAATTATAGCCCCAACATTAGTGAACCGTGCAGAAATTAAGGTCTGTGTTGTAGTAACACGTTGGATCAGTAAATGAGGCCATTTGCTCACAAGTATTCCATATTGCTAAAAATGCTAGATTTCATTCAACGAGATTTTCTTTATTAGTAATAACTGTATAATTTAGTTATCAAGTTAGATATTATTTTAATTTATTTTTTGTGTAAATTTGGTAATGATATGTTTACAGGTGTATTAAGAAGATGTTACTTGACGTCCACATAGAAGGGTTTCATACACGGTCAGAAATACAGGAGTTTATAGGACAAACTTTCAAGATCAAATTTTATGATTTACCATCGTGGACTTCAAACATAGAAATATGTGATTATATTCTGAAGTGAGCACCAAGTTTTAGTACACGTGTATCTTAATTATTATTAACAAATTTAAACTAGCTAAACAAATGTAATGGCAACAACACAAAATTTTTAATGGTATTTTAATTAATGAATGGAAGAGGTCCCAAAAGTTATTTCAAATTATGATTTATGGAGGAATCTACCGCAACCCTAAACATTGACATATTAAAATTCTTCTATTTCTGCATTTTAGTCATTCTTTGTATTTCGTTTATAATAATAAGTAAGATTAATTTAATTATTTTATTTATAAATGGAATTCATATTTATTATTGCATATTGTTTTAAATGTGCATCAGTTGTTAATATTGATGTACCACAAACTGAAATTAATGTGTATGTTTAATATTAGGCTTTAAAAATGTGCAGGAGTTGTAAGGAAGGTCTTGAAAATATTTTCATCTAAACTTCAATTTAGATTATTATTTTTTTACAATGAATATATATATATATATATCTATATATATATGAGTCAGGAAATAACATTGTCATGTTAATTAAACAATTAATAGGGAAAGGTCAGAGAGATAGAAATAAGGTGACTTACCTGAGGTTCGTAGACACCTTGTGAGGTGTCTATGAACCTCAGGTAAGTCACCTTATTTCTAACTACTCAGTCATTGGCTAGCCGATCACTGGAAATGTCCTCCTAACTCTGATGAAGTGGGCGGAGCCTACAAAAATTCAAGAACTCTATACCTCACAAAGTGTTTACCATCTATGAACCTCAGGTAAGTCACCTACTTTTTATCTCTGTCCTTTCCCTGTTAATTGTTTTAATTAACATGACAATGTCATTTCCTGACTTGTATAAAATTGTACTTTCAGAAAGAATAATGACAATATATTATTCAGAAAATGACTTGATATATGTAATCAAATATAATAGCTAAATTATATATACAAATGAATGATATATTTTAAATGTGAAGAAGTCACACATTGGATATTAAATGATCTAAATATGGGAGAAATGTATGAAATTCACTTTAATTTGCTGAGTTGTCACTAGCCGATCACTGGAAATGTCTTTCTAACATTCTGATGAAGGGGGAGGTGCCTCTGAAATATTAGAATATTCTTGCTGGACTTTGATCATTTAAAAATCTAACATTTGAATAAAATTAGCAATTGGCCCTACTGCACTACAATACATTATAATTTAAGCTTTCAAAACCTAAAGTCAATTGGTTTTCACTTAGGAGTGTGTCATATAAATAAACTAATTTCAGCCGTAACCGTTGCTGGAGATGGTCTGCAACACTAAATTCTTCACATGTGCATTCAATAATCTTTTTGACTGATGGAGTCAAGGAGTAAATTTGATGAATTGCTAAATTTTACACCTGAGGAAGTCTCAAAAAGGAGACAAAACATCGCTTTTAAATAAATAGTGATAAATTTATATACTGACTTATTGGCCGTCTTTTTATTTATTAATTTAATTTAATTTAGTTAAATATTTTGTCATCAGAAAGACAAAGTGTGATGTTCTATTAATTGGAGCATGGAATGTCATTAGTTTAAACCGTGTTTGTAGGTTAGAAAATATGAAAAGGGAAATGGAAAGGTTCAAGTTGTAGTAGGAGTTGGTAAAGTTAGATGGCAGGAAGAACAAGATTTTTGGTCAGATCAATATAGGGTGATTAGCACAAAATTGAATAGAGGAAATGCAGGGGTAGGTCTCATAATGAATAGAAGGCTTGGGCAATGCATAAGTTATTACAAACAATATAATGAAAGGTTAATTACAATAATATTAAAAACAAAACCGCAGCCGATGATGATTATTCAAATATATATGCCCACAAGTGCTGCAGAAATGGAGAAAATCTACGAAGAAATTGAAGAAATAAAATCATGTCAAGGGAAACGAGAATTTGATAGTAATAGGTGACTGGAACACAGTTATAGGAAAGGGAAGAGAAAGTGATGTAGTTGAGGACTGTGGACTTGGGAAAAGGAATAACTGGTGAGATGGCTAGTGGAATTTTGCATGGAGCACTGTTTAGTCCTGATGAATACCTGGTTTAGGAATCATGAAAGAAGACTGTACACATGGAAGAAGGCGGGGGACTCGGGTAGGTACCAATTAGATTATATAATGGTTAGACAGAGGTATAGGAATCAGGTACTAAACTGCAAGAGGTACCCAGGAGCTGATATAAACTCTGACCATAATCTGTTGGTTATGACCCAGGCTGAAAATGAAGAAACTCAAGAAAGGAATTAGAACAAAAAACGGGAAATAGAAAAACTGCAACAAGAGGACATGCTTCAGAGTTTCAAAGAAAATATCAGGAGTAGATTAATACAGAAAGGAGAAAGAAACAATATAGAAGAGAAGTGAGAACTCTTAAAGGAAGAAATGACTAGAGCAGCAGAAGAAAAAATTGGAAGAATAGCTCAATCCAATAGGAAAGCGTGGCTATGCACAAAATGCAAGAAATAATAAAAATGATTGACGAAAGGCGTAAATATAAAAACGCAAGAGATGAAAATGGTTAAGAACAGTACAGATGCTTGTTGAATGAGATAGATAGGAAGTGAAAATCAACCAAAGAGGCTTGGCTACAACAGAAATGCAAAGCGGCTAAAGATTTCATGGTGAAAGGGAAAATAGATGCAGCTTATAGGAGAATTAAAGAATCATTTGGCGAGAGGAAAAATATTAGCAAAAACATCAGGAGAGTGGATGGGAAGCCCATTACAGATAAAGAAGAAAAAGCATAAAGGTGGAAGGAATATCTAGAAGAGCTGTATCATGGTGAAAGTCTAGATCAGTCAGTAATAGAAGAAGAGTTGGGGGACAAAATTTTAAGGTTAGAGTTTGATATGGCGCTGAAAGATCCGAGTTATGGTAAAGTGCCAGGAATAGATAACATTCCAGCAGAGTTGATAAGAGCATCAGGCAAAGAAGCAGTATCATGGTTGTTCAGGATAGTTTGCAAAATATATGAAACAGGTAGAATCCCATAATATTTTAGTAACAACATAATTATACCCATACCAAAGAAGGCTGGGGCTGATAGATGCGAACAGCACATGCAAAATATTAATGAAAATAGTGTATAGGAGAATGAAACGACAAATAGAATGCGAGTTAGGAGAAGATCAGTTGGTTTTAGGAAGAATATAGGGACAAGAGAAGCGATATTGACTTTGCAATATATTTTAGAAGACAGGATACAAAAAAAACAGCCTACATTCATGGCATTTGTAGAGTTCAATATGAGGATAAATAGAGGGAAAACCAAGTCAATGGAGTGTAGTATGGGAAACAGAGGAATAACAAAGGGTGTTAGATTGGTAAGAGATGTTTTGACGGAAGTTATGGAATTCTGCTACCTGGGAAGCGTAATAACTAGGGATGGTAGAAGTATAGTAGACATAAAGAGTAGGATAGCACAGGCAAGGAAGGATTTCGCAAAAAAGAATGATTTACTTGCACGTAATTTAAGTGTGAATATTTGAAAATCATTGCTAAAAATGTTCGTATGGAGCGTGGTGTTATATGGGTGCGAAACATGGACGATAGGAGTTGGTGAAAGGAAAAGAATAGAAGCCTTAATGTGGTGCTATAGGAGAATGCTGAAAATCAGATGGGTGGATAGAATCACAAATGAGGAATTTCTAAACAGAATAGGGTAAAAGCGAACAATATGGAGGACACTGACTAAGAGAAGGGATAGATTAATAGGCCACGTTTTAAGACACGAGGGTCTTGTAAAATTAACATTGGAGGGAAGTGTGTGGGGTAAGAACAGAAGAGGGAGGCCAAGGACGGAATACAATAGGGAGGATGTGGGGTGTGCTAGTTATAAGGAAATGAAAAGTCTTGCCCAAGATAGGTTAGCATGAAGGGTTACATCAAACCAGTCTTAAGACTGAATACCACAACAACAAATATTTTGAAGGCTATGTATCATAAATTGTTTAAAACTTGTTCATTGTTAAGAGTAATTTAATAGTACATAAAATCAGATTTCCATGCATAATTAGTTAACATACAAATTTAACAAATGTGGTTTCAATGATAATTCACCTTTATTTAAAGAAATAATGTTATGATAGGAAACTTTTCTTATACCTCTAAACATACACATAAACACTATGTTTCATGATTGTGGGAAGGTAAACAGTATGGTAAACTACTATATCAAACTGATCCCATTTTTCTGCAATATGGGTGTAGTATATAAATATTAACAGAGTACTTCATCTGAATAAGTAAGCTAATTCCTTATTTTTATGCATTAGGTAATATTAATATAATTTTGCTTTTACCTAGTTTTGTTGAAGCAATAATTTATTCATGGGACTTGATTGAAATATATCTAGAAGAACAAATGAACTGATGTTACAAATTAAAAAGTGATATACAGTAGATCCTTGGTAATCCGAACCCTGCAAATCCAAATAGAATTTGTGAAAGAGTAATTAAATATTGTACACTAAAACATAAAAACAATACATTACATATACAATACTGTATTTGTTCAGTATGTTACAAATTTGTATGAAAACAATAACTTTTACTTAACTTACATAGCTGATCATCTGTATATGCAATGTTTCCTTGTGTCTGATAACTACAAGGCTGTATGTATGTTGTACTGTATTAAATGCAGTACATGTTTTATTTTCAGATAATCCAAACAGATACAGTCCCAATTAGTTTGGATTACCAGTTTCTCCTGTAATTTAAATTTGATTGTTATAAAATTATGCCTAATTTAAAATTGATTTCCAACTAGTAATTAACACTATGGAATTTGCAGAAATTGCATTGCTATTCACTTGTCTACAAATGTGGATAAATTTAACCTTCTTGTGTTCATGACACAGAAGTTATTCGCTGTTGTGACAGAGAAGTGTTGTACAGAAGGTGCAGACAGTGTAATGATGCAGGAGGTTTTACTTGGAGGGCATTTGTACCTTCAAGTACTGAAGGAGCGTATCCAAGTATGGCTGCACCTATTGAAAGCAAATATTTTAAAAAGAGCAAGCATGGTTGTTGGTTTTTCTTTGAAGGAGTGTAAGTAATGCCATAGTTTATAAGAAGTATAATTAATATTTAACAACAATTAAATTTCATTTATTCAAACATTTAATGAATTATCAGACTTTGGGTTAATCATACCCTCTCAAAAAGATACAGTTGAAGATCTCTGAAATGTGCTATTTAGTTTACTAAATTGCTATAACTTCTGTTGAATACACAGTAATGTTATTTTGGATTGAAAAAAAGCAAAAGAAATGTCATGTTACTTTGTTCTTTATTTTAAAGACTGTATAATTCCAAGGAGCTTCAGGCAACCTGTGAAATTACATAATTGAAGTCTAATACACATTAAGAAAATCATTGGTACTGTTAACAATACTCTTCTCTCTAGATGCTGAAATATTCTGAGATTATCTTAAGTATTTTAGTTAAATGACTACAGTATCTTTTGAGGTTATTCAATCCAAAATTTGCTGAATTAATCTCTATTATAGTTCAGGCTCTTGAATATTTGACATGTTCCTGCATCCCAGTCAGTCAAAGGTTGTATATATACTTAATAAAAGAAAGAGAGACAAAATATTCATTGACTTATTGTAAATTGATAGTAGGAGTCGATTGACCGGGATTTAGGGAATCTTAAAATTTTTTAGAGCCTATGTGCAGGGGAGAAGTTCCAGCTGCAATTAACAAATAATTTTGTTGGTCCATAGTATGAAAATATCATTTATGAACCAGGTTAAGGATTTCAGTGTACAATGTGCTACTGTTCCAGTTGTCCCATTAACAGGTTGGCATAGAAAAGGATCATGCAGGTTCCGCTACCTGTGCCAAGATATTGCTTTGTAAGGAGAAGTATTTTCTGGAGAGGACAAACTGGGTATGGGCAATCAGAAAGTTAGTTATTGTAAAGGAATTTTGTCTGTGACACAAATATTAAAATGACACCAGTTCATTATCAAGGAGCGATGTCAATGTATAAGAAGTCAACATCTAACCAGTTTTGTGTCAGATGGAAGTTGTTGTTTATGTAGGGTTGGAAGAAGTGGTCAATAAATAATTTGAATTTCGTTCAAAATATTAGACAAAATTCACTTTTGGGAAAGACATAATGTTACCTAAAAAATTAATTGGTTAGATTGTAATGCAATGTATATCGGACAAACTAAGAGAGCTGTAAAAACTCACATTAATGAACATAAAAACATCAAATCAAACACTTAAAAGTGCACAGTTGTGTCCAAACATAAATATCTTAAGAATTATAATTTTGATTGGCAAACTGTGGAAATTTTAAATGAAGAAATTAATTCTCGAGAATTATTAGTGAAATGATGTACAACCCTCATGCACTCAATATGAGTAATTTGAACAAAATTTATGATCTTCTTTTGTTATAATAGTTCAACTATATTCTTTTCCATTGTTAAAATTTAACTGCCGAAAGCACTCATTGTTACCACAACATTTCGGCCATAACCATTGCAGGAGATTGTCCGGGACACCAAATTCTTCACATGTAAATACTTCAATACATTTAATAATCTTTTCAGCAAAGGTAGTCAAGATATAAATTACTAAACTTGTAAGTTTTGAATCGTGTTTTTATGTTTTATGTTAAAAAAAATGTAACATAGAACCCATATTTAATTTATTGTAATATTGTGTTTCTAGTATGCCTGAGAATATCTCAAAAGGGAGAGGAATCATTTTAATATCCAACTTGAAACACTGTGGAAAATTCAGGTCTCTTAAGTCCTTAAAAGTAATGTTAATCGCGACCCTGTTACTTGAAGATACTTCTTTATCAATTAAATATTAGAACATTTTAAGTCAAATCCTACAATGACCCATTTCGAGCTTTTTTTTTTTTGGTTTTAAAATCAAGCCAACAGAAGAAACATAAAATTCAAATTACCAACTAATGAGTTATACTGACAATTTCTGTAATAGAAAAAGGCGGTATAACGGAATTTGAGTTAAAATATCTTAGGTAAAGTCAAGGGTCTTCTCTCATCAGAAGCGTATACTATTTGTGGTTACAAATGTTACAGAGGAAATAGTAGCAAAATGAGAGATTAAAGACATAGCAATAAACTATTTCAGTTAATTGATTTGTTAGAAGAATTATAGACTCATAATGAACTCTTCACATCACTATATATAGAAGAGGGAAAAGAGAAATATTTTGAAAATTTTTGGGAAAAAAAACCAAACAAACCTGTCTTTAGTAAAATAGTTAACCTTAGAAAAAATTTTCATATTTATTATAGTTTATGCAAACTTCTATGCTCCCATTTAAGGAATACCCTAAGATGTAAGTAAAATAGTGAGATTCATTAAAATGGGATTCCTATTAATGGAACAAAATTTCCGGTCCCCAGAGATTCATTAAAAAGGGTTTCTACTGTATTAGTACAGCTATACTACTGATGTAGAGATTTCACAGTGATCTGGTGGGTCCACTCTGATAAGCTAAGATGATAGAGAACCCGCCCAAAAATATAAGTTCCCGAGTTTTCGTCTTGGTCCGGTTAAAATTTTCCATTCCGATCTTATTAATTAAGTTTCATGGCATTTGTCTGAGGTTCAACTGGTAGCAATTATTATTTACAATTTTGAAGTATGTATTTATAAATTAATTTTATGAAGAAGTAGTGGTCCAAATGTCTAAAAAAAAATCAATTGACTGCCTCCAAAGACTGCAATTAAAACAAAATTAAAGAAAACAGACCAAAAGAGAGATTTAGACCATGAACAGTGTGGAAAAATGCAAAGTAAATAAATAAAGATACACAGATTTAATCAGTTAACAGTTAAACTACTAAATAAATAAGGATATATAACAAAAAAACTGTGTTTTGTAATTATTGCAAATCAGACATTAAATGATATATTATTTTGGAAGAATTATTGGTAGAATTAGTAGTCGGAATAAGTATGGTGCTATGGGTGTGGGGTGCCAGTTGGACAAGATGAGGGGAGGGGCAGGTTTTTGAGGGAACCAGATTTGGATAGGATTTGACACCAAATATCAGAACATGACTTAGTAGGTTGTAAAATTTGCAAAGGGCCTTGTGCAGAAATGATGCCAAAAATTTGTAGCATGCTGGATGATGGTGGTGATGTTTTTACATAAAGTCAGGAAACCAAGCATAATTTCTTTATCACTTTGGAAAAAGGGAGATTTTAAAAGTTCAAAATTGTTACTTATCAATTTACTGAGTCAGTGTGATTGATGGGATTTGTCTGTTTGTACCCGAGAAGTACAACAAGATAAAATAAATTTTACAGTTAACCTGTCTGGAACAAGGCCAACCATCAAAAAGCAGTTAAGGAAAGCAACATCTGACTTTAATTTACCCAAACTCATGGTTTCATGCTTCAACTATTACAAGAGTTCAGAACCAGATGCAAAGCTCACTTTTGTGAAAGGAGTGACAGATAGTCCAGTCAAAGTTCTCTCTGAGAACTACCTTTTCCCAACAATACACACTACTTGTAATAACTTCCACTTCTAGTTTGTTTTCTATGAAAATTCTTGTCAGTATGTATTATTCCAATATGTTTCCTTTGTCATGATGATTCCCTTGAGGGAGTTGTTGGGTGTGTATGTTGCTGTATAATGGCAAGCATATTAGGATTTGAATTTGATTCTTTGTATAGTACCTCCTAAAGGGCTTAGGTCCTCAAACATTTGAAGAACTCCTTTCTGTTCAGAAAGGCAAAGCCCAACTTTAATTTCAGGTGAGCAATGCCATTTATTTTAATTATTAGGATAATGTCGCATCCGTACTCACTTTTATATAGTTAAAATAATTGGTATGGAAGGGAAAGAGAGATGCTTCTCTCCTGCACTCTCTTTTTGCAGCAGTCTAACTCTAGTCATTAGGTTTTTTTTTGTCTTAGTTGATGTTACAATAAGAAATTTATAAAATAATTATCTTCCTTCTGGCAGCTGAATTATTGTTGGCAGTAAAAAGAACTGCTAAATTTGAAACTATGATGGCCAATTTTCTTTCTACTGGAAATTTGAAGAGCCAATCTGGGTTAGGATTAATGCAAGACAAAGGTTTGTTGTCTAATGTTAACATTATTCCCAATCAAATTTTATAATTTTTAATGTCTTATAACTCCAAACTAGGAGAAATTTTAAAATTGGATGGGAATAATTAATTTTATAAAAGTAAATGAGTTATTCTTGCACTTGTGAATGCATTAATTCTCTTACTTAAAAATATTGCTATTATGGTATAATTTTTACAAAGATCAGAGCTCGAGAATTTTTTGGATTATAGCATCAGTTACTCATAAATAAAACTAATTTTTCTTCAATTTAATATTCCATATGCCTGAATATGCAATTGTATGAGTAACTATATTCTCATAAAAATTATGTTATAATTATGTAATTAGGTCATAACATTAATATGGGCAATTGCTAAATCTAATTTTCAAATTCTTTACAATTTCAATATTTGTGGTCAATATTACCTACACTTTATTTATACTTCCAATTCAACAATTGTAGATATTGTACTTTTTTCAGTGAATTTTTCACATTACTTTACAGGATTGACTATTGTTGCGGAGAACATAAACAGGATGAGATATATGTCTCACTTTCGTTCTGTACACAGAGGTGCATTTTTTCAAGAAATGCGAACTACAGAAGTAAGACAACTTTTACCAGATGCTTGGGGTATGTAGTTCATATTTGCAAAGTTCTAGAATTTTGTACTAAGAAATACATGATTTTGTTTGATACAACATGATAAATATTATTGAATGTTTCATACCCATGAATTCAAATGTGAAAGTTGTTAAACATTGCATAAGACTAAGATATATTGCCATTGTTCTCATTGTGATTAAATATTTTTGAAGACTTATATTACTAACATTTATATTGTACCTGAAATTGGAAAATAGCTACATTTTTCTTCAATTGAATAATTTATATTTTATATTTATTACTTATTTTAATTTATCTTCTGTATACTGCATTTAGTTGTATATGCCACAGTCTCTATTTTCAGGAACAAATGAACTCTTTTTCATATAAAAAAGTATTACCATTCTTAATTTACACATTTTCCTTGCGGCTAAAGTTTATAGTACTATTCACTCTCCAAGACTAGGAAAGCACAAGTCGTATGAGCCAGGAGCAATGACCTTTGACTAGAATTAATTCCACCCTCAATAACAAACATGGAAAAACATTGTTGCTGTTATTGGAAGAATACACTAGATACTGTTGTTTTTTAAGTTCAGGGTTTTCCCAGTGTAAGATAGTGAGATTCCAGAATGGTTAGTTTGTCTGAAACACACAATCTTTAGCATAGTCATCAAAACTGTCTGGAATCCCGGGTGAATTTCATCCACCTGTTCTTCATAGTATATAGTTTATATGCAAGCAGAAGTAATAAAAACCCTACACTTGGCCGATAATATTGTATGTTAGGGTAGTCAGAAGAAGACTTGGTAACCATAATAAATGGCATGAACATGGTCCTGGAGAAAGTGTTCAGTATGAGGATTAATAGAGGGAAAACCAAAGTAGTGGAGTGTAGTATGGGAAACCATGTAATAACAAAGGGTATTAAATTGGGAAGGGATATTTTGAATGAAATTAAAAAAATTCTGCTACTTGGGAAGCATATTAAGTAGGTATAGTAGACATAAAGAGTAGGATAGCATGGGAAACGAAGGCTTCAGTAAAAAAAACGAATTTACTTATGGGTAATATAATATGAATATTAAAAAATCATTTCTAAAACTTTTCTTGTGGAATGTGGCGTTATATGGGTGTGAAATGTGGACAGTAGGAGTTGCAGAAATGAAAAGAATAGAAACCTTTGAATTGTGGTGCTGTAAGAGAATGCTGAAAATCAGATGGGTGGATAGAGTAACTAGCCAGGAAGCTCCAAGTGGAATAAGAGAGGAGAGAAAAATATGGAGGACTTCAACCAAGGGAAGGGATATATTAATAAGCCACATTTTAAGACATAGGGTCTTGTAAAATTAGCATTAGAGGGAAGTTTGTGGGGTAAGAACAGAGGAAATAGGCCAAGGATGGAATATGGTAAACAGATTAGGGAGGATGTGGAATGTGCCAATATGCATAAATGAAAAGGCTTGCACAAGATAGGTTAGCATGGAGGGTTGCATCAGACCAGTCTTAGAACTGAAAAGGTCTTTGGCATATGTGAGTAAATACGGTATTCAAAAGCTGTTCATAAGTTGTTAACAAAGAACTCTATATTTAATTCACCAGAATTTCTATTACAGTTTTGATTTGGTGTTAAAAGTACTTAATAGATCAAGTTTTAATAACCCTATCTGGAAGTATACTTTTCAGTTGCAAAATACAGTTGAAGATTGAATCAGGTTTAAATCTCTCACTTCACTGGAGACAAAATGAGCTCTTGCTTGTGTGTACTCGAAGAGTCCCTCCACCTGACAATCCTGCTGGTTCATCCTCAAATCGTCAGGTGTGTGGAATAATTTCTGCTCCCACCAGAACTTATGTAATGGCCGTCCTACCCAGGCAGCTGATCAACTGGCCTAATCTATACAGAAGAATTTATAATATTTGCATGCCATGAAACAGAAAGCAATTGTATGAAATCATTATACATAAATTGCAATAAATAGTAGGATTTTTAACTGACTTGTAGTGCACACAAGTAAGACCTCTTTCTCTCTGTATCTCTGTAGAAGTGGAATATTTGAAGTTATTTAACCTTCTAAAATATATTGCATCCATATTATACATTTTAGTGAGTGTTCTGATACACCTTGTGTATTGTTTATTTTAACTGTAAAGCTATATTAATATTGGTGTTTCATTGTGCAGGTTTTATTTGCCCTGTTCATACACCTGATGGAACTCCTTGTGGTCTTTTAAATCATCTGAGTAAAGATTGCATTATAACCAAGGCTGCTGACCAGTCTTTGGTGACCATCCTACCTTCTGTTCTTACTTCTCTAGGAATGTTGCCATTTAATATGATATCAACAGCTGTGCCTCATCATTCATGCTATACTTTGATGTTGGATGGTTGTGTCCTTGGCCTTGTCCCAAAAGATGTTACACCAGAATTTGTTAAAAAGCTGCGGTTATTAAAGATTGATGGCAAAAAGGTAAAATTCACCAAAAATTGTTTGTATGTATTATTGCATACATCAATGTTTGGATGTAATTCACAGAAATATTTGTAGTACATTGTCAGCAGTAGAGCTCTATTCAATAGACAGGGAGGTATAACTGTAACCGTCTATACTTACTAGACACTGCTCCTGGCTACTTGAAGACTGAGAAAGCTTGAGTCAGGGAAAATTGGTTCTTGGACTAGTTTTTGTTTAACACTTCCTGGTGCCTTAAAATATTTCATCCTACAAGATCTACAGAATTGACAGTATCGTTGATCAGATTGAGTTGTTGAAGGGTCAACAAATTAGAATAGAATTAAATTCATACTGCCATCAAGTTGAATAGAGAGGTACATCCTAGATGTGAGCACTGTATTGAAGCAGTTCATTGGATCTTATCATAATAAATGGGTGCCACTACTTCCAGAAATTGAAAGCACCATGTACAATAATTTTACAAATAAACAAATCAGCTTATATGTCAGATTTTTTTATGCTACTTATTAAAGTTCTCTATGATGTTTTTTAAGATTTTTCACTTTTTCATGTTCATAAAGTAATAAATTTACAACATGAAGCTAAATACAGACATAAATTTTTAAAGACTATTTTAAATTTGAAAAAACAATATTTTGTTAAAATATAAAATGTACAGATCTTAATTAAATTATATTAAAAAAATGTCTAAACAAAATAAGGAGTTTGCTTCCGGGACTGTCCTGTGACTGTTGTGGCTAAAATGTTAAAATGTTTTGTAGACCATTTAATTTCAACTATAATAAATTAGATATGTAATGAAATGTATTTGGGCAGAGATGTATAACAATTTGCCCTTTGTCAAAGTCCCTTTTAACAGATTTCTCTATTTTTGTCATGTATCAGCATTATTCTTCATTTATCTCAGCTCTGCTGATATACGTTCCTTACATTGTCATGTGCCCACAATGTCGGGCTTTAGGCAACCTCGCAATGGGCTTGTTTGGGGTCACTGGTATATAAGGTTTCAACAGATTAAAGAAGTAAGAAAATTTCTCAGTAGAGAAGGGAGGAGTCATATATGGCTGGAGAGAAGCTATAGCTACAGAATGTTAAGTCTGCTCTTTTCCGGAGCTGAAGGATATATTAAAATGTTCTGATTGGTGAAGTCTGGGGTATGTGTGGGTAGCGATTTTGGGAGTGTGAATTTAAAGTAAAGGTTGAAGTTATTGGTATTATTGCTGGTGGCATAAGCTGTCATTAGGAACAGCTTTCTTCCAAAGGACAGGAAAATCTAAATTTTTATTTCATAAATAGTGTATTATGAGAAGAATTAAGTTATTTTATTCTTACATGGTTATTTTTGAGGGTAGTTCTGTAGGGTTAGGGAAAAGCATTGGGATAGACTTTGCATTTACATATATGTCCATTCTCCAATTACCTTGCATTGGATTTCAATCCAACATTGAAATAAATAACATTATCATCACCTACCTGAAGATTAGTTTTAGATAGGCTCCTCAACATTTCCACAAACCCTTGCAGACCATTTTCTGTCTTGTGTGTCACATGGAATTTGGTAGATACTGTGTTTACAATATTACTATGTATTAATTTTCATTTACTGTGTAAATATTGAAGTCTTACTCATTTTGGCAATAAAGCAATGATTATTAACTTTTCCTGATTGCAAGTTGTTAAAATATTATTATTTTACATAATAGACTGAGATTTTAAGCCTAAAATTTATTATATATAACATTACAGGTTCCTATTGAATTGGAAATAGCTTTCATTCCAAGTTCCTTAAAAAAAGGTCAATACCCAGGAATCTTTTTGTTTAGTAGTCCAGCACGTATGATGAGACCTGTTCTGAACCTTGTTGCAAAGAAAATAGAATTTATTGGTACACTTGAGCAAGTATACCTGGATATATGCGTTAGACCAGAAGAAGCATATATGGGAGTAAGTAAATGGGGAGATAACCATAATAAACATAATTTGTTTAAAAATAATATATTAATTCGCTCAATTCCTACATAAAATTTTAGATTACAACACATCAAGAAATTTCAACTACAAGCTTTCTGAGTAATTTAGCATGTCTAATACCTATGCCAGACTGTAATCAGAGTCCTCGAAATATGTATCAATGCCAGGTAAGCTTTGTTAATAATACACTTACAATTATTCCATTTTTTTCCTGTGTTTACAGAATGTATAAAACTGAACTGAAATTCTATTGCTGTTAAATTTCAAGAAATCAGTACATATTTTATTATTCATTTATTTTCTTCTCTTACTTCAATCATTCTCCCACCATTTTTAAGTAGTGGGAGTGCTGAAATATTGTCACAATGGCATTAGTAATGAATTTTCACAACATTTTAAAATAGTATACCATATAATGTCTGTTTTTCAATAATCAATTAAATTGTGGACAGATTATATTAATAAAATAACTTGGTGTACCTGTAAATTGATCATTAATGTAAATATTAATTTTCTGTGATTTACATAGTGCATAATTAATTATCAGTAGGCAAGTATTATCATGACGGGATTTAACAAATGTGAGTAGGTGAAGTACTCAGTAGAAGTATTAAGTAATAGCTGAGTAATTATTTCTATTAGCACATCACAGTATTGAAATTGACAGTAATACCTTGGTCAGTGTGTAGTTATACTGGTATTTATTTCTGTTGGCATTTGTTATATTATTGAAGGAAGGAACCTAAATCTTCAAAAGATCAACAGAAAACTTCTCAGTGATCACCGCTAAACACCACAATTTACGGCAATCAGATTCATGGTATAAGAATGCATAAGGGCAAACCTGTGCCGGTTGCAATGTGTTTGAATTATGCCAAGTATATAAAGTCTGGAGCACACAGCAAAAAATGCCTTTTATTTATGCAGACTTGAAAGACAAAAGATGTAAAAATAACCTAAAAATTCAGAATTTTTCAATTTATAATTGGTATTTAAACAATTACATTTACAAGTAAAAAAAAACAGTTTTATTGTGGTATTCAGTCCTAAGACTGGTCTGATGCAACCCTCCATTCTAACATATCTTGTGCAAGCTTTTTCAAACACAGTAATTAGAAGATTAAGACAGTAAAATCTCAACTGGTGGTGAGACCTAGGATCTGTCTCCTGCTGGGCGGTGCTCCTCCCATCTGAGCTATCTGGGTCAACCACCGGCCAGGCAAGAGATTCCTGTCCTTCCTATAGACCTAAGAAATCAGGCGTATCTACAATTCACTGTACCACATCTGTATAGCTCAGATGGGACAGCACCTGCTCAGGAAGCAGAGAGTCCTGGGTTCAATCCTTGGTCTGGTCAAAATTTTTCTAACTTGATATTATTCAAGTTTTGCAGCCTTCATGGTGGCACTTCATTTGTAAGCAATTCTTGTGTTTCTTCTTCTTATGATTAAACTAGTCTTTATATAATTTTCAGATGGGAAAACAAACTATGGGAACACCTTGCCATACATGGCACCTTCAGTCCGAGACTAAATTATATCGATTGCAAACTCCAGCCTCACCACTATTCAGACCAGTTCATCATGATCTAATTGGACTAGATGAATTTGGAATGGGAACAAATGCTATTGTGGCAGTAATTTCTTATACTGTAAGTTACACAGGTGTTGTATAAACTTATAAGATCATAGAAACATATAACTCACAAAACTATAAAATATAATTTAATTATATTGATACAATTATACTTCAATAGAGATCACATACAAAATATATTCCTTTTTGTCAATTTTAACTTAATTAATTGCTAAATATATTTAATAGAAAAATAATTTTACAGGGCTATGACATGGAAGATGCAATGATAATCAACAAATCTTCATTTGAAAGAGGCCTATGTCATGGAACAGTATACAAATCTGAATTTATTGATCTGCCCACAGTATGTTTTATATTTCATCTTCTTAGTATAAAAATCAATATATTGTGAATTACAGTCTCTTCTCTATCCATCCCACCTAACTTAATAATAAGATTGACTATATTTAGTAAGTTGTACTCAGCATGGCGACAGAATTGGACAATGCATGCTGCAGCTACAAGAAGGAATTTCTTGGCAGTGAATCCACCCCCAGCTGTGCCGAATATTTTCAGTCATTCCTTCTTCTTCCATTCCTTTCTACACTTAAACATAATAATAGCCTAGCATATGATTTAAAGTGAATTTCCTACATTTATTCCAAAACTCTAACTTAGCTCACCATCCAATGCGTGACTTTATCACATTTCAAATGGCATTGTCAGATTAATTAAAGCAATTAATAAGGATAGGAAAGAGAGATAGAAGGTTGGTGACTTACCTGAGGTTCACAGATGGCAGGCACCATGTAGGGTTTGAAATTCTAAATTTTCATCAGAATGTTAGGAAGTCATTTCCAGTGACAGCCAGCCAACAACTGACTTTCTATCTATCTTTCCTGTCCTTATTAATTTTATATGTATATATATATGTATGGTATAGTATTATGCTCAAAGAAATACTGTGCATATATATCATTTATATATGCATTTCTTTGAGAATAATACTCTTCCATGCGTATGATGTAAAATGTCAATGTATGGTATAGTATTATGCTCAAAGAAATACATATGTTAAGTGTAGAAAGGAATGGAATAAGGAAGAAAGTCTGAAATATTTTATGTGTTCAGGAATCGTACCTGGATACACGAAATCAACAGTGTAACCAACACTAAAGCCAGTATGTGCGTCTTACCTTACCGCCACCACATTGAGTACGACCAACCAAACATCTGTTGTGGAAAGCATTGAATATGTGGGTGATATAGGATTCTAGGCTGGAGTTCTTTAAATTTTCAGAGGCACTGCCCCCTTCATCAGAAAGTTAGGAAGACATTTCCATTGATCGGCTAGCCCAAGGGTTGCCTTTAGGCGCCCACCTAACCTCCGCGTATTTTCTATCTCTATGTGCAACCAGCCGGAAGATGCACCATCAGGCTGAAAATTAATAACAGAATTCAGCCGTTCGAATTCATCGTCCTACCGCAATGTAGCCACGACGTTATCCTCGGATGGGACTTTTTGAAGAGCTCACAAGCCGTAATTGACTGTTGCGTTCAGAAATTCTGTTAGACGAATTACAAGCTTCCGAAGAAATAGGAAATAAGGATTCGTGGCGGTTATTTGTTCTCGACGATGTTACCATTCCTGCGTCGAGCACTACAAAGGTTACAGTCACGTGCCCTAAGTTAAATGGCCACGTAGATCTTATAATTGAAGCGAAGAAGAAATTATCACAAGTCATTATTCCTGCGTCGGTCATATCGTTCAAGAATGGCACTGGAGATTTATGGGTAGTTAATGGGCAGAACGAACCTCAGTTTCTTCCGAGACATATGTGCTTAGCAAGGGCTGAGCTAATAACACAACAATATCTGACTGTCATGGAAGAAAATCCACCCAGCCGCAGACTTCATACAGTGACGAAAAACAACGAATTCGAGTTTCATAAGTTACTGGCGCCGCAGTTAACCATCGATCAGCAGACGAAATTTCTTGAATTGCTTCAGAAATATTCTGCGTGCTTCGACGCAGTAATCAGGGAAAAATCAACCACTGTGAAGGTGAAACATAAAATCAACACAGGATGCTACTCACCTATCAGTCAGAGGGCGTACAGAGTATCACCAGCAGAACGACGCATTATTCAAGAAGAAGTGGATAAGATGCTTGGCCGAGGAATCGTCAAACCATCACAGAGCCCGTGGTCATCACCCGTCGTACTAGTCACAAAGAATGATGGAACCTGGCGATTCTGCATCGATTATAGGAGACTTAACAAGATCACGAAGAAGGACGTTTATCCACTACCAAGAATTGACGATACTCTGGATTGTCTAAATGGGGCAAAGTTTTTCTCCATCATGGACTTGCACTCAGGGTACTGGCAGATAGAAGTGGACGAAGCCGACCGAGAGAAAACCGCTTTCATTACACCAGACGGACTCTACGAATTCAAAGTTATGCCGTTTGGGTTGTGTAATGCACCAGCAACATTCGAACGAATGATGGACAACTTGCTGCGCCACTTGAAATGGACTATGTGCCTCTGCTATTTGGACGACATAATAGTTTTCTCAGAAACGTTCAGCGAACATCTGCATAGACTGCGAACTGTTCTCGAGTGTCTGAGTACAGTAGGGCTGAGACTGAATCCAAATAAGTGCCTATTCGGTGCAAAGGAAATAAAGATCCTTGGCCATCTAGTCTCACGGGAAGGCGTACGACCAGACCCGGAGAAAGTCAGGTCGATAACAAACTTTCCCCGGCCAAGAAATCTACACGACGTCAAGAGTTTTCTTGGGCTCTGCTCTTATTATAGGCGTTTTGTCCGAGACTTTAGTGGAAAGGCACGGCCACTACACAAACTGTTGCAAGGAGACGCCAAATTTATCTGGAGCAGAGAACAACAGGAGTCTTTCGACACGCTGCGACGAGCCCTTGTTTCCGACCCCGTTCTGGGGTTGTTCGACCAAAATGCACCGACTGAATTGCATACTGACGCCAGCGGCCACGGACTTGGTGCTGTCATAGCCTACGCGTCGAAAACACTTAGCAAAGCAGAGAGGAATTATTCGACGACAGAGAGAGAATGCCTTGCTGTTGTTTGGGCCATAAATAAATTCCGGCCGTATCTCTTTGGCAAACCTTTCACGGTTGTGACGGACCACAATTCCCTCTGCTGGCTGACCGGACTCAAGGATCCTTCTGGACGACTCGCTAGGTGGGCTTTACGACTTCAGGAATACGTCACGATAAAGTACAAGAGTGGACGAAAACATCAGGATGCAGACTGTCTCTCCCGAAACCCTGTCGACGACGAAGAATCAAAGAGTGAGATCCTGGATTGTCTCAACTCTTTGACTAATATTTCTGTGGAACAGAGAAAGGATCCGAAGCTGAATGAGATTATACAAGCTTTGAACTCTTCCCAAGGTGTGAAGGGGACTACGAAATAATTAATGACGTACTACACAAGAAGAATTACGACTCATTGGGAAGAAGATGGTTGGTAGCCATCCCCAAGAAACTGCGTCTAGAAATTCTGCGGGAGTTCCACGACGCACCCACCGCTGGTCATCTAGGAGTCGTCAGGACGTATGACAGAATCCGTCGGCGATTTTATTGGCCGCGACAACTTAAGGACGTCAGACACTATGTAAGCCACTGCAGAGAGTGTCAGAGAAGAAAGACGATTCCCCAACGACCACCTGGGCGACTCCTGCCGATTCCTCCGGCCGACGCACCATTTCAACGCATCGGAATTGACCTGCTCGGAAGATTTCCCACATCATCCCGGAGAATCAAGTGGATTATTGTCTGCACCGATTACTTAACTCGGTTTGTCGTCACAAAAGCCGTAGCATCGGCGGAAGCTTCCGAGATCGCCACCTTCGTCGTTGAAGAAATAATACTTAGGCATGGAGCTCCAAGAACCATAATCACAGACCGGGGTACGGTATTTCAGTCTAGACTAATACATGAGATCAATAGACTGTGTGAAATAACGCACCGAATGACGACTGCTTACCATCCTCAAACAAACGGGCTTACCGAGAGGTTAAACAAAACATTGGCCGACATGTTGTCCATGTACACCGACGTCGATCAGAAGAACTGGGACGCCGTACTTCCATTCGTGACGTTCGCCTACAATACTGCTAAGCAAGAAACAACGGGATTCACACCATTTTTCCTGGTTCACGGTCACGAGGCAGAAACGACAATGGACACGATATTTCCTTTCAATCCCGACGATGTGAATGACCCTTACATTGGTCACTTAGTAACAAGGGCCGAAGAATCCCGACAACTAGCCCGAATACGTACGCTCCAAGCTCAAGAGAAGAACCGACTACGATACGACGCAAGACATCGTCCAGTTTTGTACCAGCCAGGGGATCTAGCCTGGATCTTTACTCCCATTCGCAAAGTCGGCCTCTCAGAAAACATCCTCAAACGGTACTTTGGTCCGTACCGTGTGCTAAAACGTTTATCCGACGTCACATATGAGGTCGAGGATTATGATCCTAATTCGAGACGCAGAAAGAGCCGCGACACCGTCCACGTACTGAGGATGAAGCCATACCTTGAACCCGACGCTCAAAGGGAGGTTGAAGACCAAACACGACCCGACGACGACGCGGAATTTTACGGGGACGAAGACGTAGGAATGACGACTGCCAGCCCAAGAACAGGAAGAACTGGACCTACTTACGTCGGGCCAACGACGAGATCCAGAGGACTCAAGGCAGCTCAGAACTAACAGCCAGACGCTGTTTTTTTCAAAGGAGGGAGCAATGCCACATCTGAAAACCTGCAGTGATGGCAGAGCGGTAGCGAGTCGGACTGCAGACACGTAGACTCGGGTTCGAGTCCCAGCCGACGCAACCATTTTTATTTGTTTAATTTATTTATATTGTTTGCCTTTAGTTTCTAGTATTTTCTGTTTCTAGAATATTCCATGTATGTATAAATAGGACTGGATTCCAAATCGGAGTCAGTCTTAAGCAGTACGAGCTTTGTACAGCACTTCCCCGTTGATTAAACGCTTATAACCTCTATGTGTGTGTGTTATTGAATCTCACGATCCCTAAGAAACGTGACAAAAAAATATATGTGTGTGTGTGTAAGGATGTGACATAGTCAAATAATTACTACAATTGGTAACGACAGAAAAGAGAAATAGATAGATGGTGGCTTATCTGAAGTATAAAGCTTGCAGTTACCATTATAGGTACAAGATCTTGAAATTTTTGGGACAACTGCCCCTTTCCCAAGAAGGGCTTTCACTTCAAGCAACAACCAGCCATCGACTAAGCAGTACAAATTCCCATACTCTATGGCTGGCTGTCACTGAGATTATAACAACTTATTATTTTTACTTAGTGAAATGCATTTACAATATATTTTTGTATACATGTATGTTGTCAAATTTTTGTATGAATGGTTTTTTTTCTAAGTATTTATATGTTTACAGGCATCTTCATATTTTAGTCTTAATCCATCAAATCCATATGAAATTAGTACTCTGGATTCTGATGGTCTTCCACATCCTGGAGCAATTTTGAAGGAAGGAGATCCCTTATACAGGTCTGTTAGATTATGACTCTGATACCAGTACTGAAAGGAAATGAAACTTTGAAAAAATAGTTTAGGTGTTAACAAGTGACAGTGTTTGTTTTTACTTATTTTGTAGTTTTATTTATTGCTTTTGACTCACTAAGTTTGCCTATTATATTGGTCCCATTTCACTTGCAGAGACTGAAAAGTGTTCGAATTAGTCATGCTTGAACTTTACAGTATTTCATGCTTAATTTAATATATGGAAATAATCCACACATGAAATCAAGCAAGAGCTGAGGCAACACTTAACACTTAAACTCCTTTCACAATTAGTTACAGCTAGATTGAATGCAGATTCTAATGTTGTGGATAAAGTTTTCTCAGGATTCCAACTGGGTAGCGTCATTTATTTGCCACAACGTTTTGATGGCTTGCACCGCCATCTTCTTCATCATCTGTTCTTCGCCATTGAAACGTTGTGGCAAATGAACGACGCTACCCAGTTGGAATCCCAAGAAAACTTTATCCAGCAGTTACACCGGGAAAACCTACGTTCCTTATCTAATGTTGTGGTTTGATACTGTTGTGGAAGAAAACCTGAAGAAGGCATGAAAATATGCCAAAACATTATTAATTAAATTTAAAGAATAAAGTCGGCAAAAGGTCATAAATTGTTTTATTGGTTCTAAAATCTCAAAAGTCTGTTTTCTCATATTTTTCACCATGGCTTTGAAGGATTTTTCTACTGCTTAGTAATTATTGTCACTTTCCTAACATCCATAGTTTTTTAAACATTGTCCTCATTAATCAAATTAATTTCCATTTTTTCTGTTCAGTATCTGGTTATTTTTGTCTTGTTTTCTTTTATGTGTTTCACAATTTATTTTATATTGTAGTTTTATATACTCTAATTGTATGCTGTAATTATAATGTATTAGTGTTAATGTATTTGTATAGTCAATATTTATAGTAGTATTTTTTTAAAAACTTATATTCTTTTATTGGAATATTAAATGTATGTTACCACCAGGCTAGCCCATTGTGACAAAATTAATCTATCTATTATGTTCAAATATGGTTAGAAAGAATGAAAATAAAGAGAATATTAATTGAAATGTAGGTGTGATTTATAGTTCACAAACCTTATAACCAAGTCCCACTGGAATGGATCATCATTTTTCACCCCCCTCCAGCATGAGTTTTATTTGTTTAAACTGTTATTCTCTGTATGCTGTTCTGAATGCAGCTACTTCTTGCCCCAAATCAAACAATTGGATACCTGAAATTAAATCCTTCATAGTTTTTAAATTCCAAATATTTATAATTCAAATTTCACATACAATACTCAAACAAATCATATCAGTGACCATTGTGTATTATACCCAGTCTTTAAATTTGCAGCACGAGGACTATACCCACAAAATTTTATATAAATTGCTCCACCTGTTTAAAATTGCACTCAGAGCTTTCTTTTACTCCCCTCCCTCTGTCAGTGTCTTAAAGGCTAAAAAACAACTTATGACGCCTTTTGATGTAAGAATAAAACTCAGTGACTCTAATATTCCCAATTTGTACACCAACTTTTATTTTGTTTCTTGTTATTATGATGTGATGACCCTTCACCTCGTTGCTTTTGAATACCCCTCTTCCAAGCTGAATGAGGTTGAAATTATACACACCAAATGAAAGGGGAAACAGTATCAATGGAATTTATGTGGAAAGTATTTATTCAACTAAAATATCATCTTATTTTTCATAATTAAAATTTTCCGTGTTATCCACTCCCTCTGTTACGGGCTGACCTGCAACTTAAATTACCTGTCAGAATCTAACTCAAAGGCTCGGATAGCACCAAGTTCGATACTAAACTTGACCTTTTCCTTTTTATTTTACTGTGACGCCCCCTTCACCCCCACCCTTATGAATACTTCTCTTTGATGCTAATGTGGTTATACTCAGTAGCTCAAATTACACTGATTTAGAGCCCTATATTGATTGTTTTCTGGTTATTTTTGTGTGATGCCCCCCCACTCCTAAAAATACTTATATAAAAAAATTCTGCTCCACTCCTAGGGGTGGTAGCAGAGTTTTACCATGACAGTGCTGATTTCCACGTCACAAAGAATACATGTACAAAATTTGGTTGAAATTGGTCCACTCCTTTAGTTTTGTTTGTGGAACATACATACTCACAAGCACACACATACCATCAATGTCATTATAGAGATTTTTCATTGCTTTCTAGTACTATTTTAATTCATTGTAGTAATTGGTCAAGGTTCCCAATTAAAACTTTATCATATACTACACTGTTAATGTCTATGCTTTATAAACTTTTAGTGAACCTCAACTCTATTAAATTAATTTACTTTACACAACTTATTGCCAGCTCTTAATAAGTCATATTTCTAATGTTATCTATTTCCTTATCAATCATGAACTCTTCCATTTACCCGCAACTAACAGTTCTGGGGTTTGTTAAATGACTTATAAACATTTTGGGGAAACTATTGGTAACAGTTAGACAGTTATTATTTTGTAGAGAAAATCTTTTACAATTTATTTAGTACCAATAACTTTCTTTCAAATGTTTGCATGAAATTTTTTCAACTAAAACATTCTGTTTCAAAAATATTAATATGTTGTACTTTGGTTTACATTCATGTTTATAATTTTACTTGAAATATATTCTATAAAGAGTTTGTGTTACAGTTACTATAATTCTGAAGAAGATTCATACCACATTGGAAAATGGAAGCATATGGAACCAGCTTACATTGATAATGTTAAGTTATGTGGAAATACTGGTGGATCAAAAAACAAAGCCTGTATTTCATTCCGTATTACGGTAATTAGAATTAATGCTTGCTTCACTATAGATTTGATCTTATCCATGATGTGTATGGCTCACTTTAATATCTTGGAGAGTTCAGAAGATTGAATTGCTGCCCAAATTGCTCATTTTTATTTTATTTTTTGGTTAACAGGCTGCATGATGGTGATCATGAAACAGGCAACTCGTCTTTAATAGCTTAGGAAGGAATTGAAAAGGGAGTATGTGGAAAGTAATGCAAGGTAGCGAAGGGTTAACGAGGGGCCCTGGGCTAAAGAGGTGCAGGGAAAACCGTAGAAAACCTGCGTCAGGTAGGTCAGGCATTGGGTACTATTCTCACATTGATGGGAGACGAGTCTACTGTCGGGTCACAGCATTCCCTTCTCTGTGTCTCCACCAGGTTTAGGAAGCAGTTGGTCAACTGATCCAATGGGATCAGGGAACAACTCTTACCATATGCCCAAGATCTTTGACCCCAGCGTACATACACCTCCCGAAATAGGTGAAGGTGCCTCGGCATGTGAAAACTTTGAAATAACCAGAGAGAATATGAGGTTTTCCTGATGGAGTCAGGTGAGCACTGCAGTCAGTCTGGGGAAGAGTTTTTTTTTGGGGGGGGGGGGGGAACAGGCTACATGAGGGTGATCCTGAAACAGGCAACTCCCCTTTAATAGCATAGGAAGGGAATTGAAAAGGGGGGATGCAGAAGGTAGAGCAAGGTAGCCAAGGGTTAACTAGGGCCCCCGGGCTATGGTTTAAGGATCCTACCCAGTGTTTCACCTAAAGAGATGCAGGGAACCCTAGAAAACCTGCATCATTATTGGCTCCAAAACATATAGTGGGATCTGTTCTAAATCAACTGCGAGTTATAAGATTTTCCCTGTAGATGATACCATACTCTTTATATATTCAATAAATTCAACTGTATGGAATTTCTGTACCTGTTGTTTTGTTTTTAGGGCAAAATAAAAATAACTGTTTCAGTGTGATCGAAGTCACTGGGATTAGCTAGTCTATAGTACATATTACACAGACTGGAATGTTCAAATTTAAAATTGTACAAGTTACAACTCCTGTTGTGTTATATGGCCATAGATTGCCTCACCCACAAGAGACCTTGCTGTAGGAACAGGTGCCACTTCTGCTCTTTACTTTCACTCACCACAACCTTCCAGGATCCCACCAAGAACACAACCTATAAAATTAATGATAATTTAATCTACCTCTCCTTCCATAAAATCTACAGAATGAACTGCACACTCTGCCCACCCCTTTAGATTGGCCAGACAAATATACTGCTCCCTGAACAGATTGCTAACCACCACAGGATAGTTCAACTTTCAAAAACCTAATTCCTTGTAGTTGCCCATGCCCCAGAGCCACAACACTTATAAATTCAACCAGTGATTCACACTAACCCATTTCAAAGCCCTACCTCCTGATTCTGCAGAAGCTGATCTCCATCAGTGGAAACTCTCTTTCCAACTCATCATGCAGTCGAGACAAAGCTGTGGATGCAAAACATGGTCTAGATAATAACCAACCTCCCCTTTCCCCCCTCCATCAAAATGGCAACCCATAAATCCATGAGTACATCTGTACCCATTTTAGTATATGGGTCTAGCAGTCAAGGCAAAGCCTCTAGGGAATAACCTTCCCCCCCCCCCTCCATCAAATTGAATGTCCATAAATGTGTAAGTACATGTGTGCCCATTTTAGTGTGTGGGTGTGAAATTATTAATGTGTTTTTATGTATGTGTTTCTAAAAGCCTTTCTCTGAGCATAATTCTATGCCGAGCTATAACTTAAAGAGCAAATTTCTCCCTTATTTTCTATCCTTACTTACAATTATTTTATATATTTGTGTCTGTGTGTAGATTTCCAACTATTGGTTAGAACAAAAACTAAAATCTTATTATAAAGTGAATTCATGTAATTGGTTTGCATATGGAGTGACAGTAATTACTTATTGTACAGCGCAATCCATCCATTGGTGATAAATTTGCTAGCCGAGCTGGACAGAAAGGTATTTGCAGCCAGCTTTGGCCATCAGAAGATCTTCCATTCACAGAAACTGGAATGGTTCCTGATATTGTATTTAATCCCCATGGGTTTCCATCTCGTATGACTATAGGTAAATAAATATGTCTCTCTTTTTTTTCAACATTTTTAGAACACAAACAAACTTGAAAATAATAATAAAAAATAATCATACTTAATGAACAAATAAGAATTGCTCATACACAAATTTTCACAGTATTTATCTTAACTTTATATCTAGCAAACCTGCATGTAAAACTTAAATTAATCAGTTGGAGTGGCTTTCAGCAATGATGATTGAAGTGATGGCTGGAAAATCTGCTTGTCTTCATGGGATGGTACATGATGCAACTCCATTCAGGTTTTCTGAGGAAGACACCGCTATTCATTATTTTGGACGCTTGCTAGAAGCTGGTAAAATCCTCGTATATTATGAATTTTATTTTTGTATATGCTGATAGTTTGGAAAATATTTACATAAATTATAATTTATTCGTCTTATCATTTGGGAAGTAAACATAATGTGACATCTAAATAAAATAGGAAAATAAAATTCAACAAATAATAATGGCTTCATAACCCCCAAATCTTTTAGTGATAGCACTCTTAAGCAACTTGTTTAGAAAATGTGATTGAATCATTTTTCAGTGCTTTATTAGCATCATCCATTATGAGAATTTCGGGCAGTTTGTCTTAGTTTCTTTTTTATAATCATCATCAATATGACTACAGAGAAAAGTACCTTTTAAATCAACATAGGTCTCAATTAAATTCATGTATAGAAACAGCTATGCCCCTCAGGGTTGCATTTTTTTTATCAGAAAGATTGACTTTATTTATTTCAGGAGGTTATAATTACTATGGAACAGAAAAAATGTATAGTGGTGTTGATGGCAGAGAACTCAATGCTTCCATTTTCTTTGGTGTAGTTCATTATCAGCGCTTACGACACATGGTATCAGACAAATGGCAGGTACGTTTTAAAGTTTGCATTATATTTAGTTACTTGTTTGAAGGTACTAATGCTTTTGTGTAATTTTTGAGACTGTTATGGTACCACTTGCTAAACTTGTTAATAATTCCTTCATTCTTTATGTTACTTTATTGGCAATTTTAACATTATTATTGTTTACAATTTGATGTGGCAGGAAATGTGACCATTTTAAGTAATTAAATGGAATTATCAATTACAGACAAAAAAGTTTTTCATTAATTTGTACAACATTTTTCACTAAGTTTAGGTAATTTCTTCATAATATTACTTCCAAAAAATTATAAAATATACTGTAATAATATTACATTTAAGAGAGTTTATTCAAATTTACTACTTCTTAGTTTCATTCAGTGAATAATATTAAAAGTTTTATACATTCAGACCTCTTATTGTTTGTAAAATCAATTTACCACTAGATACTTCCAAGTTGTAAGAAATATTAACTAAAACAAAATTAATCAAGAAATTGGACAATTTAATAATAATTTTTAATGTAATATTACAGTATATTTTTAAAATTTTTGTACAGTGTTTTGTATTAATATACTGAATAAATTATTTGTAATTGGTCATTAATCATTGCAAAGCAGACATTAAGTGATTTATTATTTTATGATGTGAGCTAATTATATTTACAATGTAGCTTTGTAATTTATTTAGTGTTGTGTGTTTGTTTAAATAAATTTATGTGGTTCACATAGGTCCGAAGCACAGGGCCCATTGATGTACTCACACACCAACCTGTTAAAGGACGCCGTCGTGGTGGAGGTGTGAGATTTGGTGAGATGGAACGTGATGCGCTACTATCGCATGGTGCCTCATTTTTACTACAAGACAGACTGTTTCACTGTTCAGATAAAACAAAAGTAAGTAAAAAACAATAAGTTTCAACAGTTATGCATTAACATTGTTTTAATTCGATGACATCATCATCTACTGGAATTGCTAATTACCATCAATATGAGAACTTAACCTTAATGTGTCATTTATTTGGGCAACAGAACTATCATGTAGTTCTGCACAACTTGAAAATTACACAGTGGAAGCTATAGGAAGGGAGAGAAAGGCAAATAGTAGCAATTCCCCACCTGTCTTTTATTCACATCTACTACAACATACAATTTGGAAATTCTTCAATTAATTCATAGGCCACATTAAATTATAGGTTTTTCTATAATTAAAGAGTTTAATTTGTCAGGTACTGTAAAAGATGGCAAACATACTATATTCCACTTAAGAAAGAAAAGTTCAAAGGTTTACACCTCCAACTATTAGTTCTATTCAGAACCTATAACAACACTTGAATTCACAAAAATAGCAAAGCCACAGAAGCCATTTACTGTTCTGCAGTTTGCATTGAGTTAATCTATTATTTAAGTAAACATTCAGTCTCATTTTAAACAGACCTACAAGGGACACAAAATATTTTATATAAAGTAGCTGCATATGCAAACCGGTCATTCTTACAGGTCAGATGTTATTTATAATATCCCAGATGTTATAAATGATGTCATAGGAAACTAATAAGACAGGCAAGCAGTAAACTTGTAATTCTTCATGATGATAAATTTTTGAATTACTAATTTTTTATATGAATCAACATTTGATGTCTGGTAAAGTCCATTGCAACAATTTAATAATTTAGGTTAGTGAAAAATCATATGGTGGCCATCAAAAAGAAACTTAAGCTGAATGTCTTGTGTGTCATAGACCTTTTCTTTTTTGTGCATCACTCTGCAATTACAGATTTGGATCGACATATGTTATTGGTTGTTTTCACTTTAAGAGTTTCTCATTTCTGTAAAATTAAGGTGAAGTACAAAACTGAATTTATCAATCATCACATAGTAATTTTGCCAACATTATGAATAAGACCAAATAATTTTGTAAGTAAATTTTAAGATTTTAACATATAATTTCTGTAAATATTGTGATTTTAAGAATTTATTCATTTCAGTATAAGTTATTTTTGTATCTGTATGTAAATTTATCACTTCTTTCCAGACCTTGATTTGTAAGAAATGTGGAAATATTCTGAGTCCCTTGCTCATTGTGAATAGAAAACAAGATCATCATCAAACAATCCTAAAATGTCAGCTTTGTGGTATTAACAGTCAAGTTCAAGAAATAGAAATCCCTTACGTTTATCGTTATCTGCTTGCTCAACTAGCTTCAGTGAATATAAATTTGAAGATGGAAGTTGTTGAAGACTGATAATATATATTTTTTTTGTATATAAAAAGTTACTCACTAAAAGTAATTAAGTTATTTGATATTTCTTTACCCTTACTAAGCTATGTAACATTTCTGTAAGAATTTGAATTTATTAGTTCCTCATTTTTGTAAAATTAGTTATTTTCTTTTCTGGAAAAGCAATTATATGTTTTTATATAGATTATCGTGGTGGTGAATATTTCCAGTCTTTCCTTATTCTTCCATTCCTCAATGCTTAACATATGCCTTTCTCTGAGAATAATTCCATGCCAAGCGTATGACTTACAGAAAATTTCCTACCTGTCTCCCTCATTTTCTGTCCTAACAATCAATAAGGACAGGAAGGAGAGATAGAAAGTAGGTGACTTACCTGAGGTTCTCAGATTGCTGGCAACATGTAGGTTTTGAAATTCTTGAATGTTCGGAGGCAGTACCCTTTCATCAGAATCTCTCTTTCCTTTCCTTATTATTTTCTAGTTAGAGCTAGAGAGAGAGAATTATTCATATTATAAAATGTAGATGGATGGATTACATTACATCACCTGCTCATTCTCTTGTCATTTTCCCAGTAACTACTTTGGGAATGTGACCTTGGCAGAGCATTGTAAGAGCATCCTTCTGATATGTCATTAAAGTTCATCTCAGTATCTGATGACACCATCCCAAGCAAAATCTTTTAGTTAAAAGAAGTCTACTTGAAACTCCTGAGGTCATATAACAATGTTCCACTGTAATATTGTTGGATACATTACAAATATAACAAAATGCCGAAATCATATGTCCAAAGAAAGTAACCTCTTTCCTGTATAATTCGTCTTTGGTAAATTAATTGTCCACCCTTGCTTTCTGAATTGCTTGAAAACTCCCCACAAATGTCGCAACATTTCACTCGAGATAATTAAATCATCTACATATGCGGTCACATATTCGGGTATCGCTGGTGTAAATATCTTATCCAACTGCTGCATGAAAACCGCCCGCTGAATTTTAGCCCATACGGCATCCTATTAGGTAAACCGTTAATTTTCGAGACACTGTCTAGTTTGATCTGATAAAAACCTTTCGTCAGATCTATACTTGACAGTCATCGGCCATCTTCTATCGGTATCGGCCTTTCGCAAAAATTTTTTTTACCTCATTTACTTTTTGCGAGTCTGCACTCTGAGAGACTGTTTTCTTTTTTACCACACATGTAGAATTATTAAATGGACTCTCACTTCGCTCCTCAATTCCATTCTTCACGAGACGATTAATTGCTTCCGGGACTTGTCTTAATGAGTACGCATCAGCGTAAGAGCTTCCTGTAAATGGAGTATGCGGAACTGTGTCAAAACCGGGTTCCTAACTAAATACTTCGTTATGTTTCTCCATCACCTTCACAATAACCACATCATTGATACCTTTGATTTCCTGCGCCATCCTCTAAAATTTACCAGATTCGTCGATTCCGTTCCCCGGGTCACCTGCTTCCTTTTCCGTATATGTCACTAGTTCATTGCCTCCTTATGCGTCAATGTGCGCTAAATATGTCCTTTTTATCACTAACGTTAGTCAAGCTCCATTAAATTCCGCATCTTCCTTCTAAATTTCTCGCACATACCTCCACATTTCCCTTAGGAAATCTACACCAATTATAAGTTCCGTGAACAACCCCTTTATAAATAAACAATTAACCACCAGTATCTCATTGCAATAATGTCTTGACACCTTTTCGCCACGCCTGCCTAAAGTGCCATACACTTTTAAGTTAGTCACAGGAAGTAGTGATTCTTTGATACGCCCGCATTCTTTAATCATTTCATAGCCCCTGTGTCATCCCACGAATCTATTTCGTATTTGCCGATTTTTAATTTCGGTTTCGCTGCCGACTATCGATAATTTCTTTGTTAACGCTCTCCTCATCCTCTTCTTCCAACAAATCCCTATGATCTATTAACAAGCTCTTTATCGCGTTTACAGTTCCGACTTTTATTCCTTATCCTTTGTTATCACGCGCGCCGAGGCTTCCGGTGTGACGCAATTTAGTTTAAATTTTTTAAATGACCCGCCACAGCCATTGTCTTTCTCATGTATTTTTTCGACACTTCTCTTTTCATATTTTCCCGGTCGATTCTCTTGTTTAATGTGGTCCTCGTCCGATCTATGTCTATATCCTTGATTATTATGCCATGACCCCTGCATTATAGCATTTCGGTTGCGTACATACCCTGCGGGAATTAAATTACCGTGCGCCTGTAACTGCTTGCATCTATCCAAAAATTCCAGCGCTTCCTGCACGGAATTTATTTGTGATGCATAAAAATGCCGTGCAATCGTCACGGGAATTTACACTAAAGTGCTACGACCCACGTTCGCTCGGTAAAGCTGTACGTGAAATGATCTTAGAACTTCACCTATCTTCGAAGTGTTCCAATATTTTCTTAAAAAGATATCTCGCGCCTCCTCGTATGACTCCTCGGACTAAATTGTACTTTCCAACCAGTGCTCGAATGAAGACCGTTTCAGGAATACGCTTTACCTCGAAGTATCTGCCATACAAACTTTTTTGGGTTCAGTGAACTATGCTCGTGACATAATGGCGGTTGGTGTCATTACATTTCCCACGTTAGCTCCCATTTCATTATCCGCTTTCGTCTCTTCCCTGATCCTGGTTATTTCTTCGCGCACGGTTAACAAATTATCGACATTTTCTTTTCTAATCTCCTCCGTCTCTCTGCCTTTGTTTGCACAAACTTTTCTTCGATTTACTTTCTTAATTTATTATTTGCCCTTTCAATTTCTTCCCTTGACTCCCGCACTAGTCTTTCATTTTCCTTGGAAATTTCCTTACGAATCTCGGCGTTTGTCTGCGTCTGCCTTTCAAATCTTTCCTCCACTGCTTTCTCCCACTTTTTTCCCGTTTCATTTATATTATTCCTAATTTCCTTTTGAAAACCGGACACCTTTGCGCTTGAATTGTTTTCTAACACCGTATTCTTCTTTTCAATTTCCCCTAATAATTCCTCCCTGTTAAAATCAAATCATGTTTAACTGATTCCCGAACATTTTTTATTTCTCCTTCGTATTCTTCCTCTCCTTTCTCTAACTTTTTAATAACGTCTTTAATTGTTCCATTTTAAATTGCTTTCCGCGAATCTTTTACTTATTTCGCTTCTTAACTCAACATTATCTTTAGCCATGTTCACGTTTAGGGTTTCCAAGTAAGCCGTGATTATGCTCAATTGTTCACCCTCTTTCGTATCATTTTGAGATAATTTTCAAGTATTTCGGATAATATCACGCGGTCGTTATTTTGTATTACGAGACTTCAACTTTCGATGGCACCTTTCCTTTCGTCCACTACATCTATCTGCTGCATGCTTTCGAAACCCGAATTTTGCATGTCCATCTTTCTCCCGCTTCTTAATTTCAACAAAGTTATAAAAACCTTAAATTATAATATTGGTGCTTAAGTCAATCTAAATTCTAACAATCTGTATAGTTGTATACATAGTTACATTTAATTAAATTAATTTGACGACGGAAACTGACAAACGTATCACACACGCAGCATTACATATATTAAAACAAAAAATAATATAAACACATAAATATAACTTAATTCTAAAAGCTGGAAAGCTGCATTAGAAAATACTCATTACTGCCAGTTGCTAATTCATCACTGAGGAAATGAAAAGACTAACAACACACTACCTTAAGCGAATGGAAGGACACCAAAATAGGCTAATAGCCGGAATAATCTACCCTCCTGAAACACAGAGAATACTTAGAAGATCATGGCCCACAGATTTGATTCAGCAAGACAGAAACTAGTCAAAAATATACACCATTGAACTTCTAGGAAATCGTCATTGGTTTTAAAGCATACTTTACTTATTGCATTATACCTGCAGATTGTAAATCAACAATTTAAATAAACAAAAAAACATTCTATCTTAGGAAAACAGCCTGCTCAGCCTGAGTGGTCAGCTCAAAAATCACGCTCCCAGCGCCTCTCCATCTATTTAAGATACTCTTTATTGGCAACTAATTATTCTCGAGTTATACATAAAAAATTATATTTATCTGACTTAAATAAAATACAAAGAATGGCTAAGAGTCCGAAACAGAATAGTTTGAAAACATTTCGTCCCCAAATTTCGGGAAAATATGAGTTCATAAATTAAAGTAATATATTTGCTGTTTCTTCCGCAACATTTCGGTCCCATACGTTGCGGAAGAAACACGAAATTTTATATTATTTTAATTACTGAACTGAGGAGTTCCCGAAATGTGAGGACGAAACGTCAACTTAAATTATTCTCTTTCTGACTTCAGACCATTCTTGTATTTTATTATCGAGTTATGTGTGCACATTGATGTACGACCGTTCATCTACCTCATGTGTCCATAAATATTTATTACAACTTAATTATGTACGATTAAATTCGAACGTACTCTTTTTTTTTTTCTATGTGTGACTTAGTATGTGTGCACTAATTGTACCGGTTAACATCGTTCAGAACAGTATGGCGAAGAAAATTATTTTGAAAAATGGAGCTATTACAACTTTAATTTATTTATATATATATAGAGAACAGCTGTTTGTGGAGATTAACTGATGTAAATTAAAATATAAAGCATAAGACTTATGAAAAAATATTGTTAGAAATAAATAAAGTTATTCCAGATGCGGACATTTTTATAATTAAAACTAAAATTCAAAATCAAAGAACATGTTTTAGAAAGATTAAAAAATTGACGCATCCATCAGAAGTTGAGCAGCAGAGGAAGAAATTTATGAGCCTACATTATGGTAAGTACTTTACTTCAAAAATACTTTTTACCGTGAGTTTGCTTTCGTTTTCAAACTTCTAATTATCTGCATGTCCTCTGTGTTTATTAGGTACATTGATCAACTGCTGTTTTTTAATGATCAGGATGCTCTTCTATCAAGTAAAAGTAATGAGATGGGGATTGAGGAGAGTTCTCAGAGAAGTGCAGAGAAAACAGCAGTCTCTGTAAAAAGCAAGAACTGGGACAATGATGAAGATGGAAGGATGTTAGAACAGTATCATGGAACTGAACAACAACCATCTGTAAATAATATTCACAATATACATAAAAAATTATTTCATTGCATTACTACATACTATGATGTCTTTCCTTTTCTAATCATTGCATCTTGCAATGGAACTTGTCCTTCTGTAATAAAGTATTTTAAATACTTTCTCTATTATACTTTGCCTCCAAGGTAGGTTTTCTGATATAAGTTTCAACACAAACCAAGCTACCAATTTGCTCATTTCTCCATAAGCCATTGATAATTTCCCCAGTTCTTGGATCTTCTCTGTCAACAATTCTCTCATCGAAAAAAAGTGGTGCTTCACGCCAGGAAATTGTGTAATGTACATATTTCCAACACAATAATTTTAACTTTTTCAGGCTTCAGATCGATGACCACCTGCAAAATTCTAAATCTAGCAGCCGTGTGTCCAAAAACATTTTCAATGAATGGCATTTCTTGAATGTGACAGTCTATAATTGTATATTCTCCTCTCATAATCTCATAACCCGTTGTGGATAAGGTTTAAGTATATGTTAATGGAATGCAAGTACCTCATCACCAACAACTATAAAATTAAGGGCTCTATCTGTTTTTTCATTACCTGGTAAATTTAAGGAGTTATTCATCAAGTGATTGTAAAAAGTTGAATAATCAATGACTCCCCCACCAGACATTCTACCTTCCTTTCCTATGTCAATATAAATCAATTCATAATTTGCAATAGCCCTCATAATCAAATTATAAAAGTTTTTAGAATTGTAATACACTGCACCAATTATTTTGGGTTTCACAATTCCTATGTGCCTCCCATCAATGCTGCCTCCACAATTAATAATTCTTGAATAACTTGGCCTCATGCAATCTGCCAATCTTCTGATGTTTGTGGCATCTGCAAACAGAGTAAATAATCATTAATTGTAATAAAACCTACTGCAAGATTGATTTATTTTAGAATTAAAACTTAAAAATAATATCACTTGTTAGTGGTCAGATTTCTTTTTTGATGTACAGATTAAATATGAGACATTTTAATTTTTTATGTTTACTATTTCAGTATTTCCAGGAGCTAATACGCAAAAGAAATGCCAGGAATAAGCTCAATAAGAGCATGACAAAATTCATGGTAGCTTGTACATCAGCCCTATCTGTGCGCCCAATTACTGAAGATGACTGTGACACACTGGGAAAATATGTCACATGGAAATTGAGAAAATTGGAGGTATCACAGCAACTTTTAGCTTAACCTCATTCAGCAGGTGCTAATTAAAGGGCTAAAAGGAAATTTAACAGAATACACTTTGTTGTTAAAATTGAATCCATCAGTTGAATGTATTGAATCTGATAATCAATGCCTACTTAATGTTTCATACAATAATTAATGATTAATTATAAATAAATTAATTAAAATGTTGTACATTTTTTAATAAAATTATTTTTGCCAAAAACACTTTTAGATATTATTATTTTAGTTCCTCATAGATTATTGGACATGGTTCTGGAATTGAGTGTCTAAGCTTTTGAGCTTAAATACCAGTAGTAAACTTTAAATCATCAAAGTTGCAGTTAATCTTTCAATAGGATGTATACTCTATCACATGTCCATCTCTGGTAGTCTAGGTACAAGACTGGGTGGAAACCATTGTACAAACACTATGAATTAAATTATTGATAAAATGAGTGGAGGGAGGTTACTTTGACGTTATGTATAGCAATTACCCAAAAGAGTATCAAAATCATTTTCACTGATTTGTAGATTGTTTCTAAAGCTATCAAAATGATTTTCTTTAAGGTGCTGCCCGAGGTTCTGGTGTCTTTGCAGTAACCATAACTTGAGCCATTATGTGTGTTCCTTTTTATGTGAAAGGATATAGTAATCTGCCCAAACTCCTCTCACCAATGCCATGAGTTTGTGATTATCCATCACTACGCTCCAGTCAAAGAAATAGGTTTGTCTGATATAATGATTAGTGATGGGCAAGGCTCATTGCAATAAGTTAAGTTCATAGATGAGATAGAGAGAACGTTAAATGCAGGTATGGATAATGCTAAAAGTTAATTACTGTACTATGTTCACTATGAAGAATCATAAAATTATATATATTGTAACATGAAAAGTTACAATGAACAATGCAGGCCAGCTTGCGAGTTGCAATTGTTGAGGAACTAACGCCCAACAATGTGGTCTGGCGAGACGTTGAGTCGTCATGGGGTGATAGGAGTAGCAGGTTGTGTCGGCGGGACGACGTGAGAATGACCACGCCCTGCAGATATAATTATTTTTCAAGAGGAGGCGCTGCAGAAGGAACGCTGTGGAAGGAGAGCTGATCTACGCATAGCATAGCTGAGGGGTCAAGTGTTCCAGTGACCGCTGCGTGGATATCTTCGAGAAGTGTGTGTGTGTGTCTGTGTAAAAAAGCATAGTACGGCGTGTATGGAGAAGTGGAAGTAAGAGTAAGAAGACAGGGTCCACAAGTTGGTGGCAAATAAATGTATTTTGCGTAATATTTTGGTTGCGGTTTGTGTGTTCTGTAGCGTTTTAAAAATGGAAGAAGTGCAGGAGGCTATTACGTGTGAAAGGGTAGCTGAGAAGGCAGAGGACTATATGATCAAGCAATTGTCCCTTTTAATTAATAAGAAATTTGATGACATAGTTAATAGTATTAAGGAAGTGCATATATATTTGAAGTATAGTATAGAAAGCGTAAAAGAAACATTAGAAAATAGATGGGAAAGAATTAATGCACGGTGTAAAAAAGGGGGTGAATCACGCGATAACTGCCACGACTCCGATCAGCTGATCGTACATGAAGGTGTATATAAGGAAGAATGTGTAACTAGTAGTGTTAAGCAGATAGAAAATATGGTAGAATTAAAAAGAATGGTAGATTTTAAGGTTAATAGTATACGCAGTGATTTTAAGCTGGCTAAGCATTCATGTGCTAAGATTGCGAAAGAGAATGTAAATGTAAAGGATACAGATGTGATAATGAAACCTTTCTGTATGCAAAATTGTGCTCATTGCCGTAAACGGCGAAATAGAAAGAAAATCCCCCGAACAACACAGAGGAAACTGTGTGAGAGGAAATGTTAAGAGAAAGAAAGTTCGAATTGTCAAACGTGGGTGTAAAGTTAAGGAAGTTGAAACGAATGTAATTAAAGGTTTTGCAAATAGATTTAAGAAAAGCTCCCGAAAAATGTACAAGAAAAAATTACTTGGGAGAAAAGGTTGTCGTAAAATTAAGCGAAACTTAATGTATAGCAGTAAATTTGTTTCCATCTCTCAAAAATATGCATCCTACGGTAACAACAGAGAAGAAGAAAATTTGTATGTGTTAAATAGTTGTGATGATTGTGGATTTCCTTGGAATCCAGGGGGATAATCGGATGTATTTTTGCTTATGTCAAAGAAAATTGTAATTAGTTCTAAGTGAATTTTTGTAAATATTTTTGTAATTTTGATTAAGGGCGTTGGTCATTTATATTGTTTACGACTGTGGTTCAGTGAGTCATATTAAATTGTACAATTTTTCAAATTCATTGCGGACGGGGAAAATGTAACATGAAAAGTTACAATGAACAATGCAGGCCAGCTTGCGAGTTGCAATTGTTGAGGAACTGACACCCAACAATGTGGTCTGTCCAGACGTTGAGTCGTCATGGGGTGATAGGAGAAGCAGGTTGTGTCGGCGGGACGACGAGAGAATGACCACGCCCTGCAGATATAATTAGTTTTCATGCTCTGATTGAAATTAAAACTGTTAAAATCAATTTTTAGTGTTTTTATGAAAAATACCTGGCGCCCTAAAGGAAGAAAGAAATCCTCGAATACGGAGGAACGTAGAATCTGCTACAATATATATATATATATATACACGAGTCAGGAAATGACATTGTCATGTTAATTAAAACAATTAATGCGGAAAGGACAGAGAGATAGAAAGAATGTGACTTACCTGAGGTTCATAGATGGTAGACACCTTGTGAGGTTTAGAGTACTTGAATTTTTGGAGGCACCGCCCCCTTCATCAGAAAGTTAGGAAGACATTTCCAGTGATCGCAAAATATCATACATGGCATTGAAGAAGAAAAGATAAAAGCTAGGCTGAAATATAGAGAGAAAGGTTTAACTGCAATGAGATTTGAGAATACTGGAGTACAAGATGATATCAAAGTAGAATAGTCATCAAAACTGAACAAGTGGCAACAGTTATCACAAGCACTAATAGTAAACAATCTGTAGCAAGTATTTGAGAATTATATTTTTATTAATTAAAAGAGTAAGTGAATGAGCTACACTACGTTGAAAACATTAATAAAAAAGTGGTGTTTGAAATAATGATAAACATGTAAATATTATTTTATATAAAAAATATGTGTGATAATGGAGAGCAACAATCCATTAATGGTTGTAGAAAACTGGAAGATGAAAACAGACGTAAATAAAGGTACTATGGCAGTATTTCAAGTTGTAATAAAGCAATTGAAACACTAGTTTTTAAAGTGTCCATTAATTCAAAATTACTTGGGAATAATTGCATTGTTTATCATGTTAAAATATTGTAGTTACTTTTTATTTAGGAATGAACTGAGATATCAAAATTATTCAGACTACAAATATTAGAGTTATGAGATGTGTTCTTTTAAAAGATAATGCTTTTAAACCGATGAGAATACAATGCAACAGATATCAGCAAGACAAATACAATATTAATAAAATGTCTTGACCATACTTTTTAACTCACTATTAATTATTTTTCTATGTTCTTTTTTTTACTAGAAAGCAGACATTTCAGAAATTTAAATTGACAAAATGTGATTTTTCCAAAATTTTGAACAAAAGTTACCAATACATTACAAATTTGTAAATGAGTAGTAAGAATAGATTTGGTGTTCATAGTTACATGACGCAAATTTAAAAATCATTTTATCTATTATTACGAATTAACAAGTCCAAGGACTACTTTATTATAACAAATCATCAGAAAGACCAACACAATTAATAATATTAAGAAGCTAATTTTTTTTAATGATTCAGTGAAATAGTTCAAATAATAATATTTTATTTCGTTGTTGACATCAAGCTACATTATATTTTGTAATTCTAATAATAACATTAACCACCTATTCTGGCTTATTTTTCACCATTATATATGGTTAACTAGGGCGCCCGGGCAAGCATTATTTATTTATTTCCCTATCTCATTCACTAACTATAAGATGGGTTGATTAAGGTTTTAAAATGTTAAAGGAATTGATTATTTACTAAAGTTTTTACACTTCACTTAATGTGTATATATAAAATCCTGGATTGAATAAAAAAAAAATAGAAACAAATTTTGTCCGCTGGCTCATCAGTCTCACCTACTCGAGTTTCTAAACATTAATTAAACCCCGACGTTTTGACGACCGTATGCACTGTCATCAGTTCAAATGTCGAAACGACCTGCTTCAATTACTGATTTACACAAATAGAAGCTTAATAACATTTTCTTCAGCAAATACACCGACAAAGCTTTCGATTGGAATCACAAGCTTAAAGCATTCAAGTCCATGAAATCAATTATCTGACAAGTGTAATAAATAAAAAATACAGTCAGAAAAAATTAATATTATGTAATACATATAAATTATGATTATTTATTTTGCTGACAAATTGGCTATATTTTTTAATGTAGCAAAAGTAAACAATAAATTATCGATAGCATTCGATGCAAATATCGATAGAGATATATAAATATATACTTGTTGATTACTTCATAGTTGGTGCTTGTTTTGGTGTCTTTATGTATTTTTAGTGAACAAGTTATTTTCACGAATGTGAAATATTTTCTATTTAATGAGTGTAACAATCTTTATAAAAATACACCCGTTGGCAATGACGTACAATGTAAACGGTAAGTTGAACCCGTTCTATAGTTTACTTCACTTGTGTGTTATTTCCAAAAATAGATATTACAGAAAAATAAATTCCATAATATTATGTTTAAGAAGAAACAGAAAACGAATGTAGAATGTATATTTATGGTTTTCAGCTTAACAGTAGTTGTTATTAAGTTAATCTGACAATATATATCATTCAAACTTGGTTCTACTAATTTCAGTCTGCGTTTCATTTATTAATATACAGTTTTAGTTGTGTATATTATCAAAATTTACAATCGTAATTAAATTTACTATTTAGTGGCTAAATAATTAGGGCACATAAATTGTATTCAAGCCAATAATTTTCTATCCATAATTATCAGCTGTTGCCAGAAAATTTATTTGGCAAATACTCTTTAAAAGTGATAATAGACAACTTTAACCAGGTTTCATTTTATCCCAGCCATTTTGATACAATAAATATTAGCCCTGCTTTGTTCTCTACCAACATTCTTCTCAATAACTAATTTAAACCTCTTAGAGAAAACCCTCTCACAAATATGGGTTGTGATAATGTGTCTTCAAATTTTCATAATTTATTTTGTTGTTTGCTCTTATAAATATTTGTATTCATTTTACACTTATATAAATAATTTCAATTACATTTAATAAGCCTTCATTCCATGTTCACAACTATTGAATAATTTCCTTTATATATATTTATATGTATATATACATATATTATTGCTACTGCCCATTTAGTACAGTGTTTTAAACAATTGCAAATAATGTTCTGTTGAACTACATAATACATCTGTGGTCACAGGAGGTGTCAAAAATAGCTAAAATGAGTATTGTGTAATTATCTCCCGGTTCTGCACTTTGAAGAATTTATTTACCTAGTCATTGGTTGTAACAGTTCCTGAATTTTGAACATGCACCAAGTACATACAAAGTAGGTTCAATCAGCTTAGCCTCTTCCTTGATATGTATCAAGCATTTGATTGATTATGGCATGAAGGTCCATTAGCCAATATACCACTTTTTTTTAGAATAGTTTAATCTTACCTTCTCAAAAGAACATACTCTGTTACAAGTGGCAATTGTACGTCCACCACTTCACAGATTCTTTCTGGTGTCCCAGCATCGGTCCATACTTACATTTAATTTCCTCGTCATACTTCCCAGTGTCAGCTGGCGTAGTTTGCAGACGATGTTGCAAACAACTGAAATTTTTATTATCAAGCAATTGGAGTCTCCCAATTAAATTAGTGACTAGTGTACATGGCAATAATATGGCCAATATGGTTATTTGGCTGTGGCATATGGGGTTCAATGGCTCCATCACAAATCCAAAGAATTCAGACATTTCAAAATTAAATACTAAGGATTATTGACAATGTCACATGGCATGTAAGGAACGGCATCATCCATCAAGATTTAAATATCCCTACTGCCCTACAATATTTTAATTTCAGGTATCACAGGTTACACAATTCCATGATGTGCCACAGCTTCCAAGTAACTGCAAGTAACCTTCCACAACCAATATCCCTACGAAGACTCGAGGGTAAATGCCCAACAGACTTTCTATCGGAGTGAAATCCTAACTTACAAATAGTCATTATATTCAATGGAAATCCAGCATTTTTATCATTAAAACATATACTTGTACCGCTATCTGCTCTGTATAAACATAATCATACACTGGGGTCTGCTTATGAGCTGTTTCCCCATCCCACGTGCCAGGTGATTGTATCTAAGCATATGCCATTACAACAATTGTACAGATGAATTAACAAATAAATTTAAAAAAAGACATTTCTTCCGATTACAGTTGGCAAACTGTATCATCAATTCAACAAGACTATTACGTTTTTCACGATCCAGAATATGTACTTCGATTTTACTGTAATATTTGATGATTCTGTAGAATACCGGTTAATTTGCTATTCCTGTATCTATTGTCATAAATTTAAAGGATGAATACCTTTATTTAAAATACAATCAGCGTTCAAAGTTAGTGCAAACAAGCATATGGCAGGGCTATAAGTCTTACAGTAGCTGTTCGGCAGTCTCGAGGAAGCTATTTTCGAAAAACGACTCAATGGAAGTGGGCGTAATCGTTCACTGGGATTGTTATCCCAGAATATTTCATGTGCGCCTAGATCGCCTTCGTACCTCCTCGAACAGTGTTTTTCGTCAAAAGTTTGAATTGTACCTTGAATGAATTCTGAGTAACTTCTATTTTGTGTCTCTTATTAATAATTTTGTCTTCTATGTAAATTGTCATCCAAATACTTCACTTTTCGTATTTAATTCAAAAGTGAATAAAATAGCGTTCGATTTTCCTTCCTATAAGCCATACGTTTAGAAATTAATATGAAAAACGAAGTAATACATATTTTCATCTACGCTATAAATGAGCGACTTTTTTTAGAACGGGCCAAAATAAAATAAAAAATTTTACGCGAGTGCACGTAAGAAACCTAATTAAAATACACACAATAATAAAGTACACAAATTTAATAAATCGATATACAAAGAAAAACAATTATGGGAATCTGCATAGAAAGCAGCAAACGATAATTTTATGCAAGTTTTCATGAGGTGTTTAGCATGGAAACCAATTGTTCTATATTTGTAGATGTAGACGATAGAGCAACTTCCAGCGAACGATATTCTGCCTCTATCGCTTGTCGCTTTTAATTATTGTCATTACAGAAAATAACATAAGTACTTCTAAAAAGTGGCAGGATCTGAATTGCAAGCGTGACTAATCGTGGACTTGTTTTTCGAAATACGTAAAATTTTGACAAAATTTTTAACGTCCACATTCTGAAATTTCATCATACATGTATTCTTCACTGGAAATATGTTCCGTTTATTTTGTAATTTAAACATTAAAAATACAAATAAACAACAGTACTATGTTAAGAAAAAAAACAATTTATTAGGTCCTCGTGTATTTATTCATTTCACATGAGTACGTCTATTATAAAATTTACAGGAGCTTTCGCTGCTACCCAGCATATTCATTTGAAAAATATACATGGTCATTACATTTATATTACACAGAGGTCTTTTAATTACTAAATTGAAACTTAAAAAACAAACTACCAATGAATGTTTATCACTAACTAAAACAAATGAATTCTTCACATGTAACTTTAATTTTGTCTGAAGCTTTCGGCGTTAGCCATAATCATGTTGCAAGTAAAGTTTTCTATTGTTAAACTTTATCCTTTAACTTCATCTATAAATAATAGTACCTATTTGGTATTCGTCATTGAATGTCAGGATCTGGCAAAATTAAAGTTGTTGGAAATGTTCTCTGGTTTCCAACCGGGTTGCCTTTAACATCACGACGTTTCGTCGATAATCGCCGTCAACATCATCAAGTCTTCACCTCGAGAACTTTTCCAACAGATAATTCACCGGGAAAACCTGCAGAAGTTAAAAATTTAAATTATATATAAATAATTCATTGGCTTTATTTACTCTTAAACATTTGATTTTAAACCAGATAGGGAAACATGGTTATGCTACAAGTATAACCATGGTAGAACAAATGTTCAGACTTGTACTGTCAACAGTCGACCCCAAAAAGACCACATGCCAAGGGTTCTTCAACACAATAAAAGTAAATGTGGGGGAGATCGTTACATTCTGACATCTTCATCTTTTCCATGTTGTTAACAGGCTACATGAGGGTGATCCTGAAACAGGCAACTCCCCTTTAATAGCATTGGATGAGAATTGAGAAGGGGGGATGTGGAAAGTAGAGCAAGGTAGCTAAGAGTTGACTAGGTCCCCCAGGCTAGTCTAAGGATCCTACCCGGCTTTTCACCTAAAGAGATGCAGGGAAATCCCTAGAAAACCTGCATCAGGTACGTCAGAGTATTGGGTACTATTCTCACGCCCTTCCAAATGACGGGAGACGAGTCTGCTGTGGGGCCGCAGCATTCCCTTCTCTGTGTCTCCAATAGTTTTAGGAGGCAGTTAACCAACTGATCCAATGGGATCAGTTGACAGCTCTCACCGTATGCCCAAGGTCTTTGACCCCAGTACATACACCTCCTAAAATAGATGAAGGTGCCTCAGCATGTGAGCAGGCAGTCCCGACGGAGTCTGGCTTTTTTATTTATTTGTCAATCTGAAATATACGGCTATGGCAAAATTGCAATTTAACTACAGAGTATTCAGATTATGCTTACAAAATAACAATTACAATTATTGTCGATGCATTATATATTAAAGCATTAAAATTGGTCACTATTTTTTTGAATTAATTTAGTGTGACCGACGGTAAGTGGTTAGTTTTCTTTTTATGTGGACATATTTCGGCGATCAAGTGTTTGAGCACCCCTGACGTAGAATGTGTATTTAAAGGTCTAAATTAAAGCTTAGCCGGGTCGCACAAAGCAATGTGCTGGACCTCAGTTTGCTCACGTCTGATTTACGGTAAATATATGTTTTTATTGGCTTGGAGGGAAGTTTGACGTCCGTGTTGTTTTTAAATTCGACTTGTTCCGTATACAGTATATATAATTATATTTTTAACTTCGTTTGGATCCGTTTTGAAACATTATGCGGATGTTGTTCTTCGCGATATAATTAGAACTAATATGTCTGGGCATGGACTCCTGTACTGCACTACTTAGCGGCAAATACGTATATGTATGTCGTATTATTTTGGCCGTGCCACTCTTGTCTGTTTCTATTCAATTGTTGACAAGATATTTGAGACTATTGCCGCTCCATTTACACGTTGTCAAATTTCAACCTCTTCGCTGTGTATAAAATATTTAAAAAATATTCATTGGTGGCAAATTCATTGTTTTCGAGGTGAGCAGTGTCTATTTCCAAGGCGATTAATTCGAAATTCAACTCTTATGGAAGATGGGAGGTCAAGAGACGCGAAAGATCAATGTTTAAAAATAATGTCGAATCCAAATGAATAGTGATGCTCACGGTTACAGTTAGGGCTGAGTTATTCCTTTTAATAGTACAGGATGGAGTAATAATTATAAATTAAATTATAATTATATAATAATTATAAAATGTCAAAAATTGGTGTCGATTCTACTTACGTTGGCATGCAATTAGCAATAGCTGCAGTTACATTATATAGTAACATGAAAAGTTACACGCAACAATGCGGGCCAGCTTGCGAGTTGCAATTATCGCAACTCGGGCCAACAATGGAGTCTGGCGAGACTCGAGCAGTCGTCATGGGGTAGTGAAAGGAGAATGTGTCGGCAGTTGTGGACGGAGAAAGACCACGCCCTGTAGTGATAATTTTTCTCATGTTTTGAAATGGATTAAAGCTATTAAAATCCACTTTTTTGGCATTTTTATTAAAAAATACCTGGCGCCCAAAAAGCATTTAAATCCTCGAATACGGAGGTACGCCGGATCTTCTACAATATATATATATATATATATCGGTCGTTTCCGGACAGTTCTTCCTTGATATTGGAATTTAATAACTTTTAGGGTGCCAGATATTTTTTGTTAAAAAAGACCAAAAGATTCAATTTAGAGTTTTAATTAATATTCAGAGCTTGAAAAATTATAATCAAACAGGGCGTGTTCACTCATTCATACTTACTTTACGAAACACAACCTTCCTTTAACCCACTGACTACTGACTGTTCGCTTCCGCTTACAACGGCCAATCGGCAATGTCTCCTTACCGACAAGGCGTCCCGGGGCATTGTTGCACGCCCTCGTCCAAAACGTAGCAACTCGCAAGCTACAAAACCTGGACTGCATTGTTTTTATCTGGGACTGTTATTTTACAATATATATGCATGTATGTATATAAATGTTTTAATTAAAAGTTTGTTTTTTAGATGTATTTTTTAAGTAAATCAAATTTATTGACGTGTTTTGAAAATATTGTAAGCCAACTTCCAAATCCGTTTACAAATTAAGTATGTATTTATTTATCGTCATAATGAAATTTGACCAATAGCTGATACTTGGACGGGAACACATAATTGACGTCAAGGAGGAGGCTCGAAGATAGATGGCATATATCACTAGCATTCGGTTCTGTTATACAGTGTAATTATAAAGTCTGAAATATTTTTGAAGAATCTGTATAGGTAAATGACTAAACATAATGTAACGCAAGGTACAATACGTGAAATACAAATTGTCTAAGTTCTTTTTGAACATAGTGGCGGCAAATTACTTTGGAAAACCATCACCAATCATACTTACTGAAAATTTTGTAATTGGACGCTACGATGTGAAACACTTCAAGAATAATTTTAAACATATCCAAGGATCAACAAATGATACTCTGTGAAAGACAGCCTCAAACTTTATTACAATGCATATAAATGTTTTATGGGGCAACCCTTCGTCACACAGTATTCTCGTTAACATAATTCTTCCCATACCCGACCCAGAATATCAGAAAAAATTGCACGGTGTCAAGTCCGGTTCAGTTGTGCACACTTAAGAGTCCAGGTTAGCGACCTCAACCCTGCCTAAACACATTGTGGAAGTGTGCGAGAACGGCATCTTGTTGAAAGATAAAGATTACTCTGTCAGTTTCTGGCTATTTCATGAGCAACATATGCATCTTTTCAGTAACTACTGTTGGTAGCGCCCCTGTCGATTGTTTTCCAAAGCAACATGCCGGCACCACGTTCAAAAAATGAGTTTTCCTTCACGTTCTGTATCATTTCTAACGTTATGTATCCATTTACTAAATCTGACTTATTGAAAAGTTTCATGTACTTTATAATTAATCTGTATATTTGCGTATTTCATTAAGAGTTATGTGCAGCTGTTTTTTTTATTATGATGAATTGCTGTGTATGGCAGCTAATTCATCACTTCATTTAAATTCTTATTCACAAAAACTCACACTCAACTATAAACTTTTTCAAATCATCCAATGGAACAAACGACAAATGTTGTTGTGGTGGTTTGCAGTCCTAATACTGGTCCGATTCAACCCACCATACTAACCTACCTTGCGCAATCCCTTTCATTTCCTTATAACTATCCTCCCTAATCTGCTTGGCGTACTCCATCCTTGCCCTCTCTCTTTTGTTCTTAACCCAAACACTTCCCTCTAATGCTAATTTTACAAGACCCTCGTGCTATAAAACGTGGCCTATTATCTATCCCTTCTCTTATTCAACACCCTCCATATTGTTCGCTTTTCCCCTATTCCGTTCAGAACTTCCTCGTTAGCGATTCTATCCACCCATCTGATTTTTAGCATTCGCCTATAGTACCAAATTTCAAAGGCTTCTATTATTTACCTTTCCGCAACTCCTATCATCCACGTTTCGCACCCATATAACGCCACGCACCATGCGAACATTTTTAGCAACATTTTCCTAATATTCACACTTATATTACCCGTAAGTAAATTCCTCTTTTTCGCAAAAGTCGTCCTTGCCTCTTTATGTCCACTATACTTCTACCTTTCCTAGTTATTACGCTTCCCAAGTAGCAGTATTCATTAACTTCCGTCAAAATATCATTTTCCAATCTAACGGCCTTTGTTATTCCACTGTTTCCGCGGTCTCTGGTGCGAAATCACCATGGCAAGTTACACGATTGAGCGGTACGTCCAAATGATGAAACATTTTTATCTTCACCGTCAACGGCAAGTGCTTCAGAACAATTATAATCGATTTATTTTGGCCCAAAACGAACGATATGGACGTAGACGACGTGTGGTTCCAGCAGGATGGCGATACGTGTCACACAGCGGATGCCACGATGGACGATTTTAGGGTATGTTTATCTCTTGCATAGGTGACGTGATTTGGCCACTAAAATCGTGCGATTTGACCCCCCTAGGCTTTTTATTGTGGGGTTTCCTGAAATCTCTGTTCTATGCTAATGCACCGCAATCGACCGATGCCCTTGGACTAAACATAACCCAGGCCATCGCTCAATTCAGCAGGATCTATGCGGCAGTCATTGAAAATTGACCCCTCGGATCCGTGCACCGTCACAAACCGAGGCAGACATTGAATATTATATTTTCTACATGGTCTTTAAAATAAAAAGAGAATTTGTTTAATATCTCACACATAGCTTGTTTTATTCCATTTCAACATCGACCCGCCGTTATTGAGAAACCCTGTAGTTTTGAAACTTGATTTGCCGAAAATACCGAATTTAAGTCATTCGATTGAATATTTTTATCCATAAACTAATTGACCTGATTCATTGTTTTCAACTGATTATAGGTTATTCGGTTGAACCTGAAACTCCTTTAAGGTTTTGTTCATTTCTTCAATAACTTTAATTATGTTCTGTATTCATCCAAGACTTGCATTGTTTGCCAAAAACAATAATTTACTTCTGAGTGTTCTTATAACTGATTATTTGCCTAGTTGATTTTAATAAAAGTGAAAGCAGTAAAAATCCTCACAAATCCATTGGAAAGGTGTGGGAGAAATATTAAGTGGCAGGTTTTCTCGAGTTTGCCCTGCACAATGTTTAGGCAGACAGATTAGATCCTGAAACAATAATCTGAAGGCCTTGGTCACCTTGTTCTGTGTTCTGTGTTCCCCCTCCAGTTCTTCAAAACCCTTATTGTGCTATATAGCATATCACTCTGAAAATATCATTTAACATCTGTAGCATACAAGATACAGTAGAAACTAACATTTACAGTTTTTACAACTGACACTTGTAGATTTATTGAAGAGAACTTATGTGTGTTTCATTAAGGTGCCAATTTGTGTGAATATGAGTCACTTATTGGTTGCTGTATATAAAAAAACCAAGACTAAGATAGCATTTTAGTGAAGTTGCTCACAAAACTGGAGGTATACAATGACTGTGAAGGGCTCTTTTCATAGTCATGAATAGTAGAGCTGAGTTCTTCTGCAAAATAAAAACTACTAATGTTTTCAGAATCTTTGATTATGAATATCAATATGTTAATAAAAATTACAGTAGTGTATATTCATGAATATTTCTTCATTTCCTTCTTTCAAGTCTCATGTTATGTAAAAACATGTCACTGATCCAATGCAGCAGGAGAAACATTTTGGATAATTGGCCAATGCTGTATAATGAAGCAGTAATTCTTCACATACTTTGAAAGTGAATAAACAAAACCATGATTTCATTCCCTCTATTGTCTAAACATAAGTTTAAGTATATTCATTTTATATGTGTAATTATTTTTAATGGACATAGGTATATATTATTTTATATTTGTAGAAGTATGTTAGAACTTCCTAATAGGGTGTCACATGTGTTTAAAGTTTGTCGATTCTTAGTATTTTCCCCCTAACAGATGGAACCTTATTTCTGTTGGCAAGTTTCCAGGGCCTTGCAACCTCTCCAAGTACCAGTGCCAAGAATCTTGTACATTTCAGAACTGTCTCAGTGGCCAGAACAGGAAGGCATCACGGAGTATTCTGCATAACTGACATCATTTTGACATGTGGATATTTTAATAACACACACAGAGATTTTTTATCAATTTGATATAATAATTTTTTTTTCTCTTTGGTTTAAGGAGACAACATGTTCAACAGTTAAATGTTTATCTGTCGTGTAAGATTAACAAACTGTGACCATGTCTTCTGATAGTAGTCCTATGTTGGTCCAAGCGGTGTATTCATTTAAAGGAAAGAACAATGATGAGGTAAGTAATGACTTGCATGTAATAAGTTTTGTCATAATCTATTTTTGCATTAATCATACAAAAAATTGTATTGATTTTAATTTAACCATGTGTACCTTAAATTTATTTCAGCTGTGTTTTAAAAAAGGAGATATAATCACAATAACCCAAAAGGAAGAAGGAGGTTGGTGGGAAGGAACATTGGGGGAGAAAACTGGATGGTTTCCTTCAAATTATGTTAAAGAATATAATGTTCAAGGTAATAATTTTCTGTTTGTGCCTGCAACCAATGGATTTCATTAATACAAGTTTGAAAGAATAATAATTTTAATATTACTTGATTCAAGGAACAACAGAAATAAACATTTAAGAATAAAATTCCTGATTAGCATTGAAAGTATTACTGTGTGTATTTTATAATATGAATTTATCTTTGATTTCTTTATATCAATGCATATTATCGCAATTGTCTGTTGTATAATCTAGATTGTTGTAAGCCATATAAATTTATATATCTTTGGTGTATTTTATTGTTTATATTATTATTCTTTTCTATGGTTCAAATAATGCCATTGAATGACTTACACACTTACTTTCAGATATTGCAATCACTGGTTCAAGTAAATGCACTTCTCCATCTAAGCTTTCACCTGACATAATTGCTCAACAGAAAGTTTATCGCAATCAGGTTCTGAAAGATCTAATTGATTCTGAGAAGGCACATGTAACTGAACTGCAAGGGCTCTTAAAAAATTTTCTTCAGCCATTGGAAAAATCTGATATGTAAGGATTTAATTTAATTGTTCGACATTATTGTGTGGCTAAATTTTGATTCACAATATTTTTTCAAAACTTTATCCATATTCATCATTTATGTTTTTAAATGATAAGATTAAATGTAATATGAGTTATCAGTTATAATGAACCTAGAGAAGAATATTTTACCAAAAAATTAACACGCTTTTCTTGTGTATTAATTTAATTAATTACTAGGTCCAATTAAATAAATTAGACTTATTTGATCGACATGAAATATTTTGCCAAAATTTTCATTCTTTTTTGTTTTCTTTTATTATCTCAAAAAAATTTTAGTTCTTAACATTTCAGAACCATCTAATTTTCACTTCATGAAACTTAAAAATGTTCATTTACTCTTTTGTATTACTGTTCTTCTATTTTAATTTTTTAGAAACATATTCTGTAGTCCTACTCATTGTATTCTTTTTTATTTTTTTTATTTTACTTTGTACATCCAATCTTTTTTTATTTTACTCTGTTGTGGAAAAACTTGTTTTCTTATTTTATTGCAATGATTATATTTTTTATATGGGGTGGGTTCAATTTTCCATTTTTCTGAAGATGATAATATCATCTGTAATATTTGAATTTTTGTGGAAGCTCTGTTTTTCCTGCATTGTTTACACCAAAAAAATCAAAAAGTGGTTTTTAGTTTTCTAGATTGGGTTGTTTCCAAACTTTCAATAAAAATTGCCATTCTTTGTGAGCACTGTTACTAATTTTTAATCTGTAGAAGATCCATGCTACAAATATTAAATTTTTAAATAAATTAATATAGGTCTAGTTGCAAATTAGGCAGTTATTACTTCGTCTAGTGATAGTTCATAATTACTATCAAACAATGCTGAGAATTAAGTTTATTGACATTGCCATGAATGAAATTTGCAATGTCATGTCTCATTAAGTATTAAAATTCAAAAGATTGATTTGTAATGAAAAAACAACTCAAGTCACATTAAATATGAGGTCACTGGTAAAATTGGACAAGTGCCAACATAACAACAGAAAGAGGTAAATAATAATCCTGACAGGAATGTAAAAAGTATTTATTTGCATTAAACACATCCATTATGGAAAGTTTAATGATTTAATGTCAAAATTTTACTTCAACATTATAAAAAGGTTGCAGAATTTTCAATTGAAATAAAATAAATTTTTCTTTCAGTAGTTAATAAGTTTATCTTTTAAAACAGTATTTTAAAAAGTTAAGTATTTCAGGTATGCAATTGTAGGGTTTTGTCTGTGTTTGGCCCAGAAATGTGTAGGTGAATAAGACAAATTGATATAACACATTCTAATGTGCCTGGACCTCAGCAAGGGTGACAATTATCTTTTTGTTTTTAATTTTTAACTCCTCACAGCTGGGAAAAATTATGGTTTTAAAGTCTAGCTTTTTTAAAAAAAATTGTGGGTCAAAATTAGGAATAATTTTAAATAATTTATATTATGATTATTTGGAAATATAATTATTAGACATTAATTGATTATGCAATGAACATACTTGTAACATTTGTTTATACAAGTTTTACCTCTCAAATAATAACTCCAGCTTAACCCGAGATGAATATCGCCAGCTTGTGGGAAATATCAATATAGTGGTTGAAACTCATCAACAACTATTGACAGCTTTGGAAGATTGCAGCCAACGCTCTCCTTTGGAGCAACGAGTAGGGAAAGTTTTTCTGACTTCAGCTCCTCGAATCAAACAAGTTCATCAGACTTACTGTTCCTCCCACCCAAGAGCAGTTTGTGTGTTGGACAAATATAAGTAAGTTTTTCTCCCATAAATATTCTGATTGTACTGTACATTTTTAGTATGTAACAAATTTCCAAGAATTTATAAATGTTTCAGTATGAGATTTAAAATATTTATTCTAGGAATGAACTGAATACATTTATGGAGTCACAAGGTGCAGCCACACCTGGCCTGCTTGTGTTAACAACAGGCCTGAGTAAACCATTCAGACGACTTGAGAAATACTGTGGTATGTTGCAAGAACTAGAAAGGCATGTTGAGGAAAATCATCCTGATAGAGGAGATACTCAGAGATCAATCAGTGTCTACAAAGATATTGCAGTAAGATCAACATCCAGATTAATAAGTTTTACATTAATAGGTTAGAATTTTTTTTATTATTCAACATGTTATATACAATGTTTCACCCACAGTTCTAGACTTGTTCAGGTTCAAAGCTACATTATCATATTCCTTTAATGGATGCAAATACATATATTATAATTTAAGTACAAAACTACATCTACTTTAATAGTGGTCCAAAGGTGAACATTTTGTGTCCAGTTAGGACTGTCCCCCTTGATGCAAAAAATTCACTTTTGGACTCAAATTTGTAATTTAAATAGACAGATTTGTGTCAATTCAAGAAATTTATAACCAGAAGAAATTTACAATATATCTCTTTTCCTGAAGAAGCTTAAAATGTGGATGAAACTTTATATTTAATGTGTTAAATAATACAAAAAAACTGACTTTTGGCTGTTCCAAGTTGTTTATTGCCATATTGAATAAAATTGTTAGTTTATAAAATAACTTAATTAGTGCCTGTAAAAACAAAAATAACAAATATTTATTGGCCCTTGTGACTGACAATTACTGAAAAGTATTTTGAACAAAACATAAACTTTGAAGTGAACAAGAGGTGTGATCTCGGCAATACTAGAACCAAACAAAATTAAGAACCATGGTCTTATTTTGATTAATAGGTTGATTAGATAAAAAGTTCAGTACGCTGCGAGAATAAATGGATTTATGACAAATTAAATGCTAAATTTGTTTCTGATTGAATATTGTCTCTCAAAAAATACTCAGGTGACAATCTTTTTCCAATTCATATTTAAATTTAGTATTTGAACAGTAATAGTTACTTGCAACCATAAATTCGTCCAATTTGTCAGAAGGAATAAATCGATGTACCTATAAGAAGTTTAAGTTTTCAAGACAAGACTTTTCGAAGTCCTCATTACAATTTCTGCAAAGAAGGAGGAACGCATTGGGAGACCAGAAATTTTTGTGATAGTAAGTATTGTTAAATGTTAAGAAAGTAGAATGGAGGATGAGAATTACACCAATTTCCAATTTAAACCAGTCAAGTATAGTGAATTCTTTTATGAACAGCCATTATTATTAATTGACAAGCTCAAAGGGAATACTAGTAAATGAAGAAACCACACTGAGAGATAAAAGAATATGGTCAGAAGGGGTATATAAATTTGACCTTTGTTAGATAAATTCATTAGAGTTCTTAATAGAAATAGAAGTTCTTCATTATAAGGCAAACAAAAAGTTCATAATTTTTTTTAACATGTCTCGTCTATATTCAATGAAAAAGTATTGTTCCAATTCGTCACGAGTTGTTTCCTTTTGAACCTAATTCATTTGTCAGCCAATTGTTGATTTCAAGAAGAAGGTTGTTAAAATTTTCTAAGGGTGCACCTTTTAGAGCATCTTTTCTCACTTCTACAAGTTATTAAAAAAATTAACAGAAGGTAAAAAAAAAAAGAGTAAAATGCTTGCCAACTTAATGTCAGTAGTAGTTCATATTTAGACTTTTTGAAATATATTATCGGTATATAATATTGGCTATTTTATTATTTAATTATTAATTATATTCTATTTTACAGTAGAAATAATTTAATTAATTTTATAAATCATTTCACTAATCCTCTCTTTTGGATAGGGAAACATAATGTTCGTAATTTGAGAAAATCTAATAGGTTAGGTTATACACTACAAATTATTAGATTAGTTTTGATATTTTAATTGAATTTTGATTTAAATGTTATTGATTTTTAGTCAACTGTATCTGCTACTCGAAGACAGAAAGAATTGGAGCTAGAAGTTTTGAATGGGGGAGTGAGAGGTTGGGAAGGAGAAGACCTTTCATGTTTGGGAGAGATTCTTCAAATGGGATCTGTGGCTATTGGTCCTGATTATCGAGATCGCTACCTAGTCCTTTTCCGAAGCACTTTACTTATGCTCAGTGTTAGTCAGCGAATGAGTGCTTTTCTTTATGAGGTATCTTAATTATATCAAATAACTTTAGATTATATAAGTTTTAATTATATTTAGTTCATATTCTTGAAATGACAAATAATTGTATAAACTAAATAAACCTATCACAACATGAAAAATGATTGGGTTTTTTCAAGAATTTACTTGAAGCTAAAAAGGAAAAAGAACCAAACATATTTTAGTTTCTCAAGAGCATCCACTAGGCAAATTTCATGTTATGTCTCTTATATAAAAACAAGGAAAAATAAGATATTAAAGTCAAAATAACAAATTGGATAGGAAAGAGAGGAAAAACAAATGGTGTCTACCATCTATGAACCCCAGGTAAGTCACCTACTATCTATCTCTATATATATATGAGTCAGGAAATGACATTGTAATGTTTATTAAAACAATGAATGGGGAAAGGACAGAGAGATAGAAAGAAGATGACTTACCTGAGGTTTATAGATGGTAGACACCTTGTGAGGTTTAGAGAACTTGAATTTTCGGAAGCACCGGAGGATAGCCGATCACTGGAAATGTCTTCCTAACTTTCTGATGAAGGGGGCGGTGCCTCCGAAAATTCTCTAAACCTCACAAGGTGTCTACCATCTATAAACCTCAGGTAAGTCATCTTCTTTCTATCTCTCTCTCCTTTCCCCATTAATTGTTTATATATGTATATTTGGATAGTAAGTAAGGATAGAAATGAGAGAGAAAGGTATCTCATTTTATATCCTTACATGCTATCTACATTTCATTAATTTGTGTGTGTATATATATATATATATATATGTATAGTAACATGTTAAATGCCGCCAAGCCAAAAGTAATGCAAGCCAGGAATGTAGCTTGTGAGTTGCTATGTGTTAGGGAGTGGCGCCATCCAGAACCGAGCCTTCAATGTGGTCTGGCGAGCCATTGTTTTGTCCGCGAACACGGGGTGCAGTCTTCAGGGGGTGATTGTAGAAGCAGGTTGTGTTACGCTAAGAATGAGTAAATAACCACGCCCTGTTGATGTATATATTTCATGCTCTGAACACAAATTAAACTCCTGTAATCATCTTTTGGTATTTTTATGAAAAAATAGCTGGCGCTCTAAAAGTGTTAATTTACGATATTGAGGAGAGTTGGCTGGAAACTACCAGATCTGCTACTATATATATATATATATATATATATATATATATATATATATATATGGGATAAGTGACGAAGTCACGCATTTGATAATTGGATAGAAAGAAAGATAGAAATATTTGGGAGAAAGGCAGGAAATTCGCTCATTAAATCATATGTATGGCATGGAATCATGCACAAGGAAATACATATGTCAAGCGTAGAAGAGAATGGAAGAAGGAAGAAAGACTGAAAAAATTCGATGTGGCCAGGACTCGAACCTGGGTGCACGAAACAACAGTGCATCACCCCTAGAGCCGGGGCGTGCGTCTATCCACTCCGCCACCACATCGAGTACGACCAACCGTCTTTTCATCTATCCATCCTAACTTGAAAACCTAAGATATATAGACTGAAAATGCTCGGTTGGTCGTACTCGATGTGGTGGCGGAGTGGATAGACGCACGCCCCGGCTCTAGGGGTGATGCACTGTTGTTTCGTGCACCCAGGTTCGAGTCCTGGCCACATCGAATTTTTTCAGTCTTTCTTCCTTCTTCCATTCTCTTCTACGCTTGACATATGTATTTCCTTGTGCATGATTCCATGCCGTACATATGATTTAATGAGCGAATTTCCTGCCTTTCTCCCAAATATTTCTATCTTTCTTTCTATCCAATTATATATATAAATATATAATGGCATTGTCAGGTTAATTCTCATAAAGGGGGCAGTGCCTACGAAAATTTGAGAACACCAAACCTTACAAGGTGTGAACCTGAGGTAAGTCACCTACTTTCTATCTCTCTTTCCTGTCCTTATTAATTTTTTTAATTAACCTGATAATGTCATTTCACAATACACTGTGGATGCAATTTCAAGTGAGCTACTACCCTTCTTTCTTTCCTTTTAATAGCAATTGTTTTTAATTAGTTTGATAATGTCGCATTATTACTTTCTGCTATATATAACTTATTTGCTTTATTTGAAATAAATTCTGTCTTTCTAGGGTAAACTGCCTTTAACTGGTATTAATGTCACAAAATTGGAGGATTCTGATTCCTATAAAAATGCGTTTGAAATTTCAGGTTAGTATTTATTGAATTATTAAATTTTCATTATAAACTAAAGTTAAATGTTACCGATTCCTTGGTGTTAGCAGGCTCTTTTATTTCATCTTGTTAGTTTACTATTCACTCTTCCTGCCATAACAAATTTTAAATATTTTGTAGTATTATAAGAGCTGTTCTACGTATAAGGCCTTGATTTTCAGCAAGTTAATGATTAAGTTACTGTGATCAAATAAAATTAAACAGCATGAAAGTATTCATTGAAGGCGAAACTGGCACAAAATACTCTTTACTCCTTTTATTTTCTTAAAATATAATGAATATCAGTGTTACTCAATTATTAAATGAATTCTAAACAAATTTTTCCAATTTTTATTATAGACATTGACTCATTCACTTCATGTAGTCTAGGGAAGCAGGCTGTGAAGCCGGGTAGACTACATTTTCCATTTTGGTTTATAGTTGGGATATTTCTTTTTAGAGGGTGTTTGCAGGGTATTTTCTATTTATTAGGGCATTGAACAATCAGTTGGTGTAGGTGGCCAGACTATTCCAGGTGTTGCAAATTCAAACACCCTAGGAACTATACCAAACAGAACAAAACTGAGCTCATGACAAAAATCCTTAATCTGGTGCACTGGATCACCCAATTTTCACTCAATAAAACTCTCCAAAAGGATTCTGCTTTTGTGGATAAATCTCTGTAAATTACAGCGGAAAACCTACCTCCCTATGTTCAGTAACCAAACTTTCTTCTGTCACCTCCATGAATTTCCAAAACCAATAATCTCATTGCTTTTCAAAGATAGTGTCTCACTCTGTACACAACCCCACACATAAATGTACTTGTATATTTCTTGTCTTGCAGGAAACCAAATTCCTTTACCATCACAAATTGTTTCACCAGGATTCTCATTGTCTTCTTTTGCTATGATCAACTGCCATGATCTTTGTTATATTCTTATTTATAGTTTGCTTATTATTAATAGGTATTGACTGTCAAGTCAGTAAATATTAATTTAGTGATACATCTATTAATAACAATATTTCTCACTAATTTAAGTATTTTAACAATTATTTATCATATTATTGTTTCAGGTCCAATGATTGAACACATTATCGCAGTTTGTCAAACACGAGAGGATCAACAAAATTGGGTTGACTGTTTGAAGCAGCAAATTCGTACAGTTCGGAAGTCATCAGTTTCATCTCCACCACCTATTTCACCTCCTCCAAGCAAGCCACAGCCTTTACCTCCACCTCATGTAAGTTATGTTCCATATACAGAACTTTCTGCTTATTTTGCGGAATTAGTAAAACGAGGGGTAATTACAAGATTTATTCTTAAATCTCTTCTGTATCCACAATTTAAAGAAAATGCTGTGATTAACATATTAGGTGTCAAAATAAGACACAAGCACAAAGTTGAATGTGTCATATTTCCACAACAAATAAGCCTTGAAACTTTCACAGCTGCTCACACTTTCATTGCCTCTACAGACAGTGACTGTTCAAGTTCTTGTAGTGGAAGTAGTGTCGATGCTAATGAACATAAATTTGGAAGACAAAATGCTATTGATATTAAAAGTGATGATGATAACTCAATATATTGTGTCCCAGGGAATCCTTTTGGCTTTATCAATTACTATGATCCCACTAGTAAAGTAAGTTGTGATGAAAGCAGTTCTCAAGAAAATATTTTGTTGGGTGCTATAAGTGACACTTCTCAGTCACTTCCTACAGGGTCGTATGATAACCTTCGGAGAACTTGTACGTGCAGTTTTAGCCAAACAGTACTTTCAGATACTCAGAACACTGTGCAGAACCAGCAAAATAAGTCTGTAATTTCAAGTAAATCTAGTTTTGAACTAACTCCTTGGCACAGGAGATCCTCGTGTACAGTTTGTGAAAACAGTGATTTCAATGAAATCAATGCAACTGTTGTGAAATCAAACGAGTCCAGCTTTGAGTATAATCCTTGGCATAAAGAATATCCTCATGAAGTGTGTGAAAACCTTAGTCATTTAAAAGAGGGGGTAATATTAAAAACTACAAATTATGCAGATTTTAGACAGAGCTTGCCAGCATTTGTCTTAAGTGAAAAACAAATAAGTGCCACTGGGTTTAATAATTACTTCAGTTCCAAAACCTTGACTACCCAGTCTCTGCCATTACTGCCTGAAGATACATCTTCACCTTCAACAACACATTCCTCTTGTCTTGACCTACCGGTTAATGTAATTCCTATGCCATCATCAGTGTTAGCAGAATTGTTGTATAACTTAGAACCTAGTGAGCAAATTGAAGTTGAACATTCAAAAGTACAACAACAAGATAGTGCCTCGAGTGGTCATAGCATTGAAAGTGTGCAGACAATTTGCCCTTCTTGTACAATTGAGAGTGATGAAAAAACTATGAACTGTGAATCATCCCAAAATAAAATTCTACAAATTTCAAAATACAAAATGAACTGTATGCCTTTTCCTGTTACAGACTTTAAAATTAAAGAAAGGGGTTGTAGCTTCACAAGTATAACTCCAGAATCAGCAAGTGATAAAAATTTCTCTTCCAGTAAAAGTGTCTGTGTTTGTGACAATGATGTAGCTTGTAATTCTTCTCGTTCATCAGATTCTGGTTTAGCTGACATTGCTGAAAACTCAGCTCTCACATCTCCAGATCTATCAAATGTGCTTCCAGAGCATACAAGATCTGTATTTAATAATAAAATAAACAATTTTTCAATTTATCCTGAATCTTTGACTCCCAGAGAAAGTAGCGAGTTTGATGAGTCTTGTTATGAAGCTCAATGTGTTTGTACATCTCCTTTTGGCTCTACACCACGTACCTCTGCTCAAACTTCATTCACATCAGAGAAGATATTTATTGATGTCAAGGATTCTCTTGCTTCACACATAACTACTTCACGTATAAATCAACCCTCCACTGCGTCGCAAGTTTATCAACCAGATAGTGAAAAGAACAGAGCACCTTCGGTTGGTGTTTATCGTTCAGGAATGTATGCTCACTGGTGGCTGAAGAAAAAGTTACCTGCATCAGCACTGACATCTACTACTCTTCAAACAGGCAAGGTTCTTTGATGTATGGAAAGTTTGTTGTTTAACATGTTTGCTGCCTCCTGTTTGCAGTAACAGTTATATTAACTGATGTTTGTGAGAGTAGTAATGTAAAATGTGTTAATTCCTGCTTGTTTATTTATACCACTGCCCTGAAAGAGACTTAAAGTTCTTACTTATTTAGATACAAATCAGATTTTGGAAATACACACACACAAGTAAGGATGTGGCATTGCCAAAACAAATAACACTGTTGATAAGGACAGGAAAAAGAGAAAGAAAGATGGTGGCCTACCTAAATTTAAATATGGGTGTCACCGATGAGGTTGTAGGTATTCTTCACTCCACCTGGGCATTGCCAAGAATGCATGTCCTATCCCCCTGAAGTAGGGGACAGTTGACTCTGAAAGTTTGAAGAATACCTACTACCTATTATGGTAACTGCTATCTTTAAACTTAAGGTTGGCCACCACCTGTCTTTTTCCTCTTTTAATTGTGTGTATATAATTGAACCTTGGTACTATCATTGAGGATAGGATCAAATTTTGGAGGCAACAGTCTCCTTCTTCAGTAGAAAAGAAGACAAATTCATAGTTCCAACCAGAGTTGAGGCTGTTGCTTGTAAACAAGATATACCACTGGGCCTCAAACTTTCTCGCTCCAGGAAATGTCTTGGCATATGAAAGGTTCTTATATATTGTTCACATGTACTTGTATGAGTAGAGGTGGCCAATAGGGAAAGTACTTTTAGGGGATAAGTCTAGGGCTTTTCCTGGACTGTAGGACATCTAGAAAGTAGATTTCCCACAGATGGAGCTCAACCTCTAAAGAATCGGGGTTAGGCTTTACAGCAGAATTCTCCAAACATTTTTGTCTCATTTGGCCAAATGCTCATTTTTTTTATTTTTTTTTGTGCTAACCCCCACCTTTCTAATATTGAATTGTTACAAATACATTAACTTAAAATGTTGTTTTCGACAGCTGAAACATTGAGGTCTACTCACTTTGTTAAGTTCAACTGTAGAGTCAAAAAGTTAAAAAGAACAAATGTTAAGTTTTATACATGTATTAACTAAAATATCACAAAATGCAAATATAGAAAATTGAAACATAAACCAACTACACAAAAAAATTATTGATTTCAATAGGAGTTATGATTTTATAGAAAATTTTCAATTTAGTCAGATTTAACATTAAATCTCCTTCCTTCTTTGATGTTGTATAATGTGTTTCTTTATTTGTCAAAAAAATTGGCACTGGCATTGAAAACCTTTCCCATGAGGTATGAAGATGGAAGGGCTATTAAAATATACTGCTTATTCCGATCAGTTAATTTTGTAAAGTGACTTTTTTTCTTCCGTGTCATCATATAGATTGTTATTTCAGTGTGATATTTTCATAGTTAAATCACCCTTTAACAGTTTCAAAGTCAGTGTTAAACATATTTAAATGTTGAACATAGGTTGGAAATCATCATCCCGGCAGTCTGACAAATTGGTAGATTTGGAAAATTCATACATCAAATAATTTACTTCATTAGTTTAATTCTTACAGCAATACTGAAATGATGGACTTTGTTTTTATCAAATTAGACTATCCACTTGTACCTGCAAGTTAACCGCGTTTAAATTTTGCCAACAAATATGTTAAATATACAATGTCTGATTTCCACTTCATTAAATTTTCTTTTAAAAATGTCTAAAAAAGTGAATAAAGAATCATGTGAAACATAAACTTTTTGCCGGCAAGCGTACTTCAGTGTGAAAGAACAATCAATGAAAGTTATCATTTCCTTCACACAGCTGTGTAAATAACCTAGTATTCAGCAAGTTGCTTTGAACTGTTTACTGCGTTAATGACATATTAAAGAAATTATTATGTAAGTACGTAGATAATATCTGTGTTATGTGAATAATTTCATTTATAATTAGATGTTTAAATAGGATCCATTCCCGTGGTCTCCCATGTCATGCACACCAAATTTTTGTTTTTAATTGACATGAACTCTTTGAAGTTCAGAGTTGACCCGTATGGGTCAATTTAAACCATATTGTGAATCACTGGTGTAAAGCATTTCATGTCAAGTACCCTCATTTAAGGAACGAACCCTGCACAACCATTTCTGATTTTGATGAAATTAAGACAGTTAGTACCATGAAGCCTTAGATGAACATATGAAAAATATCACTATTTACACATGCGATTTATCTTGGCAACAATTTTTCAGGGTCTATTCTCTAATAACTGCCACAATAATGAAGCTCAAAAGTAGCACTTTTGAAACTACATTGTCTCCAACGAACCTCAGACTTTGACAAAAATGCATATTTTGAATGGAAATTTTGCCTATGGCTTCATGGTTTCATCAAAATCGGAAATGGTCATGTGGGAACCCCTTGGTCTCTTGACCCATTAGTCTAAATTGTTTGTGTTGTGGCTCTGTTCAAAAGAAGGTTTGAAAGTAGTGCGGTGGTTGCCAATAGTTTTTGGGAGAGGTCTATAGTCTTGTCAATCTAGAATGCATGTAAGATTCTGCAATTAATTTGGTAGAGGAAAGGTACATGATGTTATCTTTAATTTTTTAATTTGATTTCTTAGTGGTGGTATACAGAATTGTAGCAAGGTGAAGGGTCTGGAAGATATGGCACCTGTTCTTGCCTTAAGAGTTTGCAGTCCTAAGTGAGTGAGGGACTGGGATTGTGGGATTTGCAGGCAGTGGCGGCCCTAGCATTTTTTTTTATGTGGTATGAGGTCTCAAAGTTGCACTTCTCCAAATTACAAAATTATGGAATGCTTTCTATCTGTTATTTACCCATGATTATACTCTACATAGTTTACATTCCAAGGGAAGGGAATATAGTTTTTATCATCTATGAACAGTATAAGACTGTATAAATATCTATTGGTAGATCTGAAATGAAAAATTATTATACAAATTAGTTGGGGACCTGGTGTTGCCCGGGTATTTATTTATATTATCCTGGTACATTATTTAATTCTTGGTCAACAGATGTCAAAAACATCACAATATGAACCTCAAAAATACTCCCAGTATCTCAAGAGTGTCTAAAATACTCCCGATACAATAGCAGGACTAACATATTTTCAGTACTCTAATAGAATAAAATTTCTTCTGGGATTAACTTTTACTTAAATTGCATAATAAAGGTCATAATGCAACATAGCAACCCCCTTTACGCTGGTTTCGACACCAAAGTCAAGTTTCCTTATTATTTTCATGTAAGTCATTTCCAACCCAACTCCTCCTATGCAGCAAGGGGATGAAATTGCTCACAAATATTGTTGGGTATAACACTTTGAAAGTAATAGACACAAAGAACACATGAAACACGCCCAAGTTTTGCCATTGCAAAAGAAATGGCATTTGAATACGAATGAATATCAATATATTAGTACTGTATGAACATGTCCATCCAGTCCAGTGGTTGAGAAGGAAGAGAGAGAAACAGAGCTTATGGTCACTTCATGGCAAAAATTATAACTCGCATTCACACAGAGTGAGAATACTCGCCCTCCCTCTTTCTTTCTCTCTCTCTCGCATGGTGGCCAAAAAAAAACAACTTATAATGACAGTAATTGGGGTGATCGTATGAAGGAGCTGCCTGTGGCAGTTTTCTCTCGCAGGCATTTCTCCCCAAAGCGACTGCGGGGCTCACCTGACTATGTTTCTTTTCCTCCAAAGTTCTCATATGCCGAGACACCTTCACCTATTTTGGGAGGTATATGTTCTGGGGTCGATGACCTTGAGCATAAGGCAAGAGTTGTCCGCTGATTGCATTGGATCAGTTGGCCATATGCCACCTAAAACTGGTGGAGACATGGAGAATGCTGGGATCCCCACAGTAAACTCGTCTCCCGTCATTCTGAAGGGCATGAGAATAGTACCCAATGCCCAACCTACCTTAAACTATAGCCTGGGGACCTTAGTCAACCCTTGGCTACCTTGCTTTACCTTCCACATCCCCCTTTTCAATTCCCTTCCTATGCTATTAAAGGTGAATTTCCTGTGTCAGGATCACCCTCATGTAGCCTGTTAACACACACACACACACACATATATATATTATACATATACACCTTACACCCAGTGATGACGTCACGCTTCAATCATATATTATATTATATTATATATATATATATATATATATTGTAATATACTTTTTTTTTGTATATATAACATTTATTAATTTAAGATCAATTTTAATAATTTTGATTATTAATTTAAGTGAAGACACGGGCTTAATTCCCAGGGATTTTTGGGTTCCTCAAGAGATGGGTATGCTTCAGCTGAAAATAGAAAGAAAATAATTTGAATGTTAATTTTATTCTGAGCATATGAGCAAGTTTCACAAATTTTAGATCGCTTACCCACATATTACTGGCCCAACAAACATTCCACCTCCACGAATGTTTGTGCGTCTCTGGATATCTGCTCTCCGCTTCCACACGCCTGCCTTCTGGGGTCTGTGGCACTCGCCTCACTTCTGCGGGTCTGTCACTGCCTGCCTTATGGGTGGTCGATCACGTCCTCTCGGGTTCTGATCTGTCTGGTCGCACCTCCCTTCTCGTGGTCTGCTCTCGTCTGGTCTGCTCTATTCTGGTCTGCCACTATGTGGTCTCTACCACGATTGATTGCCTCCCTTCTCGGGTCTGGACTGCCCCTCTCTGATGCACTCCTCTCCCCACTCTGATTCTCGAAGCCACCCATCGGCTTCCCTTATAAAGCTTCTGACGGGACTTCGCCCTTTTTCTTAACATTTCGGGGGTTCCCAGCCCTCATTTTTCCCGCGGGGGTTTCACCATCGTCATTTTTTTATACAGGATAACGCTTGGCCTTCCCCGCGGGAGGGCGGAAAAACACTAACTCTTTCGGCTGACTATCCATTGTTGTTGGTCCGAACTGCGCCTCATATCGCCACAACTTACAAAATCCCCCTTTTTATCAATCTGCCCCGATCAATTTTAATAAAATTTTACAAAAATTTTGTTGAGTTAATTTATCTCCATAATTTTTTCTTTAAACCCCGTGCTCATTCTTTACATTCATTTTTGTGCTCGGAGAATTACAAATTAATCACAATTGATTGAGCACCCTTTTCAACTTAATTGTAAATAATCTTTCCTATTGATTTATTCTTTTTAAAATTGATAGAATTACATGTTAACACGTGGCTAACATAAAAAACTTACACATGTTGTTGCCTGGTGTCCCCATTGAATAAAATAAAATCCTGTTATGAATGTTAAATTATTTTAAAATTTACCCACTCACAGGAACGAACTTTGCCGTTTGCCAGGATGGAGAACTTGGCATCAACAGTTCAGTATTTCAACATGCCATCTATACGTTTAAACAACATTATATGGCTGAACTGCCTCTAACATCATCCCTCATACAAAAACAATCCTCAATGTGGCTCCATGTTTTCTTACTGTGGACATTTTATCAAACCCCCAATTATAGAATTTTTCAGAAGCTAAAAATTTTTTTTCCTAAATTATACTGCTACTATCCAACAATAAAAACTAATTAGCTTGGTAGCCCCCATAACCTATATTTTAATTTACCCAGCAGTACAATCCAATCAAAATAAACAAACTCCTGATAGAACAGAATAAAAAAAAAAGATAACACCCTTTTTCTGCACTAATTGTTTCTCATTCCAGACTTCCCAACAAATAAGTCTTCAATTTTTCTTCCCACGTAACTATTTCCTATCTCACCCATTAAATCAAATCCTGTCTCTTTATCATAATAAATCGTTGAGTCACCATTTGCTCATAAAATTTCTTCAAGATTCCCCCATATTTCTTTCTCTATCAGCTCTGAAAATTCACAATCTTTAAAAATCCAAAGGTACCAGCTGGTCTATGTTTAGTGACACATTCTCATCTAACATTTTTATTAAACGACGATCTTACTATACTGTTTGTCCCCTTTCTTATTTGTCTAATCTCCACTAAATTAATCTCGTGGGACTTATTTATGCCACCCCCAATCAATACGACGACTTCACATACTATTCTTTAATTATATTCGACGAGTCTTCACTTCACTTTAATATACGACGCTTTCAACTTATTATAACTTCCTTATAATACACGACTGATTCCATATAATCCTTTATATCCTCCAATAACTTGAGTCCCCCCCACTGCTATTTTCCACCAAATTCCAGTACCATAAATCAAAACACCTTCCAAATCACAGCTGACATTTCCCAATTATACTTCAAACCACATTCCTTTCATAAGCTCACACTAATTCAACTCTTAATTTCTTCCAAACAGACAGGATTCTAATTATTTCTCCCCACAATAAAATCCACATCAATAATCTACTTTCCACAGCCCAACAACCACATAAACCCACAAAATCGAAAAAATACTCCTTTGTGCAGAAACAAAATGACAGAACAAGACAATACCAAAATAGGTGATTCCCAAAATTAACCTAAAATCCTGTCACACTATCTCAAATCATCCCCAAAATCTATTACAATACAAAAAAAAACACCCGTGACAAAATACAACTGAACTATCTAGAATTCCCCATCAAAATCACCTAACTAGAAGATAGCATAGAGGATAGATGTAAGAAATAAAGCACTGAAATGGAAGAAATGCTTTATAGCTGGAGTCTCCATAATCGCTAATTATGAAATCATTAAAGAGTAATGATTCTCCTAGAGTTTCTTTACTCTAATCTAACATATCACTTGATATGGCAATAGACCCCTGCCATCATCACAATTTTCATGTACCCCAAATATTCCCGTGCTATTATTTTCTTCTGTCTCCAGCAATGGATGCCCATATTCTTTATGCAGCCTAAAATCCCATTGACATACAAACAGATTTTTCCCAAACCGTTTAATTACCTCACCAATTGAATGAATCCTCAATCCTTTAATTGCCCACGTCGCTACATAATTTAAACTACTTATCATTGTTGCCATGCGTTTTCCATACTCCATAGTGAAATGACCCTGCGTTCTCCCTCTACAATGCTTTCCCAAAATTCCCTCATACATTTCATCTGCATAATGATCGAACCTATTCTGTTTAAATTTAATAAACTTTATATCTATTCTTACACTAATGTGACCCAAACTTTGTCTTTTTCCCCTATTCCCCCGTAGAGCTTCCCCTTTTAACCCTGCTAAGTTCAGAATTTTCTTCTCCAAATTGTAACTATACAACTTTCCTGTCTCTAACACTTCAGCTATCTCTATTTCCAGCTGTTTCCTGACATTTCCCTGCATATCATTATCAATAGCCACAGGATTCTTTCTTGACTGTTCATTAATAACTTCTTCTTGACTGTTATTAACAACTAAACTACACATTACTTCTTCCTTATCTATTTCTTCTACGTGCACATTAAAATCATTATGTTTATCATCACATGTTTTCTCAGATACCTCGTTTTGAATAATTTCTTCCTCTACCACTACCCCTATTCCCTCAATATTCTTACTAACTTCCCCTTTAAATTCTACATTAAACTTCTCAGTCATTTCCCTTATATTTCCCTTCCATTCTGCCATACTCTTATCAATTTTTTCTCCCATGGAAGCCATACTCTTATCCATTCTTTCTATCAACCTATTCTTTTCTAATTTCATCTCATCAAATTTATTATTCCTTTCTAATTTCATCTCATCAAATTTTTTATCCAAAAATTTCATCAGCATCTCAATATCTAGCCTATTAATCTCTCTTCTATGCTTATCACTCTTTTCCACTATCGCATACATACTATCCCTATTGCTGACTTCTACATTTTCTGTCTCTGATTCTTCCCCTTTATCACTTTCATCATACATTTTGTTTAAACCGATCACTTCCTCGGATTCCAAATTCTCGCCCTGCGCACACTGAAATTCTAGTTCCTGTGAATTTTCCATATTAATCACACGTTTTTTACTTCTAAGAAGCATATATCAAACAAAAGAAAACCCCAAAACATTAATTTAAAAAAACATGTATTAATTTTTGTAAGCAAAAGATTGCATACTTGTGGAAATTGCACAGTAAAAATTGCAACACCCAGAATTTAAATTTTAACCGAGAGGAACACGAAAGAAAGCAAAACAAAAAAAACTATAACTCTAAATATTAGAAAGATTACCTTTTACAAAAATAGCTTCTGCAGTACTTCACCCTTGAGAGAGATCGTAAGCTCACACGGTTGGGCGCCAAAATGTAATATACTTTTTTTTGTATATATAACATTTATTAATTTAAGATCAATTTTAATAATTTTGATTATTAATTTAAGTGAAGACACGGGCTTAATCCCAGGGGATTTTGGGTCTCTCAAGAGATGGAGTATGCATCAGCTGAAAATAGAAAGAAAATAATTGAATGTTAATTTTATTCAGAGCAATGAGCAAGTTTCACAAATTTTAGATCGCTTACCCACAATTACTGGCCCAACAAACATCCACCTCTCGAATGTTTGTGCGTCTCTGGATATCTGCTCTCCGCTCCACACGCCTGCCTTCTGGGGGTCTGATGCACTCGCCTCCCTTCTGCGGTCTGATCACTCGCCTGCCTTCTGGGGTCGAGCCACGTCCTCTCGGGTCTGATCTGGTCTGGTCGCCTCCCTTCTCGGGTCTGCTCTCGTCTGGTCTGCTCTCGTCTGGTCTGCCACTCTGAGGTCTCTACCACGATCTGATCGCCTCCCTTCTCGGGTCTGGACTGCCCCTCTCTGATGCACTCCTCTCCCCACTCTGATCTCGAGCCACCCATCGGCTTCCCTTATAAAGCTTCTGACGGGACTTCCCCTATTTCTTAACATTTCGGGGTTCCCCGCCCTCATTTTTCCCGCGGGGGTTCACCATCGTCATTTTTTTATACAGGCAACGCTGGCCTTCCCCGCGGGGAAACACAAATCTTTCGGCCGACTATCCATTGTTGTTGGCCGAACTGCGCCTCATAACGCCACAACCTTACAAAATCCCCCTTTTTATCACAATATATATATAATTATTAATGGGGAAAGGACAGAGAGATAGAAAGAAGATGACTTACCTGAGGTTCATAGATGGTAGACACCTTGTGAGGTTTAGAGAACTTGAATTTTCGGAGGCACCGCCCCCTTCATCAGAAAGTTAGGAAGACATTTCCAGTGATCGGCTAGCCGACGACTATATATATATATATAATATGATAGTTTTCACGCCACCTACCATTAATATCTTCTGAACTCTGCAAGATATCGAAATGAATCATACACGAAAATTGAAGTTAATATTCGTGTTTCAATCCCTGAATCCATTGAGCCATTTGGAGCATAAACAGCTCAAGAATTAATATGTTTGACACCTTTTATTAAACAGCTATAATACAGATGGTAATGCATTTTAAAAATAGTTAAAAGGACAACTAATTTTATTTAAAAAAAACTAGATGGCCACCTTTATTTATACCCTTGCACTTACAATTTTTTTTATTAAATTGGAATAATATAATTTTTTGGGGCAATAGCATTCTAAGCCAGGATTTTTCACAATGGACTTTTCAGGAATTATTTTTATGTTCAATAAAAAAAGACCACTTATTGAATTTTGATAGTTGTCTAAACCAAGTGATCAAAGCATAACATAGGGTAAGAAACATTCATTTTAAATAATTCTTCCAAACTAGTTTGTCTCTCATCTTCAACTTCATACTCAATACTTCATTTTTTTCTTCAAGATTGGACTGGCTTAAAAATTTGTTCTATACCAGCATGAGATGCTGGTTACTAGAGTAGATGAAAAAGTATGTTTTGGTGGTTAGGTGAATGTCTGAAGTCAACTCTCGGACAGGTTGGGAGGCTGTCCATTGAAGGCCAATTGGGGAAATAAGTTTATTTTATGTAGATGTAGGTGGTGGTAAAGGAAGGGCTAGGTTTTTTTGTTTTATTTGAGAATGAGTGTTTGGAAATTTGACAGGACATGGGATATCTGTTTTAGGTTTTATGTTAGGTAATTTCCGTTGGCAAAGATGGTGAGAATTTGGTTGGTGTAGGTGACCAGACTATTCTAGTTGGAGCAAATGTCATATGTCATCTCCCATGAGGGCTAGACTCTGTGGGAGGCAGCATTTGGTGTTGTCAGGGTGGTAACTGAAGAGGTATTGTAGGGTGGTAATGGGTTTGATATGAACTGAAGTGTTTAGTACTTTCCCTACTGAACATCCTTATATAACATTTATCCCTTTATCTATAATATGTTTTCTGTGAAAACTCTTAACATTTTTATTGATAGAACAAACAAAAATGTTAGTAGAAACATTGTGTGATGTTTATTTTTCACCTATTCTGCCTATTAATTGGGAGTACAAATTAGTTTGATACATATTTATGTTGTCAAAAATGCATTTATTTCAAAACAAATGAATTAACAGATTAATCAAGTATTATCCATCTCTGATTACAACTTTTTCCTGCCTCTCGGGCAATTTTTAATTTCATGTAAAAAATGTTTCATTTTTAAAAGGTGATAATTTTCGATTTCTGTGCTGCATCCATTGGAACAACCAGTAATCAGAAGGTGCATTAATGGAGAATCCAATGGGTGCAGTAAAATATCCAACATTACATTTACCAGTATTTTTCACAACTTTTGCAACATTTGGCCAAGTATTGTCATGCAGAAGAATAACTTTGTCATGTCTTTGCTTGTATTCCGTCTGTTTTTCCCATAATGCATGGCTCAAAAAATCAGTTGTGTTTTATACTGATCACCTGCAACAGATTTTCCAGATTGTAGCAGCTCACAATACTCTTTTGGGTCCCACCAGATACACAGCATTACCTTTGAACCAAGAATATTTATTTGGCTTTGGTGTTGATGTTGATCACAATGATTGTACTTTTTCTTCTTGCAGTTATTGCAGAATATCACTTTCTGATCTCCAGTCACTATTCAGTTTAAAAAACCCTCTCTTGTTTACCATTCAATCAACTGCAGGAAACTAAAGCCTCCCGCAAATCCTGCTTGGTTAACACAAAATTTGACATATTCAACACAGTAAAAAAGGATTTCTTTTTATGAAACTTATAGCAATAGGTACTGAATGTGATTGACAGATGTCTAATCACTTTGAAAGCACCATAATCAGCTGTCAGTATAAAACATTCATAACAGCCAGAGGCATCTTTTGAAAAGGGACTGAAATAATTTGTACTCCCATTATTTACTTCTTAATTATCTATTTGTTAATTTTAATTCAGATTTTTTTGTCAGAATTAAGGTTTGTTCTTTCAGTAAAAAAAATCACACAGTAAATATTCACAGCTGGTACTCTTCATATTTTTATCAATTATTATTTCTCTTTAAAAATTATAATTACTTATCATTTACAAATAATAATAACTATTATGACTTTTCAAATATATTATGTGTAACCTATACCTGTGGAAGTAGTAGGATCACCATTCTTAAAGTTTCAAATTATGGGCCCAGAAGTGTGCATCATTCACTCTTAAGTAAACCACAATTGTATACACCTCTGTCTTTCACAGTCAACCAGCACAAGATACAGTACTCTGCTTTGGCGAATAAGGATAAGGGCTTTTTAAATTTGACATTCTCATTCCTACCTGATGTGGCGACTCCAGCTCTCAAATTAAGTTGAGATGATTTGTCGTCTAGTCAGGAAAGAGAGAGAGAGACAGGAGCTAATTGTGTTTTCAGTCTAAGAAGTAATGAGCAAGTTTGGCTTGAACCCTTTTTTTCAGTCATAACAGGACTGCATGTCATATTGGTCAGCTGCACAATGCACTATCAGAGGCCAGGATGTTTTTTAAAGAAGGAATTGAGGGGTCTACATGAAACATTGCTTAAAAATGCAAGCATTTCAGAGAGTATTGCAGTGTTTTGCATTTTGTTTAGCCTGTGTAGAAAGAAGGCCAGAGTCTGCAATTAATCTAGTAAATGATGTGGGTGGAGAGGAAGGTCATGTTTTATTTGTAGGTGGCTATTTCTGAAGAATTTATGAGTATTGTAGTAAGTTGAAGGATATAACGGACATTTTACCTGTTCCTATGCGAGGTTGGGCCTAGGGTGGAGGATATATATATATATTGTAACCGTGTAACAGTGCCTCACTTTGTAGGTAACAAATGTAAATAGTTTTATTCCAATTTCGTTTGTAATGCATCTGGAAGCTTTACAAACAAAATTGGAATAAAACTATTTACATTTGTTACCTACAAAGTGAGGCACTGTTACACGGTTACAGTGTGACTACTTCCCTTGATTTACTTAAATTGCAGGGAAGCAGTGAGGCACTATATATATATATAGGATAGAAAGAAAGATAGAAATATTTGGGAGAAAGGCAGGAAATTCGCTCTTTAAATCATATGTACGGCATGGAATCATGCACAAGGAAATACATATGTCAAGCGTAGAAGGGAATGGAAGTAGGAAGAAAGACTGAAAAAATTCGATGTGGCCAGGACTCGAACTTGGGTGCACGAAACAACAGTGCATCACCCCTAGAGCCGGGGCATGCGTCTATCCACTCCGCCACCACATCAAGTACGGCCAACCGAACATTTTCAGTCTATATATATTAGGTTTTCAAGTTAGGATGGATAGAGAAGAGGGATGAAAGAATTAGGAGCATCCGTTAAGGATAAATTAAATATATATATGGGATAAGCTAAGCTTGACATATGTATTTCCTTGTGCATGATTCCATGCCGTACATATGATTTAAAGAGCGAATTTCCTGCCTTTCTCCCAAATATTTCTATCTTTCTTTCTATCCAATTATCAAATGCGTGACTTCATCACTTATCCCATATATATATATATCTGGGGGAGATTGCATTCCAGTGTAGGCCAGGCAAATGATAAAGTTGAGTTTGTTTGGATATTATTTTGTATGTTGTTCTCCTTGTTGAAGGAATCATAATAAACACTCAAGTACACCATTTCGGTCTCTTTCATATCCATTTCAGTTTCACATTATGCATAATACACACACAGGAATATTATTAGAAAATTATCTTAAACAAATGCAATACACATCAAATTAAAAATTGTTACCTGTGAAGAGTTAATATTTTCCCCATTTGGGTGTAGTGGCAGGCTAATTGAAATATTTATAGAGATCCCAATTTTATATTTCAGATTTAACTTCTTGTTGGGTAAGATGATTTGGGGAAGTGGGGAGGCAGGCTATATGAGGGTTACCCTGAACCAAGAGAGACCAAATGTCACATTTATATTAATTAAATAGTAATAAAATTATATGCTGACTTATTGGCTATCTTTTTATTATTTACTTAAACTTAGTCAGAAAACTAGCAGGTAGACACATTTTCTTTGAAAATATTAACTTTCTCCAAGATGATGTTTAGTACTGTGTTTTATTTATTTATTTGTCAAGCTTAAACAAACACCATGAGTGTGTGTGTTGCACTGTTAAAACAATTTTATTAATATTTTTCAATATTGTAATGCAATAATTATTAAAGTTATCCTACCAACTAATGCTATTAATTATATGCAGAAAATTCCAGGACTAATAAATGCTGTGTATTACTAAAAGTTTGTTTGATATTTGAAATGTAATGCTGGATTTGCAACAGCTTTTTATCTTTAATATAATAGTTTTTAGTGAACATTTATTTTCAATGATAATGGAAGTTATATGGCCAATGCCTGTCTCCCTCAAGTTTAACAGTTTAAAATGTGGTAGACTATTGATTCCTTGTGCATATTGATTCCTTGTGCAGTGAGCTTTTAATAACATTATGGAACATGATTTTATTTCTTTGTGCATCTAAATTAATGGCTGTTTAAGTAGTGTGTATTAGTATTTCATAGCAAAAATAACATAACTTATTTTATAAGTACGATGTATCTGTGTTATAAATTATCAAAATAAAATGTATTCAAGTAGAAATGTTTTCTAATTTTACTTGAATTTATTAATCTATCTGTAAAATATGCAACTACCTAAATGTAAGTAGTATTCTTGTTTCTTTCAGAAGAGTGCTCTAACAGCTCCAATATCTCCTCGAGTTAGCTTGTCACAAGTAAACAATTTAAGATTTACTTCATGTCGACCAGGCAATAAAGGATGGAGCATTTCTTGCCTCCGACCTTCTCCCCCTCTTCGTCCTTGCTTAGCACTTTGTCGTGATGACAGTAACAGGAAAAGTGGACGAAACACCAGGAAGCCTAGTAAGCTTAAGTTTATTTTTGTACTTTCTTTTTAAAACGGACACAGTTTTTTTAGTGAATATTTACTTTTTCTCACATCTGTGTTGTAGAAATACACAAATAATGGTTAATAGGATTTGCCTGCAATAGTTGCACAAGATTCCAAATATTCCGTTAGTTTTTTATAAATCCCTATATAATGTCATTACCTGTCCAGCAGCAGTGAACTTCATTTTGTTTGTTATATAGCTTGGAGCAGAGGAACACACATTTGTCACTACTCTATAAGTTTCATTGTTTTATTTATAGAACAAAACATTTTACATTATATAATTTTTTTTCCTTTCTGAATTCTACATACATTCCCCAACATTTCAACAAAAATTGCTTGATTGATCAAAATTTTCAGCTCATCAATTGTGCAGAACTTATATAAGTTCACTTTTGATTTCAGACACTTACAAAAAGACATGTGCAGCTAAATTTGTATTCTTAATGAAGCAGCTAGTGAATTAGAGAAACTCTGGGAATGAGTGAGGTTACAATGCTATTTAAAGCACATGCTGGTCAAAAGTCGTAGAAGGCAATTGGCAAAAAAATCTAAAGCTTATTTATGTATATGACTCTATAATTTTGAATTATATTATTGGTAGCAAAAAAAAGGACATCTATATAAATCCACACAATGGTCTTAATTAGTTAGTGGAAAATATGTTGTTGAAAAGTAGGAGTATTAGAGTTTGCTATTAAATAAATAAAAATGTGGTCAAATATGTCAACAAATAAATTTAATTAACAATTAGTTAATATAAATTCAATAATTCTCAGATTTCAATCTGGGTAAAAAATTCAAGAATTGTATGTAGAAGCAATTCACAAGGGAAAACCTTTGCTGTCTTATAATTACTATGTTTATCCGATTTTTTACAGCTGTAACCGTCACCAGATGTAGTCCACAACGGAAAATTACAATTGAATTAGTTTTAGCCATTTAAAAATTTACCTGAAGTCCACAAAGATGGATAAAACATTGTATTTATATTAACCAATTATTATTAAATTTGTTTGCTTACATATTTTGCTGTATTTATATTTATTTATTTTACTTAATGTCAGAAAATTGATTTTAGAGTTTTTTTATTGTTTTAAATGAACTAAATTAATGAGAATTTTCTATGATCATTAAATATTACTATGTAAGAGATCAGGAGACATAAGTTGACCTGCAAAAAATTCTATTCAATTGAGTAAGCACACCAGCTCATTCCTCTGGGCTAGTAGTCGGCAGCCAATGGATTGTGAGTCATATGTTCACTCTTTGGCCTATTCAGTGTGGTTCTTCCACAAATATTCAACATGCAGATGCCCACTTACAGTGCAATTGAAACTTCATGGCCTTTAAGTATAGTTTATTAAGTTATTTTTAGGTAGTGTACTGGACTGAAAGAAAACGTAGTGTCGAGTACAGAGAAATGTATGTTGATATGGTTTAAACCTATAGTGAGATACACAACATAAACATACAAGACCTGCATAGATGGGAGAGTTGGAAGGGGCCAAATTTAGCGAATGTCCTTCAATCAGATGGAGGACATTCTTAGAAAATGCCAGCTTAGGGGTACCCTAATTAAATTAATAACATTGTACATAGCTATATTCTTAAAGTTTAAATAATTGTACATCAAAGGAATTTGTAATTTTTGTTCTCTTCTGACTAAACAAGGCTACCGGCCAATTCTCTGGGTCAGAGATGAGAAAACTTTTTTGAGAAAGAGCCAACAATAAATTTAAAAAAATTACGCTGGCAGCATATAAGAAAGATATTAAAATAATGAGTAATAGATGAGAATAAATTATCATTTTATTAAGAAAATGAATAAATTGAAAACTATAATGAGACACAAAGAAATTGCAAAAACTGTACAAAAAGCAGCAAATGGTAATTACTATGAGAAAAAGTTTAAGACAAATTTTAATCAGAAGTTTGTCATTGCTTTTTTGCAACCAGTTGGCCAATATTTGCAGATATAAACAATATTGCAACTCGGATGAAAACACAAGTACTTCCAAAACATGTCTTGATTCGAATTTCAAGTGTGACTAATAATGCAAAACTTTCAAATAACATGTAATTTGAATAGAAATTCTGTTTGACTCATTCAGAAATGTTCTTTCATTTCACAGTAGTTCATTGAATCATTTCAGTGCAGTGTTGTATCTCTTTCTCACTTGTTATTTAAATGATATATTTATTCGGCAATATATTATGTTTATTTTGCAATTTAAACATTTCATTTTAAACCAGATAGGGAAAAATATAGAATTTATGTTTAAATGGTCCAAAGTAAACTTAGGTGGGCCACACAACAATGCACTGTACAGCATGCAGACTGCGGATTTCTCATCCCATTTCTAGGTCATTTGTAATGGATTGAAAGTCTGGTGTATTGTTTGACTTTGAATTTACTCAATTTTTTCTATATAATATTATGTTTAAAATTTAATTCAATGAAAGTTAGACAACAGTTCTTTTTTGAATTACACACGTCTTTGTTTTAAAAGTATTATTTGAATCACTTTTTAGGTGACAAAAGTTTTGAAGAAGATGCACAGATTTTAAGAGTGATTGAAGCTTACTGCACTAGTGCAAAAACCCGGTACACAGTTAATTCAGGTATGTGTCATATTCTCATTTAATAATTATGGGCTAAAATATTTAGATTAATATATATATATATATATATATATATATATATATATATATAAATGTTTTATATTTATTACTAATTAGTGGTTAGCTTTTTATTTTAGCCCATCATTGTAGGAAACATGAACCACACTTTTTCATTATATTATCAATATTATTTTTACTATAATTTATAATGGTTTTCATTAATGTTTGTTATGTTCTTTAAGGTTGTATTTGAATAAAATTCAGTAGATAAAATATGATTTCTGGCATAAATGTTTACTTTTACAGAATATCAGGACCTTCCAAAACTATTACCAATAATTAACTTTTTCGAACTTCATGGCGATTATTTGCCAAGGCAACATTTTATATTCTTTTTTAATTGTACATGACAGGATAGTCAGTTAAGCAAAGTATTAAACAATTCCAAATATTTCAAAACCAAATAAAGTATTCTTAGGTTTCCAGACTGTTAAATATTTATTAATATTTTGATAGTGTTATTTACAATTGTTGTCAGGTGGATTCTGGTTAATTCTATTTTTCATAGTTAAATGTGTTTTCCATGAATTAGTGACGAGTAGATATAGCTGTACAATGCATACACAATTTCATTTTTACTACAACCTACAACCCCATTTCCACTTTAACACTATATATTATTGAATGTTTCAACATTTGAGGTTTCAAATAATTTAACCCACTTTTACTCTTTTGTATCAAACATCAGCCCAATAATTGAGATAGTTGCAAAACAAATTATTTAAGAAAAAATATTTTAATGTATGTGTTTTTTTAACAATTCAATCATGCACATGGTATTTAGTTCTATGTACTCTGTATCATTCTGATAAGACAAACCCTAATTAAGATAGTGAAGATGAGTTTGTAAATAAAAATTCTTATACTATGATAATTTAATGGACATTTAAATACTGACACAGTAATGTAATTATGAACTGATCTTGTTGTGTATAGCTGTTATTTACTATAAAGCCTTATTAATTTCATAAGATTTATTTATTGATGAAAAGTAAGCATTTCCATTTTGTTATCCATTATCACAAGACATCATATGTATTATTTGATATTTAAAGACTCGTGTTGAGTTGAGTAATAACTAAAGCTTACATTTCTTCAAGTTGTAACAATTCATATTATGGATAAATGGTTCTTGGGTTTCTACCTGGGTCAAATAAAGCTTATGCCATGACGTTTTGATGGCTTACTCTGCCATCTTTCTGAAGTGAAAGTATTGTCCTTTAGTATGCACAACGCCTTTATATTCCATCCTTACATATTGTGGTGTGTGTCCTGTCCTGATTAGTCCTTGGTCTGGGGCGATATTGTCATGCCCTCGCTTTTGGCTCTGAGCCCCTGGCTGAATTTGAATAATAGCATCTTACGCAATTTGAAGACACAAAAGTCTTAAACAATTGTGGAAATTATTGGGATAGTGTTTTGATATAGGTGGTAGCAGTTAAAACCAGCAATTGCAATGTCATGAACTGGGACCAAGGATTTCAACTTAGTAAATCTTGGGATCCTGTATTGAGGAAACTCGGACACAAGGAAAAACAAGATCCGAGTACAATAATTGTGCCACCAGACCCCGGAGCAAGTTATTGTAGCCCAGAACCAATCGAGAGGGTAGGACAATATCTGAGACTGAGGGCTTATCAGCACAGGACATGCAGCATGCTACCGAAGGCTGGAGTATAAAGACAATGCACATACTACAGGATGGCACTTTCACCTAGGAAAGACAGCAGAGCCATCTGAACATTGTGGGATTCTTTATTTTGAGAGAAGGAAAAAATGTATTATTACATGGGTCCAAAAATGCATACTTACAGAGTTATCCAAAGTTTGTATGAATTTTATTTTTTGCATAACTACATTCATTGTCATCTGGATTAAACAGTGAGACTTGTTACAATTGTTACATGAGGAAACGTATTCTGAATTAAATTGATGTTGACCTGAATACATCTTGGCACACAAATGAAGAACTTATGTACATGTAATACGTGTTTGGTTTGGATGCTTTGATGCGCATTGTTTGTAGAAAGAAGAATATCCAACCCAGAGAGTGCAGGATTTAAAGACTTTTGAAGGAATCTAGCACTGCTTATGCAAACGTAAAAGTTTTTCACTCCCACCAAACATCATGGGATGTCCAAGAGTGTCACACTTGACAGTTTGAGTACTATAAACCACAAATTACTCTCAGATTATAGTTTATGTTCCTAATGAAGGGATAGTATGTAATGTATCGAATGATCACAGTGGCTTGTGCAATTTGCAATGTTTCACCTTCATCAATAGGTGAGACTTGAGACTGAAGCTAACTAATATAATCTAGCACCAGCAAGCACCAAGCACAAAGACCATTCTAAATTTAGTACACTAATCTAGAAGTGACTTCTGAAAGAAGTGGCCTGTGGAAATTATTAAACAAATAATAAGTTTGAAAATTAAAATATTAAAAATTTATCAGATAAATTTAGTTATATATTAGATATTTTAAAAAATTATATCCTGTTATTGTCTTAGTAATCTTTGAGTAAATAATACTAAATCTAAGTATTTGTCCTGAACAATTTAATGCACATTTTCCTCGCTGATGAATTGGTAGAGTTAGACCAATTGCAAATCCACCTTGCTGTCCTAACTTAAACTGCCTGGACTTTTATTATTAGGGATACCTAAAAACTTTGATGTATTTGACTGCTGTGGATAACATACTAACTCTGTGCAATGATTGTGGCAGTCTTTCATTCATTGTGCACTATACCAGGAAGATTTTATGTTTGAAACTCAATGTGAAGAAAAACAATTTCTTGTCTGTATTCAGTCAAAAGGACTTTTAACATTTCATTTGATATATGAACTTAGCCCTATAATTAGTCAACTGAACTTGATACAAACTTATCGTATATGGAAGTTTGAATAACTTTGTAACTACGCATTCCAGACCCTGTTGTAATGCACATTTTTCTTTCTGTATAAGGAATCCATTACTGAAATTTTGTCATTGAGTTTTGCTACTTCCTGTATGCTTATATATAAATCCAAGTCAGAAAATGACATGGTCAGGCTTAAAACAATGACAGGAAAGAGAGACAGAAAACTGATGGCTTACCTGAAGTCCACAGAATGCAGGCACCATGTAGGGTTTGAAATTCTTGAATTTTTGGAGGCGCCACCCCCTTCATCAGAAAGTTAGGAACACATTTCCAGTGACGGCTGGCCATCTCAACCCCTACATGATGCATGCCATCTGTGAACTTGAGGTAAGTCACCAACTTTCTGTCTTGCTTTCCTTTCCTATTTATATAAAACAATAAGGACAAAAGAGAGAGTTAGAAATGTGGCCTACCTGAATGTAATGTTGGCAAACGCCATTATGACTGTGGGATTTATCTTTCATCAGAAGATAAGGAAGAGAATTACAATAATGGCCAGCTGAATTTGTTTACTTTTATCTTCACTTCAACAGTTATAGTAAGCAAAATGCTTTTCTTCTTTTATTTGTCTGGCCTCAAGTAACCTCATACCGAATACATGTACCGGTAATGTATTCGGTATGGGAATTTTTGGAGTAGTTATGGTGACTCCGGGATTATTGATTTGTTGTACATGTTTTCTACATGGCTGGGCATTTACTTTTCTTATAAAGACCTGTGAAGACTATTCTCAGTTAGTTGAGAAATGTTCCTATATAGGAATTTTTTATTTCAGGATCAGAATGTAGCCCAAAATAAACTTTTCTATATAGATCTGTAGAATAAAATGTAGATAGATGCCTGTTTAGCCTGATCAGGAAATTGTCAGCCTGGGCAGTGGTCAGTGAGCAGACATTGGAAAATATTTGTTGAGAAAATTTGTGGTAATTTTTGTGTTCATAAGTTTTTAATATACAAATATAATAACTGATCATATGTTTGCTTATAGAGCTAAATTCTTTGTTAAAGAAAATGATGACAGGTTGCTGGCTTAAGTGAGCCCATTTAATTATCAAAATCATGACGAAATTTGGTTGTTTAAGATGAAGGTATTTAAACTTTCTGTATACAGAATGTTACCAATTTGTGGTTGAGTGGATCAGTATTTTATTTCAGGTCAATGTTAAAATACTTGATGAACTCGAAAACATAGGGGAAGTAGTGGCAGATTTTCAAGTTTTCGTGTGACACTTATTTTATGACATTAATTATTTTTCACTTTTTATTCAACAAAATGTAACATTTTATTTTAATTAAATGTTGTTTCAATTAGTTATTTTTATAATGAAAGGTATTTTAAGTATTGTTTTAGTTACTGTATTTTTCACTAATGATATCAAGTCTCTGAATTAATTTCTACTGTCTAAATATAACAATGGGAGGGCAATAAATGGACAAGGTCTAACCATTCAGCATTAACTCTAAAAACAAGAAACATCAATGGCTTGTATTTGAATTAAAAACTTTGGATTACCTTTCAAATAACAACAAAAATGTTTCTAAACTTAAAGGATACAATAATAATAGACTAAAATATGATTGCTTGGTTATGTAAATCGGGTTTTGGTGAAGGTGTTGGTTGTATTGAAAGCGCATGTTGTTTTGTTCCATGCCGGTGTGTGCAGTGGACCTGGGTCATCTGTCTCATGGTAATGTACTGCACGATCCAGCCACACAAAGAGTATTGACTTCACACTGTGTGAGCTGTAGCAAAACAAGGGCATCTACCTGGTGTTGTGCAAATTTTGTCATCCGCACGCTCAGGAAAACACACTTTGAATAAATATATTCTTCCTTGCTGCGGTACTAAAGTTCATTGTAAATTAGCTTCCATTTAAATGCATGCCAAATTTTCCTTTACATTCTTCCTGTAATAGCTTTTTTGTTTCCTGGTAAACTTCCTTGCTTCTGTCTGCTTGCAATTGTGGCTTGTCCAGTCTGAAGCTATGTAAGTGATCTCTATTTTGTCATTTGTAGTGTATGACAAATGTGTTCATAATCAAAGGCTGTGTAATGAACAAAATGCCATAATAATCTAAATAAATTACAGTAGTATTAGATATCTTAAGCAGTTCTTACAACATTTTTCCTTTTGGTTTACATTAATTTCAGAAATATTTAGGACTTCAGTAAAATATAAAATGACCTTTTGCTTTATTTTTCATTCTTTGTCACAATGTGCAGAGTTTTACTGTATACTAACATGTGATATTGAAGACATATAAACTTAATTAAATGACATCTATCATATTCCATTTCTTAATATACAAAGTTATCATCAATGGACAAGTAATGGATCTTAATTCATTCAGTGCTCACATGTTTAGGACATGTTGTTAGAGTAACAATTGTGATGGGAGCTGGACAAATTGGCTGGCCCAACCACACTTGCGTCTTCCACCCACAGACACACTGATGAGTCCTTGGGCCTCATGGTCTTTTGCTTCACTCCCAGAAATCTATGAGGTTTTACTATTTTTCATGGATACACAACAAAGTATTTTTGATATCACACATTTTTATGAAAACAATAAGTAATAAATTGCACAGATTAACAAGAAATTAAATCATAGAAATATGTTTTGTGAACTTACTGTTTATACTATTATAGATATTATTAATTAAAATAAAAATTAACAATAGTTAATTTAATAACAGAACCAAAATAAACTACCACAACATCTGCCATGAAATAATAACCAAGAATGAAGATTAATGAAATGGATTATCCAGGACCGCCAATATAAATTGTAGAACAATCCATGTTTTCCCATCTTCAAAATCTCTATTTAAACTATATGGTAACCAGGATGCTCTATCGCACAAAGTGCCTGTGGGTATAATGGTATTTGATACACCAGAGCATAATTAACCTGTAGAGTTGGGTGTGCAAGCATATTGTGGGCACTGAATGGGCTAATCAGATCAATGAGGCACAATTTAATTAAGCTTCATATGGAACTGAATGGTGGTAAAATTACCAGATGCCATAACTAGTTATCTATTCTGCATATAAAGAGAGTTACTTTCAAAAGGAAAACCGTGTCTCATTGTGAATTTATATGTATTGATTCATACTTCTATTACTCCTAGCCAGTGAGTTAGGAGTACATGACAAACCCTACATGGTGCCTGCCATCTGTGAATTTAAGGTATTAATTAAATATAATTGATACTGAAAGGGAAAAGAGATATATGGTGGCCTACCTGTAATTGAATTTTCTTTCAGGAGAAGAGGAGGCACAGTTCACTACCCGCCAGCACTTGGAATGTGTCTCCTTTTCTTCTGAAGAAGGCAGTTGCTTCCAAAACTTCAAATCACACATATCCTCCACAGTGATAAGGCCGAGTTTGTTACATGAAAGCCATTACCTGTCTCTAACTTCCTTTTACAACCAATTGATTTAATTATTTTGACTTTGTCACATTTTTACTGACAGACACACCAAATGCTCCCACCCAAAGAAATTTAATATATATGTACACACGAGTCAAAAAATTACATTGTCAGATAAATTAAAATAATGGGCAGCTATATATATATATGACCCTCACCTACATTGAAAGAGACAGTTGGTGGCCTAGTGGGATCTATTGGTTAATTACAAAAGCTAGCAACACAGCATTTTTGACTGCTCATTTGAAGGGTGGCCCTTACTCTGAATGCTATTCCTAAACTTATAAGGAAGGGGGCAGTTGCCTCCGCAAATTCATAATCCAGCACTCAGCATGGTGACTATATGTATATATATATATATATATATAATATATATATAGGGGTGATGCACTGTTGTTTCGTGCACCCAGGTTCGAGTCCTGGCCACATCGAATTTTTTCAGTCTTTCTTCCTTCTTCCATTCCCTTCTACGCTTGACATATGTATTTCCTTGAGCATGATTCCATGCCGTACATATGATTTAAAAAGCGAATTTCCTGCCTTTCTCCCAAATATTTCTATCTTTCTTTCTATCCAATTAACAAATGCGTGACTTCGTCACTTATCCCATATATATATATATATATATATATATATATGTATATATGTATATATAAGTCAGGAAATGACATTGTCATGTTAATTAAAACAATTAATGGGGAAAGGACAGAGAGATAGAAAGAATGTGACTTACCTGAGGTTCATAGATGGTAGACACCTTGTGAGGTTTGGAGTTCTTGAATTTTTGGAGGCACCACCCCCTTCATCAGAAACAATGTGTGTCGTAATCCACCCAGGGAAAGGGATAATGTATGACAACATGCTGCCATCACCTGCAGTCAATTAGTGTTGCCAGCAAGCAATTGTACGAGTCATTGCCAGTTGTGACATGCTGTCTTGAAGGAGGAGAATAATGCCCATGCAAATTAGACATTACTACTGTTGATTTAAGGCAGCACAGCTGCTGTAAATCCCTCTTTCCAACTTTATAAATTTTCTGATATAACATAATTAAAAATTTATGTAATGATGTTTTAACTTTAAATTTTGGTAAAAATCGATGGTTTCATATATCAGTTTAGTAATACGCAAATGCACACGACTACATATTGTATTAAGTAAAGATGTTTTGCTAATTCATGACTATTTATTTCAAAGATCGCTTGGAAATAGGATTGCTAGGAAATGCCGTCTAGTTTATATGTCCTACTTAATTTATTACTTATTCATCTACTTTATGTAATTCATCTACATATTTTTTTTTGTGTATTGATTAAATGTAATTTATTTTGTAAATATTATATAGATCTTAAAGTTAAGACTATGCTGTTTATAGGTATAGTAATTTTATGACAATTGTATTAATCTATGATCTTACATTTAGTCAGAAATATATTTTGTAAATATTTTTCGAATGGATTGATAATTTTAAGCTGGTATTCAACTTATAAATAAATTGTTTGTATTAATCATAGTGATATAATAAAATATCTCATTTGTCAACTTTTATTATATAACAGCTGCTGTATTTTAGAGTAATTTCTTTTGTATGTGTTTATTATAATGAATTATTGTGATACTAAGAATAACAGACTAAGATTGTTAAAATTAATTCCCATTCTTTCAGACATATAAGCAGGATCTGATTTAGGTGTAAGCTACACAAACTATAGCATAGAAACCTCACCTTGATGGGCACTCTGCTCCAAAAATAAATTGGCAAGAAAAAAAAATTGCTTCAAGAATTGTGTCATTCGATGCTATTGGCACAGCAGTAGTAGCTTGACATCTCAGAGAGAATTAAGAATTTGTTTGTGTGTTCACTTATGTCTTCATAGTTCTAAACAAATTTTATTACATTTTCATTGTCTGGTTAAAATATGCTGTATAAGGTGTTTACAGGTGTCTGTGATTTTCTTAATTACTCATTAATAGTGTTCAGTACATTCAATCAAATCAAACATACCTAGCATTATTTTCTCTTATACTCTGTGAAACACAAAGTTTTCTTTTAATAATTTCATTTCCGTATGCTGATTCTTCCATTTGTGAGCTTAAATTCTTTTTGTGCTTTTACATGTAAGATTGTGGTTACTTTGTATAAAATATCAATGCTCACTAGGTTACCCTTTAGAAGTTTTTGTTCATTTTAAACTTGAGGTTTTGTAATTTTTTCAAAGGGTAAGTTCTCCAATGTATCTGTTGGGGTACGAGATAAAAATATAAAAATTGCAAACATGAAAGATTCAGCTCAAAGTTGGTATAAGAAATTGTTAAATAAAATAAAAAAAATGTTTGATTTTCAAATGTGAAGTATTATCCCACATTTTTCCTCTATTTCACAATTGTTTGTACCAACTTTGAGTTGAATCTCAAAGTTGAGATCTGTACTGAAGTTTGATACAATATAGACCTTTAATGTAAGCAAAGTTTAGTTTTTTATCTGGTCCACATACACAGATATTAGGAATAAAAATTTTTAATAATTCAAAACAATTTTAAGTGGGTGTTACTGCTAAAGTGCATTCTAGTTACCATTGATAGATTACATAAAGTAACTATACAACATGAGAAAAAATTATTCTTTAGAAAAAAATGAAACACACCAACTAAATTTTAATTTTTTCTGAGATTGTCAAGCAACCAATTACTTTTTTTATGCTACTTGGTATGAATTGTCCCAAGACTTATGCCTTTGTATATAATCTCTTAAATTTAATTTTGCATCCTTTTAACATAGGTGGTATTATTAAATTGTGATGAATAAAAAATATTTTGTATATAAAGTTTTATTTTTTCGGTATATAGTACTAAATTGTATTTCAGTTTAACCTTTTGGTATCGAAAAATCATATTTGTCACTGACATTGAATATCTGGAAAGGGCCCCATATTTCAAAGAGCTTTTAGGGTCTTATTGAGTCTAAATCTGGCTCTATAAGATATGAATAGTTTATTATTAAAAATTAAACTAGTTTCTTTCATGTATTCTGCTGGTGTCAGAAAGCTAAGAAATTTATAGTTCTAAAGACACTATTCATTTTTTATATTATGAAAAAAGGTGTGATTCTGTATTTTCTTTAGCTTTGTCATTATACTGATTATTTAGAATTTTGTTACTTTTGTGATACTTTTGGTTCTATATGATGTATGTACTAGTTTCTCCATAGAATCAAAATTGAGGAAAATTGTGGTATTTATTGGCAAAGTATTTTTATTTATTAAGCATTTCATTGGGTGCTGTAATATTTAAGCACTCTGTTCTTATTCCTTGTATTTGTGATACATATTTTTCCTGTGTTTTAAACCTGTTTATTCAATAAAATTGAAAATCAAACAACAGAATTTCTCATTATATCAAAATTAGGTTTGGAAATTATAATTATACACTCTTTAATGTGCTCATTTTTTTTGTTTTAACTGTTATCCTTCCCTTGTGAAAAGCATATGTTATGTCTGCAACACTGACAGTATTATGGCATTCAATAAGTCAATGTTTTATTAGAAACAAGCAGAAACTTCTGATGAGTATTTTTTTTCTCTTTTGTGACAATTAAAATGGGCATGAAATAGTTCTTGGCCACCTCACTTAGGACTGGGATAGAAGTAAAACTAGAATTTGAATAGTGCCTATAGAAAATCAATATTAATTTTTGGAAAACTGAATATAATCTACAAATTGAGGTGACTATAAAAATTATATTTAATAATCCAGTATTAATTTAAAGTATATTGATAGGCTGTTGATTGAGCCCTTTATTTTAATAATATTTTTATTTTTACAGTTTTATTTACTTCAAGATAATTTATACATATTTGTATGTAAATTTCAGGTCATGCACTTTTATTAAAATAATTTTTATCATACACAGACCAAGAGGTTCCCTTTTGAAAAATATTGATCATTGTTTATATAAAATTATTGCTCGTGTTTTTCATTATTTTTCAATATTTATATTAAAGAAACAACACTTTGTAATTAGGTAACTAATTTGAATAAAATAAAATGTGTCGTCTCAAAAAAATATAAAATGATGCCATGAGAGAGTTGTAGAAATGATGTATTGTGATTTTATTCTACTCACAAAACAGTAACATGATCAGAAAATCCACTGAAAGAATATCATGAATGTAGTTGACTTTAATGACTGCTGACATGGTACACAAAGTCAGCAATTGAAATCAAGAATGGCCTTGTATCAGCTCCATTCAAGAATATGTGATGTTAGTTGGCTCCAGACTCAATTCTTCTCGTTCACAAGGATTATAAAGCTGATGGTGGGTGAAATGAATAATTCTATTTCATTCCAAATTGCTGTGTGAATAGATTTTTGAATATGTTTCCCAATCTATCTGAACATCAAACATGACACCCCTCTTCTCCCAATTTTATTCAATTACAAAACTTTTTCATGTGTACTTATTTTCAAGTCATAAAAGGGTACAATTAATATTCATTTTTAATTTTCCTGGAACTTACAAACATGAGAAATCTTGTCTTTCATATTGTGTTTTACCTTGGTGACTTCACTCTCTTCATCAAGGAACTTCAGCGTAAGTTTTACCTGAAAAATTTGTCAGTAAAAATCCTTACTTAACTTTATAATTCATATACTTATGTTATTCAAATGTTTGCTTGACTTGTTTTGTATAATTCTACAGATTTTACACATTTATATGCAATTCATTTCAGCTGCTTTGCTTGATAATCCACAAATTCTTATTGCTGAAGAAGAAAAAATTATTGTTGAAGAAAATGCTGGGAGTCAAATAATCGTTGAAGAAAAGTAAGTATCTACTTTATTTTTCAGTTACTAATTTATAACTCATGTTTCACTATATTATATTCATTAATTTTAGGAGCTTAGTGGACACTGTTTATGCATTAAAGGACCAGATGAAAGAGTTAAAAGCTGAACTTGCCATTATCAACATAAAGATTGAAGAAGAATACAAGGCGAGGAGCTCATTCCACAATTTGGTCCGGTCAAATATCACTGCAGCAGGGATTGTGTGGCAAGAAGACTGATTTCAAAATGAAAAATTTTGTTTTATAACTGATTTTATTTTACATATATGTGAAATGTTTTGCATTATTACATGACAATCAACTTCAGTTTTTAAAGAAAATATATTTAAAGTATCAATATATACCTAAAACATGAGGAGATGTTCATTGTATTCCATTAATAAATATTTAATTTACAGGGAATAAGTACACCATATTCCTCCCTCTTTTCCTAATCAAGAACTAATTCATTATATATTTGATGTCAAATATAAAAATATAAAGTGTTTTAAGGTCCAAATTGTCTCAATTTGCAAATTTCTTTTATCTAATGATGTATTTATTACCTGTTTCTTGACATATTTAATATTTTATCTGAGAGTACAAAACTGGTGTTCTAATTTAAAACAGAATTCATTCAGTCTCTACAAGTGCAGAGCTCAAAATCAAGTGAATAATTTTCACATATTTACGGTGCCAAGTGACAATAAAGTGAAAGATAATTGTAATTAAATTTAATTTTCCTTCCTGTATTGGTAAAGAACTAAACAAATTTGGAATATGACAATTTCATTTGACTAATTGTGTAAAAATTCAGAATCATGCCATGCAGACAAAGAAGACTGCATTCTTGTTATCACTAGTTTTTAAGACTGGCATAAAATTGAATTCCATTGACTGATACATTAATGATATATATAATATCCTCACTTAAATTTTATAATATTTATGTAATAAAGAAATATTTTGTTTACATGGCCTTATTTTACTTCCTTATGATAATACCAATAATAATTCAGGTGTATGTGGGCAAGAGTAGACTCGGCCTAAGCCTATTCTCACCTCATTGGAAGCCGAATAGGTGCATACGATTTAAAGTATTTTAAGAAAAAAAAATCATTATTATTTTTAGACTTGTTGTGTAAAATAGTTTACATAATTGTGGGAATTTCCTTTTCAGATGTGGCTAAAGAGAATAACAGTTCAATATTTTCTATTTCATAAAGAGCCGCATGTGGTTACACAAATGAAAAATTTTTATTTGATGTAATTGCATATTTCTACAAGTCACAAGATCTCACAAAAGATATAATTGTGAGAAAAAACAAATGTTTCAAAATTTCAGTAATAATTAAAATATATTTATGTAAATGAAAAATAGTGTATGTTTGTCCTTTGTGTTCCTATACCATTCATCTGATTGTCATGAAATTTTGGTTAGTTGTATTAGTGCTCACCCCAGAGAAGATATCTGTCAATAATCTTTCAGAGATTTAGACTCCTTTCTCCCCCCCTCCTTTCAGGCCAAAATGAATGTGGGGGTAACAAGCTATTTTAAATTAAAATATTATTTTATGAATGTGAAAAATATTTATTAATGGCACTAATTTTAACAGTTAACACACTATATTTACACACAGTTGATGTCTTATAAACTAGGGCCATGAGTTCTTTTCTAAGGGTCATCTAAACATGTCTTCTCATGGAGCAGAATACAAACATCCTATGTGGAATTAGCAGTACAAGGAAAATGGCAAAAGGTTACAAACAGTGGAATTTGCCAATGGAGATGATGTACCAGTCCTGCATCTCAGTCTGACCAGACTTCCCTGTTGCTATGATGAGCACCTTGCCCACTTAACTTCCTTCAACGGTGCCATGCCCTCGATTAAGTCTTCTGATATTAAAATGTCCATGGTCAGTACAATCCCCAATTTCTTACTGCTTAATGCTCCCTCTTAATGTTCAATCATAAAAATCTCTTAAATGTCCCAAAATACATTTTTCCTGGGTCTTTTAATACCTAGCTTCATTATTTCATTTCCGCTGGTAGTGGGAGGAGCCATTCACCCCACTCCACCGATGTTTTGGGAAAAACTCCATAATCCCTAACATGTGACTGAATCTCAAAAACTTGAGAAAAACCAAGGCTGTGTCTACTTGTCAGGTTTCTAATATCCCTATTGATAACCTTCAGCTTCCCTCACCCCGCTTAAGGTGACAAATTTTTGCATGTTGTCATGTTTTACTATCTATGATCTGCACACTTCTTCTTCAGCTGGCGATCCATGAAAATACTTAAAATAACATTGATCATTCTTCTATCTTAATTTTGTACATATTTATCAACCTAATCAAGAATGTTCACTTGCCACTGTTTGACAGTTCATCATGCCTCATTATTCCACTGTGAACCCCAACCACTTGTTCTTTCATTTACACTTCACAAATAGGCCTACACTTTTTATCAGTGTTTATTGTTCAAATTTGTCCATGTTATGCTGCACAATTGCTTACTTCACTTTTATCATTTTTCAATTTCCTTTGCATATATTTTTTAATTTTATTTTAAGTCACATAAATGACAAGGTCTCCTTTACATAGTTGAAGTTAAGTATTCTCAAATGTAGCCTCCTTTTCACATGCCGTCCCTATTCAATTTTGTGCTAGCGTATGGAATGATGGTCGCAAGATTTCAATTAAATAATGGACTATTCTTGTATATTCTATCTTACCTATTTTATGCATAAATATTATGTATGCTCACTGAACATGTCACAATTTTTTTAATGAAAGTTTTTTACTACATCCTAAAGTACAATTATTTAATATAGTTTTCCACTATTTTTATGAAATTACCTGACTATATATTTAAAAAACTTAATTTATAATTACACATAATTATATTACTAAGTTGAACAGTCATCTTCCTAATGTCTTTCTTGGACATATAATTACAATAAAAGGAACTAAACTTTTTTTTAACAACTAAATTGACTTCATTCCCTTACATAACAAAGGAAAAGTTTAAAATTTCGACATTTAAGTTTGATGACTAGTAGAGGAAATTTCACTTCCCTGGTATCACGAACTTCAATTTTCGTAATCTCGCTGGATACTAACCTTGTCTCAAAAATCACAATATAATAGTCTGTGCATTTAATCTAAATTATCAATCCTCATAAACCTGATTACTTTCTTTATATTAAGATCTCAGAAACTTGATTAACTTTCCTATAATGTGATTTGTTCCTTGTATACTTAAATTCAAATGAGAATTCCATTAAAGAAATAAGAAACTGCTACATTTCTAGAATACACAATTCCATTAGACGTATAATAATCAATTTTAAATGTTATACAACAAGGAAGAGAACATTTGTCTGACTGTCATAACTTTAAGTCTAGCTCTAATTTTCTGAAGTTGGGGGAATGTAGGGAGTGGTTAAAAACATCCCAACCAAATGAACCCAAGAGTGGCTTGGTAGCTACTGCTGTGTGAGGACAGGTATTGTCATGCAACAAGCACATTCATCTTGTCAGCATTCCTGTCCTTTTGATGCATTGATGGTCTCCTCCGGAGGCATAAATTTGACCTCCATGGTCACAAAACATCAGCCAAAATGAAGGGTCTTCCACTCCTCTGTTCATCATGAAAATTTGTTCTGCCTCCACCACTTAAGCACTTGTTCTGCTCATAACACATTCACCATAAATCATTTAGATGCATGAAAAAATTACAGTATTCCTTCCACAAGTAGAAGCAGATCACAGCAGGCGGCTCACACTTGACATGATTTCTTACAGACATCTTTCTTGCAACTGGACGCTAGAATGTGACTTTGCATACTACAATGTTCATGCTGTAGAAGAATTCTGAAAACCAGATGGGTGGATAAATTAATTAACCAGGAAGTTCTAAGCAGATTGGGAGAAGAGAGAAACAATATCAATATGTTCATGCAATGTCAGGAGATCCCCCTCTATCACTCAAGTGTTGCCAACCCTCAAAATACTATTATGGTCACAGTACACTTACTTTCTTAACGTGCTTTGTATAACTGTGGGATACTACTGAAATAACTTTTATTTTCCACATTATTGCATATCAGAGCATCAACACAAGAGTTTGTACCAACGAAATAATACTGAAGACTGGATTTTCTGTTAAAAATAGATTACAATGTAATCTGATTTCTAAAGTTTAGATTGTGTTACTTATAGTTTAATTTTTGAAGTAATTATTTCATAAGAATTGAATTCCTACCTCATTTATTTATTTACATAATGAATGTATTTTGGTACAAATATTTTCTCATTTAAATGTTTGCATATTTTCATTGTATGCATTTTTAAAATGATATATTCTACTATTAATCTCATGTCCTAATATATCTATATTGTCTTATTTATGAATTTTTACTATTCTTATTTACCTTGTCCTATTTCCCCAGTAGAATACTAATGAAATTATTAAATCTGAATATATTATTACTATTCGAATCTGAGGAATAATCCTGCTAACTTAGAAATTATGTAGAATTTTTCATAATTACACAAGTAGAGAATCTGGGACAATAAACGCTGATGCATGTCAGTAAAAGTTGTTTTATTTGTACTTGTATTTGCACCATATTTTTGACTTTAATATTTATATTTCCAGGCACTAACTTCTTTACAAATATTTGCAATACATTTAGGATATGTTCTACAGCATGTGCCAATATATCTGACACCCATATTTAACCACTGATGGGTGTAGGCGTCAATATCTTTACTATTCCTCTCTCCAGACCACCTGCACAAACAAAAAATAAAGTAACACATAAAAATACTGAATTGTATTCACTTCAAAATATAATTATTTTAAATTGGTTATGTCTCTATTTAAAAAGTGGTAAGAAACTTAATGATTTCTACATTTTATACATTATCATTAAATTAATGTTGCATTTAATTAATTAAAAATATGAGAGATTGAGGGTATTATAATTTCTTAATGTTCTCAGATTTTTTAGTTGACATTCTTACATATTGTTGAGAAGAAAAAAACATTATGAAGAGGAAAAAACAGTGAATATGAGCTACATAATTATTTATAATGATACTGGTTGAAGGTTAACAACTTGAACTTTTACAAAATGTCTTCTATTTATTTATCATTAATATTTCTATGAAGATAGGTTAGCATGGAGGGTTGCATTAAACCAGTCTTAGGACTGAATACTACAACATTTCTATATACATCCCTACCATACACTTTGTCACATATCTAAATGAGACTGAAAGATACGGTTCTTATAACTGGAAAAGAAAAATCTACTCACCCAGTAAGAGAATTATATACCTCACCACTATTAGGATATGCTATGAATGGAAGTTCACATTTTCCAATGCTTTGCAGTAGTGGTGTGACAAATTTAGGATTAACACAGTTGGTACCTACAGCAACTAATTGTCCAGTGTTATGTTTTAAGCATGACTGTATTGCAACAGAAAATAATTCTCCGCTGGAAGTATGCTTCTCATCCTAAATAATAATATGATAAAGAAATAAATACTGTACATAGTGTTTTATAAAGACTTATTTATCATAAACTGCAAAAAGCATTAGTATCATAATACTCCTTCATTTTTGCTAATTGAAAGACAATGAATTTACAATTTTACTATACATTTTTAACTTTATTCAAACACAATTGAAATATTAAAAATTTTAAAACTAATATAACTTGTGATGAGATTGTTTCAAATAAACAATTAAATTGTTCTAATCCACAGACACAACTATAGAATAATAAGGCAATAAATCAATTAAAATATGAGGCATGTCCGAAAATTAAATAGTGTTTTGAAAAAAACTTGTAAAAACATATTTTTCAAGAGAAAATTTATTTTTACATGAAAGAGCATTTCTTAAACAATTCTTTTTTGCATAACACCATTGTCATAACAGAAAACCAACTTCTGTATGCCCTCTTGCTAGAAAGATGCCGCCAGGGAAGGCAGCCACTGTTAAACACAATTCATGATAATTTAAGTTGTGTCTGACAATCTCATGTAAAGTAGTTTTGGAAATTTGTGGCAACTTATCACAAAGCATTCTTATAGTGAACAGTCTGTTTTCTCAATTGTTTTCATTCACCAAACTATCAATGACAACAGAAGGCCGACCGATACATGCTTCATCATGATGAACATTTATTTGTATTTCATTATATTGTCTAACCCACTTCCTCACCATTCAGAACATTTTCACCACAAGTCTCTATAAGTTGACATTGAATTTCAGCTGGATTTAACATTCTTTGTGTGCAAAAACCGTCTTCAACATTTTGAATGATCACTAACAAATGTTAACAAACACAATCCAGCTGAAATGGAAAAATAATGTCTCAGAGAGATATGTATGCATGCGCATAGCATTGCAGTGGCAGTAGACCAAACGGTACTTACTTTCCAGATATACCTCACATACGTAAATTAATATCTCTTTAAAAGTACTGACCTTACATGAAAATGAAAGCCAAGCCTTTTGATGAGGGTATTCTTTAATTAGATCTATTAGTACTTCTCCTTCAACCTGAGCAGGAATTGTCTCAAGTGCTAATAAATCCACACCAGACTCCACCAAGGCCTTTATTCTTGGTCTGTGCCAATCTTTTAACTCTTCCTTTGTTATGCCTTCAATATAACTACCAGTATATTCTGAACCGTCATTTAAAGCAGCACCATATGGGCCTACTGAACCAGCTATTAATGGTTTATCAGTACCTGTTCAATGATATAAAGAACTGAAATAGTAAACAAGATTAAAATTGTTCATGGCGTTATTGTTGATTAAATCTGCAATTTCATGTTTATACAAACTTATGAAACAAATGTACTACCCGAATACAGGAATATTAATTTTTATATGAAATATGGATAATATAAATTAACTTAAAGCCACCTTTGTTCTGAAATAAAAATAATTAACTGGTATAAAGTAGTATAATAAGTATGTTTATAGGGCAAATAATATATAATTCTCCAAATTTCACCAGGAAATAATACAATTTTTCAACAATAGTATTCATTAAGCCTTGTAACAAATTATACTGAATATTATTAATACACATTTACTATGTATTTATCTACTGAGGTACCTGTATTCTCATCTGTAAATAAGTCAATTGCAGTCCTTGCCAAATCAACAGCCTTTTTTATTAATTGTATGCTTTCATCATCACTCAGACCTAAGTGTTTCCTGAATCCAGTAACAGATGCTTGATATGTGTTTGTAGTTATGATGCTTGCACCTGCTAATAATATATTCATGTTTATTAACTTTTAGTAATTGCTATGATAATAATTATGCTTAATATCTACAAATTGAAGTGTTTTTTCATTGCTTACAAACAATTAATGGCCTGCAAACATAAAGGTTAATTTTATTGATGAACTAATGCACAAGAAATTAGTTTAAGTTAATAAAGTTAGAAAAGAGTAAGATATTAGAATAAAATAATAAAATTACACTTTAAGTATGGTCCAAAGGTGTGGCAAGTGTATGGCTAAAATGTTATTTATTTCTATAATGTAATTTATGTTATATTATTATAATATTGACACAAAGGCAATTACAGTGGTGGCCCTAGCAAAATATTTATGTGGTGCAAAGTCTCTACGTGGTACATCTCCATATACAAAATTATATTATTTTTATGCAGTTGCTTATTACCCATGATTATGCTCCACATTGTTTACATTCCGAGGAAAGGGAATGTAATTTATATCATCTATAAGAGCGGATAAATATCTATAGTTATATAAGGAACGTAGGTTCTCCTGGTGTAACTGCTGGATAAAGTTTTCTCGGGATTCCAACCAGGTACTTCACCTGAAGAAGATGGCGGTGCAAGCCATCAAAACGTTGTGACAAATGAACGACGCTACCCGGTTGGAATCCCGAGAAAACTTTATCCATCTAAAGTTATATCTGAAGTGAAAAATTATACAAATAATAACTTCTTAATATGTTTGACAACTTTTATTTAAACAGTTATCGTACAGATAGTAATCTGTTATAAAAGTTGATGAAAGGATAACTAATTTTATTTACAAAAACTAGATGACCACATTTCTAGATTTTGCACCTGAAATATTTTTTATTACATTGGAATAATTTAATTTTTGGTCAATATCATTTTCTATGAACAAAATTCCAAGAGAGGATTTTTCCAATATGGACTTCTCAGAAATTATTTTTATGCTGTATAAAAAGGACCGTGTATAATTGAATTTTGATAGTTGTCATAACCGGGTAATCAAAGCATTCTCAATTGTATAAATCACAGGCTAAAAAACATTCATTTTAAATAATTCTTCTGAACTAGTTGGTGTCTCATCTTATCTTCGTTCTTAAATAATCGTTTCTTTCTTCGAGATCGGACTGGCTTAAAATTTTTTTATATTAGTCTGTGATGCTATTTCCATGGCACTGATTAGAGTAAATGAAATTTTGAGCAGTTTTCAAGTAATTGTGCACCCCTGCGGTAGCACCACCTCTGGGAAATTACATTATATTTCTAAAGAATATAAATTATTACAACAGTATTTAGCAATCTTGTCACTTTATAAAATTATTGAGGAATATTTATCTGCCTACATTGTGATATCAAGTATAATATCAAAACATATTGCAAATATAATTTGTTCCATCCCAAATTACCCTCAAGTAAAGAAATACAGAACTTTAGTTTTGCCAGATTTATCTAAAATCTACATGATAATTGTTTTGGTAGTACATATAACTGATATTTAACAATAAATGCAATTTGTACACCAGTTATCACATTGGTTCAAGAAAAGTAATATTAATAAAATTAACCAATGTCAAAGTTCTCAAATAGCTTACTTCATAAAAGTGTTGTCATTTATACATGAGGTTTCAATTATTAAACCATAGTCACATGAAACACACAAAATTTAAGGAAAGCAACCCAAACTAATACTGACTCCTACACAGATCACATAATGATCACCAGCATTTTCATTCTTAGTTACACGATGGTGGCCCCATTCCCCCAGCACGAGTACACACTTCCTTTCCATCAATTTTGTGCGTTAGAAAGAAGAAAATGGGAGGGATCAGAATGCTAACCATCTTCGAATAAAAATTATGGGTGAATGGAAATTATTATTTTCAAGGGGGTTGTTATACTAATGCTTTGCTTCAAATAGAATAAATATTTATAATTACAACCTATTGACAAAATATAAGGTGACTATATTTGTAATACTGTATCACTCCCTGATATGTTACAATTAATGTATTTGCAATCTGAAAAGAGATTTTGGGAAATAAAGCAGAACTTCCATATTACATAAAGTCAAACAATGCAGAATATTTTAAATAATTGTAAATACCAGATAAAACTTTTTGTTATTTACAGAGTAAATAGCAATAAATGGTTTTAAATTTGCTTGTCTGTGACACCTGAGATGTCAGTTTTCACAATTAAAGTAGGCTTCATTCTTACCAGTTAGATAATCATGATGTACTTTCATCACAGATTCGGGTGCCTTAACCAGAAAGGATGCACTCCATAATGGATCACCATCAACAGGATCTTGCACCAAAGTACTTAGATGAGATGCAAAACTACCATCTATAACTTTAACTGGACTGTCCAAATAGCTCATCACAAATTGTCTAACAACATAAATATAATGGGAATTGTATAAGTAGAAAGAGAAACTAAAAAATGTGATGCAATTTTGTATAATATTATAATACATTAACTCTTGCATATATTTGTACAGTAAGAAGGGAACGAATTTTATGAAATCTGAAATACTCACTAAATTGACAATTTGCATAACATAAGAAAATTGCAATTAGTGCCAAACTTTTATCAGGATCCCAAATAATAAAGACATGATATATTGAACAAAAAAATGAAAACTTTTTTAAAATTGGCAATACACAGAGTCCATTTTTTTACATATACTACAGAATTCTTTTTATTTAATTATTCTTCAATAATTTAATACAGCAAGAAAGCTCATTCTTAGAATATATTTTGCTATCCTCCAAATAACAGTTCTCTTTTCATCAATTTCATACAAATTTATTTATTCTGCCTACATAATTTTATCCATATTTTTTCCAGCTCAAAACTTAAAAGCTTTTGAATTAGTTTGTTTCAATTGGACTGAGGGTTGATGTTTCCCATTCATATATGGCACACAATGGGAACTAAGTTTAGTTTACTTATTAGCAAAATCTTGTCTTTGTAAAAAGCTTCCTTTTCTGTGGTCATTATTCTTTTTAATTATTTGTTGAAGTAATGAAATTTACTTGAAAGTGTATATGTTTGGTTATCAACTATGATTTTAACATAAACCCCACTATTTCCAAATTATTTAATTTGTTCCGCAAGTTTGTTTAAAATAGTAGATCCTCTTTTGTTTAGTAAACATAAGATTGTCTGCATGTTTTAAGACATTTTATTTTACTTCTATATCTGAAATTTCCAATTCCTTCGAAAGCTTCAGATAAAGACACAATGTCTTTAATCTATAATTAGTAGATTTCTATAAACAAACAGTCAACTTGTCTGTGATTTAGATGGATATTATTAGTTATCCTACAGGTTAAGAATTAATTTTCATCCCATTCAATAAATCTCTATTAATTTTAATAAGTTATTTTACTTCTCTAATAATTATTAATAATTTAACTGCATCCACAATTGCTCTTTATTTTTATGACGTTAAATTATGCAACCTACAATTCTTTCTTGTATTCTAGGTTAATGAATTAAACCTACAATTCATGGTTTACTTGAGGTATAAAAATGGTATTTTTTCTTTAATGGCAGGAAGGAAGTACAACTTGCTCCTTTTTTATCCCATCTAATTATTAATTCCAAACGCATTTTCATGATCATAAAACTGGGCATTTAGAGTTACAACATTAAATTTTAATTAAAATTGGAAACTTAATCTGACTTGTATTAATAAATAAAATTAATGTATCACGGCAAAAAGTCAGAATTTATTAACTAACCTCTTGGCGACTGTTAATCAAAGAACACCATAAAATTAATAAGTTGAGTAACTTATCTCCACTCGGCTAAATATGCGTCTGAAGTAAACAATCGAACGAAATCAAGATACAACATTTATACGCCAGTAACATACTCCTACTACTTATAACTAATTCAATTTGCCTTGCAAACTCATTAATTTGCAAGTACAGTTCGTTTTTTTGGGTTAACAGGCTACATGAGCGTCGCCACTTCGCCTTAATCACCCATGAATTGTCGATAAAGCTCAATCCACCATAATCGCCCCATGATTTAAGAACGAAACATCTTGTACGAACTATTGTCAACGAAAGATGAATTATATCAGCCTTTTTGTCAGTTTTTTTTAAAAAATATATTCAATGCTACAACGTATTGTCTCTGATTTGAGACTTCTTCAGGTACTAAAAAGAAATTTAGAATAGATTGCAATGGGTAAAATGTTATGGAATTTTTAAAAAATTCAAAACGGTTTTGAACTTACAAAAATTAGGTGTGCATGTAACATTACTCCATGACTCCTTCGGCTGAAATGCGGGAAAGTACCGCAAATCCGGTTTAGGTGTGAAGTTCCGTTACAAGTTTAAACCAACAATGGACTACAACAGTATAGAATCATATATACATATGTTATTGGTATCACTTTTTACGTTGAAACAATTAATATTTGTTCTAATATGGGGTATTTCGTTCATTAGTCCCGAGAAATAATTTTGTTCTTCATCAAGAATTTCGACATGGTTTCAATCAATATGGTGTGGTTATTCATTAGTAAGTGTTTGGATAAAACGGAATGTTTTTGTGAACTGTGTCGTCATGTGCTCCGAAACGCGTATTTTTAATTATCTTTTTGTCTGCCCTACATAGATAAGCACAATTTTGTATAGAAAATTAACTGTTTGAATTGCCAAGGTTATCCATCTGAAAGTAACGTGGTTGTTTTTTTAAGTTTTATTATTATATTTAAAATGAAAACAACCAAATTTATTTATTTTAATATTTTCTTTGGAACTGGTGGAGAGTTATCCGCCATCTTCTGATTGGTGCTGCGAAAGGAAGGGAAAACTGCTACTTAATTACAAAATTTTATTTAATGGGTTTTAAAAATCTATATAAAAAGAAGGGAAACTTTCACTATATTACAAAAGTGGCAATGATAAAGTCTATAAATTAATTAAAAGTCGGGAGAGGCTTAATCGTGACGTATTAAGTTTGGGCCATTATCAATATTGCAAAATAAAATGATAACATTTTTCTAATACCGAAGAGGCAGTAGAAATTACATCAGAAGTTGTAGCTAAAATGAAATGGCATTAGGAAAACATTCTGTTTGGAATCATCTGCAGTTCGTGGAAGCCGAAAAGTTAACTACTTAAAAGGACAGGGTTTTTTTTCGGGGGGAGGGGGGGGGGTTAAACAGGCTGCATGAGGGTGATCCCGAATTTCAATAGCGAGCGATTTTATTTAATATGCCTACGACTTCGTTGGCGAATAAATAGGTCTTTTTATTTTGCCCTAAAAAACGAAAGTACGGTATTATTTATTTAAGATCGCTTCACAGCAAAAACTGTTAACCTCCCCCACCCCCCCAAAATCGGAAGGGGTAATAAATGGTTACCCAATTGTTTGATTGATTAAAAAAATTTAACTATATTATGAAAAAATTACAATTGATACAATAATGATCTTAATCTTTAATATTGAGGCCGTCTCGAGGATGAAAAATGCCGCTACTGAAAAAATTAAAATAGAAATTAGATTTGACGATAAAATATAAAAGCATGAGCAAGCTTTATATTTACATTAAACTTACAAAATTAATTGTACATACGCTTTTGTTTTTTGGTTAACGGGCTACATGAGGGTGATCCTGAAACAGGCAACTCCCCTTTAATAGCATAGGAAGGGAATTGAAAAGGGGGGATGCGGAAGGTAGAGCAAGGTAGCCAAGGGTTAACTAGGACCCCCGGGCTATGGTTTAAGGATCCTACCCGGTGTTTCACCTAAAGAGATGCAGGGAAAACCCTAGAAAACCTGCATCAGGTAGGTCGGGCATTGGGTACTATTCTCACGCCCTTCCGAATGACGGGAGAGTGCATCTATATATATATATATATATATATATATATATATATATAGAGAGAGAGAGAGAGAGAGAGAGAGAGAGAGAGAGAGAGTAAAATGTTATGGAAAAAATTTTTAAATCCAAAACATGGATATACATACATATATATTGGAATATTTCGAGGAGGGAGTTAAATTTAATGAATTACACAATGATTATAAATGAATAAAAATGTTTGTATTATAATAAAATTATATATATATGTAATATTGTATATATATTATAAATTATAATAAAATAATTAATATCTCAGGGAGTTTATAGAGCCTCTCGAGAATGAAGCAAGCCAACTACTGACAAATTAAGAGAAATAAACATTAGACTTGAGGATAAAGCGTATAAAAGTTTTAAATAAACTTACCTTAACAGATGGCTGTTTATTTTCTCATTGTCACACTGTACTTTGCTATGTGTCCCACTCCGATTGCGTGGCTATGATTAGTTGCCAAATATGTAACAAGGTATTGTCAAAATATCAAAGTTTAATAGCTAAATATGACAATTTATCTATTATATAATTCCCTATATTTTGATGTTTGCCACACGGAAGTCGACGGTACCTTATTTAAAATGACAACCAGTATCGCGATTTATTTTTACGTTTATGGCAATGTTCGTGGTTTCAATGTTCTTGTTGTTGAAAATAAGAGCGTGAGTGTTATTGTATTATATATTTATATGCTAACTCAGCGATATGTTCAGGAAAAAAAGGGCGATATATCAAGTTTATGTAATTATACATTGCTTTGTTATCTAAGAAGCACATCATATACACATTCTGGTCGTCATAGGTGTTATCTATGTTCATATTTATTTAGTGAGCGTGGGAAGTTGCTCAAAGTTGGTAGCCATTACGTAAGGTCAACTGTACGGAATAAAGATATTTCTAGACAGTAATGAAATGGAACAAAATGCAAATAAAACACTATCCCATGCAAGTTATTTATTTCGACGTTTATCGACATTTGTTAACTAGTATATTTTCTACAATTCAACATATACAATACAGGATTGTATTTAAATAGTGCAATAATTAAAATACCATTATTATATTTCTATATTCTAAATTGGTAAGTTTCGGAGTAGTTTCGCGGCTCAGTTTGGTAGACATGTATTGGTTGGCGTAACTTTGCCACCAGCAGCTCTACGACAAGTAGGATGATGGCGGCGAGGACGCCGAATGCTAGGATGAAGAGCGCGGATTTGAACTCCGTAAGAGAGACTTTCCCGAAGCCTGCATCTCTGCCCGGGCACTCAGGCTTGCGCCAAATCCAGCGACGCCATTCGCGAGACACCAGACCCGTCTCCCTCATCCAGCGCAGGCTGGAAAGTACTCATTTCAATCAATTATACTTTTACGCAAATAAATGCGAAATGGCAAACTGCATGCACTAATTAAATTTTCACTTTTTTTACACAGAGTAAATAATTAAAAATTTTAATCCAAAAATTGTCAAATGTCAATGTTTTGTCGTGTAAGTTTAAAAATGGCACTGAAGGCTAGCCAGGGAGTTGGGATTACTGATATGATGTATTGATTGAGGAATATTGTCTAGAGGTAGATAATGAAAAGTTATCTGTATGGAAGGTTTTAGAGGTAATAGGTTCTGAGTGAACGTACTGAGTGGAAAAAATTTAAAGACACAATGTAAAGTTGTCTATGGAGCTCCTTGGAGATCTTTATTCGACGAGAGGAGAAGAGTAATAGTGCGATGACTGTTATTTATAAAATCAGAGGGTAGTGATTATTTTGGGGAAAGTAGAATGTTTTAAGAATATAAAGTTTTCGAGGAAGAGAGCAAATATATTTATAGTTTGGGAGATTTAGCTAGTCAAGTGTCAACACGATGCTCAGTGGACAACTCCGCCCATATTGTAGTAGGGGTTGACGAAAGCTCACTTCAACTTCAAGTTTTGTAAACGCAACTTCGTAGTTCAAAAGCAATTCTGAAAACTTTGGCACTAGAAAATATATTTCTGTCAGTTCAGAATATGTTGAGAAAAATGTAATACATACTAAGTGTAAAGTAAGTTTAAAAGACGTTGTCGCAGTTTCCATATCTCGTTTGTATGAATACACTTAATGTTTCTAACAATGCTAGCATGGTTCCGGCTGTCCGTTGAAGGGGAAGTTCCTCCTCAAACGACAATACTCCCCGCCTCCTTTCCCTACTGAGTATCTAAACATTCCTCGTAGAATCTCACGAACTGCACATAGTCAAATTTGGACAATCATAGATAAGAAAAAATAAAAATGATATAAGTTTTCTGTTGATAAATTTTGTTAGTATACCTCGAAATTTAAATTTCCCTTAAAATCTCCCAATGTTACGTTCCCCAGGGGAAAGGGACGGTTCAGTATCTTGTTTGTTTCTTATTTAGCAACAAATTTCTATTATTTATATACCACATTGTGTTACTGTAATATACTGAAAAGTTAAAAAATATTTGACATAATTTAATTATTACAACTTCGGTCACATGGTGCCTCAGGCGCGCGAAGAAATTTTTTTGGCCCCTGATTACCTATGCCAATAAATAACACTGAAGTGTCTGTCTGTAAGATATTAATATAAATATTTTTAAATCCATTGCATTGTCGCGCGAAAGGCGGTGTGAAAACCAACTGCGAGTTGAAAACCCTATTAGGCGTTCCTATCATTCTAATCCACTTACTGTATTATTATGACATATTATAAATGAAGATTACTGAAGAATTGTTGGAAATTATTTCTCTTTATGGAACTACATCGGGTGAAAACATATTTGACGATGTATGGAACATTTTAGGAAATTATAATATTTCTCTTGATATGCTTGTTTCTCTAGCAACTGACGGCGTTAAATCGATGGCGTGTGAAAGTAAAGGATTTGCGTCAACACAGATCGAAAAATTACATGATATATTTCCAAATAAACCAAAACTAAATATTTTCCATTGCCCTCTTCACCAAACAGTTCTTTATTTAAAAATATTAAAAATGCATGAAGTACAAAAAACAGTAACAAAGTTAACTTTATTCATTCGAGAACTCACAACCACTGACAGTTTACTTCGTTCCTTCAAGATTTAGAATCCGAATTCAAAGACCTCACTATTCCACAACAGTTCAATGGTTGCCATGTCACAAATCCCTGGAGACTTTATATTAACTTTTGGAAGAAATAATTTAATTTCTTGAGATAAAAGATTAATAAAGGAAAATATGTCGATTATGAAGGATGCTTCGTTCGTAAAAGATCTGGCATTTTTAACAGATATTACAGGTCATATGAATAATCTTAATATTACGTTGCAAGGCAAAGGTCAATTAATAACAAATATGTACGATACAATGGCAAGTTTTGTACAAAAATTGATTTGGTTTAAAAATAATCTACATAAAAAACGTTTTGACGTATTGTACTACGTGCGAGTAGTTAGAAGCACAAAATCAAAGTTGCTCATTTTCACAGTATAGTGGTAAAGTTTTAGAAATCAAAAACGAATTCGATAAAGGTTATAACGATTTAAAAAAAATCACTTTTTACTTGTCCCTTTTCCCTTTGAAGTTTAAAATGCTCTCAATCTAATACAACTGGAGGTCATTGATTTTCAGAATGATTCAATTGTAAATGACAATTAAAGAGAAGTAGGTATACCCTAAATATATTATTATTTACCAATACATTAAAAATTTGCTGCACAAATTTTATGCTGTTTTGGGATTACATACTTATGTGAGCAACTATTTTCATCAATCAAATTAAATAAAACAACCTGCAGATCACGATTAACAGATAAACATCTATCTGCCACAATGAAGACTGTCTGTTTTCATTCTTTGAATCCAGATATTGTCTTGTAAAACTAGTAGACGGAAATTAGGGTAGTTTCCGGTAAAGAAATATTTTACTTTAGAAAACGTAAATAAAATTAACGTTTAAATAAAAACAATGAATAGTTACATATCAATATTATAAATTATTAACTTTCAATTCATTTAATTACATAATGTGTTTTAATTATACTGTCCATATTCCTGAATCCTCACTATAATCTATTTTTAGTTTCATGAAATGGCCAGTGTATTAATTGAGGATCGTTATTCAACGTAGAAACATTGCAATTATTTCAAACACGAGCAGGGAAATACGTCAAACTGGCTCAGGGAACAGTAATGGTAAAGTCACCGAGTTATGGTGGGAATCGTTAGAGAAAAGCAGACAAAAAGCTCACCTATCTGTCAAAAGCGATCATAGGACGAAATTAAGGTTGGCCTAGAGACACCAAAATTTTCTGTATTCATTTCGGAATAGATCTATAATAGCTTGGAAATAATTACTCGAGGGAGCCTCCGAGAAGTATCTAACGAAACACTCTGATGTGAAGGGAAGTGAGTATACCTAAGGGTTCCTAACTATTACTCTCGGTTTTGAAAATTTTATAATTTCACTATCCAAATTTCCTCCGGACATCTACCCCTTTGTACGAAGTAATAACTATAAAGATACATATCCATTCAAAAGACACAAGAATAAATGCCTTAGCGTTGTAGTGGATAGTTGCTTACATTTTGGAGGTGGTTTATTTTATTTTTTAATTAATAAGTTACACAGACCCGACAGTGGTTTATGTAAGGAAGGGTTGGCTGGTAAAGTCTAGGGATTTACAAGCGGTCTTAGGTGACAGAGTTATTTAGTTTTATAGGTATGTGAGATTCTAAACCAAATTATTCTCATAGTGAGGGCTGGGGTGGAGTGTATCTAATTCGTTCTTACAATTCCCTACAATTCATTCCCAAAGTATCCAAACTTTCTTATTATTACAGGGTTATCTAACGGGCTATTATAAATAAAATCCATGACAACGCGGGGCACCGAGTTAGTGTTGTATATAAATTCCCTTTTGCTACCATTTGATGAACAATATCTTATCGAAATTTATTTGAATTATTCAGCTGGTCCTGTTCTTGAAACTCACTTTTGAATGATCAATTCGCGGTATGGAGAGTTTTTCGAAATTGGCAGAGTTGCAGCTTGCCAAGGAAACATGGCAATTTCTTTTAACCCGCACTTTTCTGCTTCCAGAAATGTATCTGCTACCAACTTGTAAGCCGTGGCGTCGATGTGGCAGGCAAACATGCCTTTCCGAACGTTTGCCACGCATTCTTCTACTGACATAAAAACTTTATGGTGGGGTTGGGAATAAATCCGCTCCCTGTAGAATGACCGCACAGTCTTGTCATTTGTTTCCTGAAACAGACACATAAATATAAATTTATGTATTCCAGGTGACTGACGCAATAAAAAAACATAAAAAATGTATTATGCTATAAAAATTTTGAAGGTGTTTTTAGTTTATAATAAGTTATTCAAAAAGGAGCAGATTCCAAATATTTATTTCTTCCAACCTCAAAAGGTAGAAATATAATTCCAACCTTCCTGGACAGAAACAAGTTCAAAATTCAAACAGTCCGGGTAGAAGTGGGACGCAGTGGCGCTATTGATTGTCTGTTACACCACAGCAACAATGATTTTATGTGCTGCAATTAGCAAAATTAGAGTCCATTGCTGAAGTTCAACGTGAATTTCGCCACCAGTTTAAGCGTCATAAGTAGATTTATTAGTGGCATCAAAATACGTAGTTGATGGTTGCATCTACAAACTGAAAAGAAAGGGATTTCCTCGCACATCGAATGAAGATGTCGAGCATATTCTTACACTTCATGAAATGAGCCGAAGGAAATCCACAAAATGAGCAAGTACACAACTTATCATTACTCAACCAACGGGATGGCGAGTTCTCTACACGAAACCGTTCATTGCAACCTGACCACAACAAATGCGAATTATGCATTTGGACGCTAGAGGATATAATAAGAGAATAATGTTTTGAACGATTAATTTTCCAATGTATCTCCTTTTCATCTTTCCGGTAAAGTTAATCGCCATAATGTTAGTACTTGGGCAAGATAAAATACTTTTACAGTTCTTCGGCATGAAAAAGATTCTGTGAACAGTTTTGGACAAATCTGTGACTGACTTAAGTGTGTAGACAAAACTGGTTATTTTCCAAATTGAAAATGATTCAGATGACTTCATATTCCTGACAGATGGAGCTTCACCTCACTTCTCCAACTACGTTCGACGATACCTGAATAACATCATTCCAGGACGTTTCATTGGGATAGGAGGAACAGAAGATCAACTTCATCGTCGGTGGCTTTCCAGGTCATACACCCTGTGATTTTTATCTGAGAGGTTACATAAAATATCGTGTTTTTGTCGACGAATTGTTAAAGCGTGAATTCGGTAACTATCGTCGTCGTCAAAATAGTAGAGCCCTGAGTTTTGAAGCTTCAGTGTGCCCATTCGGAATGACCTACGTTATTGACAAAGGTCTCTTTTTACACAGAAAGTATTTCCATTTTATGATGTGCAAAAGAAAGAAATTTAAAATAATTTTATATATGCGTTTTGGCGAAAAACTGAAAAACTACAGTTTTTTTTCTTTCTTTCATATAGCTCGACTTTGACAAGTCATGCTTCAAATGGTCTGAAAATTTAACGGAAGACAGTGCAAACCCTTCCAAACCTATCCGCAAATTATTTGCGTTTCTTAATACTTTTGATATTAATTAATTAAGGGACCTCGGCTAGTTCTTGGAAGGCGCATCGCAGAAGAGTGGGAAAAAGCTTTTCCTGTAGTGGTCGAAAGTCATAAATATAAAAGCTTCATTGACGAAGCAACTCTCCAACATTTTATACGATTTGTTAAAAAGTGTACGGAGAAAGGAAAGGTTTATTGGAGCGGTAGGGTAAAGTCGGGTGGCATTCCTGAAAAAGTTTTCTCCAAATAAAATTCGTGAACATTTCTTTTCATAATTCCAACTGCAAAATCGTCGATTTTAAAACTGTGACCTCTTCTGGACTCAGTACTTGTCCGCCTTCTTTTTTGGGGGGTAATGTTGAATTGACATTTTTCTTATTCTCGACCACAAGTCGTTTTATTGTACTTACAGAAACTCCTAAAAACACTCACTGACGTTGGAATAAATAGGATAGCGTTAGTCACCACTCCTTTCTGCACACGATCGAAAATAATCAACGGCATTAAGGATCTTTTTTAGTGATCTCTAAGAGGTTTATAGACCATTTGAAGCAATAGTTTGAAATCTATGAGTTGTCAAAGTCAAACTGCATGAAAGAAACACAAAAAACCTTAACGTTTTTCAGTTTTTTCGCCAAACGTATGTTTAAAATTATTTAAACATTCTTTTGCATATCATAAAATGGCATTAAATTCTTCGCTAAAAGAGACCTTTCGTAATAACGTAGGTCATTTAAAATGGACACAGTGATGTTTCAAACTCAAGTCTCTACTATTTTGACGACGACAGTAGAGACGAACTGATTAGTTTGTGGCAAGAAATGAACTACGGTATTGATATTTGTCGTATAACAGATGTTGCTCATATTTTATTCCTTTGTCCAGTCAGTTTGAATTATTTTTCTATCTTTTGTAGTTTGGAAAAAAATATTTTAAATTAGCTTCTCCTTTTCGAACAATCTTATATAAAGTCTTTGGGACCTGACTTATTGAGTCTCGTTAGAATGGTACGCGTAAATTTCAAATGCAATGCAAAGTTGGATAGATGACATGAAAAGTTAATACCAGGTTATTTGGCCTCCGTTATATCCGTAAAAGTGGATCGATAATTGAATAAAGTTAGAGGATTAATGAAAATGACCTTCAAAGGTCAAAATGAAGAAAGGCTGTTTTCATAAATTATTAAAATAAAATTTATTACTTAATTATCATTTTTGAGAGATTATTTTGCAACTTAACTTTAATTTTAATTCTATACAACACCGAATGCAGGTATCACGGTTTTTAGGAAGTATTAAGCGCTACAAGAGTGGCAAGGAGCTGAAATAGTGGTTTCACGTAGAAAAATTAATTTGAGATATTAAAATTTTTATTATAATTGTAGTGAATTAAAATTATGCAAATGGATCTGAGTGCTGAGAAGTTTTTTATATGTGCGAAGTATTTACTTTGTGACGGTCTCTTAGTTTGAACAGAGGGGCAGACTCTTCTTCGGGCAAAAGCGGAGACCCTTGTTACGGACAATGGAGGTCCGTGTCTAAATGATGATCCGTACAAAAATTTGAGACAAATTTACTTCTGTCAGTCCGGAAGCTAAGCGCATCTAATTTTGAAATAACAGCTACTGCAACTACCGAGAAACATGTGCGATTTAAGTTTGCTCGCATCCGGCATCTGAAAAAATCCTATTGGCTGTAATTCTTAAAATTCCAACCAATGAATGTAATATAAAATTGCAGCTGATTGGCTATCAGGAAAGAGAGAATGAGAATTCGGTGCAAATAGATGGTGAAATAGAAAAAAGTTTTGGAAAGAGACATTCATTAAACTGTAGACCACAATCCATGGCAAAATAAACTTTTAGATTCCTAGTAATGTTAAGGTAGAAGCAATGATACAGAGGAGATACAGAATTGTACAGATATCTCGACAACCCGGCCACAGTCATGACCTGTTAGTGAGACACAACGGCCAATTATGTCGTGCAGCCTTTCCGTCGCGACGCAGTTTCAACCAGAAGCATCACTGATGTGCTTCGCCAGAAGCAAACGTCATAACCCGTAACTAAAAGAGCAGCTGCAGCCCTTCCTGGTGTCGTTGAACAACCCTGTATAAAGTCTTTGGGGCCTGACTTATGAGTCTTTTTCGAAGGGTACGTGAAATTCAGCGCAAATAGATGGTGACATAATTTACCAAGAACTGAGCTTCATTATGGTAATCACAGGTAATATGTTATTAAGATTTTCATTATAAATTATGAGTGCTCAACAATTTACACTTTTTAAATTCATTTTATTCAGTTCTCTTGTTGTTTCCGCATTAAATATTTTATGATTGCATTAAAAATCATTAATTATTATTTTTTAAATCCTACATGATAAATTTATTCCTTTTGACCAAACAAAGTAAAGTAAAATAAATGTTATAAATGGTTTACAACTTTTGGCCTTACGTAAAATAATTACATAGATATTAGAAATTGGCACCAACTGTGGGACTTAATAAAATTATGGTTCATGTATTATTTGCAAGTTCACTGTGACGGGTAATGAAAGCTTGAAATACTGATGCATGAACAGGACAGTTAAACGTGTGACGTGATGTTCTTTAATAATTTATTATTAATTTGCTCCATTTGGCAGTAAACTCTGGTGGCCGTTATGTATAAAGGCTGACAGCATTTTCTTGACGAAAGTCAAAATCTAGCAACCAAAGAAGAAGTAGAATTTGTGCTGAGTTATGAGGGAAATAAGCTACAGAAAAATGCGCAATATTAATTGACAATAACAATTTCAGGAAATGTATATATATAAATAATGCTTTATAAGATAATATCAATTTTGTACTCAACATTTCCATAGTTGACGTTGTATGGCGTGTCCACAAGGCCTATTTTCAGCGGGCCGTTTATTAAACTGTTGAGGGAGTCGATGGTGGAGCCAGGACTTTGTAGCAGCGATACAATACACGCAGAATACGACGTCATGTGGAACACAGACAGCACCAACATAAACATCAGCAGGATACGAGATGATATATACTCTGGAGGATTGTGGCAACCTGCAATTGGCCAATTTTATCATTCTAAAACAATTTGAGAAACATCGACACAGATAACAAACGAGACATGATCAAATAATTAGGTGAATTTTTTTATTTTGCGGGGCACACTTTACTAAGTGGTTACTCGTGATTTGCTAGTGAGACACAAAACTGTTGAATTGCCTCAGCCACCGTATTCGTCCGACATGGCTCCCTTGGACTCTTTATTCCCGTGGCTGAAGGTAACCTTAAAAGGACGACGTTTTGTCACCACTGACAAGATAAAAGAAGAATCGCCGAAGGAAGTGAGTGGTATACCGAAAAGTGAGTTTCAAAAGTGCTTTCAAGATTGAAAAATGCGCTGGCACAAGTGTGTTATATCTGAAGGGAATTACTTTGAAGGGGACAAAATTGATCCTGACTAATAAATAAAGATTATTTAAGAAAAATGAAAATTCCTATTATTTTTGATCACACCTCGTAACTTAAAATGACACATCATGGTGAGTATACGAATTGACACATACCTCACTAATCACATTCGAAGGTTGAGTGATGAGTAACATATTCTAATGTCCATCAGTATCTAGATATTTCAAGGAGAGTGGCCATCTAAGCATGGAGATTAGGACGGATACAGTGACTTAAATTGATTGGAGGCAGGTAGAAGGTACAAGAAGGAAATGCAGAGTCTCGGAGAAGAAATGAGCGTAAAAGTAAAATGGAAGTATATAATGCAGGCAGTTGCAAAATTACGCTTAAAAAACGTTTATGGTTTGTTGAGTGACTGAGTAATATACAAACAAGTAGCTTACTAACACATTTTGAATTATACGCACCCTTACCCCGGGTGAGTAATATCTATATGCGTATAAATTACTCATTATAAGGTGTCTGTGGGTATCTATATTAGGAACAGAGTGAAATGCATTGGAATTTTCATTTTTGCAACTCATGTAATATGGCGTTATTGTTAGTGATCTACGTCGGGTGTTTGCGTAACGAAGTTAAAAATCATGGGAAATGCTGCAGGTGACGGCCAAATTTCCCTCTCTCCTGTTCTAGAGCGAATTACTTCACAACCATTACAGTTCAGACTTATGTTCTTATGTTCAAAGTTCTTTTACTCTGCGACGGTGACCCGAGCTCTCCGCCAAAAGTTTCCCTCTGTTTCTTTGTACAACGTATAACTCGTGAGACATAGCAAGTCATATCAGATGAGCAATGGAAAAAAGGAGAAAATGAAGACAAGCTGGCGTAACGCTTCTGTTATTCTTAAAGGAATAACTAATATTCTTACGAACAGGATATACAGAGAGCGGCACGACGATCTTACCACTTTTACGGATTAGTTTTGACGAACTGTTAATGATATTAGAATGGTTTTTTCAATGGCAAGTTACCTTCCGGAGCATCCTGGGATATATCCAATACGATAAAAGACTTTTGAATGTACCTTCCTCGCACACGACGCTGATCGCCAGGAGGGGGACGTCTTCCCAGGGAGTGGCGTGCTCCGAGGCCAGAAGCCGCTGAGACGCCACGATGAGCGTGGACAGCAGCAGCACCGTGACGCCATACAGCAGCCACACGGCGCCGCTGAACGGACGCACGTACACGTTACTCACGGTAGCCAGGGAGGGCTCTCGGTAAATAAACATCGGCCTGCGGAACATTAATGCACCACTACCTCATTTATTCATCAGAATTTCCTATTTGACAGGAAAATGAGTCGATACTAAGTAATTGTAGAAAATGTACCGAATGTAAATTACATAGATTTTAAGCAAAAATTCTACTTTCATTTCCACGAGGAAGAATAAGCCACTTCTTTGGCAAATTCACCATTGAAAACATAAACTTGTTCTAGGAAGCAACGTTTTATGTAAGTGATTGTTGTATACGTGAGATTGGACGACTAAAAATAATTATCTTCCTGATTTAATTACAAAAGTATAAATTAATAAAACTGTGCTCATAAATATTTATACATGTATTCCTTCTCACCCTACTTCTATTCATTTCAATGCGTTAAAGATTAAACTAAGGTTTGAATACGATACCTTTATTAAAATATGATTTTATTTTCAACGTAAGAAAATTTTGTTAACGAAGATCCTATTTTTTGACAATAAATCCCTATTGTTATTATTATACTACTGTGGATGTGTAAAATCGACTTTGACAGTATATTGTGTCAATATGTACCTTTCCAGTTCTTTCTGGGATGTGTCAGGTTCGCGACTTCTCAGGTAGCCCAAATGTCGCAGTCTCGTCTGCTGAACTTTTACCCCCTTCCACGAAGAGGGGTGTACAACTGGTCAGTGTTCTTATAACTTCTCGTAGTATGAAATCACGGGGTTCGTTCAATTTCTCTATCAACTCTCAACTCAACTCGGATAAATTATTTTCAGTTCTACCGTACTATCTCTCATCAATGACTACTCATTTATTTTCCATTATCTCCTTCTTCACAACTACCTGATACTCTCCACTACTCTGAACGGCTACATTGCTCCTTATACACTACTCTCCAACTTTCTCCATCATTTAACGACCTTCTGCCTGCTCTGCAGATCATCTCGACCGCTTGGTGAGCCAATGTATCGCTCACCAGATCTTTAACTCCGGATGATACTAGGAAATCCAATCCGTGCCCCACAAATCACAATATTGACAGCTAGTAATTCCCACGACATATCTGATTACAGGACTATGAAAAGGTACGATCCTCTTGGACTCCGATTTCCTGGAAAGCCTCAACCAATAAGCTATTTTGGTAGACATTAACAACTTGTGAGTTCTGTCTTGACGATTGTTAATCCACTCAAATGAAAGCCGCTAAAGGCTGTTTGCTTCCCTTACATTCCCCGGTTCCGCCGCTGAATGACCACCCAGTTCTGACACTAAACGTTTACTAGAAGAAATAATTGCTGAAGATATAAAGTAAATAAAATAAAATAACCCAAATTATTTTAAAGCATTTTAAAGTTGTCAAGTTTTGAACAATGTGTGCGCTTGTAGATTGTCATGGCGTCTACGAGGGGAACTCGATTGACGCTGTCAGGGACTCCACTAAGTGATGAACATTGTAGCAATTCCCGAATTTGCGTCGTTTATTGTCCCGGTTAGAAATATTAATTTGGCAGTCATTGGAGCTCATTTTGCTGCGCAATTTAATTTCTAAAATTCTATTGGTAAAATGTCGGCGTTTACCGCAGGAAGATGTGGAAGTCGCCAAGAATAAGTAGTCGGAAAAGTAATGTGATTCTGAAAAGACCTGTCAACTAATCCACGCCAGCGTAATACACAAATTGGACTTAGAAGTTATCTGAGTGAGTCCAGCCAGGTCTACCCTGACTTGAGAGAGGGATAGCCTGTACTATACAGGGGACGTTGGTGCAACCCGGTAGAAGACACCGAACAGAAAGACAACACAAATTACTCAATGCAATGTGAAGTGATTCCATCCCCCTTGAACACTTTTAAATATTACAAATTTTCAACTGTTAATCTCCCCATCTCTTCTCCCTGACGAGAAGGAATCCCATGTAACTGATTAAAGCCGTTGCAATATTATAACTTCAAACCCGATCGCCCAAATTTGTTCAATTAACTAAATAAATTATCATTTATTAAATTTACTTTATTAATTTACTGTATGGTTTCAAATTATTTAAATTTGATGAATTTATTATTTTTTTAGAAAAAGTTTTATTTTATTTAAATAAATTATAAAAAGGAATATATTTTAAAATAATTTGAAGGCGTTTTTAAGTTGTTTAAAATTTTTTCTGCATAAGTATCAGGTTAATTATATGAACAGTGGAGATGATCTCACCGAAACGGTCCTGTTTCAGCCGTGTACTCTATGACACCAAGTCTACTCGCCTTGAGAGCGATGCCACTCACTCCTAAGTCAACTTCTCCATTAGCCAGCTGCTCCACCTGACCATTAAAATGGTTTCCAACTCTGTAACCCCACGAATCGGAGAAAACGATCTTCATCCTGTCAAACAGCAATTAAGTTAATCGATGAATTGCATATGCTCGTGACTAAGAGGAAAGTGACATGACAGACTTTTCAAAGAACTTGATTCATCAACATATAAAGAAAGGCTACGGTGATATTGGATTATATTGTAAATTACGAATAATCAACATTCTGAATTATACACAAATAAAACTGTTTTCAAAAGTTTTCAGAAAAACGAAAGTAAAGCTATATGCTATGGCACTTAGGAGCGTCATAAATCATCATCCGGATGTTTAATGCAGACTGTTTAAATTTTCTGGACGTGAGTGCTATAACTACATTATTATACTACTTATGCTATTACTATTTCTTCTTCTTCTTCCAATGGCTCAACAGGCCTCTTGACGGCCTAGGCCTACCGAGGCCGCTGCGGACTGTCATCTAGCGTGACACATTCCGAATTTTTGCGGTGATACGTGGTCAGTGTAACAATTCCCCAGCTATTACTTCTACTTCAAACAATAATGATCATAGCATCTACAACGCCCCATTTTTACAAAGATCTTAATTTTAACATTTTAATTAAAAATATATTGAGAGCAGTCACGCAGATGTGAACTTCTAGAGATGTGCAAGTAGTTATTCATACAAGAGGGAAATTAATTGATGGACATACGTGAAGTTGAGTCTGGAGGCAAGCAACTTTCCAAGAGCATAATGTAATTTGCTCCAAGTGTCTAAGTGCCGATTTTTAAGGGATTCGTAGTTCGACCAGCTGTCATCAATTTTCTGTGAACAGAGAAATATATGAATATATTTTTGAGTAACAGACTACACGGTGGAGATCCTGAAACAGGCAACTCCACTTTAATAGCATGGGAAGTGAATTTAAACTGATAGTCTGATGGATTTATAACTATAGTATTTATGCTAATTATAACAGGAGTGAGATCCGATGAAAGGTCGTAATTGGACTCCACAACGCACCTGTAATTTTTCATTGAAACCCGCTGAGCCGTTTTGGAGCCTATTTCAGACAAACTTTAGGATAAACAAGTACTTCTTGTTACATAATATCTTTAGGTAACAATTTTTGCTTACCAATACTAAATTTTAATTAGAACAAAATAATCGACTCTTAAAACATTTTAAACTTGACATCAAATTACTTACTAATTCTGTTCATATTTGGATAAAAGAAATACTTCAAAATTGTACAACTAACAACAAAGAAAGTTAGATCAATATGTATTTTCTTAAATAGTTATTCAATAATCTTATTATTAACCAAAAATTATATTACTAATAATCCTGACGTAATTTTTTTAAAAGCTGAGAAAGGTTTTATAACTGTAACTTAGAACGAGGCTGAATATTTTAATAATGTTAAGCTATTTTTACAGACAAGTCAATATATTAAATTTGAAATAGTAATAAATATATTACTTTAGTTATTGATAAATTAAAAACTATTATAAAAATACTCCTTCTTGCTTGGCTCTACAACCCATTGAGGATACATGGTCAGCTTATCGATTCTCCAACAGTCTTAATCTTGCGTGACCATGGCGGTACAAACATCCAAGCTCAGGCCTGCATTAGAGCCCGGGACCTCTGGGTTGTGAGGCAGCGACCCTAGTCACTAGACCACAACATATCGGCATTGTAAAAAGATTTCAAGACGGAAATTTCATTGACAACAGTACTTTACATTCCTTGTGTTTAATTTCTGCTAATATTCCTAAATCACATAATTCATATTTCAGAATCATTTGTTTTTCTACTAATAGCTCTCTTTATAACATTTATTATTTTTTTGTAAAATATCATTAAAAATAAGGTCTAAATGATGAAATTAATTTTAGTCAAATACTCTTTAAAGTTTGTTGGCTATTTAAGCCATAATTTTGTTATTAATTATTAAATTTCATTATACTTAGATCTACTTTCGTTATTTAATTATTTACCCCATGCACTGATTATTAAAACCTTCATTAGTTGCTGGTAGAACCAGTCTTACAAACTGACAAAAATCATTTATCAGAAATTATTTACTTAATCAATTTAATTTTAAATTCCACCTGTATTTCCGTTAATAAAATTTATTATCACCAAATCAGTTGTTCAGCCATGGAAAATACTCTTTTTCTTAGTTGCGATGAAATTGTTTTTAGAGATTATATTTCAGATATGTTATTGAAAATTTTTGTATTATTCAAATATTCACTTAAATATATAAATTCCTCTCGGGTTTCCAACCGGGTCAAGGAGACTTCAGTCTGAAAATGATGGCAGAGCAAGCCATTGAAACGTCACTGATAATCTCTTTGACCCGAGAGGAATTTATACATGCCGTTCACCGGGAAAGACCTCGTATTTCACTTAAATAATTGTCTCAATAATTTTAATAATCAATTCCCTATATTAATCTTTACTTTCGATATTAGAAAAGATCGTTGTCTCAACTTGTCGATGGAATATAACAGTTTGGCAGTAGTCCCGGTCTACCAAGAACTTAAACAGGGTTGCAATGTCAATCAAGAACGATATTTCACATAACGTCTGTTTTTCTGCAAATAAATCTATAAAGAGACAAATCAAAACGAAAGGTTCGAGTTCAAAATCAAGGCCTTAATCCAATACTACTATGTTTTGTCCTCGCCTGTGGGACTTTATCGAATCAGATTTCGAAATTTTGAAACTACAACTAAGGAAACAAAAACTTAATGAAGATGATAACAATATTTGTTTTCCTTTGATGTACATTTTAACATTTATTGAGGTAAATACATTAATTGATATAAAAACATACGACACAAAAGAGTTGCCAAGTGTCTAAGAGAAGTAATGACAACAGAATTCAATACGTAATACTACCAGTTTGTAATCTCCTAGATTTTTGGTTCAATATAGATTCTGTTTTGAAGATCACCTGTCGCAGCTTATCAAATGCTTAGAAAAAATACTTTAACGCATAAAATATGTTTCTTAATACGTATTTTGTGCTCATTTTTAAGCACAATGCGCGAGCGGAATATTTTGAGTTTTATCATAGTTAAAGTTCACATGGAGAACTCGTGTATAGCGATAATATTTATGTATAATGTGTTATAAATACTTTAAATAAAATAAGATTCATTGTTTACGTTGATTCTGATTGTCAGACACAAAAAAGTCGCACTAAGTAGTGATATCGTTTAAGTATTACAAATACATTGAATAAAACGTTCATATATTATATATATGTGCTTTATATATTAGTGAAATACAGATATTATTATTATTACTGATTATTGGTGGTTTCAAAAACTTAAAACTTCACATTTCAGTTTTCCAGTGCTCATTCACAGCGAGATCTAGAGATATAGGTAAATATTACATTATATATTATTATTATTCTGATACGAGGGAGTGTGAATGTGTGTTATTTCATGAAACACGTTTCATCAGTGTGCATGTCCAACTGAAACAGGTTTCTCCGTGTGCACCGCGTCGTAGGGTTCAAATCACTAGAGAATCCGTGAATTACAAATAAAATTAATGATTAAAACAAATTCTATAATTGTTCTACTGTACTTCGATTAATGAAGGTGAAAATTTTACGACCAAAAATTGTCAGAATTAAAATTGTTTATTAATTAAATTACTTCACTACGTTTCGTTCCATTACTTGGAACCTCCTCAGGTGACAGAAAAAAATCCTAAAGTTGTATGATATAAGATAGCACAAATATTTATTGGTAAATTTGTACTGAAGCACGAACTATCTCCGAGGCTTGTTGTTGAACGACCTGAGGAAATTCCAAGTAATGGAATGAAACGTAGTGAAGTAATTTAATTAGTAAACCATTTTAATTCTGACAATTTTTGGCCGAAAATTTTTCGCCTTCATTGAAATTAATGATTATTGTAAAAAAGTGTCTTTCTTTTTGTCTCACGAATGAAATGGAAGAAATATTGTCTGTCACTAACCACTATACCAGCGTTGATAGTGATTCCGTGAAAGTTCGTTCTGGGCCCAAAGTGTGGAATCTTGTCCCCTTCTGTCCATATCTTAGAATTCGTCCATACAACATCATCTTTCACACTGTACACTTCCAGTAACTGGAACGCAGACGTGTTCTCCATCTGTCTCCCAACTTTGACACGACTGTCCAGAGGGAAATGAAAATTCGCATCTGCAAGAGTCTCGAAAGCAGCGTCCAACAGCAGCCAATATCTCAATGGACCAAACAGTCTGCGCTGAACTGCCTTGAGAAAGGAAACAATCATTTGTACGTATTACACATTTTTCTAAGTGCTTCTGGTAAAAGTGCTTATTGAAATTTCAGTTGCATTGATAAAGTGTTCCAATCTAACTGAACTTTATATTGTGTTTACTCGCGGTTTTTGTTGCTGGGAACATATGAATATATTTGTGTACGGAGTTAATAAAGTGTATGAGACTGTAATTGCTTTTTATATTCATTTGTATCTGTCTAAAACAAATTTAGGTTTCTTCTCCCCCACATTCAGGCCAATAATACTCCTACCCTAAAGTCATATATAACTTGAAAGATTATGCTCTCGAGTGGCGAGTCATACCAGATAATTAAATTGGTGTTAAGCGAGACTTGAGACTGTAATTAATTTTTATATTCATTTGTATGTATAAAACAGCCTACATAAGGATGTTGTTAATATAATAGTTGAAATCGCTATATTGATGTTGTAGCGCAGTAGGTCCCCCTCCAATTTTATGCGAATTTATAGAATTTGGAATGATTTAAATTTCAGTAAGAAGAGCGTATGTATAACGTTAAACTTGTTTTTGGCTGAAAGAGCATTCACCTTCAAAATTTCCGAAGGGCACTGTTCCTTGTGCAGTGGAATATTTCCCGCGGCCGACGGAGGAGTCACGAGGATTCGCGGAACAAGCGTCACGTGGGATAGCGTTTTCCCTTGGAGTAGAGATATACGGATATGAGCTGCGAAGGAAAGGAGGCAGAGTGAGTGTGGTGCTAGACGAGGAGGTAGAGTTGGAGAGTTGATCAGGACGTGGAACGGAGGATAAAGCTAGAGTCGGAACGGATTTTGAAAGGGAGGAACAAGTTGGTGTGCAACAAGAATTGAAAGTGAGATGGCGTTAAGAACAACGAAGGCTAGAGGGAAGGCGGAGAAAACAACCGAGTTTTCCTCAATTACCGGCAGTACGAGTTCAGCCCACTTTCCGCTGGCGGAAGGAAGGTCTACCATTCAACCAAAAAAAAGAAGGAATTTCCAGTCGCCTAGTAACGTGTACCGAACACGAATGAAAACAAAACAGGTTCGTCAAGTGAACGAAATCTCTGCTGCACGTGGTCACTCCAATGAATAATTAACCCTTAGAATTAAAAAAATCGTCCCCTTCAATTTATTTATTTGTAATAGCGCTCAGGACCCCTTTTAAAATAAAGTGATAGTTTTTTATAAACAAAATACTCATTTATTAAATAATTTAAAAGTTACCCCATAATCATTTACAATGTTGTATATATTTATCCACCAATTCTTTACCATTTATTATAAAACTGATAAAATTATGACAAAAAATTTACTGTTACATATTTAATAAGCGCCAGGAATATCACATATTATTTAAATAATATATTCGAAAATTTGTTTTGTTGGGAAGTATGGTAGCCATTTCTCAACAAGCAAGAATACAGACAATGGTAATTTTTGGCAAAACCAGGGCTGTATTTAGCCGAAAGCTCCGAATAAAGAATAGGAATTACTTCAGCGTGAACGAAGAATTATTGAGGACGTCGCTTGCAGATCCGCACCGAAAATTCTCAAAAGACAATGAAGAGACTTACTTCTAGGAGAGAGAATTTTGAACGGTGGGTGAGCAAGACGCGATATTTCGGGAGTGGTTAGAATTTACAACCGAACAGGAATTGTTTTTTTGAGCTGGAGTTGAAGAGTTTTAGACTTAGCGATATTGAAAAAGTTAGCTCTGAAGCGGTTCTGCTGCAGTCCAATAGTTAAGTTCTAAGCCAGATATGATTGAGTTTTAACTGTTACGAGATGTGATGCAATTTGCCACTAGGAGCAGTTCTAATTATCACGTTGGCTATAGCTATAAATAACGTGAACTGCGGCACAAGTATCCTGTTGAGAGCGAATTGCAGAGCCTGTACGATACGAGCATGGAATCGAGGTGTAGATCCTGAACAAGAGCAGGATAGTTCCACCCATTAGCAATTTTTCGTCATTAACACTGAATGATGCTGAACTGATCGCGGGAAAACAACGTAACTGTTAACATGCTTGCTACCTTAACGCCCTATTTTGTTCTACCTATTGAGTTTAGCTTTCGCTTTTAGTACTTTCCACGTAAAAGTTAATTTGAAAAACTAAGATTGAGAATTTAAGCGTTCAATCAGATTAAGAGTTATGTCTTCACTAAATTTGGTTTTTAATTTGAAATTAAGTTCAATATTTTAACTAATTAAATTACTACCCACCTGTTTCACTTAAATCGCAACTTTAAAGAAACTTAATTATAAATAATAATAATTCCGCCCCCACTCGTTACACATAGAACAAACTAAGAGAGTATTAAATATCGTTTGAGTGAACATTTTACTGTTAAAAATAAACGAGTGATTAAAATTCAGCTCTCAGTAAACATATTAATTATAATAACCACATGTTTTATTAGATAATGTAAAACAATTAAATTCTGAAATAAATGCGAGATTAATGTCTGATATATTACACGTTAAAACTGTTAAATCGAATACAAATAATGTCAGCAACATTTATAAATTTAATCTAAGATACCTTATTCAGTCTCATCAACTGTCATATCAGTTAAACCTGATGAAGTCCACGGATTGCAGAGGAAACGTAGTTAAGTTTTTGTTAATAAACCTTAGGTATGTGCAAGAAATTGTTGTTTGTAATTCATTTTTAACTATTAATTTTCAATGTCAATTACAAGATTGTAAAATATTTTTCCTAGTTTATAGAAAGTATTATATTTGGTCTGCGAATGTCCCTATCGTAAAATGAATATTGAATTATGCCCGTTACTAAGTAAATCTTTTCCTATACGATCTGTCTTTCATTCATTCGAGGCAAATCTTATCGTGTTTTTATATGCAAATATATATTACCTTTCGTAATTTTAGTTATTATGCTCACCTGTTCTAGTACGTGTATAGCGCCGTCACACTCCAGATCCATAAACAATACAATAGAACCGAACTGCTTTATTCGAATTGATTGCAGAGGATCTTCCACCGTAGTATCCAGACGGACAATTTGCATGCTTATTCCTTGGAGGGACATTTTCTTTGACAATGTGAGGTGCACTAAAAAATTAATCATACAACAAGTTTATGGTTAGAAAATCTAAAATGGAAAGGGTAAAGTTAGTTGTAGTAGGAATTAGTGAAGTTAGATGGCAGGAAGTAGAAGTTATTTGGTCGGATCAATATAAGGTGATTATCACAAAAGCGAATAGAGGAAATGCAGGGGTAGGTCTTGTAACGAATAGAAGGCTGGGGCAACGCATAAGTTATTACAAACAATATAATGAAAGGTTAATTACGATAACGTTAGAAACAAAACCGCAGCCGACGACGATTATTCAAATATATATGCCCACAAGTGCTGCAGAGTGAGAAGAAATGGAGAATATCTACGAAGAAATTGAAGAAATAATTAAGCATGTCAAGGGAAAGGAGAATTTGATAATGGGTGACTGTAAGGCAGTTATAGGAAAGGGAAGAGAAAGTAATGTAGTTGGGGACTATGGACTTGGGGAAAGGAATAAAAGGGGAGAATGGGCTAGTAGAATTTTGCATGGAGCACAGTTTAGTCGTGATGAATACCTGGTTTAGGAATCGTGAAAGAAGACTGTACACATGGAAGAAGCCGGGGGACACAGGTAGGTACCAATTAGATTATATAATGGTTACACAGACGTATAGAAATCAGGTGCTAAACTGAAAGACGTACCCAGGATGAGATATAAACTCTGACGATAATCTGCTGGTTATGATCCAAGCTGAAAATGAAGAAGCTCAAGAAAGGAATTAGAACAAAAAGATGGAAAATAGAAAAACTCTGCAACAAGTGGACATGCTTCAGAGTTTCAAATAAAATATCAGGAGTGGATTAATACAGAAAGGAGAAAGAAACAATATAGAAGAGAAGTGGGCACTCTTAAAGGAAGAAATGACTAGAGCAGCAGAAGAAAAAATACGAAGAATAGCTCAGACCAATAGGAAAGCATGGATAACACAATAAATAAGAGAGAGAGAGAGAGAGTTGGGTGGAGCTCTTGAGGCCTGAGGAGATGTAGAACGTTTGGCAGAAGTTTCCACTATTTTGGCCCATGAAACAAGAGTATCCTGATTCGGTCAACGAGAATAGTCTTAACAGGCGCCTCCAAATCGTCAAAACGCAGCAGACCACCTCCAGAGAATACAGCTGTAGTCTACTGTCAGTATCGTTGATAATGAATTTAATAAGTTCCCATTGCCAGACCTATTTTTCATAGAAACTTTGCTTCGTTTGGTTCACCCCACAGGTGGCCTGTTTTTAATGAGTTTTGGTATGAAAATTACTAATGCACAACCGTTTTCGTGTAAATTAATTTTTCCTTCTTCTGGGTTTTACAAGTTTTATTGATAAAATGATTGTAAATTTATTTCTGTCAATATTATTTGTTCCTCCTTCAAAAATATAATTTTCTCAATAATTAAATGTAATGACTTAATAAGTTAATCATAATAAGTAAAGTAAACCCCATCTCATATTCATTTTACATGCAATTGGAAATTATTGAACGGAGAACCGCAAGAGACTGGTAGTCTTCAGTCTTCCGTATTTAAAAGGGTGTATGCGAAGTTATTTTATTATTAGACAATATGGCATTGTTTTAAAAATATCTTGCAAATTCGCATGATTTAGAAAACGTTTTCTTGTACGAGTACAAACTGTGTGGCCAGCAGGTGAAGGCCACGGCTGTAGAACTCGCAGTGTACTTGGCGAAGGTTCCCAACAAGGCGATGGCGGTCTCTTCCCTGACTTCTGCGGCCCTGGCCGAAAAGAACACTAGGCAGAACATGGCGTAGAAACCCCTCATCTGGAATCTGGTAACAGTAAAGGCACGGTCATGGTGTATAACAATGCTACTTGCTAAGATAAAATCATTGACTTAAAAAATTCGCTTTTCACTCATTGCGCTCGCCTTGAGTAAATACTTGATAATAGCCAAGTAGGAATCAATCAAATACTTTTCAGATATGTTTAAGTTACCGGATTTCAGCCTTTCTTATCTGTGCTATAATTTCTGTACGTTTCTGTGAGTATGCGAGAGAGCGGGTTAACTGACCTGCAGTCAGGAGAAAGTTTGTAACGTTACTCTATGTGACCCACAGTTGAAATCCAGGATTCGCAACTACAGACACAATTTATTAGCTAGAGTTTTTCATTCTCATTGTTTTTATTAGCCGCCATTTTTCATAAGAAAAGTAAGTGATACGTTTCTTAATATATAATTTTGAAAATGTGTACAGAAATATTTTTAACTCTAATTCATTACACACCTGCGGTCCAGATGTAACTTCAATCTCATCTGATCCTACGTTAGAACATTGTCAAATTTATGTAAACAATCCATTTCGCAGTATTTTGAAACAATCTCATTATCCGAAATGACACTTGTAATTACATTACATCGATATGAGCTGTTCTGTTCGAGTACGTCAATTTTATTATCATTATTGTAATATTTCTCCTTTATTTTTTTAAAATTAAGTATTTGTCTTTTGCTTAATCTCAATGTATCAGTTGGGTTGGTGGGTATTTCTGAGCAATGGTTACAAAGTTACATCAATTTCGACGCCCTACCCAGCTCGCTTGTCCTTGAAATGTGCCCTCTGCAAATACTTTTAGTTTCTCAAATACTAAATTTTGTGCAGCCTTAGGATTTATATCTGCTGACCGAAACGGTCTATTGTCTCTATTGCTTGATCAGGTGTCCAGAACTTGCGACAAATGTAGCGACAGAGTTATATATCTGTCAACGGAACACCGGTCAGCACCGCAACCGCAACCCAACATTTAACGGTATACATACAAATTTAAAGAATAACTCCTCTGAAGATCTTACCCCATTACATTTTCGATATATATATATATATATATATATATATATATATATCGAGATTTCAAAATATGTCAATTCAAATAATTTCGTAAAACTCGACCTCAGCAGTTTCTTTCCTTTTATTGTTTTTAATATTTAATTTGTCGTATATATATGTATACTCTAACGTTTTCCGTATTAAGTTATGTGGTTGTTTTTTTTTACATTTTCGTAATCCACTGCGATATTATAAAATTTCCAAAATTAAAATATTTAGAAAATTATTCATTACCTTTCTTATTAAAATAGCATCTTTATAAATATTGGGGACAGAATACAAAACATTAAATAAATCATATATCAGTCATATTAATTTAATATTTTTTAAGAAAATAATACTTATTTTCCTTCAACATTTGGGAACATGAAGACATAAAATTGTTAACAATATAGTTTGTGTAATTCAGTTCTAAGCTACAAAATTCTGAAAATCGTTTCAAATAAAAACCAATCAGGTCTTAATAAAATTTCATTATAAAACCAGGAACTCTCAGCGCCAGCCTATTCATGTGAAAGCGTCTTTCAAAATCACATCCCAACATATTAAAACACAGGATACATAACACATTCTTTAAATAGTTATACCTTACGGGTAAACGTCATACAATATTCTACCATATCTACAACAATTTGCAAATATCAACCTAAAAAAGTGGTTGATATTACTAAATTGTGGCAGGTCTGAACTCCAAACAATAGCATTAAAAAGTCTTACCCAAAGATGGTTTTTCCCGGCGAATATTTTAGCAAACAATTTTTTCCCTTTCAACCTCGTAAAGCTTTGTCATAATAATTATTATAATGTGTATCTTTGCACCATTTAACTATAGAAAAATGAAATTTAAGTAGAAAGTACTATATTTCTAGGAAAATGGAAATACTATCAGTAGTTCAATAAATAAACGTAATTCAGGTGTCTGTACATTCACAATCATACAAAATTATACGACAAAACTAGTTTATACAGCAGATTTTCATACAATAATGTTTTATGGAATTATATTTTGGGATGATAAAAATAATACTGGAAAACACTTTAGGAGCGTCTCATAATAATGACTCGAAAAGTTTAATTACGCGCATCACGTAGATGATTATTCAAAATATTAGGAAAACCTCTCCTCTCAGGTCAATTTATTTATTTATTGATGACTTTTATTTTTAGAAATTACAACAGTGTTAGTACAACATCTGAAAGATACACATTAAGTACAAGAAACAAAATAAAGATGAATATAAATTTTTTACAATTTATTAATTCTTTATGAGTTGCACAAATAAGGGTTGGGTTTAATTTATTTTACAGCCAATATTAAGGTAATCAAGTTAAATTTAGATGTGAAGTTCACAAATTTCTGATTAGCCACTTCTTCTATTCTGCAAAGGAATAGATGGCTGTAATTATGGAAATTATTGAAACCACTTTTTAAATGGTTAGCATTATCAGTTATTTCATCGGTAATATTATGGTGTTAAGAATAGTTTAGGCATGAACACGTGTAAATTTAAGTGCACATGTAATATGACCGGGATGAGTTCACTTCGTTACGAAGAAATTAACTAGCAATCATACGATACTTTTTACTTCCTTCAAGTCTTGCTTCTCAGGAGGCTCAATAGAAGGAGAAAAGTATAATAATAATTTAAAATATAAATGGAATTACCGAAAATTGTTTGTTTGAATAAAATATATCTTGTCAACGGGAAACACGTATCAGGAGACATGAGAGTAAACTCGGAACAAGAGCTAATGATCAAACACAATGCGAAGTACGAAAGGTTTGTTACATTCTTCAGCCACAGAAAAATGCATCAAACATATTTAGGTGACCATTGCCCACTGTGCATTTTCAAACTTACCTTATGCTTCTTCAACTAATAAATGTGGTTATAATATGGCGATGTTACTCGTTTGTGTCTTCTGAAATGAATATCTTTGATTTCAGGAACCCACGTGGACTGAAATAGGATAATGTTCAATAAATTGGTACAGTTGGACAAGAAAATTGGCATAACCGCATGTGATTGAATATACTTTATTAACAATTGTTTATTCTCTCCAAATTATGATTGACGGGCAATAATCTCCTTTTTGATGGAAATACGTCTGAAACCAATCAAAAAATAATGCGTTATTAAATACTACTTTCTCATTCTCCGCGGAATTTGACGCTAAACGGTAGCATCTATTTACGTTGTAATATGGTATTTGCTTGGTTGTCTCTCATTTCATGGAATTGATCATTCTTATGAAGAGACAGGAGACGTCACCGTTTCTCTTTCTCTTATTAAATTACCGGAGGAATCGATCATAAACACAGTTGATGCCACTGAAATATGATCAGAGTCAACTTCTTTTCATATATGCCACAAACGTCAATACTATGAAATTCGTCCAGAAATGTTTCGGCTAAAAAGAAAATCTATGAAACTGTAAAATTGTTTCTTATTTAAGGTAATAATGAATTAAAAAATATATTGCAGTGATTCATTTGGACAGATGTGTAAGGATATGAAGATAATTTTGATTTTGTATAATGTTATGATATTTTTATTTATTCGTTTCATAGGTACATCTTGAAATGAATAGGGTGGGATATTAATTAGTTTAATGAAATATTAATATATTTTGAATGAAATTCCGTTTATAATATAAAAAATTACTTTGTACTGAAAAACTTTACATCAGTATTACAATTTCCTTATTTTCAAACTTTAAGCCGGCAATTCTTTCTTACTTAAACACTGTAGATATATTCACAAAAATTATAAAAATAAATCTTTTATGACTAAATTCGAAATCTCTACACTCATGGTCGTATGATATGGGCCTTCTCGTAGAGCAAAATATTTCACACAAAATGTACTCGGACCTGGCATATAGGTAATCAGCATAAAGGTTACAGAGGTATTTACCAAGTCACCATAGGTAATCTTCCAGTTCCTTCCTCGTTGCAAGTTCCTCCTATTTGCGACGTACTCCATCACGCCTCAGAGCCGCCACTGCAATTCTTCCTGGTACAGAATAATTTCCATTTTTATCCTCGTCTCCTCGGACTACCTGTCCGATAATGTGATCATCTGCTCGTCTTCACAATCGGCTTCTAATCTCATCTGATCAACCGCTCTCGTCTCCTCAATCTCCCTTGCCTAATTTCCAATAATCTGCCCCGAAAAATCTCTCTGCGAGCCTTTTTAATACCTCTTCCCCATTTCTTTAATGCATATCCTGAAGGTGACAGGGATTTATATTAACTAATCAAATTCATCGTTACTTTTCTCTGGGAATAAAAGTTTGCCCCTCTCCCCCAAGGTTTTTGGGGAAAATCCACGCTTACTTTCACATTTCAGCGGTCGCGGGACAATCCCCGCTGGCGTTCGAATGTCTGAGGTTTATTACCCCTGGCTCAAATATTGTCTCCTTTCTTTTGACTCCGCATCGCCGAAATTAGAACAGATGTGTTTGACCATTACAATCTGGGAAAGATGATAGAATATTAAAGTTTCCAACATTTATTAGAGTCCAGGCTGATTGAATTGAATTAAATTCCTGGCGGCCTTACAGAACCCTTCTAGATAGTATAAATTTCAAAATTGGCAAGAGCAGGTGAGGAAGAAAAATGCAAAATGAATCGTTTTCGTCTGCCTCACCGATGAATACAATTGGCAAGAACGACATTTCGTGAACAGGTGAAAAGTTAAGAGGGACCATAATCGATAGTTTCCTATCGATTGAGGAATGCGGGGCTTTGTAATTGGGATCTCTACATTCTGTATATTATATATTTTATTTACTGGAACATAAGGTAGAAAACAGCTTGACAGTGTCAATTGACTGCCTAAAAAGACATGTGGAAGGGCGCAAATTATATATTGCAAATGCTCCCAAACATGTGCACACGGTTACCTAGGGAAAATAATACAATGGTCTATTAAGAAATTTAAGTTTGTTGACATAATCAAAAACATCTCATCATAAAATTAAATTCAAGAAATTAATTTTTGAATTAAGAAGTGGTTTTAAAAGTACATCTTAGTATTCCTAGGAATGTGCGTATCTTTACAATTATTCCTCACGGAAAACATGCTAATATTAAACCATTGTGTAGTTGTGTTTCATTTAATTGTAGTTTATGAGCTCATATTGGTGATTTTAACTGTCTTTATTATTTCAAGGAATTTTTTCATTGTTACTCTAGCGGTACTAGTTCGTTGTCTGCAACCGAAAATGATCCCCACTTCCGGCAAATATCCATTGACATTGATGTTGGAAGGCTTCACCTCCAGCGAATAAGGTATAATGGCCGTACTCTTTATATACGCGCACGTCCTCTCTTCATATCAGCATGCCAATCAGCATGACCAACCATGCGGTGCCCAACAAAGGGAAGCTAGCCTCTACACGTCAGCTACAAGATTATATACGAATCTGTTTCAAAGATTTTATTTCCCAGTGTCAACAATTTTATAGAAATCAAGTGAAGCGCTCCTAATTATCAACAACTCCAATTTAAACAAAACAAGGAGTTTCTACATTCTTTTACTTCCTTCTGAGGTTGTAAAACTCGTGAAAAATATTCAAATAAAATGCTTTAAATATTATTTCCTCTTATTAAAATATTGCAAGTAGAATTAATATAAAAATGCGTTCAGTTTATTTGGGGGTTTTAAATAAGGTGGGTCGTTGTTGAAAGAGCATAAATGGGCCTTTAAAATAAAAAGAGAATTTCGTTAATATCTCACACACAGCTTGTTTTATTTCATTACACCATTATTGAAACCCCATATATATAAATATACAAATTTCATTTATTTATAAAATTAATGGAAATAATATTTAAAAAATTCTTAACAATTTTTTATTTTTATGCTAAGTGCTGTCCACCGTTTTAATACAAATTAATATCTTTTTAGAAAGTAAATAATGTTTTTCTGAATAAAAAAATGTCGTTTCAAAAGAAATATAAGGAAAGAATAATTTTGGGATTTTCTTACATAACGTTGCCATTTCTAGTGTAATATTTCCTGGTGATCGTCGCCTTCAGGAAAGCAGAAGTCGGCTACCTTCCTTGTTTCCCCGTAGGACGTCAACTTTTGCCCCTGTTACTTGATGTGTTCCAATATTTATCGAAAAAGAAAAATACACCTCTGATGTCCCAGTTGAAAAAAATTACACCAACAGTCCATTTCCCTCGCTTTACATCAAACAGTAACTGAAACCAAGAAATTAAGTTTTATTAAATCTCAATGTCTTTATAAAAATAAAAATTATTTGTAGTATTAAGTGAAATATCGCCAAACACGATGTGTGTCAAAATGTAGATACGTTTTAATGAGGAGAAGTAAATTCCTTCATGAAGGATTTGAATATAAATATTCAGAAATTTACTCGAGATATTTCAGTCCGGGTGAAATGCTGTTGACCACATAATACAGCGAGGTCATCCATTGTGTAAATGATAAACAAAACATCATCTAGTTCTCTTCCGGAATAAGCATTTATTAAAATATTATTTTTCAATGGCGTGCTCATCCATCATAGTCAGATGAAGTAATGAGATTCAAAAGCGGAGGAGCTGTGTTTATATCTGGTTGAGTGCGTATGTTGCTGATGTCTTGTCACTGATTAACTTAGTCGGTCACGTGGTTTTTATTCATTACTTAATTCAATGATGTTGGCGGCACGGCACGTTTCTGAGAGTGTGTTTATATAAATGTTTAATACGATTAGAATAAATAAATGTACATTATCCTTGTGAATTAAGACGACCTTCAACTTATTACGTGTTAAACTGATTGTTGAATTTCGTAATAAGCTGGATTGTTCGTACGCATCAAATTAATATATTACATTGCATTCGAAACTTTTTTTGTTGTTGCAATTTTACTATTCAAAATGGGGTTGAATACGGTAGGTAATATGTAAAAGTGTTTGCGTTTGGTGTGGAGTGGGGGTGGGTGGTCGGGTGGGGGAAGAGCGCCGCGTATCGACTCAGTCGCTATGGGGAACCCCGTCGCGTGACACGTACCGTATCGACATGGACAGGATAGGACTCGCTAAGAAGGTACGCCCTCAGTCTCGATCAACAGATCAACGACTGGACTAGTACCTCTCTCGTGATGAAACAGTACACGCATTCAAGATATCCCTCACTGCCCTGGACATGCAAGGGTTAATTAATTTAAACGTGCTGTGGAGATTTATTATGTCTCTAGTAGATATCACACCAATCAAGTATATTCTGCAATATCTATGGTATTTTATGGTAACCCCTACTTCTTACAGATAAAGATGTATACTATTCCAAACGTCCGTCTATCGCTACTTCTTCTGAGTTATGTCACTTATCAGATTCTAAATTTTTAGGGTTCCATATTTTTTTAAATCTCTAAACCAGGCCATCGTTGTCATTAAATTTGAAATCTATGTGTATTACCACCTAATTATTTTCATATAGCTGCTTTCACGGACTTCATGCCTGTTATTGTCTTATCGAGACATATCACGATCATACACAGATTATCAGTTGAATTCTTTTTAACTTTATGAGGTGAAACACGTTAAAACAAATAATTTCAGTCATGCTGCATTTATGCATTATTTTAAGGAAAATGTTAACTTTATATGCAGCTGAAACATTGAAATGGATATATGTGTATATGCCTTACCTTTTTTGATATCACAACATTAAGTTGGACCGCAGATGACACAGAAGATATCGTTTTACGGTAAGAAATTGGGCAAGAGTACTGAGCTTACAAGAAATTTTAATGGATAATGTGAGAGAAAGAAATGCGTCCAATGGACAAAGCGAGGTCGTAAATGATCAAAAGGACTGACAGTTGACAGGGCAGAAAAATTTAGTGAGAAATTATGGACAGTCCATCAGGACTGTAATAGCGTAAGGAAAGAAAGTTACACTATGAACTGTTAGCTGGCAATGATTTCGAATATTTCTTCATTTATCATGATGAAGCCGCTTTTTGCTATTGCAAATGTATAATGATTTTTTTATATACAATTTCTTCCACGCTGTTAATGAGCTTCGTTACGTTTCTACCTGTTGAATGCTTGCGTGAAATACCAACTTACTTGGATATATTCCGTACACCCTGCAATATTTTATTCGTATGATTTCTTTCTTAGCCATTTGCATACTTCTTTGTGTTACTATTGAAACAAGAAATACGTTGCTTTAAAATTTTACAGACTCTGTTATTCTGCCTTTTGTTTTGAATACTACACATTAAGCGCCCTAACGAACTCATTACATTACGTTTTACAGTTAACATTAACCATGCCGGGTGTACATATTAAACCAACTTCTGATGTGACGTAGAAATGTTTCGTTAGTTACAAATTAACCGCGCTATTCATTTGGAGTCCCTCCAAATAATTGTACGACAACCTCAATTTTTGTGTAGTCTCAGTGAAAATGTAATATAATATAATATATCCTTCTTCTTCCTTGACTCTGCAGGCCATTCAGGACCTTGGCCTACCGAGCCGACTGCGGACTGTCATCTTACATGACACATTCTGAATCTGGAGTGACACGTGGTCTCCAGCAGTCTTAATCCCTGTCTTCGTGACCATGACCCATGCCAGGACTCGAAGCCGGGACCTCCGTGTTGTGAGGCAGCGAAGATAGCTACTAGACCGTAGGAGGTCGGCTGGCATAAGATCCTACAGAGAATGATTTTAAATTTGATCGAAAGGATTAGGCATTTCAAGATGTTCCGTCCTCTCAGATATATAAGGACTCGGGAGAAAATATATGTTAAAAAATGAAACATAAAAGAGATAAATAAAATGTAATAAAAATTATTAATTCCCTCACGTATATGTGTTTTTGTTGATAGCGTAGTTCTTCCTTTCTATGATTTTGTGGATACATAAAATAATTGAAAGTAATGAAATGCATTCTACAACGAAGGGTGTCTCTGGAGGTTTCCGTGCTGCCATATCCTTTTCATGACATCTAATTTTCCTTCTAAAATTTTATATTGTCATTTTCATTTAGCACAGATCTTGATAAACACTACTTTTACTCAATAATAATAATAATTAGTTACACGTAAATGATTTCCATAATAATCACATGAGTTTGACTAAGAAATTAGAAAGATATTTCCTTGGGTAAGGTAATCTAATAATATTGATATGCAGAAAATTTTCATACTCTTGAAAGGTTTATAAGGAGTTTCTAAGTGTTAATAATTCATCCATTAAGTTAATTATAAGTAATGATAACTGAAAATTTACACCAAGTCGGAATTTTTGCAGGGAACTCAGAATTTTAAATAGCTTATAGATCTGAAAAAATATTAATTTAATAAGTTTAGTTAAAAATGAAAAAATCATCGTTATAAAGCATATGAAGCGGAATAAATATTCAGGGTCCCTTCCTAAATATTGATTATGAAAGGAAATAGTTCCTCCTTTTACTTCCCGACTATGAGGAATGCACAATTTTTAATTCACCCAAATTTTATTTTTATCTGATATTTTTCGTTATCATTTTTTCATCATAGTTACCACGAAAACGGCAATTTTAACTTTTAAAACAATGTGATCCATAATAAACCTGACAAATATTCTAAGTCTAAATCATTTAATTTCAAAACCATTTGATTTTTACTGTATCAACGTGGGTGAAAGCAACTGGTAGGCAACCACATGTTAACCAGTTGTTCGTCTTACGGTGGAAATATATTTTTTCCCTTTTCAATTAAAAACATTATAGTTGTATTTAGGAGGTAGAACTTTTTTTAAAGTAACTGGCTCTAATAATGAGATAAGTTTTGGACATAACATTTTTAAAAAATTCAAAACCTTCACGCCATGATGCAAGAAAAGATGTTTGTTGTTTATAAGTTTGATCTCATGAAATTATGCAGTTTATTTGTTTCTGTTCCTCGAGATGTTCTTGAAGACTGTGCTGGAACTTGGGTAGGTTGAGCCGGGTTGAGCAAGGCAACCTGGCCTTGTGTAAGTGTGTCACACGGACTCCATACATGAAACCTGCCTCCATTGCAATTAATTGCAGTGATGGCTGCGCGCCAATAAGTATGCATATAAACCTGAGAAGAAGGTATCGCCTCAAGCAATGAACAACCTAAACTGTGAATAAACACCGTCCCGAACTATATTATCGTTTGTAAGAAGAATTTATCATTATAAATTAGTGCGGAGAATTGTCACGTGATGTATTTGTAAATCAGCTCTGAACTTGTAACAGGTTACGGATTAAATCTGCAACATAATTTAAAAAAAATTTTGGTCACGTGCATTTTTAAATTAATTATACAAAAACAAGTAATTTCCTATTAATAACGTAAAATTTAAAAAAATCTATTAACGATGTTTCAGTACACTTTTATACTTTCCTAAATTAACAATTTTATAAAAAAACATTAGGATTTTACTAAAATACAATTTTAAAAGGATATAGAGTAAAATATCAAAATGATAAAAGCCAACTGAAAAACACAATTTGTTTCGTTAAGGAAACGTTACGAAATTTGGAAGACTATTATTACAGAACAACTTTGAGCAACATTAAAGTCTTAATGGAGAGCCTCATAGAGAAGAACCAGGAGCTATACAGGAAAGTAATAACAAATCTGGAAGTAATCGAAGGACATTAATTTTCGTGTTTGTGTTTCACAGTAGTCTCTGGCGACTGTTGCTCATTGGGTGTAAAATATACTAGAACATGTTCGCCACTTGTAAGTTGATGACCACAAAGACTGAATCGGATACTGATCACTAATATCTGAATACTACATAATCTCGGCATTCATTCCGAAAGTAGGCTCACTGACCTATTGTCCAATAGGATCAACATACGTATAACAATAAGCGAAAGCAGATGACATCTTCATTCCCAGATCAAAAATGTCAACAATTACGCAATGGGTCTCGATTGCTCACGTTGATGTTAACGATTCCAGAATCTTCAAATGCCAACATGAAGCAATACATAACAAATTAGTCTTAACTGCTCTACATAAAGATAGGATCCTGTGTTCTGTACCCGTACATCCGAAAGTAAATATTTCTAGAAAATATAATTTGAAGCTTAACATAAATCAAGCAAAGTATTACTGAGAACTTATACATACACGTTCACGATTTTAAGGATATATTCGAAGAGCTACATCCCAATTTAACTAAATAAAATTTCTTGTTACCAGTTGACATTATCTTAAACATTGGATTTAATTACAAATTTTATTCAGTTTTATTTATTTATATAATACTTATTTTGAATCGCATCCACTGCCAAGGTAATCTACGTTTAACTTAATCACACATTTGATTTTAGTTATTACAAATTAACTAAAAGTTTACACCCATTATTTACATTTTCTCAAGACAAATTGATTTACATGAAAAGCTCACACAAATAAATTATTCTAGCTGTAAGACAATTGTCTTCCAGAATATGGTAGCCAAGATATATGGCCATTAAAACTAATAGAATCATTGGTCGAAACGTTCTTTAATATGTCGGTGTTTATTTTGATGTTTTACAACAACTCCCCCTGTAGAGACGGTGGGGGCTACCTTCGGTGATCCCTCCTTCGCTCTCTGGATTTTTAAGATTCCAATATCCCGAGTGACCTCGGTCAGTTTCGAGAAGTGAATGCTCCGGCGTCACAGACCCAGTTGTCTCGTAAATTTGTCTAGTTATGGAGAAGGGAATGCTGCGTCACACGGCAGATCCCACTCCAGTTATCGGATGAGAGCGAGAGGAGTGTCAAGAGCCCGACTTACCTGCTGCATGTTTCTGTGCCTCTTGTTTTGGTAAATGCTGGGCATGATCTTTTAACTTTGGTCCCTTAACCAAACTAACTATTTACTACGTTGCTCTCCCGAATCACCTCTTTCCCTCTTCTCTTTTCTGATGAATTTATAGCGAAATTGCCACAAAGTGAATTAAAATCCAGAGCCTATTTCTAAAAGTAACGCAGTTTGTCGCTTTTACTGACTTTCCCACCCACAAATCTCTGGTTCTCGGAAGCAGCCCTTCATCACAATAACCTTGTTACATTGGCCTTAACATTGCTAAGAGAATGCAATTTCTTGGCAACTGTTATCGTGCTAATGCATATAATATGGATATAGACTGCCCAGTTTATTGACGAATGGAGAATCGTAAAATACGAAGTAGGGGTTGAAATATTTCATAGTGATGTGCCTTTATTATTAGGAACATATAATCAAATTTCGAATAGTGTGGTTTTGTTTCTATTTCTCAGCGAATGGTGTACCCAGAACGACTGCAGCTGGACAGCCTATTGAAAACATCAATGCTTTCCCGCGTGAGTTCCTGGACAAACAACGAAATTGTTGCCAAAAACAATGACAATCAAATGCATCCAATTACAAGTTCGTATCATTCACATTAATATGACTTACAATAATAATCTGTAAGTGAGATAAAATGAGTAAACATTGTTTTAAAATCTTAATATCATTAAGAATACTGTATCAAGTGACAAATTTATATGTTAAAAGCGTGCTAACAATATAGTAAAAAGCAACTTTAGAAAACTAAACCATAAAAGTAATATTAACATTTAAAATTTGTTAAATTTTGATGAAATAAAGATGCCAAATCTAAACTTGAATTCCTCCTAGGGCTTCAACTGAAAAAAGAAAACGTCTATTCAATTTAAAAATTTTATCTGTATCTGCTAGTTTAATTATTTCATTTTTATTACTGGAAAAACAGACGTTAATTGATCTATAATGTGATTTACATAGACTACATAACGAACGATTAATACAGTTTTTCATCGCATACACCGATAACTTTCGAATCTCGCTGATTGAAGCCGAGCACAAATCATTCACTCTACCCGTTCTTTTAAATGAGATTTACTTATTTTGAGATTTAGACCCGTCTTCTATCGAGCAACCGTAGTCCTAAATAATAACAATAATTTTTATTAGATGAAAATTTTGTATCGCATTTTTGTTTAATTATAATTGGGTTTAAGGAGCTTTAACCATTACGACTGACACTGTTTATTTCAGCGCTCTCTAAATATAAGAATTCGAAACGAAGTTTTATTATTTTTACATTATTTATAATGTCACTTTATCATAATAATATTTGAAGGTGTTACCCTCATACTGATAATTTTCATATTGGTATCCACACGCCGCTGCTTTGTTGTTTTATGCAAAGACAAATTCAAGTACTTGAATAGGAGAGAGAATTGCATGCTTACTGTTTTAACTTACGAATCTTCTTTCTCAGGTTGGCCAGGTCAGGAAAGGTATGGTCATTATATTGAGGACCTGTAGTCTGAAGATTGATCCTGTACCCTTGTTCTACTAACTGGCGATCTCTGACGAAATTATTTATTCATCTTTAGAAACACCGGTTAACCAAACCAAACAGCTATGTGCCATAAACCCAACTACTATTCTCCAATCGTTTAATTCCACGTATTCTACTATATGGCTTTCTGGTAACTGGAAGGCTTCACACTCACTCATCTTTAAGGCTGTATGACTTTCATTAAATATTTTTGCAGCAAAAGCAACAAATTGGCGATTTGACAATGTAGCGTCTCATCTGTCTCCTAACCATCTTTCCACCAAGTTGCAATCACTTTCACTTCCTGGCCTCTCTCCCCTCAGCCATTTCTAAGTTCTGGTAATGATAATTTTATCCTCTTAAAATTGGTTTCTGAGTCTTGCCACTTTAGCCTCACAACAAGAAAAAAACTAAAAGTAGTACATTCACCATATGAGGCTACATATATTACTTTATATTGCTTTATAAAGCTGTACATTACAACAATTTAAAATAATGTAAACAAGATTTTTCTGATTGGACAGTCACTGAAATAAGGAATTCTGGTTAACAGTACTGGTTGATTGTTCCATTACTTATAATGACTTATAAGCTCTTGTACATACATACACATCTGCTCTAGCAGATGTATTCTTTGATTGTGAATGCCAATCACCAAATATGGGGTACGACTGTATATATTACACCCTCAATGTAATTTCTCTGGAGAGATGATGGGGGATACATTCGGGGATGCCTCCTTGGGCGTCTGTCTGTATATATATATATGATAATTGGATAGAAAGAAAGATAGAAATATTTGGGAGAAAGGCAGTAAATTCGCTCTTTGAATCATATGTATGGCATGGAATCATGCACAAGGAAATACATATGTTAAGCGTAGAAGGGAATGAAAGAAGGAAGAAAGACTGAAAAATTTTTCGATGTGGCCAGGACTTGGGTACACAAAACAGCAGCGTATCGCCACTAGAGCCGTGGCGTGCGTCTATCCACTCCTCCACCACATCGACTGTTTTAATTATTGTAATTTAATGGGCTCTAAGAAATGATATAATAAAGAATATATTTTCAGATTTTAAATAGGATGTGATCAGCCATTATACTAAGGTATAATCAAACTTGTATAGAAATATAGAAGGTGATTTAAATCAAGATGTTAACTGCATGTATTCGACTTCTGATTATCGCATTACTATTAACCATAATTTCCTCTCATACTTCAGAGAAAAGTATATAACTAACTTCTCCATAATATTTCTCTCAATCTACCAGAGAACAATAAAGTGAAATTGTACGGCTATACAAACATAAATAAGACATTTCATCATGCATTAAAGTTATCAGATTTTAATGTTGCAGGTTTAGAATTACATGAATCTATTCCACGACCCCTTGTTCATCTATCAAGCTCAACTGACAACTTAGGTCAAACAATATCTGATAGACTGTCTACACTCAACACAATATGCCGGAGCAACAGTGAACTCAGTTCTATGTAAGTATTAGAGATGGGCAAAACAGTTATTATTTTTCGTGATTGAATAGGAACCACTTGCTCAGTAGAAACAGCTAGCTCTTTTTGATGATTCACTACTCATTATACTTATACTTAATTATGCAATAAACACTTATTTTTCCTCATGAATTAGCATCAAATTGTAATAAACACTAATGAATGAACGAAAAAACACATAATTTGGGTGTCCAACTGCAATAAACTTTTTTTTTTTTTTGTGGTGGGGGAATATATTTAATTGCCAACACAGTTGGGTGCCAAAATGTAATATATGGAAATGTGAAGGGTTAAATTAAGTAAATTAAAACTAATATGAATTTAAATAATGTATTATAAAAATTTTATTATATATACAAAGATATTTACATAAAACATGGAACAGGGACATGTGGGTTTACTCGAGAATGACGTGCAGCAAGTTTAAAAGTAAGCCAGAATTAAGTTATGTTTTATAAAATTAAAAGTGCAAGGCTTACATGAGTCTTATTCTCACAACAATACCAAATGTATGTCATCTGCTCGTACTGCCACCTCCGCGTAACTTTTATGTCAGCAATGACACAACACATGACAACAATTGAGTCTGGCCGCTACCTAGGAAATGGGTTGTAACACATGTTACATTATATATATATATATATATATATATATATATATATATACCTGAAATTGAATCTTGGGATCAGCATTCAAAACAGGAGTAAGTTCAATTTTTTGGAGGTCTTCATTGGAATAGATGACACATACTATGTGACAGTAGGAAATGTACTGGAAAAGTGCCTCTAAAAATGGAAACTGTTTACTATCTGATGTGATGATACTGACCATCAATTTCAGGGAAGCCATTAATAATTATCTGCCTCTTTATCATTATCCATATCAATTATTTTGACAATGTCTCATCGTCCTTAGTTTATTTATATATGACTTCTGTGCTCTTTACTTTCCTTATTTACATATTTTACATATATTTCAAATATCTGTGTTTGATTAATTTTAATATTTATTTTACTTTAACCATGTCTGAGAAAAGGTGATTGGTTTCTCTTGAACATATATCATTTAATTAGTGTATTTCTTTTGTTTGATACATTCACTAGATTGCATCGTGATGGTCAAATGTTTATCCATCAAAGAATACGAGAACTTGTAAGAGCATTTACAGAACGGGCTTTAAGAACAAGACATCGCTTGGAGCTTCCACCTACACCATCTACTCTTAGCAGTGAACAAGGTAAATCAATTAATATAATTCTTTAGATGCTAGTAAAAATATAAATGAGTTGTTTGGTGGGAGAAAGGAGAAATTATAACTTTGTTTATAGAAACATTATTTAGACAAACATCTTGATGGCACTAGTCCATATTCATCTGAAAAAACAATAACTATACAATACTTATAATTTTGGATTACATTTCAATTTTTAAACATTACCTGTAAAAATAACACCAAATTCTGTCTTAGTCACAAATTACATTAAATTGTTTACATTCCTCCCTATGGTCAGGTTTCTGTTATCATGTTGAAAAGTATACATCTTGTCACATCTTTGAACTTAGATTGTTGCTACCTGAATTATTTTTGGAATAAATATGTATTTACATAAATGATTAATGTAATATTCTAATATAATAGCGCTCCCAGCACTCTAATTATTCTTGTGATTTCCACATGTTCTGTTAACGTAAGTTGAATAATTTATAAGAAACTGCAACACTTGAAAGTCTTGGCATGAGATTAGATATTAATAAACAGGTCCAATAATAATATAATATTCATTGCCTGGATTAAGCTTCATAAGCAACATCAGTTACTCTTGTGTTTCCTTACCACACCTCTGTCTTGCTGTCCAGTGCTAAAATACTTTATTTTGCACTGAGAAGAAAGGGGTAATGAGCAGGAAGAATTGTTCTTATACCAGAGTGAAATTAGTTCACAAGTAGAGGTGAAAAATGAAATAATTATGAGACAGTATTTAAAATGAAAATGCTAAATATACCTGTTGGCTTGAAATATTTCATGTATACTTTCAGGAGAAAGCAGTCTGCACACACCACCCCTTTTTCAAAATGTTCAGCCAGTTGAATCTGGGCCACGAGATGAAGAATCCTCCAGAACAAGTGGGAGTTTTAGTTGCTTGTTTGCAAATATTAAAACTCTTGGTTGCAGGAAGGTCCTTGACCCACAAGGTATAATTATGAAATAATAAAATGCACATTTAAAACATATACAGTATTAATTAAATTGTAATAATATTCAAATTAATAAATAATAAGTGATATTTTTAGAGATTCCACATTAGATCATGCATTACATGAAACAATGGTTATAAGGATTTAAAAATTATGTGTATTATATGCCAACAGAAGTACTAGTTTTATGTTATAGGAGAAATTTTCATTTAAAAGCCAAATTCAATTCTTGAAAAAATTAAAACTGGTCTGTGTCCTGAATGACTTTGATCCTTTTGTGGGGCAAGCAATTTGAATCCCTTGATAATTTACTCAGTTTGTATATTGACAATGAAATTTAGTGGCTCAGATCAACTGAGATGTCCCCTTATTAGGTCTTCATACAATAATTTCTCACTCCCTGTTTATCATGATGATTCAAACAAATATTGTAGGAGTCTAATAAGATATATGGTATTTCAAATTACTGTTGCTGTATTTATATGCAATCTATTTTATGTAAATTCCATTTTTCTATTAATGATTAATTCCATGAGACACAATTTGAAGCTATTTCTCACATATTTCTGGAAATTATATTTATCTAGTTGGTAATACTATTAAAAATACAGCATGTAGGACTAAAGTGTATGCGAAAGAGGTGTTTTGTGTAAAGGTTTTCATTTTCCCCATCTTTTTCCCATTTTTCTTAGCTTCTTATTTGATGAATTCAATTTTTCCTTTGTTGTCAATTTCTCTTGAAAGTAATTTGTTGCTTTGTTTTACTGGGTATTTTTACCATTTGTCTGACTTAAATCTCAATTAACATAGCCATGTTAATACCCGAGAGCAAAAATTACCCTAACTTCTGAAGAAGGATGACAGTAACTACAAATACTTTTCTGAGTTTCATCTCATGAAGAATATATTTAATAATAAGATGAACCAAAATTTATTTATCTCATTGTTAAGTTTTATAAATATTTATACATTATGTATTTTCGCAAGAAATACATTACTTAACGCATGTTAAAAATTGACATCTGCTATTCCTCTTTCAGCCTCTCAGTTCGTCAAATAAAACTCCACTGACTTCAAGTTACAACTATCTCATCACTAGTGTGAAGGTTGAACAATGAGTTTTGTTGACAACAAAATTATATTGCCAATGATCATGCTACAATATACATTAAGAAATCTTTTATTATGCTATAATTCTACATTGGATAGTTGCAGTTATAACTAGTGGCAGCTAGTTCATATGTGCCCATGTGCTACAGCACGTATATTAATTTAGGAGGAATTATTTGTTTTGAAATTTTAAGAAACTTTAAAATAATACTATTTTAGGTGTGTGAATTTCTGCTTCGATTTTGAGAACTTTAAACTGTCCGCCTTCCAACACGCTCCCTTGGGCTACATTCTTTATAGGTCAAGAATCCTTTCTGTAATGAGAAATGTATTTCCCTGTTCATCCAAGATTTATGAGCACAGCACCAGAAAGGTTGTGCAACTTGATAGAGAGGTGGCCAAATCAGGTTACAGTTTTAAATGTATTTGACAAATTAATAAAACAATGCTGTTTATATAGCTGTTGTAGTATTATTAATACCTTACATTAGGGGTGGTATAGTACATAACTTTGAATATTCACAAAGCGCCACTGGTTATAACTGTTATTTTACAATTCAAACTACTTACACATTATGAGTTTAATAAGGTTTTTTTGAAGTGAATCAGAATTCTTTCAATATTTTCATATTTCAGGCTCATGTTACATATTATGGCTGTTTTTTGTCACATTGTGCTATACCTACAACTGCTGGGTCATTCCTCTAAGAAGCACATTTCCTTTTCAAACTGCTGAGAATACACCAGTATGGCTTGCATTAGATTATATTGCAGATGCAGTATATTTGCTAGATGTGCTTGTGTTTAAACCTCGACTGATGTATTTATGTGATGGATTCTGGGTACATGACCCAAATCTAACTCGGCAAAGATATTACAGGAAGTGGCAGTTTAAAGTAAATATTAACATTTTTTACTTACACAAAGCTTTCATTACAGAGAAATAAACTTTTTTATTTTGACATGAATTCTTCTATTTTGTACTAAAATATGCTAACAGATTAATATAATTCATATTTTAATCTTCAGATTATTGGTCATAACATATTGTAGCATAAGCCAATTTTACTTTATAGTTGAACTAAATTTATATTAAAGCAAATGAGGTAGACAATGAGTCACTCCTATTGTTGGGAATAATGTAAAACATATTTGCTACAAGGGAATACCGGAAATGCTGATAAGTAACTTGTCTTTAAAATGATACTTTGATCTTTAAGAATGTAGGCTTATATAGAAAGTGTAAAAATTAACCAAAAAAGTCAGTCCAGAGTAAACTCATTTTGAAATATCATAAATATAATACAAAGAATAGCCAAAAGTCAGAAATTGAAGACTTTAATTAAATGAAAACATTTTACATTCAATCTTATTGAAACTTCATGTTACTACTGCAGCATCCAAGGTCCAAAAGATCATCTGAGAATGTAAAAATTCAAACCTTAAACTGTAAAAAAGATAGATAATTCATGTAAACACATAATTGATTACCTTTGTTACATAGTGAGCTAATAAATAGTAAACTGAAGGAATAATTCAACTTGTGATGGGATACAAAAGTATACACAATGAAGAAAAAACTACATCACTAATAATTTGTACAACTGCACAAGATAAATTGAAAACTTTATTCAGATATTGAATATCATTATGTAGTTGGCAGAATTATGAATAAACTTAGTAAGAGCAAAAATACTCAATTAACATCCATAACAAGGAGTGTAATAGATCATATAATAATTATGGAAAGTTACATCAAACTAGTTAAAGTAATTGTACTCATCAAATGATTTATTTCTGAGTGAAGATATGATCAGTATACCAACATTCATTGGATTTCTTGCCTAGCAGTCTAACAAATTTCTTCCCCATCACATTCTTTCTACTCTAGGTCAATTTGTCTTCACAAAAGATTATTTGCCAGCCTCTGTCGTCTAGTGGCTAACATCACTGCCTTGTACCACAGAGATCCTGGGTATGATTCCTAGTAAGAGCTTGGATATTTGTGTGCATCTTTGTGCCACCAAAACAAGTAACTCTTACAATGAAAATAAAATGTCCAAAATGGTGAAGTAGTCGCTAATGATCTTAGCTGTTAATGTGACTTAAAATACAATTTTTTTTATAAAAGATTATTTGTTTTTCAACCAAATCATCATGGCAACTAATACGGCTAAAATCATTACGTTGAGACTATGACATTAATCATAGGTCTGTTTCAGGCTAGACTGACTTTCAAACATACTGTTTAATGCTTCAGTAGTTCTTGGGCTTCCAGCCGGGTGAATGTAGGCATTGGCCACGACATTTCGATGGCAGTGACCGCCGTCGAAACGTTGTGGCCAATGCCTACATTCACCCGGCTGGAAGCCCAAGAACTACTGAAGCAGCAGATACACCGGGAAAACCTTCGTTCTTTGATACTGTTTAATATTTACCACTTTTGTGACTTAATTTGATACATAATAATCTGTTTTTCTTTAATATTCAGTGTAAATTAAATTATAATTCTGGAAAGTAAATGACAGATTGTTGTAATTGTATACCAAATTCTGTGAAAAATTTGACACTTCATTAAATGGGTACTCTAGTTAAGATTAAGTATAATATAGACATACAGTTATGCTCATTTAAGTTCAATTTAAAATTTATTTTTATTGCAGATGGATGCATTATGTTTGTTGCCTTTGGATGTTCTTTACTTTGTTTTTGGATCGGGTTATTTGATTTTTAGGCTACCAAGATTGTTAAAGGTAATAATATCAGCAATTTTGATTCTTAATATGCATAAGATACAATAAAGATTCATTAAAAGAGATGTATATACATATATCCTCTTCACATGTATGTTCACATGTAACTTCAAAAATAAATGTTTTGTTACCAGTAATCCATAATTTTTTGCATAGTATTTTAGTGTAATCTTGGCCTTCCAAATATTTATTACAACAATGAAACATATTTCAGAACCACTAAAAATAATCCATATGAGTAGAATCTGAGATAGGACCATTATACAACCCACTTTAAATTAAAATAAATTATAAATTTTCTGTCTAAGTTTTATACATTCTATTTTACAGCTTCAAACATTTTGGGAATTTTACAATCAGTTGGATAGCATGCTGAAATCTCCCTATATTGTTAGAATGGCACGTACTTTATCATACATGCTGTTCCTAATTCATGTGAATGCATGTGCATATTATGCATTTTCTACCTGGGAAGGATTAGGATCTAATAAATGGGTTTTCAATGGTCAAGGAAATGCGTAAGTTCAAATATTTGTACAAAATGATATAATCTAACACAAGAAAATGCATTATTTATTAATTGTGTCTTTCCAGGTATATAAGATGCTTTTACTTTGCCACTAAGACTGCAACTTCCATTGGCAAAAATCCTAAACCTGAAAATGAACAAGAATATTTATTTATGACATGTAGTTGGTTAATGGGGGTGTTTGTGTTTGCCCTTTTAATAGGCCAGGTTAGTCCAGTTTGTAGCCAATTGCAAAACATTTTATGTGTCATTTCATAACTTTTAAGAAACAGTATTAATCTCTCTATGTATATTCAGATGCGAGATATAGTTGTTACTGCTACACGAACACAAACAGAATACAGAACTCTTCTCGATGAAACATTGAAGTACATGAGGCGTCTCAACCTTCCACAAAAGGTCCAGGAACGAGTAAAACTATGGTTTACATATACATGGGAGCAGCAGCATACAATAGGTAGTCATAATATATTTTTTCTTAAGTTAGTAATACCATTTTCAAAATAAATTTTTAATTAGCTTTTCATGTCTTGTATCAAATTAAAAGATATAATTAATGATTTATTATTATTATATTTACCAGATGAAGGTAGAATTCTAGACACTTTGCCACAGAAACTTAAAACTGATGTAGCTATCAATGTCCATATTCAAACCTTAAGCAAGGTTCAATTATTTCATGACTGTGATCAGGCCTTACTTCGTGACCTTGTACTTAAGCTAAGATCTGTGATATTTCTTCCTGGAGACTTTATCTGTCGAAAGGTAAGTGCTAATTGAGAACAATTTCAATAAAAGTTTCAGTAATAAAAGTATTCTATTGTTATTAATAAACATATTTTACTATATTGCTTGACTGATTGTTTTTTTAAATATGCAAGAGAAAAATGTCTAATGATAAGTAAGTTTAAAAAGACAATAATCTATTTATATGGATAATAAACTATTTATTATATTATTGTGCATGAAGTTAAGGAATTTCACATGATGATTTATTTACAATTTTGTCCACATTCAAGAGCAATAATCTCATTATTTTTCAGGGTGAAGTTGGTAAAGAAATGTACATAATTAAAACAGGACAAGTAGAAGTGATGGGAGGAGATGACAACAGTGAAGTATTAGCTACTTTAACAGAAGGCACAGTATTTGGAGAAATCAGTCTTCTGGCCTTAGCTGGAGGGAATCGTAGAACAGCTACTGTAAAGTAAAATATCTGTAAATGATGATAATTTATTTTCATTAACATTTCAATCATAAAAGTAAAAATAAATTATTCTACATGAAATATTTATGTCCATTTAAAACAGTTTCAATGAACATATCTATTTAATTTTCGGACTTTGAACATTTTATGGTATATTCTGGTTATTATATATAAGAGATAAAATATAAATAAACTACAGTTTAAGATAAATGACAAACATGAAATTAATTCAATTAAAAGTACAAAAATTAAATATTACAATTAATATCTCAGTGAACTAATATTTGTCTTATTTAATTTCCTTCACTTAGATCGAAAGGTTTTTCTAACCTATTTGTTTTAAACAAATCTGATCTGAATGAAGCCATTGTACACTATCCTGAAGCTCAAGAAATATTGAAGAGAAAGGCAAAGTAAGATTTAAAGTGTAATTAAGATTTTAGTTCTTATAAATGGATAGGGTTATGCATTTCCTTGATGAGCAATATGCACTAATAGTAGATTATTAAATTATTTATGATAATCTTTATTAACAGTTACTTAATGCGGCAAAATGCCATGAGGGAGAAAATGAATAAAGAAAAACAAGCAGCAAATGAAGTCATTATTGGAAACAACAGAGTTAACCCTGACACACCAAAACTTGTGCACACAGTCATACAGGTATATTTATACTGAAATGTAAAATGCAATAACAACATGTTGTATTGTAGTACATAATCTAACAGTAAGAAAGTATTACAATAGCATATAATATATTTCACCAAGAGCCAAGCTCCTCTTGAATTAGAAATGTTTTTTTCTATTAAAGGGAAATATTACTATACATTCTGGCATCAAAATAATTGAGGTATCGTTGTGGAGAGAATAAATTATCAGACAGTAGAAACCAACATTTTCAACACTAAATATGCTCTTTGTCTAACTACAGATATTTTATTGGTAATTCTACCTGACCAGCTGCAGAAAAATATACTTTTACATTTTTCCCCCTGATGTCTGCTACAAATGCTATTTTTATATCATTTCAAAATAGCATTGTGGTAAGGTTTTCATGTGTATAAAAATTTCTATTACTTCATAATAAAAATAAAAGTTCCACTGATGATTCATCAAACAGCTGTATAGTAAGTAGGCCAAGCAAAATTGTGTTAATATTCCAAAACCTGTTGACTGCTGACAAAACTTGTCCAATACAATGAGAGACTATACCATTTTGAAACATGTTAATGAATAAAATTAATTGCATGAGTTTTTGAGCACTTAGCTTCTTCACAAGCTTTAATTAACTTGTTCAACAAAACCTTTGCCTGTTTAAGGTATTATCAATTTCCTCGGTGGTATCTCTACCAGATTCTAATTTTGGCTGCACTTTAAAGTAGGAATTAACTTCCTGAATAAATGGTAATTGTACAGTATCTGTAGTGTTAAGAAACAAAGAGCCTAAAGTTTCCCTTGAAATTGTTTTACATTGCCTATTAATAGGCCTGAAGGCTTGAAGTGGTCCTTGATGTTATCAACCCTTCCAACAGTCATTTCCACTGAAAGGTTTACAAATCCAACAAAGTGCATTTTCTCTGAATATATATTTTTTCTTTTGCTACAAGCAAACATAATTTAATTAATTTAGCATCAGGCAATTGATTTTCCTTTAGCAGCTAATAAATGAGGTATTGTAAGCTGACATAAGTGTATTTATTTTTGTAATCTTGAATTACTTTCGTTGTGATGGAAATTCCATTTTAATCATTCCAATTTCAGCAATCGTTGATTCACAGTTTTGAATATTGTGTTGAGTTGCATATAATATTATTTTTGCAATGGTCTTATGCTCTTACATAATAAACATTTATCATTTAATTCTATGCTTTGAGAGTGGGTCATTTGAAATACACTTTCCTTAAAGTATGATATTGACATTGACTTGTGTATTATAGTTATTAAACATGGATGAAAAGATCAAACTATCAAAGATCTCTGACACTGTACCATGATCGCCACTAAACTAAAACTTCAAAAGTAGCAATAATTATTGTACACAAATGGCAGATGACAATGACTATGCCAATGTTATAAGCACAATATATGATAATAATTCATGTAATTCACTATTTACAGTAAATAGTTTTCTTTCAAAATATTTCATCTAAAAATAATATAAATCTCCTGGCTGCATTCAAATTGTGTGAAAGACTCTTATTTGGCCATGCAGGTTTGGTTTTCTGAATTCCAGTCTGCAGGGTTAAATGAAGTAATCATAGTTTAATTATGAAAAGCTGTGAAATTGTCGGAGTAGTGAATAGAAGTTTTTGTTATACTCTTGTAATAGGCCTACTTGTTATGAATAGAATTAATAGTTTTGTGTGCCATTTCTTTTCTATAACAACTTCATATTTTATAAATCAGAAGATTATTAAAAGTTAGATTCAATATTTAAAAATATGTTACATTTAAATAAATAAAATTTTACTGCTAATATGAAAGAGATTTTTAGAAACTTTTCATAATTTCATGTTTAATATGTACAATTGCTGTGTCTTTAGTAATAATTTCAAGAAATATTGTGATAAGTTCTAATAGTTTATAGGTACAGTCATCTAAGAACACTGAAAAGTTAATGTTTTCTTATTTACTCTAGCCAATTAACTAACACTTCAAATGTTCTATGTAACATAATATTTGTTCTTTCAGGTAATGGGCCAATTAGATATTTCTAGTGGGCTGAGCAGTCATAATTCTACAAAGTGTAAGAGTGAGCAAAAACATTCCTGTTGCAGTACCCTTAAAAAGTGTGACAGTGGATCATCTGACACAACGTTTCAATGCAGTGTTACAGTTCACAGAGAAATGAGCCAATAGAATTAATTATTTATTCATATTACAAAAAATTGAATTCACACTAAAGGATTTAAGGAAAATCACATACTATTAAATTATTTAAATTGGTTTTATTAATTAAAACTTTGGCACACAATACTAATATTAATTATGTTTGTACATTTATAAAAAGAGTGTAGTTAACTGCTCTATAGTTCAGAGCAATTCAAGAAGAGTGGAAAATCACTACAAATTCTTTTACTGTTTCTGATGGTTCAAGTCCTTAATATCTTCTGCAGTGATAGAATATTTGTGTTGTAATCCTCCAACATTAGTTTCAACTTCAGCATGACCATCCAGATTTAGTTGAGGTCCTTCTCCAATTGGCTCATTTATATCTCTGAAAGTTATATGCGTCACATGGATTATTTAAGTATTTTTGTTTATTGATGTGAATTTGATATATTATTTCTGCGTGGTTTAAATATTGTTTGAAGTACTTGTAAAGAATTAAATAAAAAACAAGCTTTTATTGATAGATATATTATTTAATTATGTTAAACACAACATTTGCATCGTGAAATCTGATTTCAGTGAAATAAATGAGTGACTTAGTCAGTTGTGCTGGAATTAAATTTTAATTAATTTTTTTTAACTTAATGAAAACTGCACAAAATGTTGAAAAATGAAACAAAAAACACCCATTAATATCTGTTATCAGTGAAAAAGAAATTCAATGTTCACAATTATTAATTTGTTTAAAAGCATATATACTTAAATAACTATAATTATGTTTGGTAGAATGTAAATACTTTTCAAGACTGATGTGTGACATGTTGCTTATTACATATATTAATGTGAAGAGTGATACCAATAATTAAAACAGTCTATATAATCCCCTGTTTTAATTTATTTATATCATTCATTAATTAAAATATCCATTGTTAGTTTCAAATTTCAACTATTTGTTAACAATTGCAATGAGTGTGTACATTAAACATACTTAAAAATTTCTATTTATTATGAGATGAATTGCAAGTTATGATAATTTATTTTTAATAGAATTGTATTATTAATATCATGCATGTAAACTCGTTTTCTTGTTCCAAAGAAAGAAACAACATTTGCTGTTTTTGTAATTTGTTTCTAAAAAATATTGCAATTAAAATATAATTCTCTGTAAATTGGCTGCATCATGCATTATTCATCTATTTGCATTGTGATATTTGAAACAGCTTTAAGTTTAAGATTAAAATATATTCTTTATGTAAAATAATTGAAGCCATTTCAAATATCAAAATGAAACTCTTTGTGTTCATTGAAAATATTCTCATGAAGAATTTAAAATTGCATATTGCCATAGTATCTGGCATCAATGTTTTAACATTAATGAATATTCACTCTTTTTATGCCACAATTAATTTTTCACCTTATTCTGTAGTGAATCTGTCTTCATAAAGTATGACTTATATTAGTTCAGGATTGTACATAAACTTTCAGTCAATAAAGATACTTCATTGTAAATAAATATGTTTTATATGTGTATCAAATAATGTATAGAGATATTTTAATAAAATATTGAATGAATTCTTTAAGTTTTTCCTTTTGGAACATACACCATGAATTAAATAATACTTAAAACAATTTAATTATTTCATTTTGTTAATTTAAATAAATCAACAACCAGATACAGATAAAGTTTTTGTTTAGTTGAATCAAGTAAATAATTAACTATATAGTTGATTCAACTAAATAACAATTTTCTCTGAATCTGGCCATTAATTTATTTAATAATTGAAAAAAAAATACATTAATTGATTTACTAATCTATTTTGTATTTGAACAGAATGTCCTTATATTCATCTAGGCCTATCTTAAAAAATATTCAAGCTGGTTATAATTGTTATATTAATAAAAACTATTTAGTACTGTTTAATCATTAAATTGATTGTTTCCAACAACAATATAAAAGGAAACAATGTTAGACTTTAAAAATGAAACTGTGAACGTGACAGAAAGACTGGTTTGTATATATAAGTATTATTTATTGCATATATTATTAGGGGAAATAAATATAACCTAATGCTGTTGTAATAAGTAAATAGGATAGATATAAATTTGTTTATATAAAGGTAACATCAGATGAGCTTGAATTACAGAAAATGTTTACCTCAATTTTGTTAACTTACTTTACAATACGATATCCATTCTCATCAGCTTCATACTGAACTGTGTGCCTGTAGAACCCATCACTTGATGAATATGAACCACTAAGCTTAAGTCCATCTCTTGTTTCCTGGCGAAAGAGTTCATGATCCATTATGCCATCTTTTACAGATGTGCCAAATGAGTAGTGGGCATTTTTAGCTTGTTCCCGCAATAGCTCTGCGTCAGCTTGACTTCCAGATTCTGATTGACTTACAGGTCTTTGATCTATAATTTGAGACTCTGGAAGCTCAACACGAGCAACATTGGGGGCTGGCGGAGGGAAGAAGCTAGAAGGTGTGGGAAGTGGAACGGACACCGGTTGTGGTTGATCAACAATTATTGGCTGCTTTGTCACTTTTACTCTTGGTCTTTTAATTGGTTGCTGTTTTGGAACATCACCAATTTTTGCAATAGATGGAAATTGTCTCGTTATCTGAGCATATGCCGATACAGCTAAGATCAGCAGAGTTACCTGAATAACACAATGCAAAAACAGACTTATGATTTAGATTGAAACAATTTTTTTTTAAAAAGATAATTTATTTAATATTTTCAAAACATAAATATTTGTTAACAAGCCTTTTAATGTTATATTAGTCATGTACTACATTACTTGACTTACATTAGCACCATTATTCAGCTAAGGCAGTGGTTGACAATCTAATTTATCAAAAGAGCCGAATTAGGTACTGAAATGCAGAATTTCTACGATTGCATAACGTTAGTAATTGTCAGTTGTTAAGGCTACGTTGTAAGGACTCCATAGTTAACGACCAAATATTTATTTTAATTCAACGTCAATACATTCTTCATGCTACATTGATCAACGATATTTTAGAATACTAGACAATGTAGGATTTCCTGGTTAATATATTGAGTATAAAGTTCTTGGGTTTCTACCCGGGTTATATCAATTGTAAAACACAACGTTTCGATAGATAGCTATCTCCGCCATCGTCTTCAATAACAAAATAAATACGACAGCTCTCAAAAGTAATGCACACAATTTTTATTTAAATTTATTTTTCATTCTAAGTCTTTGCAATTTATCGGGTACATTTCCCACATCTGATAAAATTTATTTCAACCCGTTACAATGAGTGGAGCTGTCATAGCATTTCTTCAAGATGGCTGCTGCACTTGACGTTCGTCAAAAGCAAAGTTCTGGTGATCGAGATAATGTGAAACTTCCACAATAGGCTGGAAATGTGTATTTTGATGCTGCTGTCGATAGCAGTACAGTTATTCGGTGGAAAACAAGATTACGTGGTGAACTCCTGACAACGTGCAGAGAGTTAACTACATGGTTTCGGCTGACAAGCGCAACATAGTGAAATAGTTATTACTCCAAGCTAGAATTGGAGAAGCAAGTGTTAGCAGAATACTGAAAAAAGTTTGTGCCTGGTGGGTTAAAGTATGACTGAGTCGTGTTCTATCACACCGAGAGAAGTCGGATGTTTTGCTGTTGCACGACAATGCCATGTCACATGTCAGTCAGAAAACCACAGATTAGATCAGAGAATTTGGATGGATAACACTGAAAAGCTCGTCGTACAGTCTTGACTTTTCTTCAGGCGATTACCATCTGATGGATCCCTTCGTGGAACCAAGTTTGATCCCAGATCCCTGGTGATCGCTGCCAAACAGTGGTTGGTCCACACTTTCACCATGCGGGTATACAGGCCCGAGGTCAAAGGTGGCGTGAAGTATTTGAAAGAGATGGAGATTATGTGGAATAATGAAATTTTGTTCTTATGGGTTGAATCTGTATGTTGTAAAAATGGGAAGGATCTATAATGAAGAAAAAAAATTAAAACAAAATACCGTGCATTGCTTTTGGAGTGACTCGTATATTAACCGAAAAGTCATAAAATTGATATTTACTTCGTTATTAATTTAAATAATTACATTCACAATCTAAATTAAACAAACACCGCTCGTCCCGAATATGTACCTTAATGAGAGAAGGGTAAATAAATCTGCAGAAAATATAATTTTCTTCTCAATAAATAAAAAGACGGCCAATAAATCAGCATATAAATTATTATTAATTAATTAACATAAATACGACGGTTCATCTCCTTATTGAGACTTCTTTAAGTATAAAATTTAGCTATTCATGTCATTTATCACTTGACTCCCTCACCGAACGCATTATCAAATGTATAGCAGTATTTACATGTGAATAATATACATGCCGAGACACCAACACCTATTTTAGGAGGTATATGTACTGGGGTCGAAGACCTTGGGCACAAGGCAAGAGTTGTCCACTGATCCCATTGGATCAGTCGGCCAACTGTCTCCTGAAACTCGCGACCCCACAGAAAACTCCTTTCCCGTCATACAGAAAGACGTGAGAATAATACCCAATGCCCGAGCTACCTGATGCAGGTTTTCTAGGGTTTTCCCTGCATCTATTTAGGTGAAACTCCGGGTAGGATCCTTAAACTATAGCCCGGGGGCCCTAGTCAACCCTTGACTACCTTGCTCTACTTTCCGCATCCTCCCTTTTCAATTCCCTTCCTATGTTATTAAAGGGGAGTTTCCTTGTTTCAGGATCATCCTCATGTAGCCTGTTAGCCTCCCCCCCCCCCTAAAAAGAATATGGTGTTTCGGACCAACTCCGGCAGCGGTTACGGCCGAAATGATGAAAATATTCTCATGAAATAATTAAAATTGTATATTGCCATAGTATCTGGCATCAATGATTTAAAATAAATGAATAATCACTCTTTCTATGCCACAATTGGTTAGGGTCACATTAAACGGATATAGAACTATTTAAGTATTAACTTAGACGCAAAGTAAAAAACACAGAATGAGCACTGACTTACCTGAATCAGCAAATAACGTCCTCCCATGATTGTTAGTCAGTGAGTGAGGATTACTTCGTCTAGCCTTAAATAGTACCCTGGCTGCTTTCAACACGTTGTCCTCCCACCCTGGCCAAAGGAAAGTTAAGTTCTCTCATCTGTTGTGTGGCAATTCTCGAAGGGAGCGTGCAAAACACGAAGATATTTCAGTAGTTTTCTGTGCGGACGGGTTATGTGTGTATGTATTTAACTACAAGTGGGCAGATACATAGTTGAATTTATTATCCGTGAGATGCCACATCAGGTTACACAGTAGTCTATACGTTCTTCTGCCAGTCCCTATTAAAATTTATGCATCTGCATAGGTTTCATTTTTGCGACACGGACTTTCTTTATCAGGCAGGGTTGCTACTTATAAGAGTCGATTATTTAGCATCAGAAATTTAATTCAGTAGCAAAATTATTACTGTTATCAAACATATTGATCCTTAGCGACAACTGTGCGTGGTGTCCCTTCTGAAACAATACGGCAAAATTTATTTGACGGGGGAGGGGGGTTGGGGGGGGGGGCAGGTACGAATACACAGGTAGTTTCGCGGGGGACATTCGATACGTGCATTAAATTACACCCCCATAAAACTTTTTCGTCTGGATGAGTGGATTTCAGATACCTCATCATTCATGTCATTCTTACTTATTTTATCCATAAATGCCACAAAAACGAGTTATGTGGTCATATTGAAGATTCAGAATTTTTAGCGTGACCCAGGATGCCAAAAAAAGAAGAAAAAAATCGTGCGAACATGTATGGAAGTTGATTAGCGTTTACAGGAAATGTTCAATGTTCCCATCGTTGACTTGCAAGCACAACTCAAATCGATGGCTAAGATAATAAATATGACTTATTTGCCGTCTTTTTATTTATTTTAAGCGTTATTTCACGCTTAGCAGCAATTTAATTCTCTTTTGCCAGTCTTGGCACGCGAGGATATAATCTTTACTGTTGCAAGTTCTGTCTTTAGGGTAGGGGGTCTTTTATGGTCCGAAAGAGAGAGAGAGAGAAACATAAATTTTCAAATGATGTACAGTAAACGTATTTGGATTAAATTTTTATTGAAATCTACAAAGCTGTTTCGGAGCCTATTCGAGACAAACTTACAGACAGGCACTTCAATTTTATATATTGGAATAGATACAGAAAATGTCATCAACATAACGGCAATAATAAGCCGGTTGAGTTTAGAAAGGCAATACAAATCTAAATCACCTAAAACAATTTAAACATAGAAAGGACTGAGAGGATCTCCCATAAGCAGCCAGAAATGTGTTTATAAAAAATTGTTAAATGAAAGAATGGTTGAATTTAGAATTAAATTAATGATGAAAGAAATTTAATTTGAGTTTAATAAAGTTAAGCGTCGGAGATGAACCCAGCGTTGTTTAATAATCTGTATAATGTGATCTTATGGGATTGAAATGAATGATGACTTTAAAGTCTCTTATGAAAGTGGAAGAATTTAAATTGATCTGTGATTTCTTCATGAGGTAGAATAGGTGAAAAGGAACGTTGAACATGAGAAGAAAGGGAAAGGGACTGTAAGTAATTAGTCAGAGTAAGGAATGTTCTGTTTGGTAGCGCACAGACTATGGATGCATTAGCTGAAGTAATGTATAGATTATGGGCAGGTGAATCCGAAATATAGTGTATTTGCTTAAGATGTTTGGGCATCTGCTGAGACAGTTGAAATATCTGACATTGCTAACTAACACTTGAGACAGATATCGGTTATGTTTTGTTTGTCGCCAAAGTGTTTCGAAAGGTGAGCTGACGACGATGAAAGTCGCTACGCTTTGTAAACAACTTACAATTTCACTGACAGAAGTGTTTACCTCCAGTGGAATGCGAAAAACCTCCAAATTCAGGAATAATTGGAAAATGAAGTATTACTGAACAATGTTTTAAAATCCAGTAATTCGTAAATACTAACGTGAATCTCAGTTACAAATTACATTTCTGTAATATCCTTCCTGCAATTACAAGAATAATAAAGCAAATAAAAATAACAGTAACAATTATTTTTACATAAAACGTACATTTCGTGAAAAACAGTATAAAACAATAAAATAGATTACAATACCTGATTTCGTGCAGTTATATTCCATATAGCAGCAACCACAAACTTACTATTATTAAGCAAACAAGCTTTTTTATCGGTAGCCAACATCGCTATACAACTACAATCTATTACTATACGCCAATAATTAAAATAAAACTTATTCTAAAAATCACATAATTAATTAAATACAATGGTACACAATAAAAAGCATTATTTGAATATAGTTTTCTGAATTTAAATTTACAATAAATAAAAAGACGGCCAATTAGTCAGCACATAAATTTATTACTACTTAACTAAATATGACGTTTCTTCTCCCTTTTTAGACTTTCTCAGGCGTAAAATTTAGCATTTCATGTCATTTACTTCTTTATTCCCTCAGTCGGTAAGATTATTAAATGTATTCAAGTATTTACACGTGAAGAATTTATTGTCGCGGACCATCTATAGCGAAGATTACGACCGAAATGATACCATAATGATGTTAACAGATTTTGTTGCAAATTCTCAGGACAATTTATTGTAAAAAGAATTATTATTTGTGTATTCATACATTGTGTTGTTAGTTCAAAGATTAACATATTTTATTATTACTTTTTAAACATTTTCTTCTCGAGTAAGTTTATTATTTCCATATAACGTTGGTCAAATTCCCCTGCTACTTGTGTATATTATTGACATGGTAATCTAAGTCAATTTATATAGCTTTGGCAAATATAAGTTAAGTTTTAAAATGATTTTTCTGCAAAATATTTGTATTGTAAAAATATGTCTTCTAGAGCTATAAACTAAGAGACGGATGAAAATTTCTACAATTGTGTACTGTGTGAAGGGCATTTAATAATTAAAGAGACAAATTGATCTAAGGGACTTTTAATACTGGTCATTATAATGCCCACGAATATTAATACATTTGCCTCAATGATGAGGTAGTGTTTTGATGCTTGATGCAAAGAAGTCTTTGCCTTGTTTTTTGAGACAGTTTCCCACAAATTCTTTGACCTCCTGTTTGATGAAGGACATTTTTTCCACGACTGATTCACGAGTGTGATTGGAAAATTGTTGATATCTTACATGAACACAAGTCTGGGCATAAATTGTTTTCGAGGGTTCCTACATGCACAATCATAATAGAAAATACGTAGAATAAGAAATGCGAATCGGACTTTGTTGATAACATCATGATAATTTTCCACCATCTGTTTTCCCTAAAATATGTAACTTTGTTGAATGCTAATATGTTGGGCAATTATTGTTTGACCACAGGCGAATCATTATTTCCTCATTTCTACGTCAGTCAGAATGTTTGAAAAATCTGTATTTAAGATTGTTTGAAATCATCTCGGAAACCTTGCGTGATGTGTAAAAGAAGACATCATAAATGAAGTCAGGTGAAATAATTGAATCATAATCGCATATTTTTCTTTATGAGACAAAAAGGTTTCTTTTTTGTTCATGAGTACAATGGACGAAAAACGTTAATTTGAAAAGTGAAATTGAATTAAAAAGTCTGTTGTTGGGGAAGTTCCGAACAGATATTTGAAAACACGACAAAGAACTGTTCGAGTATAGCTATTGGTACTCGCGAGACAAAAATTATATTGATCAGTGTAAAAAAGAGAATTAGTTCATGGCTTTTACGTTAACTGAAATTTTTCTATTGCGTTTAGAATTTTATATCTGTATATAAAATTACTTTAAATTTACCCTAAAGATAGAGTACATACCCGTTTCTGATCTGGTCGGTCAGTCAGTTAGATACTATACTACGAGTGAGTCTTTTATTAGAAAACAATATAGTTTCAGAAACGGTCATGAAATTATTCATCAAGCAGATAGATAAGTCGAAGAAGCTACAAATGCTAATTTTAAAACTTGAATATACCCTGCATTCTCTGTGCTTAAAGATCAAACGTAGCCTTAGACAGCAAGACTGATTATTCTGTAAGTTATACGTTTGTCACACACTGGAACTTTTATACATCCTGGGATGAAAAGATCAAATATGCTTAATATGCCTGTTGGTTTCGCTGCTTGCTGTTGTTGTAGGTTTGTAGTTGTGAGACATTAATCAACATCAATTACTTGTTAACTGTTATATATTTATACACGGTAGTTTGTATTAATTTCCCACCCTTCCGACCAATCACCTGTACCTGCGTATAACTCATAAACGACTTGTTTGGGAGTATATGATTCTACACAAAAAATTATCCTCCTTGCACAGCCTGTTTCCTATCAGATAGTCGGTGACGTCTTGTATGATAATAATCTGGTACTGTCAGTGTTCGGAGCAGGTTGATGATTCATCATCTCATTCACTTTTCAGTCAGAAGATAAACATGCGAAACACACTACCGTGGACAGACTTCTTGAGACAGCAATACTCATGTTCAATTAGTTTTTGAACAGATGTCCAATAGTTGTAGTTGTTTGCTTAATAACCGACTATGATTAATTATCTCGGCTGAGGATTGTATTATTGTTGGCGGGGAAAAATCTGTATGTTATGCTTCTCCGTGTGTCTCCTGAATGTACGCCATCATTACACGCTCATTTTCATTAATAATCGAATAATGTCAAGTCATAATTGCGATTTTGGAATCTACTACCACGCCATTTATAGAAATGTATATCTGGTTGATGCTTACAGAAAGTATTGTACACATTAACTGTGAATAATGAAACGAAGACGTGCTGATGATAAAGGCAAATTAATTAGACTTATCTTTATTTTATATCAGTTTTATTAGGAGAAGAAATCTATTCAATTTTTTTTCCTCGAACTGTGTACTGGGACTCGTTGTTGTCCAGCAGAGTTCTGATGCTGGCTTCACCTTCAGGGTTCTCCTTGGGCCCGTCCAGGGGCTTAGAAGTGTCACTGTAAAGAAATAATACGTTTAAAACAGACCTAACGGTTCCCTCAATTTTATTAGGTTTAGTCTGCTCCTCATAAAAAATCACGAAAGGTGAACATGTGACTTTTATGTTATGGTCAGATTGCATCTGTTTTAAATGTACAATGGAACAGGCAGCTACTTCTATATATGCTCTGTATGCTATATATATATATTTAATAAACAGGAAGTTATATACCTTGAGATGTATAATAATGTTATAAAATATGTTATAAGATATAATAAAGTTATTTTGACATGTTGCAAGATCATCTACAGTTTTGGGGTAATATGTTATACTGAATAAGAAAAATTGATGTGACGATGACTGTTCTTGAGACGAGTAGAAACATAATTACATTTCGGTTTTACGAGGGAATATGATATAACTAGGATTTTTATTGGGTAACATGCTACTTGAGGGTGATCCTTAAACTGGCAACTACCCTTATACTTTAGGAAGGGAATTGAAAAAATGGGGTATGTGGAAAGTAGAGCAAGGTAGCCAATGATTGACTCGAAAGCTCCATCCTAAAATTGTATTTCTTAAAGTTTTCCATTTTTAGTTTGAAAAAATATATCACACTTAATTTATAATTGAGGAAAAATTATCTTTAGTCTATCCGGACTGTGATAAATAATATACGGAGATATTTATGAGCAAGAAAGAGAAAGTGGATGAGCGTGATTTATATCTCGATCAAATAAACAGAAAATAACAGATTGTTTCACGGGTTCGATTCCCGCCAGGTCATGATTATTCTATCTCGGTATTTTAATTCAGTTTCATGACCTCCATTTCTGAGTTTTGTTGAGAGAATTCCTTCTATTCTTGGTTCAAGAATTAATTCAAATTTTGTTTTGCAGATGTGAAGAAGCTAATGCTTGTGTCAAAGTTCAATGTGAATATATGTATAAGATATAGTACCTGTAATTGTAACAAATGGTCAGGATGACTGGATTTCATATACTCATTTATTACTTACGTAATGTAAATGTAGTTAGCAAATTAGAAATGAACAGTTGAGAGATGCTGTATAGTTTAAGTAATCCTGAATTTTAGATAGAATATTCTACGAACCAAAACAGAATAAATGTTGACTTACATTAATTTAGATTTCTTTGCTTGTTTTTTGAAAATAATGATAAACAAGTGTAAATTGATCACAGATATAATGTTACCTTTCGATTCTGTATCCGTTTTCATCAGCCACGTAGTTGACAGTGCGCAAGATGTAGCCGTCGCTGTAGCTGTAGCTGCCCTTCACGTTTAAGCCATCTCGCTCTTCATAACGCTCGTTTACAAGGTCCTTGATGTTGTCGACGATCTGGGACTCGAACCTGTAGCGAGCGTTTTTAGCCTGCTCCAGAGCCAATTTGTCTTCCTCGGTGAAGTCTCTGTCTTCCTTGACGGGCACGGCGCAAGCCAGTGCCAAGACGGCCAACACCACAACTGCGACTTTCTACAACACATAGTAAGCAAATTTCTTTGAATAAACGTCGATATTCTATTTCCGATCGCTGAAATATATGGGGCTTTTACAACTGGCGGGCTGAAGTTGTAAATCCGACTTTCTATGGTCGAACAATTGAGTTTTTTAACATTTTTATAGTCGCATAAACTGCAAGGTAATGTACAATTAAGTTGCACGCATGGAAATAGATCATCATCGAAGTGGATATGAATCAAGTTTGACAATACTAAAAACACGGGCCTATCATGAATAACTGATGCCAAAGCTATAAATTTACGGCACAAATTTTCATTATATATTTGTATAAAAAGGTTAATAGGATATTTTGTAGCAGAAACCACCCAAAGATCGTGGATTGTCGTGGCAGCCAGAAGCCAATCGCCCTGAGTTTACAGTTTCATACACATTATCACTTCTCAAAAGGTCGATCTTTCATAAGAAACTGAAGCTCGGTTTTCTCTGGTAGAAACATCAAATCACGTATTCATATGTAATTCTTTTCTCGCCCACAGAGCGTTCGCTGTTGAGTTCAGGCGTACGAATAAGTGAGGGTGAGTGCTCGACGAATCGTTCGAATTATTCCGAAGTGACGGAACAACTTGAACACGGATTTTGTACCCAAGCAAGACCATGCCATGATATCGAACAAACTCCGTCAGAAATGCACCTGTTTCAAAGAACTGCGTTCAAGTAAGGCCGTGACAAGTCAAATACGGACTTTGTACTTCAGGATTTTTGTTTCATAATTCAAGAAATTTACGACGTGGTGAGCATAAAACTTTGACCATACGCCAGGGCCCAACGAAACAATCGTATTTTTCGTTACTCATGATTATTATATTGGAATTACTTGAAATTTAAGAAAATAATCCATATAGATATTTGAAATGTTTACCTACGAAACAAATCAAAACCTTTTCGAACTTCACTATAGCTGTCCTTTACCGTACCTGCAGTAAATTCCTCCAAATAACAGAAATGTTAACTTGACTATAAAATACTGTATAGTTATATAAGATATATCTCTTAAGTTTTCTTACTATGTGGACTACACAATTATTAATATATAATATATCGTTTTATTTCTAAGATTTTGCAGCGTTATTTAATAGACTAAAGCTCATTTCGCTAGGTGGTTATCGTTAATTGTTAACGTGACGCAGTAATTAACATTATATTGACATCGGAAATTATGGAATGGTTGATCTTACCATTGTGTGAGTTTGAGGAGACTGTGAATACCTACAAGACATGATGGCTTTTATAGGTCCTTGTCTGAAAACAAGAGAGAAAGCTCTGTTGCGCAACACTCATGTTTGCCCGTAAAGCCCTTATGAGCTATCAAACTGTTTCAAAAACATCATCACATTGCAACTATTCTCTTCCTCGGGGAATCACGGTTTGTTCCTCTTAATTATACAGCATAGTCCGTACTGTTTGAATTATATCTGTTTTCCCATTGTTTTAACACCAGTAAACAGACATTGTTTGGTGGATTATGATGGCAGTGAATAGGAGTGAAACTAAAAAAGTACTTATACTTCAAAAAATCAAGTGATCAATATTTTGGGATGACAGGCTTTAAAGGCATAGAAAAGGAATTTGAAAGTGGGGACGTAGAAGGGAGAGAAAGGTGACCAAGGGTTGACGGAGATGCAGGGAAAACTTAGAAAACCTTCATCAGGTAGGTCGGGCTATTGGGTACTTCTATCACTTCTTTCCGAATGATATGTGGCCCGAAGCATTAAAAACATAAGACAAAAGTCAAAATATTAATCAAAAGTATTCAAACTCAGAAGACATGTTTTAGATGTTGCTTTTTTTTAAACTGATATTTTGTAAAACAAAATGGCGGATACAATATGTCAATTATTAAATTAAACAAAGTATATTATTCACTTACAAAATAGGAATTAAAGGGTTTGTGGGTTCGCTTTTGAATTTTATATTTATAATCCAGAAAATAATGGTGCATCCAACATCGCGAATTTGAAATTGAAAAACAAAATGAGGTTTCAATGGATTTGGTAGGTCATATATAGAAGTTATTTTTCTACTATCTGGTAATTTCTGGGCCTCCAATATCAGAAGTTGCATATCCAATTCAGCTTACAAATAAATATACAATGTGAGGAATATATATATATATATATATATAATTTGTCAGTAATTATTGAAAATTTACCTTTTTATTAATTTCATCATATACCGTGATGACTCAGAATCTTAGTCGAATCACGAAATTTTTTGGTATCTCAAATAAGCACGGTAACTTAAAAATAATCTGTCAGAAATACAATATCGATCTTATATAAAAAGAAAAAAATATTATTCGCATGCAAATATCTGCCGTTTATCTGCCGCCCCAGGGGCGATAGTTGTGTTATCCCCTTACAGTCCTTGCTTGCTTCCGGGTCACAAGGAACTCATGTACAAAATTTGGACGAAATCGCTCCATGTGTTTAGATTTGTGTGTGGCACATAGTACACAAAAATACACTGAAAGTCACATATTTAACAGATTTGTTAAATTTTCTTCACGCGTTTAGATTAGTGTGCGTTATCTAAGGAGAACATACTTGAACCATCTCCTAAGTTTGAATAATGTGTGTAGTTATATGTACATGTATAAGAAAGTGTGTACGGTCCGGCTGTTTATGTAATTCATCTGCTCAACGACATATAAAATATATTTCATCATTATTAACCAATAAAAAAGCATAATTACTTAAATAAAACGTTAGTCAAGTTTAAGCATTATGTGACATGTGACATGTTATCCCAATTTAATTATTTAGTATGACACACTACTCGAGGGCATAATCTATCCATTTGCAAGTTAGGGTAGGAACGTTTTTGGCCTGAAAGTGGGGTGGAGAAGGAACCTAAAGCTTCAAAAGATCGACAGGAAACTTCTGTGGGATGATCAGCGCAAAACATCTAAATTTAACGATTCGGAGCCTATTTGAGACAAACTTCCAGACAGACACTTCAATTTTATTTATTGGTATATGTATATATAAATTATCTGCATAACATGAGGAATATTAATAGTAAAACTGAATTGAAATTCACAAATGACGTACAAAGTTATAAAAACGTAAGGTAATGTTTTCAAAAGAAACACCTCTTGCGTCTCACCGTTTACTTTCCCATGAAGTATGGCCGATATTTTAGAATATCCGGTGATTTCGTTTTCCCTCATAACTAGAACTGCATTTAAAATAGAAGTGCTTTTAAAATTATGATTTTTGTTTTACGACTTTTTACTTGCTTTTTTATATTTTCGGACCACTGTGGTCTACATTAAGCACACTTAATTATTTTCTGTTTAAATTATGAGAAAAATTATTTATTTAAATGTTTTCATGCTCCTGAAGACGTTCTATAGAAAAGAGCATTTTGTGCTGTTTTCATTGCGATGTAAAATATATTTTTATTTTTAATTCAACGTGTTACTATTATTATTAATATTGGCTTGCCATTGTCATCAGCATTTGAGAGACTAACAAGCGACCTTAATTTCAACGTTTTCGTTGCTTTTCCCCCGATTACTTGGATGGCAATGACACCTCGTTCTCCGCACAATAATAATGGGTTTACATCAGGAATGAAATAGGAAAAGAAATAATGAAGTACAAATATGTAGCAAGTATTAAAGTTGCTCAGGTCGTCATGATACCAGACTGTTTAGGGGAATGGCTGAGTAACTGTACCAACCGATTAACAAATTCGTTAATTAAGTTTCATGGTCTACACAACACGATACTTTTAGATTTCATATAAATAAAAAGTCCCAAAATTATTACCGGTTTTTACAATCATCGACCGGCTGTTAAATAACTTTATCTCTAGGAAAGAATATAATGGATTGATAATGTTTAAGATGATATGTATTTTCTCTGTAGCCTATTCAGGACCTTGGCCTACCGGGTCGACTGTGGACTGTCATCTTACATGGCACATTCCGAATTTGGAGTGATACGTGGCTAGCGTATCGATTCTCCAGCAGTCTTAATCCCAGTCTCCGTGACCGTGAAGGCACAAAAATCCAAGCCCACGCCAAGACTCGAATCCAAGACGTCTGTGTTGAGAGGCAGCGACGTTAGAAAGTGGATCACAGGAAGTCTGCGATAATCTCGTTTAACAATACAATTTTTTTTCAGGTCAAATTTTGGGACGTTGTTAGAATGCATTGTTTTATGCAACATTTAGAAAAGTTGTAATTTTCCAACAGAAGTCGAGGTGATATGGCACTGTTGAAATTGGGAAACAGCTCTAAATTTAGATTTATATCTAAAATTGAATATCTGTTCATTTTGAGAGTTTTATTAATTGTTTCTACTCCAGGTATTGGTAATACGATAATTGAGAAAAAATAAATATAAGTAAAACTTATTGTTGCAGATAGGGAAACGTGCAAAAATATTCAGATTAATATAACATATTTCGGTTTAGATTTTTATACATTTGTACTTGTATTTGTTAATCAAAATATACAATAAAGTAAATGAGTTAAAACAGCCTCTTTGCGAATTTTTTATAATTTAAATATGACAACGTTTTGTCTCTCGCTTGAGACTTCTTCAGTTAATAAGAAATTTAGAACACATTACCCAATGTAATTTTTAAATGCCAGATAAACTATTTAATAACAATAAAGTACTTCAAAATTAAACATTTGAAGAAATTACCTATGTAAATTCCAATTGCATTGAAAAATTTATATAACTTTTATTAACAGCTGTTTTACAATTTTTAAATAATGTACATATTTATGAAGTCTCACTTCTAACCCCGATCGAAGGCACTTAAAAGTATTTACTTGAGTAAGGTGATCAAGGTAATGAGCTTGTTTGTGTCTTTATTCCAAATAATTTCCTATTCCATCAACTTTCCAGAAGAGATGATACATCACAGCCAACCTTTATTTACTTAATACTCATACGTATTATATATTTAACACATAGCAATCAGAAACAACTCGCATATATTAATCGCACTTCACCATAGCTGTATCGAATATGAGCTTTCCGTTTGGTATTTCTCCTAAGATAGATTGCGAGACTCACCTTTCGGGATGCCTCGTACTTTCTTGGTGTTTTCAAGGTTCTCACATGCTATATTAGGAGTTGTATGACCTTCGGCATAAGATAAGAGTTGTCCGCTGATTCCATTGGACCAGTTGGCCAGCTGCCTCCTAAAATGGAGAAGGGAATGCTCCGATCTAACAGCAAATTCATCTCCCGTCATTAGGAAGTGCGTGAGTATAATACCTAAAAGCCCGAACTACCCGATGCAGGTTTCCTAGAGATTTCCCTGCATCTCTTTTAGGTGAAAAACTGGGAAGGATTCATAATAAATACAGTCCATAGGCCCTAGTCAACATTTGGCTACCTTGCTCTACTTTCCACACTCCCCTTTTAAATTCCCTTCCTATGTTATTAAAAGGGAGTTGCCTGTTTCAAAATCACCCTCATGTAGCCTGTTTGCAAAGAAATAAAAGAGCTCTGAATAGAGGAACTTGAAACTAATGCATCAGGATTATAACTAAATAGAGAATAGTGGAGATTGCCATACGAAATCTGTACATAATAACGTGACTACTATTGCAAGGTCTTGCTGAATGATTTTGATACAAGCACATCGACTTTAAATCCACCATCTTAATTTACTATTGTGCTATCTCTAATATGATATCATTGGCTCACCACTGTTTTTAATCTGCCTACTTATTTGACGAAATTGTCAAAATAAAACCAGTTCTCCAGACAGAAAATAAATTTTATCTATAGTGACAATTAATGGATACCGACTAATGACAATTCTTCTTACATTGTTTGCTAAATCATTGAATGACTATTCAATTAGAATGGGATCTGGGAGAAATAACAAGAGAAGGAACGTTATCAGTAGTTTGAAGGAGGCTACATATGGCCTGAAAGAATCAACAACAGTTTGGTAATTTGTCAAACTAAACTGTGTTGAACATGATGTAACAATAATGTTGTTAGTAAATGATTAAAAATGGAAAACAATGTTGAAAGAAATATTGATAAACATATATAGCATATTTTATTCGTATTCAATTAACTAAATCAATAACTGAAAACTATTCAGACAGCTCAATTTTTTACATATACATATGCATCATATGCATATGATTATAATAATAATATAAAAATATGTATATTTAAAACTCGTTTTAGCATATAAAATATTTCATATTGTGCAGGAGTGATCTGTTTTACTAATTTAGTATTATTATTTTCGTGGAGAGACTGAAGGAAAGTATACTTAATTTCCTTGTCTTCTCATCTTCTTACGAAGGTTGGAGCCAAAACAGTTCTAAATACATTCCATTCTTCCTGCCTTTCCACTTTTATACCTTTCGTTTGTCTAAAAACTCCGGTTTTCCGGTTACGACTCACGTTTCCGGATCTCCATGAAGCGTTGGTCCAATAGTTGTAGGTTCAAAAATTATAGTCTATATATTCTTCTTCTAATTAATTATGATTTTACTATTATTGCCACTAGTGTAAATTTTATTTATAAGGGTTTTGCATGATTTGTATTGGAAGAGTTATGTATTTTGTTTAAGATAATTATTTGTTAAGTCTTACTATTGCTATAGTATAAATTCTATATTATGTTATGTCTATAGTTTTGGTCGTTATTCTCATCTGTTTCCAGAATTTGACAGTCTGGTCCGGTGATGAGTTGATTGAGACTAATGTTGTAGTCAATTATGCATGGTTGTTTATTATTATTCATCTTAATTGCTTTAAAGTAATGTATTAAAAGAGTCTATGATTTTAGAGTCCTGTATCTTGTTACCTCTATATCTGATCTGATTTGTTAAGTTTTCTATAGCAGCGGTGAGTGGTGAGTTTCTTATTATTTCCCATAGTCTTTCTTTCCTTAAGGTTTCTCTTATTGCCTTGTCTACCTCATAATTGCTGCAATTCACAAATATTTTACTGTAAAATTATCACTCTAAGGTATATGGCCCAGTACTTCACTACTTCCTGCTAATATTACGTAAATTCGTCCAACAGCAATACATCGCTACTCTAACGTGAGTTTGATAGAAGGCATCACCAATAAATTTTATTTATATTTATTTTATTCAATTAAAATGTATAAAAAACTCATAGCATTTGTGTTTCTTGTAATCAAAACGTGACAAAACGTAATGAATCTCAAAACAAATTAAGTGTTCGGAATTTTGGATTACTCACAAAGATATCGTTGTCTTCATCAAACATTAATATGCAGTTCATGGAATGTATTTCAGGAAGAGGTGTTATTCCAAAAATTGTTCGTTTACAGTAGAAATCCAGGTATTGTACTTTTTGTTACTATGCATAAAAAGAATTATAAAAAATGGTGTATTTAACCTTTTGGCTTAGCCACATCCGAGTTAAAATCGGAACTCTTTGACCATTGGAAGTTTTTAATTTCATTAAGGTTCAAGGTGAATTCATCATTTGAATAATTTTCGATTCATGAGGTCATAAAATAATGCCTTGTTGACAACACGGTAGTGCTTCTGATTGTAAGGAGTTATTGCAATCTGAGTCTCTTGCTGTATCGTTCGAAACGCAGATGCGTGTTGCTATGTGAACAGAAAATTCAGTACAGTTCGTAGTAATATTTTGATGGAATTATATAATTTTTATTTGAAAATAAGTTATTTTATTATAATAGTTTTACGTGTATAATACAAAAAACTCTCCCTTCGAAAACAGTACTGTGAAAATGCCAATATCGAGTACAGGTGGAATTGTACATGTAGAGCACGTCACGATATTCTACTCAGAAGGAATTCCTTTGCTTGATCACGAAACCAGAATCCTGTTCCCTCTTTTTAAGACGATTTAGAGACCAAAAATCACGAGTTTTTCTTGTCTTTTGGCGCCCCGCCCTGCTGGAGCTGGCGCATCATGTTTTGGAAGCCTTGCACTCCACCTATACTTTGGAGGATGCGAGGATCCATAGCACGGGCCATTTGCTGATTCACTCTGGACGCTTGAGCTACACTTGAACCGTGGGCTGTAAGGAGACCCTTGATGTTACCGACTTTCTTCACGACGGCAGAAAACTTGACGTAATGAGCCAGCAGCTCTTTTACTTCTCTCTCTTCTACGCCTGACCCTTGTGCCACTCGGGTTAACCTCTTCGGCTCCTTCATAAAGAGTTTTGTGCCGTCTCTGGAATCCAGTTCCGTATCCGTCATACTGTCCATCAGAGTGAGAAAGGTCTTGAGTTTGGAGCGTGCCTCTTGATCACTACCTCGAGGAATCAGGTCCTGGCTGATACCAGGGATCATGCTGATTATTTGTGAGAATGGACCCATTCTGATTACGTTGTGCACTTGTTCGTACATATCTCTGAGTGTAAGGTGGCCGTGCTTTGCCTTCTCTAGAAACTCAGCGTCACCTTTGAGGTGCAGTTCGTTGACTTGTTTGATGAGCCCTTCCACATGGCCTGCACCCAGCAGCTTCCTAACGAAGGGTTTAGTCTCGAAGAGCTCCAAGTCTTCAATATGTTCTCCGGTGCCGATGAACATGATTGGACTCTTAGTGGCAGCCACCGCACTCAATGCACCGCCTCCCTTTGCGTGACCATCCAACTTCGTCACTATAACGGACCCAATGTCTACTTGTTCCTGAAACAAGAATCGAGGCTTAGTGGATATATTGAAGATATTTTTGGTAACTACCATCAAATACTATTTTATTGAAGGAAAATTGCTTAAAGAAACGAAAGAGAAAGATAAACATAATCAATAGCATTAAGTACCAGGTAAATTTCTGATTGAAAAGAAAATATATACATCTTGAGCTAAAGTGATTTAGGTAACGACTTATCTATCAAAGTTTGAAGATTTAAGTATTTATTAATAGTTCTAAGCAGCGAGAAGTTGACAGCACTGAGTGTACGCGGTACTTCAAGTAATTCCGCCCATTTTAAATTGCGTAAGTTGTCGTATAACCTTTCACAGAAAATTTTCATTTCCAAGGCAAAGTTCAACTTAGTTTATCTAACATCATCAAGAGATTCGTTTAAATTATCACTAATATCAAGTGTGAATTTGTTACTACACACACGATGAAGAATAGGACACGATGTTATTGATACATGTGCTAATAAAATAGATATTTTTTTAATCGCTTTGTATTAGATTCAGTCGTCCTTTATTCATCCCAGACCAATGATTTTATACGTGCTCTTCATTTTATATTTCGAAAGTTAATTACGTTGATCAATGTTCGTTTATCATATCAAATTTGTCTCTTTTAAAGCTTGTTATCAATTCTTTGGAAAATCCAAATTTTTATCAAATAGTTAAATAAATTTGAGCTACTGCAAGACTATTACACAAAATTGAGTGCTTGATATGGGCTATTGAAAATTGTTGACATAAAAATACTACACGACTAACGTGACGTAATCCGTGCAGATACTCAGCCACCAAAGGAATCTGTAGAGATAGTGAAACAGTTCAGCGTATAGTAAAATCATTAGAGAAAATATTTGTTAAATGAGAGCGACAACTCGGACTATTTTTCGTCTTTCCTGTCTCCTGGCTAAAATCTTATTTTCCCCTCCTCCAAGGGAAAGATATATCCCACGTGTCGGGTATTTGCCAATCCTAATGCGTCCTGTGCCCAGCGCGGGAAATGTTCCATGACATTCCCTTGGGGAATTTTGGAGGGTGAACGTTACTTCAGTTTGGCCAATCTTTTGAAGCCGCTGACAGGCACGTTATCAGTCCGCACCCTAAAAATACACTTCTTACCTGCCTGTCGCCGGATTAGAATATTCTTGCTAGATTTCGAGTATTTAAAAATATAAAATTTGAATAAAATTGGGGAGAGGTCCTACCGCGCTACAACTTAATCACTCAAACTTTTATTTTAATTTATATAGGACCTTGAGTGTCTGAATTATTCATTATCTATTTATTCAAATATTTTTTGTTATTTCCATAAAACATTTCGTTAATATTTGGATGGTCGTAATATTTTTAAACGATTTATAAAACTGAAGTGACGTCATTTGAGTTGCTGCTGAAACCCATTGTTAAGTTAAATTCGCAATGGCGTCATCCGAGATACTGGGAATGCAACTGCAGTCATGTATTTTTAAGTTGAAATATTTATTTTAGTAGTCCTCAAATGAGGAAATAGGACACAGTTACATAAAATTACAAAGTAGTTCTTCGAAGTTACAATTAATATCAATTAGAAGTTTAAGTGTACATAACTAAAAATTGGGACACACAAATCTGTTCTACATAATTGAAAATGTAAAAAAAATAACAAAAATAATCATTTAAGGAAACAAAGGGTATTACATAGTATTTTCAGTATCCATACAATTTCAACACACATAAGGTAAAATAATTAAATTTATACAAAAAAATATCGTAAAACGAATTTAGTATTTTGGTCGGAGAGCGGTTTATCATTAATATTACTAGTAAACTCGTTTTCAGCCAAAATATTTATAATATAGCATTGTATTTTCCTTCATTTAAACATAAATAAAAATAAAATACGGTTCAGGAGATTAGACAACATCGTGTGTCAAGATGATGCGCAGTGGACAACTCTGTCCTTATTGTAGTGGGAGTAGACATCAACTCACTTTTACTCCGTATTTTGTTGACAAGTTGGTAGTGTTAAAGTAATTTTGAAAATATATTGCTGTCAGTGTTGTACGTCAAGAAACGCATCCTTAAAATTAAATAGATAATAAGTGTAGGGTGTGTTAAAAAGATGTCGCAGCCTCCATATCTTGTTCGTATGAAGACAATATTTTTAACATTAATAAAAAACAATGCTCCCCTTCTCTTTTCCATTACTGTACATGTAAACACGCCATGTAGAATCTCACGAACAATAATAGTCATTTGTATTTAATAAATACCGATAACATCATTGACTTGGAGGGGGTATGACGTCAGTCGTGTTAAGAGAAACAATCAGTTCCTGGGATTATTAGTGCAATTCGATACTTACCTAAACACAAACTTATAGAACAATGTTCGGCTAAAAGGGAATTATAGGCAGCAGACGACGCTCCGAACAAGCCACGCCCATTATTAACGGTGACGTTGCAAATATTAATGTCATTTTCCGTGAGTATATTATTCTCATTCCAATAAAATTTTGAAATTAATTTAGAGAAATTGTCATTCAAATATTAGCATTTCAGTAAAAGGTTTTCCTTCATTCCATATACGGTTGGAAATTAAATAAAATATTTTATCATTGAAATCTTTGTAATCTAGTAAAAGATAGTCCTTCAGTCAGACTACACTTTTGAATTTAATTTTAATGATTTAATTATTAAAATATTTGTAATATAGAAACTAATCCATCATTCTGTATACAGTTTGGAAATTAATTCAAAGATTTAAGCATTAAAATATTTATAATTCAGTAAAATATTTTCCTTGATTCAAACTAAACTCTTGAAATTAATTTAAAGATTTTATACTTCAAATATTTTTAATTTAGTAAAAGACTGCGCTTTTTTCCAGCTAAACTTTTAAAATTAAGGTGGTAAGGACATTATTTGAGAGATAATTTCTGGTGATGTGTTCTGAGACAAGTCCACCAGTTGCCAATGTTATTGCTCGTACGTAGACCGCGATCTGCATTTTGTCGAATTTACCTGGAAGGCGCGCGCTTGGGAGTCACAGCTCTGGCCGTTGGTGGCGTCCATCACGAAGATGACTACATCGGGCTGGACCGCGTTGACCACTTGCAACATCTCCTCGAAAAGGGCTTGCTCTTGCTTGTGTCGGCCGCTCGTGTCCACGATGATGACCTCGAACTGTTCGCGGCGGAACGTGTCGACACCGTCGCGCGCCACGACGGCCGGGTCAACCTCAGTGTAGCTTCCGTAGAAAGGGATCCTGGCCTTGGTGGCTGTCTGCTTCAGCTGATCGTAGGCCCCGGCCCGGAAAGTGTCTGCGCACACTAGGCAGGCCTTCCAGTTCCTGCGGGCGTAGTAGTAGGCGAGCTTGGCGCACGTGGTGGTCTTGCCCGCGCCTTGCAGACCCACCAGGACCAGGACGTTCTGCTTTCCCCGTACCGGTTGGTACGAGCTGCGCCCGGGGTCCACCAGCTTGTCCATCTCCTCGAAAATAGCCTTCCGGACCATCGTCCTCTTGTTCAGTCCCGCGGGAATGTCGTCGAAATTCAGAGCTGCCCGTACGTTTTCCCGCAGACTCTTAACCTGTCTGATGTTCACGTCCGCCTCGATCAGAGCAGAGCAGACCTCTTTAAGCGTCGTGTTCAAAACGTCGTCGTTGATGATCGTGGCGCTGCTCATAGCTCGCAGCGCTTTAGAAATTCGGCGGCTAAGATCCACCAACACCATATCTAAGAATTGTGAGAGTACTTCTTAGTCGAGTCAATTAATAAAAGCCTTCAGTAAATCCAAAGTCTTTAAGAAAGACTAAAAAATGCAACGATAGAAGTAGATTCCAGAGAGTACAATCAATATATACAAATAATTTTCAAATAGGTTAGATTTAAATTTTATAAACATGTAATACATATGTCAATCTATAACTTCAACATTTCATGAATATTTTCATGATAAACGACGATTTTCTCCCTGTTTCATTGGCAATTGAGTATTTGAATTAAATGGCCCAAATTATTCACATCAGATACTTTCTTCGGTTGTACATGTTAATATGCAATAAACGATGTTAAATATCTTCACTAATACTTTCATCATTAACAAGCGTTTCAGTAATCCGTCCACTGTAAATAACGTGTTTCGACTTCGATTCAAGATTCTTTATCTAAAATCCTTAGTTTCTTAAAAATGAATCAAATTTGCCCATCACTTTAGAAGCATATTTGAACGAAGTATATTTTGCAGGTTTAGTACCAGTGACTAATGACCAGTGGCAGAGTTCAATGTCATAGGGAACAAAAATGTTTACTTACCCAACGATTATGAATATTTTTATATATTTTGCATTTGTCTTCCACCGCGGTAGTTTGAAATATAAAACGTTATAAAAGGTGAAATAATAGTTGTGATACAATATTTACCATATTGTCTTCTCACGTTGGTTGTCCACAGCGCAGCCATCGTCAGACGAAGGTGTCGCTTCAACAGTTAGCAGCCTTTTTTGTTTTCTGGAAGGTGAATACGCCCCTAGACGTGTGACGTCATTTGGAGCGTTAATAGTGTGAAAAAATGGAAAGTAATTTTAAAGGTCATGATTTTTACTATTATTCAATTATTTTATAAAGAGTAGTAGACCAGGGAGAACTTACGATAAACGACTTGTCGGTCTCACTCATTAGTCGCCTTGACACTTCAGAGGACCGAATATTTATTTGCCTTGGTGGTGTGAGGATTGTCAAGTACTTGATCCACAAATTTCTTTAAGAGAATATAATCACTTTGTTTTTGTAGGTGTGTGAAGTACAAGAGAATGTGAGTTGATCCTTACGAGGACCTGACAGTGAAGGCTCGCTTTCACCGGCGAAAATTCAGGACCTGCCTTCCTGTGTTAAGGAAGATGCACATGGCCGTCGTTGTGTTGATAGTGTGACGGAATGTATCTGGTCTAAAACTGAACTAAACATTTTTATATCTTGCGCAGAATATGCTAGCATGGAGGGTTGCACCAGATCAGTCTACGGACTGAATATAAGAACAACAACAACATTTTTATAGAGTATGTCCAATTGAAATGGGCTGTATGCTAAAAGAAACGGGAGAACTTACGATGCAAAACTTGTCTCTGCACATAGATAGACCAGTGAAAATGTATAGATAGTTGAATATACAAATTCTGTGAAAAATTATTTGATCACTTATATTTACAATTATAATAATTACAATGCTCCGTAAGAGAAAGTTAGTTGGTCCTTCCCTGGATATCCTGTACGATGACCTCGGGGCGCTTTTCTCAGAAACAATTTTTTTGTGCCCACTTGAGCACAAAGTGCATTTACAAAAGCGTTTAACTGTATAAGCAATGTTACGTAGAGAAAAATTTTAATTTAGATTTATAGTTTTGATTTTTTAGTTGACACCTTCAAGGAGATTATAAATTTTATATTGAGTTGGTGCAGACGAAGCTGGCTGTAATAACCTCAGGGTATTTAACAGCCAAGAATTTTTAATGGGTTTGTTTCGTCTACCAATAATCATCGTTAGGGGTAGGGGAGGGTGCATGGATAGACAGTGAGTCGGCGTCGTCATTGTCCGTAACAACAATAGGAAAAATAGACGAATATATAATTTTCAATTTCCTCCCTGATGAATAGGGGTTTTGGAGTGACTGGGGTCCGAGACTCTTCAACGAGGAATTGATGGACCGAAAACAAGGAAATCAGTTTTTTTTAAAAAAAAGACGACGTAACATTGTTTCCTGCAGATCTCCGCCTCCTTCTCCCCGGCGCAAATTCTTCAAATAAGGCGATGCTTGCTAACGAAAACTTTGTTGGGGACTTCTCACTTTCGTCAGAGATGTGTGCAACTTGTTCAGAGATTTATGCAATTTAAACATTTATATAACTAAATTATTGGTCTAAATATTTATGAAATAAATGAGTTCTAAATTCCAAGAAGAGGAGTTCCGCGTCATTATTATTTTTTTCCGCCCTGTCGCACTTTGAAGAACTGTAATTATTTTGATTGAAAATTACTCGCTTGTATCACTCTGAAAGTCAAAGTTTTGCATATTTATTATTTATAAAACGTGAAATTTCAATATTCAAGTCGAATGAAACAAGCTCTGCAATAAATATATTATGTTGGAGCGATTACATTATTTTAAAGAATAAAAATGCAATTTTGTCATTATTTATTGAGTTAGCCAAAGAAAATTCAGAGATCAGTTTGAGGAGAGCGTTAGATTTGAAGAAAATTCTGCTAACTTAATTTAAGGGTAGGGAAGAGAATTATTTTTAACGGAACCGAAAAGAAATTACTATTTCAAAATATTTCATAGGTGACTCTCGGGATAAGTTGACACTTTCGTTATTGGAACGTTTTTCAATTTAGCGGAATCCATAGGTAGGAAACCCGGAATTGATATATGTGTATTTAGTAAAATATAATTCAACCCGTAATACGACTTGTAGAAGAATTTACGGTTTTCTAAATAAACAGTGCCTTGTTTATATACGGAAAAGCTTTATTATTCATATAAAAACATTTTTCGTAAAGGTTATCAGTTTGGACAATAATGATTCAGTATCTACAATAGAAAAATTTTATTCAAGAACAAAGACCATTTACTCATATGCCATTAGAATCACTTAACAACAAACAGTATCAATTGGAATTATCGGTGGCCTTTCAAAACATTTTATTATGATGACCTTTAAAATTTTGAAGTATTGTGGAATTATTCTACAAAAAATAAGTAGCAGCACTGAGCACCCAATATATTGTGGGAGCAAATAAATGGCGCGTTTGTTGATGTTTTTGATTTACTTAGCAAAACCAATCACTCCATTTCATCTTTGCAAACGGAAGTAGAATATAATAAATAAGAACAATTAGAATGTTGATTGAGACTATTGAACTTTCGTCTCATTATATCTATTTTTGTGCACTAAAATATATTCAGTGTTTCCTTCGTATTGAAACAAACTTAGAATGGAACAGTTCATCTTTTTTCCAGCTATCGAATTATCATATTTTAAACCATTTCAAACAAAATACACAATTAGAATCAACAAGATAAGATTAAAATTCAGAGGGTAATAAATTAATTGGATAAATAAATAACTAAACTAGTCAACATCTCAGAAACAATTTAATAAGATGTTGGTTCTGTGTTTTGTTCCTCTTCTACGAACCTTCCCAGATGCACATCTAAAGAAAATTTAGTAAGACGATCTTTAAAATTTGTCTCTTAATTGTATATTAAGTAAAATTAAGTACGGATTTAGTAATTTATCATTTAAAAACCTAGTAATATATTTGGTTTTTACTAAGGGAAGAAAATTAGCACTCGTCAGAAAAAAAATTCGCTGCATAATTTACATAGCATTTGGCACGATTAAATATAGGAACGATTTAGTCATAAGGAACTTAAAAGTAGAAAGGATTATACTACGTTCACATCAATCAGGTGGACCAGAAAATACGAGGGGAAGTCATGAAGTAAAGGGATTTTGTTAAATTTCTCTTTTCAGATTTTGGTAACAGCTCCATTGGCGATCTGCATCAAGGATGAAATTAGAGCAGTGATTCGCTTTTTCTTTGCGGAAGGTGTTAAACCTGTGGACATTATTAGTCGAACGCACGCACAATATGAAAACTGTTTATCGCGAAGCAAAATCTACGAATGGATAGAGTGCTTCAAACAGAGAAGAACTCCTTTATGTGACGAAGAAAGATCGGGCAGGCAATCAACGTCAACCACTGAGAGTCGTTGAGGCCATGATAAAGGAAAACAGAAGAATCACAGCGGACGAAGTCGCCAATACTTATCAGTCTATTCCATTGTACACGACAGGCTAAAGGCTAAAAAAAGAAAATGTGTGCAAGGTGGATCCCGACAGAATTGTCAGCAAAGTATAAGGTGGAAAGGTTGGAAATCACTCGTAAACATTTGGCCCGTTATCGTGGCGAGGGAGATGGATTTTTCAGAATATTGTTACAGGCTTTGGAAACACCCATCGTCGCCAGAAGTCAACCATCAGCTGGTCAGATTATACTAACCTTATTCTGGGACATAGAAGATGTAGTAGCCGTTCATTTCACCCCAAGAGGCGAAACTGTGAACAGTGAGAACTATTGTGATGTGTTGCTAACTAAACTGAATTCTGTAATCAGATCCAAACGTCGTGGAAAACTACGGAACGGCGTCGTCCTGCAGCAAGATAACTCTGGGCCACATTCTGCCAAACAAACGGCCGGCACAATAAAGGACTTGGGATCCGAAGTGCAGGAACACCCGCCATACAGTCCACAGCTGGCTACAAGCGATTTTCATATGTTTGGACTATTAAACGAAGCGCTAAAGGGAAGAAGATTTGAAAGTGATGAAGAAGTCATTGATGCGGTGCAAAATTGGTTGCAGATGCAACTAAATTTTTTTTTCGGACGGAATCAAAAAACTTATAAAACGTTGGGAAAATGCATTGAAGTCGTTCACATTTATATCATTAGAATAAATGCCCCCTTTCTCAAATGTCCCTTTACTTTTTGACTTCCCCTCGAATAAACACTTGGAATCTTATCAGGTCTTCGTTCCAGTGTTTTATCATTGCTAGCTGACGATCGTTAGACAAGTTTTAATATAGAAAGTGATTGTGATTTACGTTTCAGACTTCAGGTAATTCATTTGGTTCCGGAGTTTGTTGCGGAAAGCCTCTGAGGAAACTATTAAAGAGCTACGACGACATCGCATGCTATACAGACCGCATGCCGTGACCGCGTGGTTTCGGTTCGATTCGGGTTGTTGTCACTGGCAATCTACAACATGCGATACAGACACCGCAACACGCAATTCAGAGTATTCATAATATATTTCGTCTTCTTTACCTCCTCTCTACGGAATTTATTTAGGTAATGCTTTGATCCCTTGTAAGAAGCTATGAAGTATATAGTGTACACGGACTTTCCGCTACATTTATTGTTTTCGTTATCCTTAGTGACAGGTAAATAATATTATTTTACCAAACAAGAAATCTGTTTGTGAACTAGAGTATTCCGTTAATACCATTAAGGAGTACTTTCATACGCGGTTCATTTTAAATGGTTCATTTGAGTATTTTCAGTTAGGTAGTCGGGTAATTTATGATTAATAAGAAAGGCATACATCAGTCTTGATTCTTGGTTTGTAATTAATATCGTTTTTGAACTCCTATTGGGGCAAAATTAATTGTTATAAGTTAAGAAACAACATGATAGAGACTCAACCACCGATTGGATCATCAAAACGTAATATATCATAATTAAGATTTTTTATGGGTAACCATGATCCTGAAACAGGCAACTCTCCTTTAATAGTATCCTACCCGGTGTTTCAATTAGAAGAGACGCAGGGAAAACCCTAGAAAACCTGTATCATGTAGGACGTGCAATTGGATACTTATCTCACACCCTACCGAATGACGGAAGAGGAGTTGCTGTGGGGTCGCTGCATTTCCTTCTCCATGTCTCCAACAGTTTTAGGAGGCAGTTGGCCGACTGTTCCAATAGGTTCAGCGGACAACTCTTACCGTATGCCCAAACACATTTCCTATTTATTATAATCGTTGAGGTAGTCTATACTACCTGCAAGAAGAGACACCGACCTATGGATGGTGTTTTTGGGAGCATTGAGTCTGTTGTGGCTGCGATCATCGCTGGCCCACGGGTTCGATGTCAGCTGATCGCATCGTAGGTTGATATTTGTTTAGGTAGTGCTTGGTTGATCCAAAAATGACATTCCTTGACTGCTTCAGACACTGCATTTATTTATTTTCTCCCACGGGGATCACACATCTCAAACCACAATAGGTCTGTAACAACTGCTCCGTGTAAATTTGGATACAGTCAATATTTCGGAGTTCAGTAAAGAGAAGAATGTATTTTCCTAATGGTGATCATACTCGCATTCATATAGCTTGAAACCATTATAAATCACATCGGCTATTCGTCCTGTCAATCACATTTACAGCGTGAATAGACGTTATTTACTTTGAAATAGGATTGCTTCTAAATATGTGCATTCCATTAAAATTTTTATGCTTTTAGGGTAGTTGACTCCACTTATATCTGCAGTATTCATTAATTAGTAAAAGCCCCAGTGTAATAATCGTAAAAACTAGTGTCACTCACTTCTTAACCAATAAATAAAATTGAAGTGCCTGTCCGTATGTTCGTCTCGAATAGGCTCCGAAACGGCTCAACTGATTTAAATGAAAATTTGAGAATATAATATAATTTAAATATTAATGCATATTTAATTTCGATATATTGGAGAAGATATGAACATAAATAAAAATATTAATTCTAAGGGACGATTTCTTGGAATTGCCGTGGCGTGTAAACCAACTGCGAGTTATTCTGAGAAAAAACGAACTTCTTCGGATAGTCGATACGATGTATACGTAAATCGATAAATTAGTTTCATTTATAGCGTCAGGTAAATTTTAAAATTTAGTAATTGCTAATGTGAAAATAAAAATGAAACTATCGAGTTTGATGTCGAAACCGATGTAATGCTGTGTTATACTATGACCTATAATATGCGATTTATGTGAAAGTTTACCCATTAAGTGGGGAAAATTTTTTTATCCTGTTAGAATACTGAAACTATATTTATTCCTGCTATTGTACCGGGGATATTTTGGACTCTCTCGAGATACTGGGAGTATATTTCAGGTTGATATTGTGACGTTTTCGATGTCGGTTTAGTTATATGTTGACCAAGAATTAAATAATGTTCCGGGATAATATAAATAGATACCCGGGAAACGTCGGGTCCCCAGCTAGTAATATAATATACATTATTTAAGTGACGTTTTGCAACAGAAAGCCGTCATGCGCATTTCAGGTGTCTGTTGTACTGTCCGAAACCTTCGACATAATTGCAGGAGAACCAAATTATCCTATAATCTGAACAATAAATTATAATGACTAGATGAGAAGTTATTTTATATTGATTTGAGTACAAAATCGAACTTAATGCTTCTTTGCCTTTAATAATCGATCCAAGATTTCTTGCAAATGGGTGTGTGAGACATGGTGTTCTTTGAAAAATGGAAATAATTTCCCATTACGATACTTTGCTAAAACGTATATTGTTGGACTGTGAAAAGCATAATATCTATCGAGTTTTTATTCTATTTTAAGTGTGTCGCCCTAACTCCTGGCTATTTCCATTGTTACATTGTTACCTGCGCCTGTTATTGAGAATTGAATCTCTTCTTCTCAGCAAATTGAATACTACGGTATCCCTTTAAATGTTTCGTGTTCATGCGGTACTTTTCAATATCGCTGACACGTAATAAACGCCGAGGCACTGCTATAACGAGAAGCTATCCCTCCTCTTTGATCCGTTTCACGTTGTGGCGCTGAATGTTTAAGCCGTCAGCTGTTATACGTGTAAATCAAAGTGGGGTGATGGGGTGACAGGCCTCGCAATTGTTCGTCAGACAACCCACTGAGCTGCTCTCAGAAGCAATCAGCAGGATTCTTTACACGTAAGACTTCCACTGAATTGAAGCCTCCGATGCATTCGAATGTCAGTACTAATTCCAGCTGGAGCAAGCGAATCACTTTGTCAGACGATTCGTAATATATCAGGAGCCACCGGCACCGCCAGTTACTCGAATTAGGCTTCCTTAACGACAGCCGTGTCAGGACCCAAAATGTCGTCATTACAAACACGCAAGCCAAATACACGCTAAGACACTAAATTATGAGTCTCACTGGCCACGACCACATTCTTACATCGTTAATACTAACACAACGACAGTCACAAAACTAATTAATTTAAATAAGTTCTCAGAATACTCTTTTTACAAATTACATAATTCAATAGATAAATTTTAATTGTGGAACGTTTAGAGAATTTTATTTACGTGGTTCAAAGTGTAATTTTAAATCTTTCATAAAATAAATCTCTTTGCCTGGTTTCTTTATTTTACAACATATATCGATATAAGAAACTGTAATTAATAAGTTTATTGACATCAATTCATTACGCGACGCTTCGTTCCTTAGTGTGGGACCTTATCTAGTGTTTTAAAGAAACAAGTAATTTAAGCAGAAGAAATTTTAACGTGCATGTCACACGAGTGTAGAGGCAGAAATATATATTATATATAATATTATAATGATATATTAACAGTCAAAAAATTATTTTATAAAGCTGTTTTATATATCCTTTAATTTCACCAAAATTTACATAGATTCTCCTTCAGCGTTTATACATCTTAAAGGCAATTATTCAATAATAATCTCCATCAGCGTTTATATAACTTACAGACAATTATTCAATAATAATAATTTACATATATTATTTGCAGTTGTGTGATTCTTCATGTCTCCAGATATTTTTTCACGCCCCCTTCTTTATGAAGTCATAACCACCGCGATGACTCAGCATCTTAATACAATCAAGAAATCTACTGACACCTGAAATAAGACCAACCTACCTGATTCACTATTTCTAGAGTTTTTTCTGCATCTTTTTGAGGTGAATCACAGGGAAGAATCCTTAAACTACATACCAAAAACCCGACCTACCTGATGAACGTTTTCTAGGGTTTGCCCTCCATATCTTATAACTATAGCCCTAACTAAAAAAAGCACGAAAAAATTATTTAATTGTACATTTAAGGGGACAACCTAACTTAATTTTGGCTCAGTTTCCTTCGTTCGATGAAGTAAAGGCGCTTTTTGAAATGAAAGTTGTATATATTAAATTTTAATTTCCAATTAAAGCGAAATGTCTCCTTTCAGTAAAGTAATAAACGATAAGAGGGAGTTATGATGTAAATTAAATTATATACAAACATTTGACAAAATAAATTGTTTAAAAATATTTAACAGCGACTTTTTTATTCGTTTATTCCTTACAAACTGTCATAAAACGTGACCTTTAATAATTGTTTTAATTTTCAAATTGCAAATGGTGAAAAATAACCCATATAAATTTTCCATAATTAAAAATAAGTATTTTACATTATGTAATATTAGTTACTTCATCTCATGAGCCAAAATTCTTCGTTGCCATAGTTTAAAATATGTTTCAGTAGCTATTTGGCGGATAGTAAAGTTACATAGTACTATTTACTTTCCAGAGGAAGTTATAAAGCCCGTCCCATGAGCCAATAATGTATCTGGAATTTCAGACCTTTGGAAAATATATGATTCTTCTATATGTCACTCTTTTAGGTGCATTCCCAGGTATTTCACCCTTTTGTTATGCGGTATTGGCTTAAAAGCTATTGCATACGTATTGAAAAAGATATTTCGACTCACTGAATAATCTCAGGATATAAAAATAAATAAATGAACACTTTCGACTCTTCGAATCCCAGGCCCAGAACAGGGTTGAGATACAGGACGCAGTATACACAATCGAAAAAAATAAATAAGCAAACTGGAGTAGAAAATTTTTTCCCAGGAACATGTAAAATAATTTTCTAAACTTGTGAATATCATCGAACTTTGGAATGAATTGTGAGCCCTACTGGAATTCCATGAAGTTGGCGGGTTATCCATCGTAGAAACTGACTGTCTTTGGAAGATTAGGTAGAAACACATAACTGCCGATCCCATGTTTCTAATCAGGATTGATCACCAACAGCGCATTCATCGCTACTCGCTCGTTTGCTGGACACCAAAATTATTAATGTTTTAAGTATGAACTGTAATATATTACCTCGCACCTTATAGTTACTCTCCTACTTACAACTGACTGTCTTTCTTAGATCTCTCTCTACCACGATCTGCGCTATTTTGTCCGTCAATTGCCGTCAACTTATGATAAAGTCTGCACTCATATCTCTCGTTCTACCTCATCTTCTTCCAATTCACTTATTTATAAAGGATGAATTCCATGCCTATGCGACTAGGAATATTGCATTATCTCGGTCTGTGTCACAGTAGTATTCACCACTTACGGATAAGTTAATATGATAAGTGAATGTAAACAGCCAAATTGGCCAGGAATTATAACATGAAAATTAAACACCGTTTCGTTCCCAATTTATCATCAGGCGTCAATTGTTTTAAAGAATATTATAGGGAAATGTGTGATTTACCCCGGACGGAGTTTGTCAATCGTTCCCTTATAGTCACAATTACGTGCCAGCTACGATGGAATGCCAGATTTCTCGTTTCTCGGACCCGAGAGTACGTTCAAAACTGTGTAAATATTATAATGGCGCCATTATGGTTTTCAGCGAATCAGAGCACAGAAATAGACAAATGTAGCCACAAGTGACGAGTCAATACTGAGTGAAACAAATCCTTAGCGCAGTCCAATACCGTGGACAATAAATAACATGCGAAAATGTAGTATGAATTTGATTCAAGATCAAATTGGCTCCTATTTAAAAAGAACTATAGTTCCATTAATAATTTTATTATTCAGACAAGGTTTCATTTGTCACTAAATTTACTATAATTTAAGAAATGCATAATACAGAAATATTATAATATATTATTAATTATTTTTTTCAATGAGATTTCTATGGTGCATATTAATTGTGTATTTCTTATTATGCAGTTAACTATAGGTTATTGTAGCATTGTGTCTATTATCTTTGTAGTTTTACGTACTGGCGCATTGTATTTCTACAACAAAGGACTAGTGGAATTAATAATAAATCTAAGTCTAAACGGTAGCGTAGTGTAACAGGCGTGACTTTTCCCCGCGGGGTTTCAGACAATGTGGCATTTAAGTCTCTCCAGAGGGGTTCCGTAGTTGTCATGTTTATATCGCAGTAGGACTAAGAACTTCTATTATTATGTATAAGTGTGTGTGTGTGAATTGAGGTTCAGATACTTTGCAGTATGTCAACTTTGAAATTCTGAAATCACTAAAGGGACTTTTTTGTTCATTTATCCACGTGAAAATGTAACATAAAATTAACTATTTGATATATTATGTCAAGCACTGCAGTTGATTCTACTGTCATTCATTATTATAACAAACCCCTGTGCGACATTTATTAGTTTGAAATATCTGAGAGATTTCGGAGTAAAATTGGAGTGTTGCGAGGTAGACTAACAACAGTTTATGAATGGGAATTCCCAACGGAAGTCTAAATGCAACTCTTATAACGTTAGATTCTGGTTTACAGTAATCGTTTGCTTTAACGCAATCAGGTAATTTTCTGCATATCACTTATTCCCTATAATTAAACATTTTGTAAGAAAATATAGGGTTTTCAGAACAGTTGCAATGACCAATATGTCATTTAAATGAAACGCTTGCCACCGTCTAAATTAGATACGTGAAAACTTTCTGGCCACCAGAATCTATAATGTTGAAACTGTGTTAATCTATCCAGCGGTTTAATCGACAAAGGAAAATAAGCAAACTCTTTTATAATAATGAACTTTTACATTGTTCAGTTTTAATAAGAATTTTCAATATGTTTATAATTTAAAATATTTTTTAGCTTTTATGTGGACCCTCATCTAGTGCTGATACATAGTTAATTAAATTTAATAAATTTATGCAATCCAGAAACAGTTTCAAAATTTATTCCTTTGTTTTCAAATTGTAATTAAATAAAATGTTGAAACTTTCAACGAGTTTTGCCTACGTATAAATCTTGCAACTAGAGTAATTATCTGTAAATATAATTATTAATATAATTAAAATATTAGCTGATTGTATGGCACAATGTGGACAAAAATCAGTAAATGAATAAATATTGAGTTTGTTTATTGGTTTACATTAGCAATGATTGTTTTCATATTCTTTATAAATATATTTGTTTATAAGTGTAAGAAAAACAAAATATTAACAAATGTCTTTATTGTAAACAATTATACATATGAATAACTTAATCTGGATATAGAAAATATTTGTACAATTTCACGAGCTACAAGTTGAAGTGAATGAAACTATGTAACTTGGCTGTGATTTGTTAGTTGAAAGTGGGGACGTATGTAAGTTACACCGAGGTTTCTATGAAGAAGTTGCGTGTTGGCTGCAGCGAGTACGTAGCGTGCTCTACACAAAGTAGACAAGAGCTGTGGACTCTCCTTACCGAGTTAGTAATTTCACTTCGAATGGAGCTGCATTGGTCATGCAAATAGCTGAAATGCTCACTTTAGAAGACAAGAAATAGCTAAATAGATTTCGGAGCACTACACATCCCTCATACTTGGTATAAATATTAATTAATTAAGAAAATGTTTATTTTGTTACTTTATTGAACAAAAGCTTTACTAATACTGTACGTTTTTTAATTTAAAGATTTTATATCTTTACCATACTGCTATTAAAATAATTTATGAAAAATATGGTGATTCTTCTTAAGAGTCTGATAAAACATTTCATTTCCCTTGCTTGGTTAAATTGGTTTTCTATCGTGTGTATTTTCTGATTGAAGAATTATCTATTTTCATCATTCACACTAATATGGCGATAAATCTAAATATCAGTTATAGTTCAAGGATTGGTAGCAATACGTCGTATTTTTTCTGTGCTGGACTAGCGACTTACTTAACTAATCGACTTCAATAAAAAAAATTGATTTTGAGGATTTAAAAACAAAATATAATCGTGCATATTTCATTTCATCATATTGCTATATATATAAATTTTTACGCGCTTTCAAGTATCCCAGTGAATGCGCGTTGTCTATACTCTTGATCTATTGTTACAGTAGGATTCGCGGCGTTATTAACCTATTGTTGACAGAGACCTAACTGACTGTGAAATTATAAACTTCTTTCGATTGTCGATACGATGTATACGTAAATTGGTCTTATTTGTCCCGTCAGATAAAGTTTAATATTTAGTCAGTGCTCTTTTTTTCTCATTATTTTTTGTGGGTTAACAGGCTACATGAGGTTGATCCTGAAACAGACAACTCCCCTAAAATAGCATAGGAAAGGAAATGAAAAGGGGGATGCGGAAGGTAGAGCAAGGTAGCCAAGGGTTCAAAACCAACTGCGAGTTATAAGGTTTGCTTTGGAGCGATCATAAATAGATGGTACCGTACTATTTATGTAATCAATGCATTTCGTTTTATCAAAATTCCGTACCTGTTGTTTCGTTTTTAGGGAGAAATAAAAATAACTGTTTCGGCGCGAACGAAGTCGCGGGGGTTAGCTAATTTCAAAATATGAAATAAAACGCGTATTAAATGTGATTAGAAAGGTCCGTTTCCTATATACCCGACACTTAAGATTTAAAGTTCTCGTAGACTTTAAGTACATTACTACGCAAAAAATGTTTTGATGGTGAAATGTGTTTTGAGAAACGGTCGTGCACCATGATGTGGAGATTATTTTTATTCCAGCTGAGTGTCCTGAATTGCCCGGGTATTTGTTTGTATCATACCGGAGAATGAATTAATACATCACAAATCTCTTGGTAATTTAGAATGTTTTATAATTAAGTACGAGGAAAGCGTGACTCAATCTTCGGGAGCGTCTGAGTTCACCTCAACAACACAGGAATCGACACCAATATGTGATATTTTATATGCTTTTTCCCTTCTCATCCACGAATAATTCAAACATTTAAGACATGGTGTAAGTCAATGTCATGATTCGAGAGGTCAATATATAAGAAATAGTTAATGAATGAGAAGAGAATTAACTCCTCCAATCAAAGAACCAGATGAGGACGGATTGCCACATAAGTCTGGTTAAGAGACCTATCAGGTTTCTTAATTTAGAATCAGAACCCTCAGAGTATTATTATCAAGCCTTTATTTATTAATGAAAAGCCAACTTGAAATTATCCGTTAATGTCAGTCAAGTGTGTTTTGACTTTCCTTTAATATTACACTGAATACTTGAAATTTGGCAATTGATGTCCCTGGAGAAACTATGAAAAAAATTCACTGTAGCTTATTCAGCTGTTTGGAGATTATTGAGTGCAAACGGAAAGATTATACAGAAACTGTATACGGATGTTAGAATATCGATAAGAGGGTTTTACGCATAAATCCACTTATTATCGTCTCAAATTGTACGTGTTCATTGTTCCAAACAAGTATTCCTCTGGTCCAGTTTATTAAGCGACTAGTAGATAATATATCATTATAAGTCAGATAGATGTTCTAATTCATGATGAATGGTGATGAGTGAGTATGACAACGTAATTACTGGAAGCCCAAAATCTACTACATATTATTCGTGATATTTCTCTTACATGAAGTATGCGACTTTGAACTAAGATTTAATTATTAAAACTATTTTTGATTTACAGTTATAATTCATTCAATCGAGTTTATTTATATAAATTCCATTGTACTCTAGCTGTGTGTTTAGATAATATTATTGGTTTATTTAAAAAAATTATAGGAAACATTTATAATTGCTTAGAATAGAGCAGCAGTACAAGTTGTGTTAGAAAGTACGTTATACTGTACACTAAAAGTGGCACAGCTGACGCCTCGGCAAGTCACGATACTCACAATGTAAATGATTGGAGTCCGAATCCAGTTTCGCAACTCACTAAGGCTCATGATTGATGAAACCAATTTTTCAGAAACCATGGAAAATTGAGGATTAACAAGAGTCGACAGACTTGCCACGCTCATTATCAAGACTAGAATGTCATGTTGGTCCGATTGTCATCTACTTGGCTTATAGTTCACAATAAATTGTATAAAACATATACCTAAATCAGTGTTCCAGTGAATATGCTATTAATCCATGGGTAAAAAAATTAGAGGATACAGATTTCATTCTCCAGTAGAATATTAAAAAAGGCGTTAGTAAAGTTTAAGCTTCTTTACGACGCGATATGTGTAATCAAAGCGCTACGGATTAGTTGGTCCTGCAATTTCATGAAAACAGATATTTAACTGCACCCTAATAACATTCAATTGGTGTAACAATAGAAAATTGAATAATCTAAATTTATGCCAAATTTTTGTGGAAACCATGCTGTTGCATTTCATAACTTCATTTCAGGATAAGTTCAGGTTAATGAACAAGATTGTGGATACTATGCTCATTAATATCCTAAACCAATACAAATAAATCCGCTATATTCTCAAAATTAAAAATTGGGGGCAGCCATTTTTACTCATGCGTGAAAAAATTTAAATCCTATCTTCGAAGGCGAATCGGAGACTTAAATCTTGTTTCTCTGTCATGTATATTACTCCGTCCAAATATTACTTTCTTCTCGGACTATTGTTTTTAAGTTTCACTCAAGTGTCGTCAATATTGTCATTTTTAAGAGGCGTATGTTCCGGGGTCGCATACCTTGGGCATACAGTAAGCGCTTGCGACGTGCATAAATACATATTTCTACATAAAAGCAAACAATTTATTTATTCACAATATTTTTAATGCGAATTAATTGCTTATTTCTACACTACGAAGAACTTTAACCAAGAAGAGGATTTTAGATTTAGATTTATTATTATTCAATCCATTAGTCCTCGCTTGAGGAAATAGGATACGTAAAATATTATATTACAAGAAATATACAAAATTTTATAATTAAAATTTGAAGGACAAAAAGAGGAAAGATAAAATTGAATCTTCAATTTTCAGTCGACGGAGGAGACAACAGAAGATAGTGCGTAGGTTCTCGTCGAACATGAAAAAGAAAATAAGACAGCAGTTAAATTCTAGTAGAGTATGTTTGTAAAATAATAGGAGAATTTGATAGGACACCAGCAAACTGTTTTAGTCTTTCCTATCTAGGAACTCTTTCAGTGAATAATACGCTCCATTCATTCATAGAGATTTTCAAATCTTAATAAATAATTTTTGAACCTTTAAAGCTTTTATTTATTCCGGGAGAGTATTGTATAGATTGTTTCAAAAAGGCTTAGATGATGTTTTTCAACACGGAGCTGAGAGCGATTTCTTGTGTTGTACGAATGGCTTGAACCGTTTATAGTATATAGATTGGTGTTGCCCCATACAAATTTTAAAATTTCTAGAATATACGCACAAGGCAAGGATAGATTAATCTGCCACGTTTTAAGACATTGGGGTATTGTATAATCAGAATTAGAGGGATAAGTGTGAGGTAAGAACAGAAGAGGGAGTAAAGGATGGAATACTCTGAGCAGTATATGGAGGTCGTGGGATATGGTAGTTAGCATAGAGAGTTCTGTTAGTCCAGTCTAAGGTCTAATTGAAAATATAGCCATAAAAATGCTCAGCCACGTTTAAAAAACATCAAATTATAATAACGCCTCATTTGATTAAAAATTAAATTAATATGCCAAAGACATGTTAATTCAGGCACTACAAATTAAGTGAGTCACAATTAACATGTTACAAGCTGTCCGCTGACACTATTGGCACAGTCAGCTCAGCTGTCTTGACTATTAAAGGGCATTTGCCATCTAATTCTAATCTATATATCAATTTAGAATTCACATTACCTACTTATTTTCCAAGACAGTGAAACATCTTAAAATGATAAGCCATCAAACGTGTTGAAAAGTTAAATGGTATTATCTCGCAAGCTCCCATATAACGTTCACGCTTGACAGCGATTTTCTACGAATCGGACAAGACTGTGGTCTTGAAGGGAAATTTGATTAATTTGCGTGGGATAACAGTGTTAGATTGCAGTAGATGTTACCAGTGTATATGATATATATCTGTGGAGGAGTTGTCTGAAGGAGTGCAACAAGCACGACGCACGTGGTCTGCCACAGGTCCTCCGACGCACTGCGCATGCGCGCGCCACGGCGCGTCAGTGCAGCCCCAGGCGTCGCTGCGGCGGCCACGAACACGAACAGGTACTCTCAACAACCACACCGTCCTTTTCCGGTGCGTGCCTCAAATAATCATTTATAAAAGAATCGCCTTGCGTGAATAATGAGCCTTTATATTCCTTCATTTACTATTTTATTACAGGATTAGAGCTGTACGTCTTATAAATGAATGAATATCAGCTACACATATTACAAAATATTGTTTTGACGCGAATTTTGGTCATATGTACTTCTGTACCATCTCTTTCTCATTATCGTAGAACATTTCTGTTGAATTCAAAGGATTTTATTCGCTATTGTCTTAAGGCAATCTTACAAATTTCCGCAACACCTCACCCGTTATCAGTTGAAAAGCGTCAAATAATGGAACTTGAGCGTGGGGATTTGGAATATATAAGCATATAAATATTAACTATATGATAATGTATTTTATTGTATTTTTAAAAAGACAAACTTCAGTGACTATTGCAAATGAAATATGCTCATAGTTTACTATTATACTTTAATTAAAATTAGAAATAAAATTTTAACGGATTAGTTTCTCAAATTAATGCTATTTTATTTTATTTTCTCGTAGAATAATAATAAATATTTCATGAAATGTCTGGATTCAAATTATTCTTGAACTTTAATAATGTTGCGTTTTAGAAATTGAAACGTATTTTTCACGTCAATTTATAATCCGAATCTTTCAGTCCCGCGGATTCGTTCGTTTGAAGAATGGTTTGCTCAGAAATCTGCTATATATGGGTATTATTTTATTAAGTTTGAAGCACATTTATTAGTGACATTTTCTTTTTCATACAAACGCTACTTGAGAGTAATTAAAAGTACAGAAATAGAAAAACTAAGGCTTGAATAGGGGTCCCGACTTTCTCTTTAAGGAACCTACACAGCATTCGCCTAGGTGGATTTACTATTAATTATACCAGTGAGAGCTATTGTAAAGTATTTAAGTTAATACCGTTATTTAAAAATAAAAATTATCCAGATTCATCTGCAGTACTTCTTCGTGTTATACTGATGATCGTTTCTCACAACTGTCTGAGAATTATGCAATCCTCCGTAGCTAAATATAAGGAAATATTGCTCGGATTTTCCGTGAAGTTAAAAGAGGGAATTATTTGTGGAGCATGTAGGGGAGACAAAAGTATCATTAAAAATATGCATTTCGGAGCACATGACGACACAGTTCACAAAAGTATTCCGTTTTATCTAAACACGTGATAAGAATAACCACCATATTGAGTGGAACCATGTCGAACTGCTTAATGAAGAAAAAATTATTACTAGAGAAAAAATTTCGTAACATTTCGTAACATTTTACCCATTGTAATCTGTTCTAAATTTCTTTTTAGTACCTGAAGAATCTCAAATCAGAGACGAAACGTTGTAAAATTTAATATTTAAATTAAAAAACTGTCAAAAAGGCTGATAAAACTAATTTAAAATTCAGATTTATTTGTATTAATCTATTTTAAACTTATATTTAATGTAGGAACTACGGACCTTGTCTTCAAATCTACGTTAATGTCAGCGCGCTGTTTATAATTCTTTTTAAATATAGTTACTCCCTATTATGATTATTACTTCAATACTGCATTAAATATGGGTGGATCCATATAGGCAGAATAATTAACTGTAAAAAATATTATATCTCCCTTTAAACAGCATGGTTTTTCTCCTTAAGCGGTACATGAAGGCAGCATAACTCATATTAGTTCAATTTTTCACTCAATACATGAATTGAGGGTGAGGCAGATAAGTCAGGTTGCAACACAACTAAATTTCGTATTTAGTTACCAGAAACTCGACAAGAGCAACAAATCTCTTTTGTTGTGTTCCTACATTTTCAGAAACGATTACGTTTCACTTTCCAGACATAAATTACAAATTGAAGAAAAGCGGCGGTCCGTAGAAGGGTTATATATTGATCAAACTTTAATTTCTTGATCCCTTCATATTAGGTTGTTCTCATTTCTTCTGATAACATCGTTGATTAATCGTTCATATCAAGGTTATTTCGATCGGATAACAAGGAAACCCATCCCGTCCGATACGATCCTAGCTTTCAAACTTCAGTGACAGTAACGAAGTCTTGTAAGACTTGAAACAGAGGATTAGATAACTTACACGTCTCCAAAGAAAGTGGAATCGGGAAATATTATTTCCACCATTCTTCTGTCACACCAGCTTCTATTCTTTTCCTTTCTGCAACCCGTATCGTCCATGTTTCGCACCCACATAACGCCACACTCCATACGAACATTTTTAGTAATATTTACCGTATATAAATTCCTCTTTTCTGCGAAAGACTTACTAGCCTGTGCTATCCTACTCTTTATGTCTACTATACTTCTAACATCCTAAGTAACAGAATACCTTAACTTCCCTCAAAATATTCTTTCCAAATCTAACACTCTTTATTATTGGACTATTTCCCATACTACACTCCATTACCTTGGTTTTCCCACTAATAATCCTCATGTCAGGATCACGTCCATGCCATTTACTATGGTTCGTAAGTCTTCTTCTGATTCCCCGAATACCACAATATTATCAGCAAACCTTAAGGTTTTGTTTCTTCTCCTTTCATTTTGATTTTCTTTCCATTTTTATTTCTAACGTCTTCATCGCCTGTTCTATGTAACTATATAACTGACTAACTATTTAACCACTTGGCCGCATATCTATTTTAAAAATTTATTGCTTTCAGCTTCACTTTCATTTTTATTGTTTCGTATTGGGTAATGCAGTCAATCTCGTTGTCCAATCATTTCGAATCTATTGTTACGGCTGACAACTGCTGACTTCATTCCTTTGACACAAATACAATTCAGCTCTTGCGATACCTGGTGTTTCTTTTATGATTATTGTAAATTTTATCAGCTACTTATAGAGACAAGAACTAGCTTCACATTCACCAAATTTCACTGAAATACGTCATTTTCAATTGATATTGTTAATTTCAGTGTAAACATAGTGCTTTTCTCCCATAATTTGTGTCTACCTCTATTTTTCTAAATCCTTACACGGCAAATTATAATGTGTTAAAAATATGACTTAACACACATAGCATAGTTTGATGACGCTTAATCGATCAATACAATATATGATAAAATAAAATAGTATTTGAAGTATTGAAGGCTGTAGTAGTAAACGTTTGACATTCTAATACTAGGACAATAATTCGGCGACCGATACACGATTAAATTGTCTTATATACATATTACTTTTAATCGAAAATAAAATAAAGTTTACGCAAACAATTAATAAATAATACATTTCATTTTAAAATATTTACAATTTATATATTGCACTGGGATATCACTGTTTAATCGTACACATTGGATACTTTACATTGGATATTTAAAATGAATTATGGCCTATAATATGAATGTTACCATAATCCGCTTATCTCTTTATAATTTAATCTAAATTTACTTTCCTGTAAAGGATTTTCTCCGAACACTACACAATAATGGTTCTTAATAAACTAGTAAACAAATATTTATGTTTTATTCGCCATTAAATCTAATTGTTATTTCAAATAGAATAGCTGTGTAAAACTCAATTAATTTACGGGCCATTTAATGCAACTGGTAATATTCACGCGGCCACATTTACTTAAAATTATAAATTATAGTGACGATTCAGGAATATGGACAGTATAATTAAAACATGTTGTGTAATTAAATGAATTTTAAGTTAATAATTTATAATATTGACATGTAACTAGTCATTTTTTTATTAAAATATTAATTTTATTCACATATTTTAAAGTAAAATTATTATTTTTTCTTTCCTTCTACTAGTTTTATAATATCTGGATTCAAAGACTGAAAACAGCCTTCATTATGGCAGATAGATGTTTATCTGTTAATCTTGATCTGCAGGCCGTTTTATTTAATTTCATGGATGAAAATAGTTTTTCACATAAGTTTGTACTCCCAAAATAGCATAAAATATGTGCAGCAAATTTTTTAATGTCTCGGTATTTTTCACATAAATAAAAATGTATTTAGGGTATTCCTACGTCTCTATATGTGTATTTTAAAAGCGAACCAATTAACTCCAGTTATACTGAAGTGAGAGTATTTAAACTTCAAAGGAAAAAGGGCCCAGTAAAAAGATATTTTTTAAAAATCATTATGACCTTTATCTTCAATTTTACCACTATATTGTGAAAATAAGCAACTTTAAGTTTGTGCTTTTAACTGGTAGCAAGTAGTAAAATACGTCAAAACGTTTTTTTTGTAGATGATTTTTAAAGAAATTAAATTTTTGTACAAAACTTGCCATTGCATCGTACATATTTGTTATTAATTGATCTTTGCCTTACAACGTAATATTAAGATTATTCATATGACCTGTAATATCTGTTAAAAATGCCAGATCTTTTACGAACGAAGCATCTTTTATCTCAAGAAATTAAATTAATTCTTCCAAAAGTTAATATAAAGTCTTCAGAGCTTTGTGACATGACAACCTACAAACTTCTGTGGAATAGGGAAGGACCTTGACTTCGGATTTTTTAATTTTGAAGGGACAAAGTAACATTTTAGTGGTTGAGATTTCTCGATCGAATAAAGTTATTGTTTTTAGCAATTAATGCATTTTTAATACTTTTAAACAGAGAACTGTTGGCGAAGAAGGCAATGGAAAGTCTTTGTTTTGGTTTAATGGGATATATATATATATAACCTGTAATTTTTCAATCTGTGTTGACGCAAATCTTTACGGCGTCATGAATTTAGTGCCGTCAGTTGTTACAGAAACAAGCCTACCAAGAGAAAGATTATAATTTTATAAAATGTTCCATACAGCATCAAATATGTTTCACCCGATGTAGTTCCAAAAAAGGAATAATTTACAACAATTCTTCAGTAATCTTCATTTATAATGTCAAAAGAACATAATAAGTGGGTTAGAACACCAAATAACTGGGAGATGTTTTTCACGCCGATTTTGACGCGGCAATTCAATGGATTTATTAATATTTAAATTAATATCTTACAGACAGACACTTGAATTTTATTTTGTTATTGTTATAGGTAATCAGGAGCCAAAAACTCCGTATAAGGCCCGCGGAACGCCAGTTTGACATAAAGTTTTGTTAAATTCGTGAACTTGTGCAGGATTGGACTAAGCTTTATAATGAAACCAGCAGTCCTCAAGTGTAACTATCACTCAGCACTTCTGAGATCTAATTTATATATATTTTTATGCTCAAAAAGTACGCGACATCTTTGGAAAATTATTACCCGCATATGGAAGTCACACTTCTTCTTAATATACTATATTATAACCTATAATCCGTTACTCTGCTTTTGGATATAGGAATATAAATGTGGTAATTAGCATCTATGGAAATGGGTAGCTATTTAGGTTGTATAAAATATAACGTCTTATACTAACTAGTGGAGAGATTTGGTTTCAAATAACTGAAACATGTCAGAATTTGAGCCAGATAAGGACCAATCCTTTCACAGCATCCTACGTTATCCAGTGAATAGTGAGATTATGTAGGATTGTAATTTAAAGTTAACTGTGTCTAGGATCATATGGAAATCAGTAATATTCATAATAAGAAGATTAAAAAACTGGCCTAAAACAAGCAACGCTTCTTTATGGTTTTGGTGCCTCTGGAATAAATATGTTGAAATAAAATAGGCGTTTTGAACGAACATTTGGAAATTAGGCGTACGGTAGCACAGAAATTGAGATAGTTTATAAGAGTGTGCTTGAAAATTGTGTTGACATTCAATCGATTTACGAGACATTTTCAAAACGGAAATGAGGAACGGTAATATTAATAGCAATAAATAAATGATTAAACGCACTGAATGAGCACTCAGAGCTGATGAGAAAGATGCATGCAGATTTGCAGTCCAGATTGCTAAGGGCAGTGTTTGTTGTTGCAGGAGCGGATGTGCTTGGGAGTCATGCAGGCAAGTGGCGATCAAAGGCTACGCACAGAGCCTTTGTTTACCGTGGGATCGATGGCGTGCCAGCGGACGAACACCCACGCAAATTGCGGGCCCATCACGCACAACTTATACTACATGCTCTATCCCACTCTCAGTATTCATACCTGCGCGCTAACGCTGATCAATTGGCACGGATAAATCACTTACAACATACAAACCCGAACAGTACGCCACCACACGTGAAGATAAAATATCGGAAACGAGGAGCAGAGTGCATTCACATAACCACTCTAACCACCTATTCTCAAAATATTGTTATTAACTCACATATTAGGAAAACTATCCTTCCGAAGTTACAACCGGGACATTTTTCGGTAATACATATTACAGTCTTACAGGTAAATACTTTTGGGAGTATAAAAAACTAAGAAAATAATTTAAATGTATAAATTTAGTATGCCGTCCATAGGTACTGTGAATAACAGTATATAAATTAGACAATAAAGTCAGAAATTACCAAAAAATTCAATGTTACGTCATAATTATTGTTCCTGATCAGATAATGCGTTCATTCCAAAGAAATCATAAGATAAAAAATTATTCAAATTTTGTTAATTTTTTTAATTAATTATAATTAAATGTTTAAAGTAAGAAATGGAAACGAATTAAATCATAATAAGCATATTTACCATAAATGAAGAAATTTTGTTTTGAATGGACTTCTCTGGGTGCACTTTGTGTACGAAATTTGATATAGAAAATATTTGGCGAAAATCAGTAATGGTGTGAATCATTTTCTATCATTATGCTCTTAAAATTTTGAAATATTTATAATTAAGTAGTCAGGATGTATCATAAATATACTACTATTAAATGGGAGCGAAAATAACGTACTTTATCTTGCATGTTACACAATTTTAGCGTATTGTTAAAACACTCATCCTGAAAAATTTATGACTAGTTTTTGTAAATTATTTTCTGATATTTAATCTACTATGACGATAATTTAGTTAGCCCTGTTGGTTGTGGAATCTTTATCCGGCTAAATATTTTCTCGTATGCCACGTGATTGTTGCAATATTTTATAGTCTTTCACGCTTTATAAAGCGTTAGGCGTCACGAATCTTAACTTGTTTATGAGGTAATGTAATTATTTAAATTGGACAAAGCAATGATACTGTTCAAATTTATGTAAGATTAATTTATAAATTTATCCTCAAAAATACCACAATTATTAACAATATTTATCGAGTTTACTTAACCTCAGGGTTTCCTGCCGGAAGAATAATTGAAAATTTGGCAGGAGCTCGTATATGTTGAATTTTGCTATAAAAAGTTTATTGTTTGCTCATATGTTTTTCATTGGCATTGTTAATCACTCTCTGCAACTTCAGACTTGGTTCTTCAATTTTTTGATCGTAACACGTGTGGATGCAGTGAAACCCAACCACTTCATTTTCTACTTCCCTATATTTCGGTACGACGATTCATGCACAGTGGGACTAATACTTCTAATTTTCACTTTTGATTGTAATAGAATTAAACTTAATTAGTAGATAGTGCATATAACGAACAAAACTGAATATGCTTTGGCAGCAGAATTCCCTACTATTCTTTTACATCAACAAAATTCTACGAGCGACCTATACGGAGCGGCGAAAACGACTAAAACCCTACAATACCCTATAACTCTCTCAACAACCACCAGTTATCAGCTTTCCAAATTATCAAAATTTCAATGGGTTATTTTCTTATTTTAAACTATAACTATGACTTTTAAATTAAAACATTATTTGGGACTACATTTTCCCGTATCACAGAATCGAGACCATTCCAGCACGTGGTTTTTTTCCAATTGAAATGAGATTTTTGTAAGTAATTTTCATTTTTATTTCTTTATTAAGTTATAGGAAAAACTTAATTCATTAAGCGATAATTTGGTTAACCTAATAAATGAGTATTCGTCCCTTCCGCAAGAAGTGGTTAAAGTTTCGAGAAAACAAGTGAAAATTAATTTTTTTCTCATATATTAACCAATTTTATCTACAAGTCAATAGATAGTGATAGTAGGAATTTATGCTTATAATATTTATCAATAATTGGAAACGTGGAAGGTTTCTTAATATATAAATAATACCTCAAAGTCAAATGGTTCTTTTTCTTTCACATGTTATTCAGTGTCGCCATTGAATCCCTAATAATTGTTGTCAAGAATACGTAATTAGGGAAGAAATAATTTAATTCAGAATACTAACTTAATTGCTGCTTGTGAATCTCATTAGTAACTCTTCTTCCTTTTGATTGAAAAATGTTTTTCCTTGATGTTTAAGGCAAATTGTTTAGTATAGTTTCTCTTCATAGTCAATGTCTCTTTATTTTATTATTACATTATTAATTTTTCTTGTGTTTAATAATTGCGTTATGAATGTTGTTATTACTACTTCTCAATTCTGACGTTCAAGTTTTTTTTAACAAATGCAGTTTATTTTCTCAACTTAGTCACATCACCCATAAAATGTGCTAGTTCGGGAACTTATTCCGACACAAATAGAACCCTCAGACTTTTGCCAAACATGTTATCAATGCATCTGTTATTACCATATCATTCAATGTGCTAAAAACCATAATTTCGCAGAAAAGCGTGGGATGATTTGAAACAGTGTATACTATTTTAACCACATAATAACTATTGTTAACGTTTGTCCAGAATGGTACACCTGTAAACAAAATAAATTAATATATTATGTATTATAATTACATAGTCAATTCAGCCATCACTTCGCTCCATATTGACAAGCGGTATAACACTGTAGTGTAATGCATCAGGAAACGAGAAAGTTGTTAATTTTTAGAATAACGTCCGGTTTCACCAAAAACATCAATAAAATACTTGCTAGTATATTCTATCACGGATGTTATTTACGATTAACAACAATCACCTATTCACAAGAAACTCATAGCATTGATACCAGAAATCAAAATTATTTATTCGAAGAAAATAAATGTTGTACGTTGTAATGCTATAAGAATATTTAACTACTAGCATACATTAAACAACTAAAATTAAATATAAACAATTCCGCTCTGTTGACGAAATTATGGAGTTAAGTGTTGCTTAATATAGATTTTAACATAGACATAGTAAATTGTTAAGAAACTAATTTATTAGTTTAAGATATAAGTAATATTTATGATTATTATGTATCAGGTACAAATTATGTGTCCTGTCTTCCCTCTAGAACTTAAGCATATTTTCTTCTTCGGTTCTACAGCCCATTGAGGGCCTTGACCTACAGGGTCGACTGCGGACTGTCATCTTGCATGACACATGATCAGCGTATCAGTTCTCTAGCAGTCGTAATCCCGGTCTTCGCGACCATGACGACACAAACACCCAAGCCCATGTCAGGATTCGAACTCGGGAGCCCTGGTTCGTGAGGCAGCGAAGCATAGCTTATTATAAGTTGAAGATAATCATATGAATGCAAATAGTAACATAGATTTTATAGTGACAGCAATCATAACAACTTATGCACAATCTCCGACTCGTTCCACATACTTGAAATTCTGTTTCTCTATTTAATCAATGGAATATGATTTAATATTAATACAGCGCGTTACTTATTTTTCTATGTGACTTTGCGAATTAATTGAAATATTTGCGTTCCCGTTGTAAAACGTCTACAATATACTAACATATAATTCTTTAAGCAAACTTTCATTAATTAATGACTTTCATATATTTTAAATATTGTTATGAATTAAAATAAATCGGGAAAGTAGAGTTTCCTTCTTAATAGTGAAATGAACATCAATCTTGATAATGTAGTTTTCGAGGTGTGAATGAGCTGAAATGTAACAAGTCTCAGGCAACTTTTAATTGAAGTCATTCATTTGCCGGAGACCGCACAGTTTGCGAAACGATAATGCGCCAACCCGTCACGACCTTCCAGCGAAACACGTCAATGAAACCGTAATGGCTATTTTTCGTGCCGACAAGTCTACACAAGAGACTAACTAGTGACTCATATAAAAGCATCCCACAATAAATATATAAATTATGAAATGCCCTTAATAAATAAAAAATTGAGAATTTTAATTAGATAATAAGTATGGACTTATTTACTCCCTACTCTCGGGACGAATAGATGGGCCGTTATTCTGTTGCTATGTTTAGGATACTTATTATATGAAAGATTTACCCTTGATATTGTAGTATTAGGGGAGTCAGAAGAAGATTTGTAAAACATAAAAACTGGCATGAACGTGACCCTGGTGGAAGAGTACAACATAAGGATTAATAGAGGGAAAACTAAGGTATGAGAAACAGTGGAATAACAAAGAGTGTTAAACTGAGAAGGGATATTTTGAAGCAAGTTAAGAAACTCTTCTACAGAACAGGCAAGGAAGGCTTACGCATAAAAGAGGCATTTATTTACGGCAATGAATATTAGGAAATCATTACTGTAACTGCTCGTTATAGTTAGTGGCGTTATATGGGTGCGAAACGTGGACGATAGGAGTTGCAGAAAGGAAAAGAATATAAGCCTATGAAATTTGGTGCTATAAACGAATGCTGAAAATCATCACTAACGAGGAAGTTATAAGCAGAATAGGGGAAGACCGAACAATATAGAGGACGTTGACCAAGAGAATGGATAGATTAATAGGCCACGTTTTAAAGCATGAGGGTCTTGTATAATTAACATTAGAGGGAAGTGTGTGGGATAAGAACAGAAGCTGTGTAGAAATGAAAACTCTTGGGCAAGAGGTAACATGGAGGGTAGCATCACACCAGTCTTTTGACTGATTACCACAACAACAATAGCAAAATAATATTGATTATAAAGAGTTTAATATTCATATTTTATTTTGTTTTATCCCCACTTATCAGGACAAACCACTCGCCTAAGTGTCAGTACCTGTAGTTAGCGTTGGTACAACTTATGTCGCGATGTAGTCCTTCAGGGTTCCTATATAGACCCAAACTAAAGTTCAATTTATATTATTTCAATTGATGACGGAAATTTTTATGGACACCCCACTTCTGTGTAGCGAGGGACTGGACACTCATGCATTAATAAATTAAATGTTAAATCAGGCTGGCAAAATATTGACCCCGGACCGAGTATCGATGTAGAGTCTTTTAACTTACGGTTGGGTACTCTCCCTTGAGCTATCCGCTTCGACTCCCCATTCAGATACGAGCTTCACCCATTTATCGTGAAGACCTGTGGCTCAGGCCCTGCCCGCTAGATCTTCTGATTCGGCTTCATAGGTTTCTCGACTGAGCGTTTCTTTTGTTCTAAAATGAAAATCACAAGATCCTTTCTCAGACGATTATATGTATACGGAACCGTCATATTTATGCTCTCTTTTACTCTATTAGGCACGTTTTTTGTCTAATTCAATATATAATATTCACACAATTATTTTCCAATACTATAATTACAAACCTAAATACATGAACAGGGTGTAATAAAACTCGACAGCATATTGAGAGAAAAAAAGTCTTGTACTAAATAGGTCCGGGAGTGCATAATTACAGTTATCCCAACTTTTATGAATGTGAGTGTAATACCTTGTTATCTCGACTAATCGAGCGGCTTTGGTAACAACTGTTGCATGAGGAAGCATGTTTCGAATGACGCTGATGTTGACCTGAATTCCGTACCTGAAATCTACATTCGTAAATAGATTACATTAATAAAACTAAGAACCAGCTTAGTGCAACACAGCGCTTCTTCCTAACATTTTGAGTTCCAGTCGGTGATTCAACCAACCGCCACGAAACGCACTAACGAGTTTCTTGCGTGTCAGAACCATAGATTTCTTTCTTATGTTCCTAACAGAGAAAGGCTTTTACTTGCGTATATAATTTAATTAGGGAGCTTATTTATGCAACATATCTTCCCACATAACATAATGTACTATTGAGGAAAATGTAGTAATTTGCTATGCTCAGAACTAAGAAAAATGTTAATCGTAAATCAATTGTCTCTTATTTCACTAATTAAATGAGATAAATTAACGACGACCTACAGATAATTTTTTTATTAATTGAACCGACGTTTTGTTTCGTTATATTTTGATAAAGGAAAGAAAGACGACAAAGGAATAAAAATACAAAATTGACTGTCTACAAGGGCAGCTGCGAAAGGGTACCAGTAAGATGATAAGTCTTCCTTCTCTACCCACACATACCAAATAAAAATGCGTAAAATAAGAAAATGTTACAGTGTAACAATAAGAATCCAACCCATATGCTAGATAGATACATCTGTCATTAGTACGGCTATTTATGGAATATGGTGCAGCATGCTGGGATCCGTACACTTGTTTAAATTAAAAACGAGGCGGCAAAAAACAGATGTTGGATAATATTCATTCCAAAATAGGACAATTAATATGTGGAACAATTTGCCTGCTGGAGTGTTTGGAGAACTTCCACTAACGGAAAGAAAATTTAGACTTAATCTAAGTTTAGTGTAGTGTAATACAGGGAAGTGATCAGTGCTTCAAAACATCTAACAATATACTTCAGTGAAATATATTTCCAGGGTTTTTATTTCAAGCAAAGACAATATTATTCATTATTCACAATTTATTTTCTAATAATATGATTCCATATATATTTATTTATTAGGTGATTTATTTTGAAGCAATATAATATTGTTAATTATAGGTTATATATGGCCTTACGACCAGATTATTAATTATTAAAACTCCTATCGGGCATCTACCCATTTGTAGGTTAAATAAATACATATATCCATTTATTTAGTAAAAATAGATATAATAAAATCATTTCTTATGGTGATGTAGTGGTTATACTTCGCAGTTTTCAAGTTTCAACTATAGAACAAATAACGTTGTCTGGGCAACTGCGTAAGATCAAAAGAATTTCTATGTTGTAAACTTTAAAAATCATTCAAATTTTAAATAATACAAAAAATTTAAAATAGAGTAGACGTTACGAGCATTATTGTGATTCTTGCCAATAGAAAGACGAGACTGAAATATTATTAACAAAGGATATAAACTCATAGACATGAAAAAGAGAGACTATTTAATGTCATTATACATAGAATTTAACTATGAAATGCCTTGCTTTACACTTAAAGAACATTTTTTCCTGATTACTATCACGCATTTCAAAGAGGAACCTTTTTAAATATTTTACTTCATTACCTAAAATAATCGTACCATGAAAATTGAAAGTGTGATTATGTTACAAACAATGTTTTGTAATAGGAGAATGTTTATAAGACAGAAAGTTTTAATTTCCTTTAGGCTCCTTAACCCTAGGTGACAGAGATCGTTTAGTCTGAGCAATATAATAATATGAGCAAAATATTGCATAGTATAAATTCATATAATACAATCATTTCTTATATTTTTATTATGTTACCTACTTCGTTCATGATTTTTTAATCTGTCCTTAGTATTGACAATGATAAAAAATAATGAACGAATCGACTAATCTCTTTTAAATGTTTTGCATCATTCAATTTTTTTGTGATTGTCTGCTACACAGGACGGAAATAAATGTGTTTATTTTAAGATTTATACAAAGGTTAATTGCTATAAATATAATTTTCCAATTTTAATAGGAATGTTTTATTACAAATCGTGGCTTTTCGTAAGCAAGTATTTACATCTCAGTCAGTGATAAATTGTATTAGATCATTATACAAACCAATAAATTTTCCAGAATATTATGTCCAACAATTATAATAGTTGAAGCACATACTGAATATTCCTAAGTTTTTTCACGTTCAGAATATAATCGTTGATAATATACATGTTCGTAAACTTGTTTCAAATTCAATTCATTCAAACTGATGTAATCTAATAATTGTAAAGTTTGCGTATAATTAACTATATTTTGAAGTCCGAACTAGCCGCCGGAACGCTGTGTACTACTTGAGGTTGAAACCCGACAACTTTATATTATTATTGAATATTGGCTTCGATATTCCTCCCAAATGGAAGCACGCCTGCATTATAATGATACACATACCAAATAAGAGGAAGGACGAAACAAGCAGTTACAAGCCCATCAGTCTTTTCCCACTCTTCTCCAAAATACTGAAACGACTAAACTCATTAATGTCCTCAAAAGCTCCACCGTGTAATCGACACTATCTTGGAATGTTTTCGACGGAAGGTCTGTCCAGGAGTATACTTGGACAAAAAAAGCGTTTGAAAAGTACATCATCAAGACCTCTTGAGTAAAATAAGGAATCATCTCCCGGACACCGACTATAGGTTAATGCAATCATACTTAAGTGGGAAAAAGTTCGCTTCTAAACCAGTACAATCAGGTGTATCTCAGAGCAGCAAGATTGGCCCTCTGATTTACCCGATATATTCCCATAACATCCCGCTACCTCACCAATCAACAGTAGCATTTTATGCAGATGACCTGGCCATTCTCCAAGTGGAATACAATTAAGCAGCTGCACACAAAAAACGTCAAGATAAATTACACAAAATCAAAATTTGGAATAATAAATGGAGATACTAAGTCAATCTTCGAAAATCAACGGTAGTTCCATTCACTTTAAGTCGACAAATTTACAACCAGAATCTACAACTCGATAAGCAGGACATACCAACTGATATTGTTGTTCACTTCGATCATCACCTAACATGGACAGATCATATCAAATTTGTCGGAAGGATAAGACAAAGAATCCGTCAACTCAAGCCACTTCTGCAGGAAAGGCCACATCGGACGCATACAGGTGACTGAAAACAGAGTTATGTGACTCATGACTGGAGAACCCTGGTACGTCAGAAACTCTACTCTTCGTGGTCCAAACAACGATCCGACAGATGTATGAATCCCTTCGAAAGAAACTGTTTGCTAATAGCAACCCCTTCATCAATCGTTATCGTCCATTCACAAAATAGAAGACTGAAACGGAAGAGACTCCATGATTCAATTAACTAACAAAGGAAAAAAATGTAGCCACAGAAAACAGAACTAGTGTACCGAATAACACATTTCATGTCGATTAAAACATTTGTTTTCTATATTTTTTATGAACAAAACTGTATAGTCCTAGGAAAAAAAGTTAAATGAAATAAAAATAAAGATTTATAATTTCCTGTTTGGATGGTTAAAAACTATATACTTGAAGACACTTCAGGAAGGAATACAATTTGAAGAAAGTTTACCTTGATATTACAAACTAAAATCTCTAAAATGTCCCTTCTGCGTTTGTTAAACACATTTTTAAGCACAAGGTCTGAAGACCAAATTAATGCGAACTGAAATTATTTCTGTACTTAAGTAATCGTTAACATATGTTGTAAAACAAAAATCGAGTACTATATAGGAATGTATACCTGCGGTTTAATACGCGTTCATTCGGAGCCAATGTAGAGAAGGCTGAAAAGTGTAGGAATGTGTACTGATTAATACTAACCTAGTTGTTTCCCAAGTACCGCCACTTTCATTGTTCGCCGCAGAGTGTTTCTGACAAGTCTTGAGCCTTCTTGTTAATGAACTTCGAAGGAATCGATATGCTTCCGTACGTTTACGATTCTTAGAAACAGCGGATTAGCGTGATTTTGATGTATTCACTTTATAAACTCAGCCGTGTTAATTTCAATCTGAAATAGAAACTTTTCAACCGGTACCAGTACCAGAGATTTACGAAGACAAAGATGCTTGAACATGTTGTATTATTTAAATTATTTAATAAATTTACTTGCGCTTTAGGACATGATGTAATAATTTTATTTATAAAAAATGATCCCATGAAAAGGGGTCCTGCACGCTATTACAAATAAATAATTTAATTCAAGGGTTACGATTTTAAAATATCATGGTTAATTACTCATTGGAGTAACCACGTGCAGCTGAGATTTCATTCACTTGACGAACTTGTTTTATCTTCATTCGATTCTTGATGCAGGTTACTTCTCCCTTCTCCCTTCGTGTTGAATCGTATATTTTCCCTCTGCTGGCAGAATGTGGGATGACCCTGGTACTGCCGTTGATTTGAGGAAAACACTGTTTTTCTCAATCTTCCCTCTGTTCTTAATACCTTTTCACTAAAGAACAACAATTCACAACTCATTTTCAACTCTTGTTGCAGTTCCCGCTTCCTCTTCCCTTTCAACATCCGTTCCACTATCAGCATTCTCCAGCCTTCCACGTCCTGATCAACTCTCCTCCCTTCCATCTCGCCTTTTCAACGTCTTGAACCACTCTCCATTTCTACCTCCTCGCCCTCTCAACGACTAGAACCATTCTGAATATATTTCAGCTTCTCGCCTCCCAGCTAAATTCGTATATCCCTTCTCCAAGGGAAAACGCTATCCCTAGTGATGTTTGTTCCCCTAATACTACAACATCATCGGCAAAGCGTAGGGTTTTTATTTTTTCTCCTTGCAGTATCATTCCTTTTCCATATTCCTTTCAAACTTTTTTCATCACCTGTTCTCTATATAACTTAAAGAGGTTGAGCGATAAACTGCATCCCTGTCTTACTTCTTTCATGATTTTTGCTTTCTTTTCTGATCCTTCAATTCTAATTACTGATGGCTTTCTGATGTTGAGGTTTTTTATTAGTAAATAAAAAGGATGTGATATTTAAACTATCATAATATAATATATAAATCATAACATTTAAACACAAAATATTCCGTTTTAAATACTAGAATCACTTAATGATGTCGTTAGGAATAGCTTCAAGTGTAGATTGATTCACAGGTCCCGAACTATCACGTCGCACTGTTCGCAGGTTTTCATCAGGCCGGGGTTTATATCCCCAAAGCCTCTAGCAAGAAGTCCAATCAGAGGGTCTGTTTTCAATACGGTCACTGACCTTGTACCGACGTAAATACAAAAGCAGCCACCAACATTCAACACTCAAACATAAAAATTATAAAATTAACAACTTTTGCTCACAATTTTTGAGACGAAATCTATTGTACCGTCACAATATATATTAATCTGCATTAATATATACGTACGATTGAGATGTATTCAGCGATACTATATAAGACGTTGTTAATATAATAAAAGCTATTTGATGTGCTGTGGGATTATGACGAAAACTGTGGATAAATTTATCGCGAAGGCAGTCACAGTAAAGGAATTGTAGGACGCGTAATAAAAATGAATGGGTGTGTTTTTCGGATATAGAAGTTTGTGTATGAATATTGGATACGAAATTGTGCGGAAAAACATTACCCGAATCACAACAATCAGTGATAAATTCTGTTGTGGCACTTCAGTTACATGATATACGCTATAAATACGAGAAATCATTATTTTTCATTCTAATATAACAAATAGTAAACTTCTTCACTCACCTATACATTTATTTCGATCATCCATTTTATTTGTCAAAGTTGTCTGGCTGATTATTCGTTTGAGTACATCATTTCAACAACAACGAAGGCTGATATGATGTGATTGTTTTGCGAAGCCAAAGGAAAAACGATTCACATGATTTATATACAGAAATAAAAGTCAATTCAGTTTGATAGTTACTGCTGCCCATTAAGAATTGTTCCGAAAATATTTTTTGCAATGATAGTCTTTACAATGATTGGTTGTTATTGTACGCCTTGCTCTGTTGCTGAAAGGAAACTATTCAGAACCTTCAACAATAGACTTGGCATAACACTTTGAGTGGGCGGCTTAGAGTGTTTTATTTGAAAACGCACTGTTAAATTTTAAATTTTCAATAAATATTGAGAGCTAGGATCATTAATCATAATAACGCGGTTTAAAAATTATAATTGTCTACGAAAAATGAAATTTTCATTTTATATGCAGAATATCAGTGTAATTATAAATGTTTTATAAATAAAATCAACTCATTTGTTCTTCATTGTTCGTCATATGAAACCAACAGACAAAGCTACCACATATATTGACAAACAGGCATTTATTATAAACACAATACAAAATATATACTCACCTAACATATTAGCATGAATAAAAATGTTCTATGAGACGGTAAATAGTTTAAATGTAACCGTGATGTGGTATGTTACATGATTGTACTATAAGCGGTATTTAGTCTTTTTGTTTGTTTTTGACCTTCATATGTAAGTAAAGAAAGCTCAGGATCAATAAAACGAAAAATGAATATTGATTCATGAATGCAATGTTTGTCCGACGTATATTTTTGCCTTCAATGTTTTATTGGAGAATAAGGTCGTTTGTATCATAACCATAACGACGATACTGCACGGTAGTATGACTGACAATTTACTCCGCATTAAACTACCCACAGTAACTAACAAGTAAACATTCTAGCTAGCCATTTGTGGCATATTTAATACGAATATGCGTATTTTATAAATGAAGAATTAAATTAAGGCTAATGCTTCATATAAATTTATCTCGGTGATAGATCTTCAGATTCTAAGGTCATTATAAGGGAACGTGGATTGAGTGACAGGAAGCTTCGGTTCTATCTAAGAAAAATGATTAAATGGATATTCTTAGATCATATAAAATTGCCAAACTTAAGTTCTACTCTTGAAAAATTGTTTAGAAGAATATTGAATGTTATATTTGTTCACAAAATGTATTCACATATGTCGAGACCTAATAATATGTATCTAATGTTAATGGTTATAATAAACATAGTTTTATGTTCAATTAACTCTGACACATTTTCCAGTTTATACTGATATATAAATGTATTATATAATAATATTAATATTTAATTTTCCAATTTTTGAATACAATTATTTTAGTTTCTTTTAATTTATTTTTTATTTTCTTCTACACTTGTAATTGAGGTTATATTTTCTATAAATACCTCAAAATAATATTTCACTATTTTGTATGAATATAAAATATTGATTCCTTACCACCATAAATTTCTCATGTCAGGAAAAACGAAATGGGAAATTTATAAGCACAATTTCGCACTGAAGACTGAGCTTACGTGTTCCATTTTTGAGGTATTATTCATCCTTTGTACTGAAGTTTATTTAGCCACTACTTACGAATTCGCAATGTTTATTTATTTTAATCTACTCCGGCTTCAGCTGGAATAGTATACGATGTGTGTTTTCCATTTCGTGATCACTCTACGTTAGCGATAAATGGGGTTTGATAGGATCCCCTGACCCAGAATAGACTGCCTTGAATAGCTCAAGTAATCAAGGGTTTCAGTTTGTTAAACAACGTGATAACATCCTTGGGTCGACTTCAAATTGGACTTAGTGCTCTGATTTTCTTGGCCAACTCTCAAATATAATATTTCCTTATTCGAAGAAATCATATATCATCATCACTAAAGGAAACTTTATATATATATTTGGTCCTATTACATGATATCTTATTGTTAACTCTCCCGGTTCTTATAATTAATGCTACTTATATATATTTGTTATTACGAAAAATGCATGCTTTGCTTTAAGTAAATCCAGAATATTCTTTTCTAAACTATTTCCTGGATTTGTTTCTTTTGAAATCGTCTTCGAGGGTTTCAATCACCCCGCTTACTTTGTACTAGATATAGTTTTTACATTCTAATATACGTTACTTCTATTTCAGTTCCCATAATGTTAAATATTCACCAATTCAATGTTTTGAAGGCAGGAATACCTTCTAGCATCTTAAAATTCCGCAGTTTCCTTTTGAGAAAAGATGTTAACGAATAATTTGGATAGTTGTGAGAGCAATAAAGAATTGATCAAGAAATGAAAACTTAATCATAAGTCGCCATTAGTTTAAAAAATATAATATATTATGGAACACAAATTAAAGAAAATAATATGTCGAATTAGGAGTTTTAATATTCTCTGAATGAGAAGTTGAGAAGGGAAAATACTACAAATTATTGTCGAATAAATAATTTTCGGTATAGTTAAGATGAGCAGTGACCCTTAAATCTTGGTTGTCATGTATTCATGTCAGCTTATAAATAGAATCAGCTCATTATCCGGTCTAATATAAACAGTGGACTAGTGTTGAATGGACGCCTTAGCATACCATTTCACCATAGAAAAGATCAAGCAACCATATTTTAACCTAATATGCTTTCATGAAGTATTTACATTATTTCACTATTCATTAGAAAATATAGTTGAACTGTTGAGGAAAGTAAATAGATGTCAGATTAGTTCGACAGTAATTACGGATGCTGATATTTTGCTATGAAAAGAATTGAGGAACAATTTCTGAAAATATAATCACATTTATAAATTAAAAATCCTTCACGATTTTTGTTATGACCTGTTACGAACAATTATTTTTTTGGTTGAAAATTTAAAGATATATTACAATTCATAATAAGAATTCACCGTGAGAATATATTTAAGAAATACACAAATATAATCTTATGCAGTCACAATTATATTTTGTTACATTATACTGCATCAGAACACATACGTACTGTGTTTTAAGTATGCTCACACCAAAAGGTTTTTTGGGTATGCTGCTGCTGAATAAATCCTTATAGACCCTTAAGTTCCGGTACTGTATAATTGTGACAAAATAACATTATCACTGTATAAGGTAATTTTTGTATGTTACTTATATTAAATTTGAGTGATTGATATGTTATGGATGAAAAGGCTTGAACACGTGCAACCCAAATCATAAGTATATCGTCTTTCAGTTTTCAATTTCTCTGAACCAATGGTCATTAGCCATTCATGTTATGGTATGAATATTACTATGTTAAGTTACACATTATACGCAATTTAAGCTGGTATTACTCTTTACAAATCTAATTGTTATTATTAAGCGTTCTCAATACTTGTAAATATTATGAATTTCCTTCTCCATCTTCTCCTGTTACTTCATTACTTATCGTATTGCGATTATACTCTTATTCGTCCACGAGATTATAATCCTTCAACGGGCGTTAGGAGTTATAACTAAAAATAAAATAAATAAATTACTTACAAACAGGGAAGAAATGCTTCAAATGAAGCTTAGCCCAAATGCAATGAAACAGTATTTACTCCTAAGATTAAACCGGACTGTCTCAGCGGTAAAGCAACAGCCTAGAAAGCAGGAGGTTCCGGGTTTGATTCACGGATCCGCTGAAAAATTTTCGAGTCTCATCTTCGGATAAATTATTTTAAAAGTACATGAAAGTTATTTGAAACTTCTCGAACTGACACTGAGGTAAAAGATTCAAACGCTTAATTCGTAGATCCTGCATTATTTGTTAATGGCATAATGTAAATTTTTAACTGTCTCTTCAGTATTTCATTGTTGTAATAGTATAAGAGTAGTGTGAAACCAGATAAAATGAATATTCAAAGAATTAAAAATACTTCGTCGTAAGAACCGAGATTATAAAAGTGGAGTTGGATTCCACAAAAAAGGAATCACTTTTCCTTTGAACGATGAGACGCGTGATGATTTCCAACGCACTCGAATCTCCAATTTGAGTGACTAGCGGTCAGGAGCCTCAACAACCATTACGACTGATTCCTATGATTCCAAATTATGTATTTGGATATTGCCGACTGAAAATACGTAGGATGTATAAGATTGCTGATTTACACGGCATTTTACATGAGTATTTGGTAAGGAAACTCTGTTTGGTCGTTGACTGTCGGCATTAAATCATTGACCAGAAATGAAACGGAAAAACCATTTCTGTGCAGCATTAGAATTTTCAAACAGAAAATTCAGTTACTTATGATGAAACGTTGATGAATTTTTCCCCTGCGATGAAGCAACTCTCCAATCAACGGGACGCAGCACGTTGCAGCACTTCACAGGAGCGTCCATGTGTTTTAGAATTCATATGGTGTGGCTCTTATACGATATCTGGAAAAGGGCAAATATGTCACTGGAGATCAATACAGAGCACTACTGGAGCAATTGAACTATATCGTTTAGACTAAACGTCTACGTTTAGCGAAAGAATATGTAATAATATATCGACGAAAACAGATAGAGATATATTAGTTGTGGGCTCGAAATTTCTTTCTCTTTTGTAGAATTCTTCGATGAAATTTAACTTAAAAACTACAATTGTAGTGGAGACGTCGTGAACTTTAATAATGTAGTCATGTCTGCCAGTATATTATTAATTATTAAAATTGCAAATAAATGTCAGCGGTCCGCTCAGAATTGCTTCCAGTTACACTTTACGTCCTGGAGAAAGATTTGCTTCGAATGCCACACACAAAACAAACGCATATCTAGCAAAATTTTAGAAATATTTATATAATGAAGGTGTGAAATAAACAAGGAAATTTATTAAAAGAGTGACTCTGCTGATAATTATAAAACAACATTGATGAAAAATCTTAATTCCCGTTACCCATTTACCAAACCAGCCTTGCACTTCCACAAATTGACTAAAAAATTCATTTTGTATCGCTTTAAGAGTTTATAACTATGTAATATGAAATATTAATATTACACTTGATTAATAATAATGTTAATAACTTTTTATGATTACAATTATGCTATATAACTGAACAGGGTATTTTAAGTGATAGAGAGGACTTAAATGTCAACTAAGGTAAGTGTATGTGAAATTTAAGAGAGTAAATTGGATAGAGAAGAATTATCTAATTCTCTACAAAAATTAATAGCGCTAAAGAAAAAAACGTAAGGAAGGAATTTTTTTATTCAAATAAATCCACTATTTCTTTACAGATCCTGTTTGGTAAACGGATTTATATAAAAATAGAAACACTATTAAAGTTTTTAATAAGCTTATTTATTATAAACGAATCAGAAATTATAGTAAATGAAAAGACTATATTTGAAACTATCACAGTCTTTCATATACTTACAAAAACGAAGGTAGAAAATGTAAACATAATAACTTAGAAACAATAAATATAGTTCCGGGAAAGATAGCATGACTACTTAATTTGCTTTACCGAACTTCAACTTTAGGTTGCTGCTCGCGATTTAATTTTCTACGCTGTTAGAAACAGATACTAAGTATTTAGTTTCTCCTTCCCTCCATTTTCTATGAATGTTATTGTCTACGCTTCCTCAAAGCCCGAGACACGATTACTTCTATTACTTTCTAACCAATCTATAAACATTAAAACAAATATTATTGTTAATTGAATTTTATATTTAATTACAATTTTAAATTGAAAAAAGGCGCTTACTGAAATTGAATTAATTATATACTTTCGGTAGTCTTAATATACTGCACGGTTAATTTAAGTAACTTTTACGACTTAAAGATCATTTTTCAATACACTGATTCTGCCAACAACTATCTACACCTTTATTTTTATAACATGTTTGAATTTAAGTTCTCATCCTCATTGTAACTGTAGAGGGTCATCATATGGATTTTACACTTGTAAATAAAATATTTTTTCCCTTGATCACAGAACGTAACTGTTCTAGCAGCAATTTCATACTGTAGGCGGATTCGTTCTTAGTATTTTTTACCAATGCTATTTTTTTTAAATTTACGTTTAATCTTATAACTATATTTGAGTTTAATTGGACGTCCTATCACACTTAAATAACTAGATTAAAAATCATTTGAAACAATCTGAATGTCTTTATAACTAATACTTAACACACGAGAGCATCCCACCTTACATAATAACCAATAATAATGTATCACGAGTTATGAACATATATTTAAGTGTATCAGTAAGCGCCTTTTTTCAATTCAGTAGGAATATCAACACACTACTAACATTTTTAGTCTTGATCAACATTAGTATTATCGATTCGTTGCATGCAATAGTCAAGCATTGTTAAAATTATACACTGCCAGTACTATATAAAAATATTAATATTAAAATTTGTGTATAATAATTTTCAAAATGGAAAAATTGTTGTTTTTTTGTAATATAATTAATATTTTATGCATACAGCGATTTAAGTTCGGCTCCCTCATTCTTGTAGTTAGCTAAGGATTCTCTGTTTATACGTATTAATAAACATTTCTTCTCCAACTGTAAGTTTAAGAGAATAGTGGTATTTTCAAAATTGAACTTATCGTTCAAGTACAGTCGTTAATGACTAAAAGGTTCATGATACTCTAAATAAATATATTTTAAATGATTTAAGTAATTTACATACGACGACAGTGGAGTATTATTGTTCGACTTCGGTTTGAAACTGATTTTATGGTACAATCTGTTTTTTGTATAGCTAATATAATGTTTTCAGAATTTTTACACTTGACTTTGTATATAACATTACTGACGTCTGATGTATTAATTTTGTATCATATTTCATACATAGTTTTTACAAATAATTTTATAATATTACTAGTAAGCGCATGTGCGAGGCTGTCAAATTGTTGATTAGGTTTAGGAATAAAGGAATCGGTATCATTGTTTTTCCTGAATCTTGATTGCAGTCGCACCTGGTTGGATGAAAATGTAATTTAATTTATTTTTGAGTTGGTGACTCGTAATTTTTACCTTCGTATTGTTGGGATTAGAGCTTTTACTATAATTACTGTATTTGTTATCGTTAACTGTCCACAAATTTTTGTACAAAATTTTATTTCTAAATATTAAACATATTTATCATCAGTAGCGGAGAAGTAATTCTCCTTAGAACCATATTACCGGCAATTGGTTTTGTATATCAAGTAGTGAAAAATTAACTACTCCCTTGAATAATACTTATATCAACAAAAACAGAAATATATTTTTTTATATTTTCATTATCAGTAGGTTTCTTGAAAAAATATATTCTGTAAGGCGATATTATTTAATACATACATATTTACCGAATTTTAGTAGTTAGCAAGGATTGGCGCCAGATTGTCGCTGCATTTAATCTCTAGTGGTAGATTTTGTGCACGAACCAGACCTACCTACATTTTCTCGTATAATATTTCCATGGGAACGGTATGCCTCGGTTGCCTTGACCAATGGCATTTCGTGGTCTAGAGACGTCGACCAAAATAAAAATATACGATATACTAAATATATATATATATATATATATATATATATAGAGAGAGAGAGAGAGAGAGAGAGAGAGAGATACTGAGAAGAGCATTCATTCTAGTTTTGCTCCGTCCAGAAAGAAGGAGACAGCACTCTTGTTTCCTCCTCTAAGAGAGAGGGAGAGATCATCTCCAGTTCTTCTGTCAATAGGACATGATCCAGAGGAGAGAAGACGGCGTAGATAGGGGATCCACCGATGCAGAGAAATACGAAGTCGACAAATGCAAGGTAGGCTGTGGAGTATTTCATCTTTGACGCCTAGGAAGTGAATCTCGTTAACGTATTAAACTGAGATAAAAAGAGACTGCAAGCGTATTGCTTCGCCTACTAGCCAAAAGTTTCCTTTTATAAATATTACCTCTTGTAAATACTGTCATTTATGTATATCTGTAAATAAAAAGCCTAAAATTCCCATTTAATTATTATTTAATGATCGAATAACTCAAACTTATAACAATTCTACTCATTTTAGACTGAAATGTTCTTTCAAATTTGGATACTCTAGATTTATTATATCGATAATTGTCTTTCATGTTAATGTCCTGAACTGATGTACCCTGGACCAGAAAAATAAGTACACCATAAGTGCTTCTGTCGCCACTCCAGCATTTTGGACATTAGGTCGGGGAACATTTCAATTACCTGGAGTAGCTTCCGGCGAATTAGGCTGTCGCTCGCAAATGTCAAGTGGTGTGATCATCTTTATGGTCGAGCAGGACGTAAAGGGGGCGTAACGTGTCGAGGGCGTCACGTAAGTCACTTGAGAAGAGCGGGAAGCACGCGACACCGTCACAGGGTCGATTCCCACAAGTTGAAGGTATTTTAGTTAATTCTGCGCCGTTCGTGCCTAGTACCGTGATCGAAACCCTCCGAGGCGCGATTCTTACATCGAAACATATCCGTGATGTGAGGGTATTCCCAAACTTCTTTTCTAATCTCATAAGTAATCAATTCCAGAAAATACAAGGTGTGATGTGGATTCATGCAGGAGAAGATAATTACATACAGACATGACATCGGTTCAGAAGTTGTTGAGTTTTGGTGCTTGCTCCTTTTTATTGTACGTCAGCTTTAACCAAAGATTTGACAAAAAACTGAACTCACGATCTATCTAATAATGTGCTTTAATGCCTTGAGAAAATCTGAAAACCCTCCTATGTTCCCTAGAAGTTTAAATGTGGGCTCCTCCTTTGATCCATTTTTATTTTGAAGAAGTAAAATCCTTGATAAGATTGTAAAATATAATCTGCAATGTATAAAAAAAATGTTTCGGTAAGTTTTACGATCTCAAAATATCGACTTGAATCAGCTTTCTTTCGTTACCCATAACTAGCGATATACAAGTAATTATTTTTATGGTACTCCAATCAGTGTGATATTCTTTTCATTTCAAAAAATCAGCTGAAAATAAAGCGACATGAAATAATATCTCAATGGTATAGTCCGTATATGCTCATTAATGTTTTTGAAAACATTTATGTGCAGTCTTATTATTCTAGCTAGAAGTTCAGTTTGAATTCCTCGTAAAATGCCTGTGTTTGGATCAGACGCTTAGATTTGTCATTGGCCATTGATCCTTATAAAAATCAAGTATGAATTGAGGCGGAAATTTGAAATTAAACAAGAATAAGCGGATGGTATGTAGAACCTTTGATTAATAATTTTTAAAATCCATAAATTCCTCTACAGAGTAAATGAAGCGGCTAATCATAAATTCAAGAGGTTCACATTTGAAGTTCTCGGGATAATTTATTATATATGTAATGTTGGATGCAAAGTAGTTAAAATATTTTACTCCCTCATATTCCACTCAATTTTGTATCAACGATAAATACTTAATATGAATAAAAATGATTTTATTTTGATATTTAATGAATGTTAATTGAAATTACATTTATAAAATCATAATATTTTACATAAGGGCAAGTAGAATTATTTTTATGTGCATAATTCAATCTTATTTATATGTATGATTCTGAAGTAAAATTATCTCAACTTTCCCTTTAGAATTTCCCCACGAAATAGAGCTTAATACATTATTCAATAAATTTATGTTATATATTTCGTTTCTAAATGAGCATAGTTCAAAGACAGAAGTATTGCTTCTAATTGAAGCTCAGTGTAATGCACGAATCATGACCGGACCAGGAATCGAACCCGGAATCGCTTTCCGGGAAGGTCATCTAACCACTGAGGTGCAAGATCCTTCCACCTTTATGCTCCTCAAGCTCAGGCTCGTCACAGCCTAATTCAAGGACATAAGTAAAAAATGGACAATATATAAAAGGGCCAAGGGCGCATGATTTTAATTCGAATAGACAATTATTGCTTCCAAATGAAGCTTAGTTATTCAAATACCCGCCCGAAAAGCGGCAGGTCTCGGGTTCGATTCGCGGTGCGGTCGACATTTTTCCATTTTTAACAGTATAGTTTGATATGATTCTGATTTACTTATTAGAATTTTGTGCTTTGTACTTTTTCAACGTTACACTTTTCTACAAGTATAGGATGCAAAGGAAGTTTGAGAAATTAAATTTTATTTATATATCCGACGTCACTTGGTTTATGTTTGCGTTGTTATCGTTTAGAGGGTAGCAGAACCATTGTAGTCTATTTATTTTTCTTCAATGACGTTCAGTTTATAAAAGAGAAAGTGGAAGCATTAAAATGCGGTGTTACTTTTGACCATCCTATAAAGCAAAATCGTAGTTTATATTTAGATTGGATCTAAGACAATTTATCAACATATGGATTTTAAAAAGAAGCTAACATTTGCGTTCCTCATTATGATAGTACCATATCTACTTTATTTGGATTCTGAATGGAAATCAATGAACATTAAATTCAATTTATGAATTCCGAATTGTTTTTACAATTCCGGAGCACATGCACACTAAAATAAAAGTAGTAACAAACAGAAAATATATTCTAAATTTTTTAAAATCTTAATTTATTTTGAAACAGTGGCACGTCTTTCTGAACGATGTATATGTCTGAAATTGTTGGTAAGCCAAACAACATAACCGCAGCTCTGTCAAGTTCAAATAAACTTTTATTGCGGTCCGATCATCTTTGTTAGCCTTTTTCGATAAACAGCTTACATATTTCGAATGAATGTTGAGAATCGGATCTAAAATAATCAGCAGGTAAGGTGATCACACTGAGACAATTTCGTTGTCAGCACTCTTTTCAAAGTTCTGAAAGTTTGAATTGTCGTGAAAGTTAAAGACAAGTTTAAACTAACTTTAATTCCAAAGTTACCATACACGACTTTCCAGTAACTACAATGAGGCAATAAAGTTTGCTGGTGACTATTCTCTTTCTCGCGGCAATAAGAGGAAGTTGTTTGGAAAGTTGGTTCTCCGCTGCCACATTGAACCAACTTCTACACAAAGAACGGGAAGCTATTTAATTTATTTTATTAAACTTTGTGGGAAAAGTTTGTGACATTAGACGTGTCAAATTATATTCGAATACATGTGATATATGAGGTTCATGGAAATATTCTTAGATTTTTCCGTCCGTGTGACGAAACTTTTTTGAAATGAAGAACATACGAAAATGAATAAGTAATATATTCTCCTCGTTCTTCTATTACTCAATCCTTAAACAGTGGTACTTTTTATACCCCATGTCTGTAGTTGGAGAACTTATAAAACCTATACGTAAAACATATCGTTATCGAAGGATATCGTATACAGTTGGAAAAATGCAAGTCAGAGATCATACGATCTGAAGAAAATGGAACGTGTGCAAGCAGCTCCTAACTAAGATCGTGGATAGCTATGTTAGCGGTGTAGGACCATACATTTACATTATCGTGATGCGGGAGCACTTGATGTATCGTTCCCGATCGCTGTTCTTCAATTGCGGCCGCAAGACGTCGGCTGTCATAGATGATAGGTCTCTAACGTGTAATATATAACGATTTTTTTTGTGTGTGTGTGTGGGGGGGTTAACAGGCTACATGATGGTGATCACCGGGTAATTTGAAAATCTCAGAAAATTCTGAACAAATTTGTCTTATTTTATTGGCTCTCCCCTTTAATAGCATAGGAAGGGAAATGAAAAGGGGGGATGCGGAAGGTAGAGCAAGGTAGCCATGGGTTAACTAGGGCCCCCGGGCTATGGTTTAAGGATCGTACCCGGTGTTTTACCTAAAGGTATGAAGGGAAAACCCTAGAAAACCTGCATCAGGTAGGTCGGGCATTGGGTTCTATTCTCACGCCCTTCCGAATGACGGGAGACGAGTTTGCTGTGGGGTCGCAGCATTCCCTTCTCCGTGTCTCCACCAGTTTCAGGAGGCAGTTGGCCGACTGATCCAATGGGATCAGCGGACAACTCTTGCCATGTGCCCAAGGTCTTCAATCACAGTACATATACCTCCTATATACCTTGTGAGAACTTTGATAAAAAAAAACAGAGAGAGTGCGAGGCATTCCCAACATTATCAGTTGAGCTTCGCAGTCACCCTGGGTGAAGCGCCTGCGAGAAAACTCCCACAGCGCCTATTCATTCAACTTCCAACTGTGCGTAACTGCAAAGGTTCAATGTAACTAATCAAATAATTAAAAATGCTGAGTGGGGAATGAAATTAAAAACTTTTATATTAAATACAAAAAACAATATGGAAGACGTTAACCACGAGAAGAGATAGATGAATAGGCCACAGTTAAGACACGAGGGTCTTGTAAAATTGGTATTAGAGGGAAGTGTGTGGGGTAAGAGTAGAAGCTGGAGGTTAAGGATGGAATACGCTAAGCAGATTAGGGAGTATGTGTGATGTGGTAGTCTCGCCAAAATAGGTTAGCATGGTAGGTTGCATCGGACCAGTCTTAGAACAACTTTCACTCCATCTAATATAAGTTCAAATAGCATACGTATAAGATTGTATTAACACTGGAACAAGTACATAACTGTAAATAAACTATTTGATGAGATTTTTTTATAAATATTACAACTTCCAATGAGATATTCATGGCAAGTTCTTAGTTTTTCAGATATTTAGTATGAAACAAAACATTTACTTATTGTTCATAAGTAAATATCATTCACTTTGAAAATGCAATATATGCAAAATTGCAATACTTAACGAAATGTGTTTTAGATGAAATATTTGTTTTTAATCGGCACAGAGCTTTGTCTCAAAATGATAAAATTATCTGTATAAACTGAATACAATTACTGGAAAAACAAATAAATTTTATTCATGTGAAATATAAATGAATTTGACATTATTTTTGCATAATAGTTAGTATTTAATTAAATCCAAAATTAAAAATGATAATCCGTGATCAATTTTTTTAGGATAACTCACGATTCAGTTATGGACAGAAGCAATATTTTATAGCAGATTTGAATTTCGGCTTTATTGCTCAGACTCCGTTGTCTTCACTTTATCATTTTTCTGATCTGTCCTTGGACCAATTTTTTTTTAAATAGTCAGATGAAAACCTTTTTCAGAAAATCCATTCCTGTCGTACGCCTACTTTTGTCGTAAGAGCGTTCAATAGTCAATCCGTGCCAAGTGGCCTCAGGAAAACAAAAATATTTGTATAGTGTATTCCCTTTACGTTTCGGTACGTCAGAATTATTTTTCATTTTTAATTGCATCACGTCAAAAATGGCGGCCATTTTTTTAAAGAACGAATGCAGCTTTTTGAGATAGCAAGGATCTACTATTTTCTTAATTTCTCAGGACTGGGCTGTCCTATCATTTTAAAATAAACTGCAGCATATTCCTATGAAACAAATCGATGTATAAGTACCTAATACGGTTTTTTAAGGTTCTCTGTGCAATATAAAATAGTTGACTGCAAATATAGAACATTCAATTTTCGATTTCCAATTTCTTCAAAACGAATAGTTTGAGACCCTCTATTCTTTTTGTACTTTTACAAATATCTATTGCATTACTTCTTCCTCTAAGTGCCTCGAGACGATACTTCAAAAAGAAACAAACCCCAGTGTAGATCCTCTTATATTGGATTGGTATCGGAGGTGATTCTATTAACTGCTAGGTCGAGCGTGTTTATAATCTTTGTTAGTGCAAGAGTGATGTGTCTGTCCTTCAGCACTCTGTCACTGGACCATTGGGCTTAGGAGAAACGGTTCTCAGTTTTCCTCATGGGGAATTTGGGATTTGTCTTTACAATCTCAGAAATTTGCTGATCTTCATTCCACTTACATTTCACACTACCGTGTAGCTTCTCGGATGGCTTTTATTACGGAAGGTCGTTTCACAGTCTTATTTTTAGGTTTGATGCCTCAAAATTCCGCTAACTTTATAAGATCAGAACACTCCTACTGGATTTATTTTCAGTCCTATATTAATATGGGACTTGATGAGTATTTTATGAACGATTAAACAATTTTTAACGTCATCAAGTGATAAAAATTGTTGCAAATAATTGTTAGAATACTTCGATATTGCAGTGTTCGTATAGCGGCAGTGTAACTTTAAGGAGGAATAAAGGCGGTTAACACAAACATTTTCTCCTCTTGGTATTTTCGGTATTTACTACGCAACTTCAAAAAAATTAAACAGAGAAAAAGAATTCTAAATGCGCGCCTTCTGCCACCTTTGGTAGTCCGCGCCAATGTGGATTGGAAGTGCATCACTGATTGAGTGACAACCACGCTCACCAGAACTAACCCTCTCAGATTTATTATTCTGGCGCCATATGCGAACACTAATATATTCTTGGTATTCCAGGAATATTCAAGTCAGGCAATTAACGATCCGTCGTTGCGAACTCTGTTAAGAGATCATTTTAAACAAATTTTCTAATAAATAAAATGGTGTATTTTTTATTTTAATTTCTAAATTACATGAATGTACTTGTTTGGTGGCAGCTGTGAGGCGGGAGGCGCGATATTTCAATTCTTTTTAGCATTGTTATTTTTTCAAATCAAGCAGTAACGAAGCGTCTCTGACGTGAAGAGGGGGGGAAAATACTTGTAATGACTCCCTTTCACATTTCAGCTTTTATTTTCGTTAACCCTGTATTTTACCTGGTTAAAATGTGTAAAGAAATTGCTCTGAATATTCAATTTTTGTAATGCATTTCAAATTACAGTATATTACAGATATTGATTCGTGTTAAAACAATTATTTTAACCTGGATAATGAGAAGCTACACAATGGATTTACATAGTTCTCTGAGTCATAAAGGGACACAAACAGCGTTATTCAATTGATTGAAAATTCTTTGTGACAATACAATTTTCCGATGCTGGAAATAAAAGCTGCTTCCGTGTATGCTTCGGTAAACAGAGCAGTTTGTCTCGTCTGTCGTGGATTGAAAGCCAGCGGCATCTCCTGTCTTTATCACGATAGAGTAGTTGTTATCGATTCCTAGCCTTGGCACGGATATTTAGCTTACAATTTATGAGTCAAGAAGTTTCCTTCGTATCTGCGTGCATATAAATAGAGGCCTTTCTCTCATCATCGTGAAATATTTGTGTGGGACCGCGCTGTCGGAGGCAGGGACAAGTAACTAAGTTACCTATAATTTGTCTGTCATTCGTCTAATAGATGAGATGTCTTAATAGGTCTGCGATTTAGAGCTCGGATATTCAGTAAACATTCACTTGGCAATGCCCACAATCACCTACATTATATATCGCATGTAATAAACCATAGTGGGGCAATAAATCGTTTCAGTCAGTCTGCGAAAATATGCACGGAGCAAAAATGAATTAACCTTTCTATGGAATTGGGATATTTAACACCAAAACATTTTGTATTGAACTCTAGTGTTACATGCATCATTTAGAAAAGGAATAAACAATATTTTACTTTGAAAATTTATTATCATTATACAATATTAATATTTTTAAAAAGCTATAAACGAAAATATAATAAACGTTCTATAACTCAATAGTTATGATACATTTTTACTATATTCATGTTGAAAATTTCCACTAGTAAATTTATATTATGTAGTTATAGGGCACATTGATAAGCTAAATTTAAAAAGCTATGTTAACTACAACAGATTTACATATAATTAAATATTTCAAATAATCCAAATTTGATAAATTTAATTTTTCTTATTGTTTGGCACTACATTAAGGCCAAGATCTCCAATTTCAATTTCCGACTAATTAATTTGCATGACTACTTCTACTGAGCACCCAGAATTTATATTCTTTTATTAATATTTTGTGCCTCAGAGGTTAGCAATGTTAAAAATATTTCAACGTTTCAATCGATTCAGAAAATTTTATTTTAAAATAGTAGCAGAGAAAAAATGGATCGTGCCTGTGGGAGTTTTCTCTCGCAGGCATGTCTTCCCTAGATTGACTGCGGGACTCACTTGACTCCGTCGGGAATACCTCGTAATCTCTCTTTTTTTTTCAAATTTCTCATATGCCGAGGCACCATCATCTTTTTAGGAGGTGTATGTGCTGGGGTCGAAGACCTTGGACGTACGGCAAGAGTTTTTCGCTGATCTTATTGGATCAGTCGGCCAACTACCCCCTAACAATGGTGGAGAAACGGAGAAGGGAATGCTGCGACCCCAAAGCAGACTCGCTTCTGTCATTCGTAAAGGTGTGAGAATAGTACCCAATGCCCGACCTACTTGAAACAGATTTTCTAGGGTTTTACCTGCATCTCTTTAGGTGAAACACCAGGTAGGAACCTTAAACTATTAGCCCGGGGCCCTAATAAACCCTTGTCTACCTTGCTCTATCTTCCGCATCCTCCCTTTTCTATTCCCTTCCTATGCAATTAAAAGGGAGTTGCCTGTTTCCGGAATACCCTCGGAATCTCCCTCTTTCATACCCTTTCTACGCTATTAAAGGGGAGTTCCCTGTTTCAGGGTCACCCTCATGTAGCCTGTTAACCAAAAGTAAAAAATAAGATATTTGTTTGTAATTCCTGATGTTACACTTATAAACGTGTTTTTGAAAATGTATTACTGAGTCCTTAATCTCGTTTATTTAAAGCTAATTGGTAGGAATTAATGAGAGTCAAGAAACGTAACTAAGAACGATAGTAATTTAGGATTTGTAGAATTATTCAAACTAATACACTCATAAATAACTATAGTTTTGTTCTTTATGCTAAACGGGCTTGCATGTAGCTTTTGAGTTTTTTTTTGTTGAGACAAGAATAAAGTTTCAAATGCACTTGAAATTGTGTGACATAAGTAATTTTGGTTTTGACGTTTTCTGACAATCGTTTTGAAATATTTTTTAATGTTCCATTGTGTTTATACACTTGTATAAAAATAATTTATAATTATGCATTTAGTGAAGAAACTGCATTGTCACATTGTTTATAGCACAAAAATTATGAGAGTGGAAGAAGGAAGAAAACAATAATCCTATACTTCGAAAAGAATAAAACTGTTGGTCTTCTAGGGAAGAGGGTTAAGAAGCAGAGCTGTGTAAAAGATTTCAAAAAGTCCTTAACGAAATAAACCTAGTAGATTACATTTATTTTAAAGTCGGTTAACGAGGTCTTCGATTCAGACGCGTAGTGTTATTTCTTCTTCCTTCTTCTACTTTCTTCATTTTCTACTACTTCAGATAATCCGAGAATTTCATCACTTAATATTGAAGTACTTATTTGTTTGAACATAATATCCGCTTAAAAATTGTATCTCTGAAATTAGTCCTACATCCCTGAAGTGGCTTTCCCGTCGTTAATGTTGGTATGTTTTATTCTCGTGCCTTCTCTAATTCAATTTTTATGAATTCGTGAGATTTAATTGTTTAGATAATTATTTTACCTATTGCGTGTTTAATTTGTAAGAAAACTGGAAATGTTATATTTACTGTTTGCACTATTAAGGGATATATGTTTTTATTGCTATATTATGTTTCTAGCTAAGCTAAACAGTATCGGGTTTGGATTGATAATTTTAAATCTTAAAGTTTTATCTTAAAACGATTAATTTTGAAAAATTAATTTAATTCATTAAATCACAAATTGGGACCGGTTCTAATGGATCATTCAGTGCACGTTTTTGAAATATTAAATAAAAATACAAACTTGTGTAAAACTAATTCTGAACATATTCATACACTACATATGATAAATTTAATGAAGCTACTACAGTTTCAAGGATTTGTCAAATTTCGGTTTTGCAGAAATTACGCAGAATTACAATTATAAATGATACAGTTGTGTTTGTCGTGTTATTAAGGAAGAATCTGGCGAATCGGTTTAAAAAAATTCTCAATGAAATTTATGTTTACGGAAGAATAGAAGCCAATAAAATTTTTTATTAAATAATGTATTCATTACTCGAAGATAAATAATGTCTTTAGAACCGTTCCAATACTGATGAAATGTGGCTGTATAAGTTTGATCGTGGTGGCAAATAAAAAAGAATGTGTCTTCTAGCTAGTTTTTGAAAACTAGAAAATTTATTGTTATCAAAAGTAATAATTAATGGGTAACGGGACACATATTTATAAAAATCAAGAGTTTTATATATATTACAAAAGTTAAAATTCCACGTAATTTTTTTCTTAGGTTGTCACAGATTATTTAAAATTATTCGAAAATTATACAGAAAAACAATAAAAAATTGAATTACAAAATAGTTATCGGACTTTAAATTTACAATATCTAAAAAGATTGAATTCCATCAAATTTTATTGTATTTTCGAATGTTAATTCTTGTGTTAAAATATTACTAATGTGAAGTGTTAGTATTTACTATGTTAAATCGTATTGGAAAATACATGCGCTGTTTGTTTAATAATGTAGCTAACCATATGATACTTAATTTATTTGGGATTCCATAGTTTCGTCGTTTTTCGTTTCTGTAGATAAAGGGACAAAACGTTGCATTGAATTTTTGAATTATATATAAAACTCGTAATATTTCTTAATAAATAGTCTGTTGGCCATTTTCTACTGATTTCCATCTGACGACTATTGTGAACTGCATATATTTGCATAATATTTCTAACTGTTATGATTTGATTACAGCCAAGAAGAATGTCAAATCGCAATCAGCGCAAGCAGTCGCTAGGTCGGAGTAAGCACAGTTCTGGGACAGAAGCTAAGATTCTCTGTGACGAATCAGCAGGACACGTGAAGGCAGGCAACTACGAGAAAGCTCTTCAAGGGTACTGCTTAGTAAGTAATAACAGCAACGGGCACATCCAGGTATGAAATGTGCCACGAGCTATGTAATATTTAGTTTATAGTATGCGGGAGTTATAAGTGCTTTCATCGTAAGCTCCTTCCAAATTCAACGGTCATATGTTTACGAAAATTGTTACAATTATAAAAAAATAATAGGTTTTAAATAGAAAATAAATTTGATGGGATTAAAAAATAACCTAGTAAAAATAAATATTGTAATGAAGGTTTCGTTACCCACAGCCATCAATTCTAAATTACTCCGATTTATTGGGCGCGAGGTATATTTATCAAGGAAAATTACGAAAAAAAAATATTTTAAAACAACTGTCCATTTATTCGAGCAATAAGATTAACAAAATCCCTGGTTCTGATCGTTAATACAATACACCCTCCTCCCCGTCGACTAACGCTGTTATGAATCATAAATCAAACACAATCCCGTGTTGTGTCTCTCTACCACTATACTGGTAGCGTGTTCGAGACCCGACACCTACGACTACGGTCGCGGGTTCACGTGACGCACGCACCGCTGAAGGGCCACGAGGTGACAGCCCATTGAAGATGGACACGTAACTTATGAACCAGTGCACAATTCATGAGATTTGGAAAGGGTCGAGTGATTTGACATGGAATGACCCATATCTTCCTTTATACTAGTTATCAAATAACGTTTAGTGTGACCAATATCAGTAATTATTACAATAAACATTATGATAATCAAAAGTATTAAGTAAGTATTTATGTTTATAACAAAATACGACAAAGAATTATCAGGTTTCAAATTCACTTGGAAGCTCCGTGGCAGGTGTGGTTCTTTTTGATTTACCTTAAAGCATTGAGTTGTCGCTGTAATCGGTTGTCTGTTAAATTTCCAGCACTACATACATTTTCAAATTAATGACTGTATAATTGCTGCTTCGGTATAGGATACATTACAATGGAGTTAATAATTTTAATCGTGCTTTTTTAATTTAGATACAGAGCGAAAATTGCATCACTTGTAAGACTCTATATATTGAGAGGAGATATTTGGTTTGATACCCAAGCAGAGTCTAATAGACCGTCCGAACCAATTGAGTTTTATTTATTGCATTCGGGAAGGTCGCTTAATTATTAAGACGAGGAGTGGTCTATAAACGTAATATTTGTGCATAAAACGAATATAATTACATCGTGAGGAGAGATAACGTATCATATGGACAAATACTTTATCGGCGTAATGAAGAGGGTTATGGACAAACTGGAAGATTGAAATTTGAAATTACAGTACTGGAAATCAAGCTCCTTAAATGGCAAATGGATTCTTAAGAACTGAATAGAAATGACCTTGTGTCAGAAATATAAACATAAGATATACTTTGATATTGTAATTAGGGAAGTGTTCACTGTTAAACAATACAGAAGTAGTTTATAAGCAATGCTGATTGATTATTGAGGAAATAAAAAAATCATGGTTTAAAATACAATAATTAATGGTAATTTGTTTTAAGTACTTATAGTTGAATATTGTCATAAGTTCATTTTATTTTAAATTATGTCAGATCCCCCATTAATGCGAGAAATTGTGGTAAATTCTCCATTTATTTAATTCCATAAGTCTTGTCACGGCAATCACAAATCGTCTAATAAAAAAGCGTTTCCGACAAACATGAATTTTAGCGTCTACTCAATTAATTTAAAACGCGTTGTGTTTTTGAAATTTAATATCTGCAGAAGATTTGAAGTATGTATTATAAATGAAACCCACAAACTCCCCAATATAAGAATTTTTGAATTTTGTGTCCACGGGATAAACATGCGACGTTTCGACGACTGTAAGCTCTGTCATCGTCTTCCAGGCGGATCTTCGGTGTGGAATCCCGAGAATTGTTCCTTCATTGTTGTTAATTGTTTGGAATTATCAGTTGAATTCTTCTCGTAAGTCTTTGGAATTATAAAAACACAAAAATTAAAATACTCGCTTAACCTATGATTCTCAAAAATTTACTCGAAATTAATTCTCCTGTATTCGCAATTGACAACAAATATCTTAAATTAGAATTATTAAAAATCTTATGTGTGTTTTTATTACCCTTTGATATTTCTTGAATTTGTATTACAGGATATTATTGTGGTTCTGTGAAATAATTTATTTTAAAATACCGTTCTAAATAAAACAAAAATATACAAACATGCGAATTGATAAAGCTCTTCAAATTAATTATTTCGTCCTTCCATGTGTTTACGCGCAATTGAATTTGGCGATTTCCTTGTGTCTCAATGCTCGGTGAAGTCTCAAACTTAGACATGTTGACATGTTCCCATATTTTTTGAACTATAATTCCTTCCATATGTGCTAGGGGTTTCTCTGAAATTTGTCCAAGCGTTTAGTTCTGTCTAAAGAATATGAAGCGAACATGTATACAACCTGTTTTATTATATATTTAGATTAAACGTCGTTTTAATAACTCATAATTGTTAAAATAAAGTGTAATATCAATTAAAAAATAATATAATCCCCCCGGTCGTGCCACGACAATCAGATATCATCCAATAAGAAAGCGTTTCTGATGAACATGAAATTTATCGTAATATGACCAAGAGGAGGAATATATATATATATATATATATATATATATATATATATATATTTGAGACACGAGGGTCTAGTAAAATTAGCATTAGCACCATAAAAGGTAGGCCGAGGATGGAACACGCTAAGCATACTCGGGAGGATGTAGAATTAGGTTGTTACGTATAAATCAAAATGCTTACGCAGGATATGTTTGAATGGAGTGTTGCATCAGACCAATCTAAGGTCTACAACAACAACAAAGTAACCCAAAAATATTTTAATAAAGGGAGACAATTATTTGAAACTTATTATTGTTTAAACTTCAAATGAAAACGAGAGCGTCGAAAGCTTCTGCTTTTAGTAAGAAATAACGTTATATATGCGAAATAAGTTTATTAACAGACTATAAAATATGAAGCAAGAATCAATTCCTTAAATATCGCATTTAACTTCTCAAAATCTTAAGTATTATCTTATAAATGATGTGTACAATTAAAAGTTTAAATAAGTTTATTTTCACTAAAAGTAATAATACTTCGGATAAATAAATGATGAAAGCGTGCTGATAACAATTAGTTTACACGTCCATTTATTATTATTTTCTTGATTCGAAGATTATTGAAGTGATTCTCTCATACTTCCCCTTATAATATTTTATTTAATCCTAGGGACTCACAATAATTGGATACGTCTGTTTTTAGGATGTTCATTCTTTACTCTCCAATATTAGTTTTGATATTCTTCATATTTACCTTAAAATCATTAATTTTGAATTCGTTTCAGGTCTTGACTCATTGCGTTTATAATCGGTATTCTTCGGTTCAATACCATACAAATGTAACTAGAAAGATATGTTTGTCAGGAATATTTTATTTACAGATGCATAATTAGCGTAATTTTAATTTGTTCAAAGAATTAATGTAAAAATTATAATATATTACTGTGAACTTACATAATATTTTAGTGGCAAATTCATAAATTAGAACAGAGATTGAAACTAATTCAATTAAATTCGATTCTTTAACAAAAGTCATGTCAGGAAAGCAAGTTTTAGGGGATACCATTTTAATGCCGACTAATAAGCCACTCGAAAGAATAAGGAATTGTATAACGGACGGTTGTTTTCTCGTGGAAGTTCGGCAACGGTAGTGAAAGTAGTTGAGGTGGCGCATAAAGAACTCTGTGTGAACGAGCATCTGCTCTCGAGTCCATAAAACACAAAATCTGAAGGCGCTTATATTCGGAACTTCTATGCACTCCGAAATCGATAGTGAAAACTCGATACCCTTACGTTTTATCTTGACAGAGAAATGTCGAAATCCGTCACGCAAAACACGACAACAATCTTATATTATACGACATATGTAAACACATCAGTACATTCTTAGGAGAGTCCTTTGTGATATATTCATCATATAAATGTCTCCATAATTTTTCTAAAACGTGTTCATAAGAGGCAAAATATTTAGTGAATGTAGGTACTAATCATATCATATTTATTTTAATCATTATTTACATTTTATTATAATTCATTTATTTAAACGGCATGTATTACCACTTACGTCGAACATGAAATAATATAACCAATATGTGGACATACCTCATTAATTAAGTAAAATTATAAACTGTAAAGTGAATAGTAGAACCTTAATATAAAAATAACTATTATTTTATGGATTCATAATATTTTTCTATCTGTAATTCACGTACTTTATGTACAAAATAGATAACTAATTAAAAATTAAAATTAAAATTGAAAAAAAAATTTCTTTAATTTTATACATTTCCTTTCGTTAAATTTATATGATTTCCAGTATAACTTCCGGTACTGATGTAGCTAATGACTATATTTAATTCTAATTTTCTTTTAATTAGTTTATATCTAAATAAAATATTTGAAACTAGCCTTCATCACATTGAAATAAAAAATTATAATCATCAGGATTGAAAAATCTTGACCGGGCCATCCTGATACTTAACTCAGTTTGACAGCTTCCATTGAACATATTTCTTCATTCATTGATTTAGTATTTATTTTCGGAACCCATAGCCATACAGGGGGTAATGTAATTTTTAATTTGAAATAGGGACATAAATTTTCAAG